>CM060373.1:57390936-58018209 GCA_030545235.1 Helianthus tuberosus
CTTAAAAATGTAACTTTTTCATTATTTAATATATAAAATTAAATTTACTCAACCCATACAATACATGGGGTTCGTATAGATATAACTTTTTTTATTATTTAATATATAAAATTACATTTATTCAACACATATAATAAACGAGATTTTTAAAGATATATTTTTTATTATTATTTGGTATATAAAATTACATGTATTCAACTCGTGTAATAAACGAGGTTTTTAAAGATATTTTTTTTTATTATTTGGTATATAAAATTACATTTATTCAACATGTGTATTACACTATAAAATTAACAATATATATAGCTAGTGTGCAGGGGCGCAGCTTAGGCATAGCCCGAGGGGGCGCCCGCTCCCCCGAACTTTTCGATGCGTAGTATTATGAATAGTATTTTCGTATAGAAATTTTTTTGGTATATACGTTTCCGCACCCCGGTTTCGGAAAATTTGGGGGGGGGGGGGGGGAAGCTTCGCCAATGCTAGTGTGAATTCGTAAAACCAACATGTAAGAATATATACATATATATATATATATGTGTGTGTGTGTGTGTAGAAACGGGATCAGGATAAAACGGCAAAAAGTGTGAGAACGGTGAGAACGCATCCTGGCCGAACACGTTGCGTGGGGCATGATCAGGTTCCAAGGGATTTTTTGTGTTTTTAGTATTCTTCTCCATTCACGATTTTCGCGTTTGACATGCTTTTTTATTTTTTTGCGTGCAAGATAATTTTGGCGTTTTGTAGATTTATTAATTATTTGGCGTTTTATTGTTTTTTCTGAGATTTCTTCTCTTTGAGTTAATTCTTTTTGTGTCACATAGTTAATATTTTGGCTTTATGTCTTTTTCCATGCCATTTTTGGCGTTTTGTATGTTTTTGTTAATAATTCATTACCATAGATTAATATTTTAAAAAATTACAATAACTCGAAAATCCAAATAATCTAATAGTCTTCCGTAGGTGGAATTAAATCAGAGATGTACCCATAACTTTGTTCACTTTCTTCAGATTTTTCATCATCAAATTTCATTTTTGCGTATAACGCCATTAGCTCATCTCTTCTTTGCTGCAGCCAATTTTTGAATATCACTGCATCCTTGGATTTTTGATCGTTTGAAGGTGTTAAATCACAGAGTTGTTCAACGATAGATAGCAACCCTGTCTTCAACATTTCTTCCATTGGTATTGAATATTGCACCCCGTTTTTATACGTTACTTCAAGTGTTCCTTCTTCCTCATTCAATACCCAACTGCTAAGTTTTGGTATTTGTGTATCTTCAATATCATCATCATCTTCTGCTGTAAACTTTCTCTCAAGTCTTTTTATTACAGTTCTAGTTCTTTCACAATCGTTGTCTCTTGGAACCCCAAGGGTTAGGATATCCTTCTGAACATTTTCATTCATTCCCATTATGGCTTTTATTGTTCTTACCTTTACCCTTCTCCTGTCAGTGAACTTTATGATGAATCTTTTTTCTTTTCTTTCAAACCTCCATGCAATAACCTTAGCCATTTTTTAAATTTTTTGGCGTTATGGAGAATATGTGGCGTTTTAGTTTTTTTTGGCGTGTTTGAGCTTGGGTTCTGATGGTCTTCTTTTATATTGACTTTTTTTACCCGCGTATGTCAGGTAATTATGGCGTTTTGAAAAGGATAAATAAATTTAATATAATAAATGTTAGTAATTATGTTTTCCGTCGTTTCATTTTACTGTTTTTTGCAGTTTACCGTGTTTTGTTTTGAGACTCAACTGTTTTAATGGTGTAATAAATCTTTTTGAGGGCTGTAATTATGACGTTTTGTTTTCCAATGGCTGTTAGATAACTATTGGACTTCTTTTTGTTTTATATTCTTTGCACATTGTTTCGCTCTTTTTTTATAATATTAGTTGTTCAAATTAATTTTATTATAGTTTGGTAGTTTTTTGGGGGCTTTTTTATGGCATTATGGCGTTTTACACGTATTTGCCAATTTTGGCGTTTTATTACATTTTTCATTATGACATTAATATTATTTTGTTGTTTATTAACTGACATTACAAAACAAAAAATAGACAAAGAAAATTAAAAAAAAAAAACAAAGCAGAAGCAATTTATGATTTTCAATCTTCAGTGTAATCAGTCTCTTTTTTCTTTTGAAATTACAAGAAATGTGACAAATAAATAGCGTTTTGGGTTTGGCGTTGTTTTATTTTCTTTGTTCATGTGTTGAAGTGTCTTTGTTGATGATGGAGACATAGAGCGACCCCCTGTGGGTGGATGCTATCTGCCACTGGTATAGGTCTATTCTTATCATCCAAACCTTCTTCAGGAACAAAGATGACAGTATGACATATGGGTGTCATCAGTCCCTCTTATTTCAATTTTGTCCATCTCATGCAGTAAAATCTTTCTACACTCGCATAACAAATCATTAATTGAAGCTTCATGCAGAACTTTATTGAGGATCAAAAGAAAAGATGTTTGATGTCGTATTTTTTGGCGTTTTACATTGAGTTGGATTTTTTTTAGCAACCACTGTGTGTTTTTTTTGTGTTTTTTGGTGTGATAAACGGAAGGTGGTGAGGCGTTTCTATTTATAGAATTTTTTGGCGCGTAGGTTAGGCGAGATGTTATTTTTTACAACAAAAAATGTAATTAACATTTATCCGGATGTAAACTTTGGCGTTATATATAATGGCGTTTCAGATTTTATGGCGTTTTTGTAGCCAGAGAGCTTAAATTAAAACACAGAAAAAAGTACGCAGTGATAAAATTGGCGTTTTTTTATTTATTTGGCGTTTTATTTTCAATGGCGTTTTATGTGAGGAATTGTTTTTTACCTTTTTACCCTTAATGACGCGAGTCCACGTAATAAAATTTGTGTTATTTACTAAAATGTCACCGCACCAATCTAGTTCATAGATTGTTTTGATCGGACGATCCATAAACGTTCTCTCCGTTCTCACACTTCCAAGCGTTTTCTCTAAATCCTGATCCTATATATGTATGTATATATATATGGTCATTATTATCATTTATATTATAATTGATCGTTGACCATATTCATCTCCCTCTTTCTCTAATACCATGATCTTCAAGATCATATTACCTTCATCATAATCATACAGGGAACTTTATCTATCGAGTAACATGCTAATCTTCATAAATACGGTTTCAGTGACCTAATTCGATATATAAGTTCTAACCTTTTGTGATTTTCACACAATCATGAAGTCATTTTCTTGATTCGTCATGTTGGATATTTGTTATAAGAGTTTTGAGAAAACAATTTTCCCAATAATGAATTTCTTTGCTCTTTGTTGTTTATTAAATAAATTTTGGTCTCCATTTTAAAAATTCTTCCGACAGAACAAAAAGGTTCCGCCAAGTGTGGCTGCTGTAAATCTTTCTTGATGTTGATTATTAAAAAAAAAGAACAAAGAACAACAAAAAGAAAAAAAGAAAAGTTTTGTGAAAGATTGATGGGGTATTAAAATATACACTTCTAGATTGCAATTTATATCAGATTTAACATAGATCTGTTCAACAATGGGTTGAAATTTGAAATATATCGAGTAGGGTTAAAACAAGTAGCGGATCCAGAAATTTTTGTCAGGATATTACTTTTGATAGATTCTTACTAATTTTTTTTCAAATCATACAAGGTTTCTACTAATTTTTTTCATTTTTTTTTTCAAACCAAGGGGTTCCTGGAAACCTAGGAACCCCCTCTGGATCCGCCACTGGTTAAAACATAAACATTAATTTATTCTACTAAATAGTAATGAGCAACTACTATTCATGAACCAAAACATATTTTATTAACTCTATAAAGATAAATTAGTTTTGTTCTATGTTTTATGTTCAATTTTGGTCTCCGATTTAAGGATTTATCAGGTATAACACGAGGTTTTGTGGCATTTGGCTGTTAGTATTTGTTATGCTCTTAATTTCGTATGGTTATGTAAATTGCATTTTTTTTCCTCATATTTGAGTAGAGGTCTCAAACAGTCTAGGCGAGTAACGGGCCAAAAATGATTAGGTTTATAATTATTGTATCGGTTGTCCCGTAGACACTTTTGTGCTATTTAAAAAAACAAGAGGTAATAATACAGATCGTCTGTCTGATTTACCCGTATTATAGGTTTGGTCCTTAAGTTTGTGCTATTTAAAAAAAAAAAAAACAAGAGTTAATAATACAGATCGTCTCTCTGATTTATCCGTATTACAGGTTTGGTCCTTAAGTTTCATAGATTACGTTAGCGGTCCCCACTCTTAGCTCAAATGTAACTTAAATAATTAGTTAATCAATTTTTTTTAAAGGTAAACTTCAATAAACAAACACGGGATATCTCCAAGCTAGAGATATCCGCAAACGCGGGATAACTAATTAGTTAAATAATTAGTTAAACAATTACCGGACTGGTTGATCCTTAAACACTTCCATAGTTAAAAAAATTAGATAACAAATTAATAATATATAACTACTCTGCATAAAATCCAAAACATTTTATTTAAAATTAATAAGACTAAAAATAGAAAAGTCATTTAAGGGCACTTGTCTCTGCCCTTGGGGTTCTTCATATCTCGGTAGCAAGGGCACTGAGCCTTATCAGCGTACGGACCCGCCGGAACGCAGCCTTGGCATTTCCCGCAGCAGATCCCACAATACTTCAGACACCTGTCTTTCCACCCGGACCTTGAACACCGGTACGCGCACTTTGAGTCGCATCCCAAAGGATCTGTTCAACATCAAATCAAATCAAATCCGACACTATTAGATAATGGCACACCCCTGATGAGTTTTTTAACACACTGACAAGTATACGAGCCATATATAAACACCTCACCCTACAAAGCATATATATAGTGTATTAGGCGTCAAAAGATCTAACTAGAGATAAAATATATTAGTCAGAATTTATATCATTTGAATACAATAACTAGATGACGTGATTTGACTATGTTTTTTTTTATAATTATATTCGGTGAGTGTACAACTTATATATATAGTTAATCAATAACGTAGTGAATTAGTTACTTGTATAAATAGTTGATCAATAATATACAATATCTGAAGTAGAGTGAATTAATTACCTGAGGCTTGGGTTGGGGACGGAGCGGGCGATTGAACGGTGGCGGAGGCGGAGGAGAGGAGGAGGGTGGCGATAAGCAACAGGGTAATTGTTAGGTGGTTCATGGTGGTGTTGGGTGTTAGGGGGTGATGTTTGTGTAGATTTATAGTGGTAGTGGGGTGGGTGATGCATGTGGGATTCACATGGATGAATTAAAGTATGAGTTGACGACGTACGGTCAAATTAACGTCATTCTACGCGTCAAATGTTGTTCAAGTTTCAAATCCAATTCACTCATAGTTGTCATAGTTTGTTTAATATTGCCTTAAATGTATCTATGTGAGTTTCACTCACATAAATCACTCCATTTTTTCATATTTTATTTTATGGGGGAGTCTTAAGAATATATATATTAAGGTAGGGGTGTTCAGAAAAAACTGAAACTAAATAAAAATGAAAACTGAATTGTAATCGTAGAAAAAACCAATTCAAATAATGAATTTGGTTTTTGGTTTGATCTGGTTTTTAACTGAAACCGAATTGTGAATTTGATTTTTGGTTCCACATTTTTTTATTTACTTTATTTGGATAACTGAATAAACTGTTATTAAACAAAAATAATAATATATAATAAACCATATAAATTTTATTAGCCTACATGATAAATATAAAGCTCAACTCACAAATTAAGGTCACTCATTTTTTTTAAACGACAAATTTGAATCACTGACGGACCATTGGAGTATCACCGTGCCACCAGCGGAACCACCCGATCATATTCATCTCCACTAGGCATAATGCCTATACACCAATTCAGAAAGAAACCCAATAAATATGAGAAAACCCTTTGTTGGAATCGAACCCAGGACCTATTGGTCCCAAAACCTTATCCTACCCCAAAATGTCACTTGGCTATAAAACCATAGACAAGATCACTCATTTCTAATCTAACCTTTTTTGAACTTCAAAATATACCAGGCTTTCACAAATTTTCTAACCTTGTTTAAAATATCTTTTAGTTTAAATTGTTTGTTGAGTTGATGTTCAGAAGTTGGAACGCAAACATGAATATAAATTAGGAAAAAAAAAGTATCTAGGTACAATTCGGTTAAATATGGTTGAAATTGGTTTGTTTGGTTTTTAACCGAAACCAAACTAAATTGAATTCGGTTGAATTTGTGTATTTCTAATTTGGTTTGGGGTATAAAATTTTGAAAACCAAATAAACCGTAAATCGAACCAATAAACACCCCAACGTTCAGATGTGTTTAGCCTTACTCATTTTCAATTAAGTCTCATTTTTTTAATATGGAATATATAAATTACATGGATTTGGTTTTGGTCTTCTATTGGAACACACATCACTAATCTCAAAACGACATTACATGTGTGATCCATGAATCGGATGAGAGCTAACTTTTCTGTTAAACTTCAAAACATGACAATATTACTTTGATGTTAAAAAAGAAAAGACAAATAGTTATCAGTTAGTTGTTTAGTAGTGCAAACAAAGTTACTTTTCCTTGTATGGATTATTATTAGCTAATGTATTATACTTTTAGAACTATTAAAATCTAGACCGTGTAATAACTAGACGGGGTGACAAGAGAATCAAACTGTTAAAGTTGGGAGTGGTAGG
Organism: Helianthus tuberosus; assembly: GCA_030545235.1. Taxonomy (NCBI): domain Eukaryota; kingdom Viridiplantae; phylum Streptophyta; class Magnoliopsida; order Asterales; family Asteraceae; genus Helianthus; species Helianthus tuberosus. The sequence continues at coordinate 57,397,632 of CM060373.1, forward strand.
CATCAAAGTGATAGTTGGGACTTGGGATTGGCAGTGGCCAATAACCACTAGTTGAGAGTGATAAAATCCATTAACCAAAAAATAAAAGGCTAAATTACCCTTTTTGTCCTTTATGTTTGTATTGTATTGCAATTGATAGCCTTTAACTTCAATAATTACAGTCAAAATCCTTTATTTGGAAAACTCAGTACATCTTTCGTCCTTTAGCACTAACAAGGTTAAAATTCCAGTTAAGTCTATTAACTTAAGGACAGTTTAGTCTTTTTACTTAATTATTTATAGTATAAATAAAATAAAATAAAATAAACAGCAACCACCACCAGCCGCCGTCACCTCCTGCTACCACCACAATATTAAAAATGTATTAATTTTCAACAAGTAGTCTTTGATTCTTAGGCCATGTGTAGTCATAACGCCCTTTTGGGGGCGTTATGCGACACGTGGCGCGCCACGTCAGCAAGGGGCTTTATGGGGCGTTATGCAATTTGAGGCCGTAGTCATAAAGCCCCTTTGTCATCATTACTCAATTATGTTAATATTCATTTTTTTAATTAATTTATAAGTTTTATAAAATTAAAAAACATTCCATTAAATAAAAAACAATACATTAAAATAAAAAAAAGTTAAAGAAAAAAAAATTACACCTAAAAAAAATTATTTAAGAAAATACAGGGACCAAAGTGTAAAACTTTAAAACAAAACAAGAGAAAAACAAGTTTAAAACCATTTTTAAATATTTGAGAAAATGCAGGGACCAAAGTGTAAAAATTTAAAACAAAACAAGAGAAAAACAAGTTTAAAACCATTTTTAAATATTTGAGAAAATGCAGGGACCAAAGTGTAAAAATTTAAAACAAAAATAGGCGGACCTTCTTCTCCGGCCTTCTGCAAGTTCCGGCTTCATCTCCGGCCTTCTTCTCCGGCTTCTTCTCGGTCTTCATCTCCGATTTGCAGGGACCTACACTGCTTCATCTCCGATTTGTAGGGACCAAACATGTATAAACCAAAAACTTTAAACAATCATACCGCCGTTATGCATATCGCGCCACCCCCAAATTTTCGATTGATGGCGCCGGTCGTTTCGGTGTTCCGGCGCTATGCCGGCGCTATGGGGGGGTTATACCGCCCCACTACGTATGCTCTTACAAATTACAAATTTATTCAAATACGATTTACAGATTATATTCATCATGTCCATGAATGCGGCAGGAGCATTTGTTAGTTCAAAGGGCATGACTGTAAACTCGTAGTGACCATACCTAGTTCTGAAAGCTGTTTTAGGTATGTCTTCTTCTTGTACCTTCAGCTGATGGTATCCGGATCGCAAATCTATCTTAGAAAAGTATCTAGCCCCTTGAAGTTGATCGAAAAGATCATCAATCCTAGGTAATGGATATCGATTCTTAATTGTAACCTTATTCAATTCCCTATAATCGATACACATTCGCATTAAACCATCCTTCTTTTTCACAAACAACACTGGTGCTCCCCACGGGGATGAACTAGGTTATAAGAATCCTTTGCTTAATAATTCATCTAACTGCTTTTTCAATTGCATTTCGGTAGGTGCTAACCGATAAGGTGCCTTAGCTATCGGTGTAGTTCCAGGAATTAGATGAATTCTAAATTCTACCTCCCTATCTGGTGGCAATCTTGGTAGCTCTTCTGGAAATACATCCGGGTATTCTGATACTACAGGAATTTCCTTAAGTTCCTTACCCTTAGTGCTAATAATTACCGAAATCATATACATTATGCCTTGCTTTCGTTCATAACTAGCGACTTTCATTACGGAAATGAACTTCATTGGCTTACGTGGCTTATCTCCTGTAACCATGATTATTTCTCCTGATGGTCTATGGATTTCTATGGAATTCTTATCACAGAGGATTCGAGCATGGTTGGCTACTAACCAATCCATTCCTAACACAACATCGAATCCAGCTAAATTCATAGGTAAGAGGTTTGCAGAGAATTTATGGCCTAAGAGTTCTATCTTTCCTTTTTGCAAAACCTTATCTATGCTAACAGAATTTCCGTCTGCCGTTTCTACTGTATAAATCTGCTTAAGTTTGGTTAAAGGTAGCTTAAGAACTTGACAGAATGAAGTATTTATAAAACTTTGGTTTGCACCAGAGTCAAATAATACTTTCGCATAAACGTCGTGAACTAGGAACGTACCAGCTATCACATCCGGAATCAGTTCGGCTTCTTGTGTGGTCAGCTGGAAGGCTCTTGGGTTCTTCTTATTAGTTCCTTCAGCAGGTTTGGCCTTGTTGTCCGTTGGTTTGCCTAATTTCGGGCAGTCTGGCCTGAAGTGCCCTGTTTCGCCGCAGTTGTAGCAAATCGTTGTTTTCTTCCTCCTGCATTCTTCTTCTGGGTGCCCCGGTCTATTGCAGAAGTTGCAATACCCTCTGCATTTCCCAAAATGCTTTCTTTCACAGGAATTGCAAAATGGCGGGGTGGAGGTTTGCCCCGTTCCCCTTTTCTTGAAGTTGCTACTAATATTACCCCTACGAAATCCTTGGGTAATTTTCTGAGCCAATTCCTTCTTCCTGTTTTCTTCTCGTGTACGTACCAGCCCATCGGTCAAGGTATTGGCTAATTCCTCCTCATCGTCAATTGTGCGGGGTCTCGCAGCTTTGACGATATCCCGAATTTCGCTAATTAAACCCCAAATATAACGAGAAATAAGCACCGATTCTGGCGAAGCCAGAGTTGGTACAATTATGGCATATTCGAAAAAGTTCGAAGTATACCCTCGACAGTCAACATCTACCATTCGGTGACTCAGGAACTTATTCGCCCTTTTGTTCCTTTTCATATTCGGGATAAAATTTTCTTTCCACCGATTGCTTAAATTCTTCCCAATTCATTGCATAATCCATGTCACTTCCTTTGGCTTGCAGTACCGTGTTCCACCATTCTAATGCCTCTTCCTTAAAAAGGTGAGAAGCATACATGACCTTATCCTCCCCGGCACATTTACTTATTTTAATTACTGCCTCGGTCTTTTCCACCCAACGCAGTGCAGCAGTCGCCCCTTCATTGCATGCAAATTCGACAGGTTTACAGGCAAGAAACTCTTTATAAGTGCAACCAGGTGTTGCAACTTTCATTTTCTTAAGTATTGGGGCTTGAATTACGTTGTTGTCATTATTGCTGCCTCCGTTAACACTGTTACTAAAATTATCGTCGCGCGTGCGTTTACTAGGGTTGGCTTGCGAAGGCTCAACAGGACTTTTAACAGCAGCGACGATTGCTGGGATAACATTTGCTATTCCTTGGGCAACGATATTTTCTATATCTTGCCTATTAAGAAAGTGATCCTCATTGTTTTGCTCGGATTGGTTAATTTCGTTAATTGGTTCATTAACAGCGTGTTCCATCTGATAATTAACAATATATATAAGTTATTGGCACAAAATAAATAACAACCAAACGCAATAAAATAATCGCACATAATCACGTTAACACGTATAGCCAAAATTGTCGACTTTGCGACTTTCATATTTTATATATATTTTACTATGCATCCATACACACCAGATATATTACAAAAGTTTTATTTTAAGTTATTTTACATGATTATATTTTTATTATTATTTTATTAGTATTAAACATATAACCTCACAACCACACAACCACAGTCAGCTGGCATTTCAGAAACGACGCTCCCTCTCGTCGTATTTCCACGTGATTCTCTCTCCCACATCCCTAATTCTATTTCCTGCCTCCACCAGCTCCTCGCCATAATGACGGAGTTCAGCCAAGTTTTTTGTGCTCATAGGTGGGTTTGGTGAAGGCTCAGGGTCAAACTGGGGGAAATAGGTATTAGGGTTATTCAAGAGATTATGAAATTGTCAGTCGTTTGTCCACCATTCTTCTAGCTCTCCAGGTAGAGGTCAGGGGTTGACAATAGGATCTGGGATAGCAGGTTCCAAATTGGTTGGAAGTTGTGATTCAATGGGGTAATTGAAGAGGTTTTCATCGGCAGGTCCGATGAGGTCACAGTTTGCCAGTTTGCGATCTAGCTCCTCCCATGGTGGCATTTCCTGGGCTTGCCCGGAACTTTCCCCGATTTCTTTTCATTTTCCTTTATCCTTTGGATCCTCGGTCTTTTTAACCTTTTGTGCAGCTGGTTTCTTCCTACGCCCACGTTTCCAGTCCAAGATTCTTCTCCTCTTTTTCGGCTTTGGTTTCTCCTGAACCTGGGCCTGGAAGGTTAGTGGTTCCTCCATATCTGCCTGGTAGCCAGATGGGTTTCCTGTGGTATCCATATCAGTGCTATGGATAGTGAAGTTTCGGAGTGCCTCCGACAGTTCATTCATGCTGATAACACACATGAAGAAACACACACAAACTTAAGTTAAAATTTTATTTATTGTAAATTAAATTTTCACAAAATCACATGATGGCAATCAGAAAATTAAGTATTTCTAAATACTTAATTGGCTTAAATCAGTGGCTCTGATACCACATTTTTCTGTCACGGCCCCCGACCCGGTTTTATCCGTTTCAAGAGCCGCAGGACAGAAACCCGCGGTATTGTTTATTTTGGCAGCGGAAAGTTTAACAGGATCTTTTTAAAACTGAAAATGCCCAATTATTTTATTTCACAATTTGGGGTAAACCCCGTAATTTACAATAGAGGAATTTCACGAGGAAATTTCTTATTTTTACAAAAACAACATGTTTATTTATTTTGTTTACTGAGCCACATTCTTCAAGCTGGGGGGGCTATACAGCACTTATCCCTGGTTCACAGTAAATCACCTGAAACATGTTTAAAAAGATTTTATCAGCGGGGAAATACTGGCGAGTCATTCATTTTGCACAAAACGACACATTGTTATAAATTACAGGACTAAGAGCGATTACAATTGCCTCTATCTTATAATTATCTGGTCAAGTGACACCCCCTGGTGACGATGGTCATACCACTATTGGGTCATTTCACCCAATAATGATGATTATCTCTGTTTAGGTTCGTCCACCTAAACGAGAGAGAATAATTGTAATGTGCACAATACCCCACTTACTGCCAGTAATTTAAGATAACAAAGACTTACCCCCTGTAAAATATAACTGGAAAATAATTTAAGGTATTGTAAAACACTTTTAATAAAAAGAGAATGACTCACTTTGTAAGTTTAGACAGGCAGAGTTTTGCCTACTGATTTTAGCCTGGTAACCTAGTTAAATAACAATGCACACGAAACTAGGTCAGTAACTTAATACAACATTTACGATAACTCACGAAATCAAAACCCTCAAGACGAATGACAAAGTATAGCCCAAATACGGGCAGCACTTAAACATCCATCGGATCGGTTTCAATCGATCGGACATTCAATCATAGCAGTGATCGAGTTAATACCCTGTATTCGTAGCAGCGCCTTGACACCTTAATACTCGTTTTATGCAGAATTTGGATGTTTTGAAACTAAATTTTCGAACACAGAAGCAAGTCCCATGCACAGGCAATTTATAGCTGATTTTTAGGTTTTACGCGGCTTGCGTAAACCTTAACTTAAACCTTACGCGGCCCGCGAGGACCCCTAGTCTACGTGTAGGGCTAGCGTGTCACATGTAGGTTCGCCACGTGGCCTGGAACGCGTCCCGGTCACCAGGTGTTCTGTCGCGGCCCGCGTAAGCCTAGGCTTAAGTCTTACGCGGCTCGCCTGAAATCCAAATTCTTTGTTTTCTTGGTTTTTCATGAGCACTAGGGTTTCAGGGGTCCGGGTTTTCACTTACGGGTCGTTTTTGGACATTTTTGCAGGTCCTTACAAACATACCTCATTTTACACTGTGTACGTGCTGGTTATGCGTAACGATTTCGAACTCTCTATGCTATTATCAAACTTGTATGCTCACCTTTACGCTATGTGTATTAACTTTTACTTTAACGTATGTGGCAGTTGCTTAAGATGTTTATTTGCTTGGAATGCTGTGAAATCAAGGCTAGGAAAGGTCTAGAAACCAATAAACAATTGTCTGTACTTGAAATCTGAGTTGTCGGAACAGAACAATTTGACTAGATTTGTCTGTAATAATTATGTTATCTTTTAAGACATGGTATGGGACGTGTTGCTTTAATTAATTGGTAATTATAGTTGTTATGGAAACTTCTGGACAATCTGTTTCGCTCAGTGCCATGCCCTGATGTTTCTGCCATCGGTTGGGGTGTGACAGATTGGTATCAGAGCCATAACTATAAGGAATTAGGCAAGACTCGAACTAGTCCGGGTCGATGTCTTAGAAACGACCTAGTGTTGGTGCACTTGTGTCTGTACTTTGTCTGTATTTTGTCATGATACAAAACGATGTCTTGTGTTAGTCTGAGTTACGTCTTAGGTTTGTTAATATGTGCGTTCGATGTAAGTTTGACCAAGTCAACCATCCTCCTGGTTTGACTTGACCAAACAGATAGCACATTGTTTGTAAGGTTTGTGTCGAAGGATGAGTCATCGAAGGATTGTTTATATCCTTCGATGAGCTCGAAGGATAAACCTTCGATGGATATAGATGGACCTCGAAGGATATCATCCTTCGAGGTATATGTGATCCTTCGGTAGGTGTCTGGTCGATAGATGATCCTTCGATCAGTCTACCTGATCCTTCGACCAGACGAGCTGTGTTGAGTATAAATACTCATGTTATGTGTTCACTTCATGATAAGGAGAAGACAAGTGAGAGCACACACACACACGAGAGAACTTTGAGAGTTTATAGAATACATCTGTAAACATTGAGCTTGTAACTGATCTTTTCATACGTATTAATACAGAGGTGTTAATCGGTGAATCTTGCGTGTCGTGTATTGTCGTCTTCGATCTCGGTTTGCATTCTAGCTTGGATTCCGCACTTGCTAGTTTGTTAGATATAACAAGGAATAGGTTCATCCTCAACCCCGAGGGACCTACAAGTGGTATCAGAGCCGTGGCTCTTTTCCTTGTTAAAAACCGAGTTTATACAAGACTTTGGAGTGTTTTGGACAAAACTCACTGTTTTAGCAACCGTTTTTAGTGCTTTTCTCGCTTTTGTTGTCATAAAAACGTGTTCTAAACTATCCGGGTGTGTTAAAGGGCGGTTTGGGTAACTTAAAAACTTGTTTTTGAGAAATTTGGTATTTTCCGGCCAAATTCCGGCTTACTCCGGTGACCGGTTTCTGCATAAGAACCTTGATTTTCTTGGTATTATTTTATTGTTCAAATCTGGTTTTGGCAAAAAGCATGGCCTGAACATACCTTCTGCCGAAAGTTTCTACCAACTTGTCACCTTTTCACCAACCTGTCACCCTTTTGTCAACTGTGTCAGTGCAGATCGAAGGATATCCTTCGAAGTCGAAAGATCATCTTTCGATCAAGGGAGGTTCGATAGATAATCATCCTTCGAACATCCTTCGAAGTCGGTGACTTATCCTTCGTTCCAAGGAATCTTTTCGAAGGTTACATCATTCGATCTACAGTTCTTGTTCGAAAGATAAGGATCCTTCGATTGGAGAATCTTTCGAAATCAATTGTTCGAAACTCAACAGTGATCTTTCGAACACTGTTGATCCTTCGAACAAGTGTTGTTCCTTCGATCCTAGTCTGTTTAAGTTTAACAAGTTTGTGTTTTTCAGGTCTTTCGATCAAGGATCCTTCGGCTGGTTGTTATCTTTCGAGATATTAACATAGTTTGTAAAATTTCTTTAAATGGGAACAAACGGTCAGTGGGATCCAACCGCGTGGACTCTAACATCTTTGACTCCACAATCATCAGCTACGCAATCATCAGCTACGCAATCTACGTCAGATTTCAACAAAACTGCATGGATGCAGGCTATTGCCCCACCTCAAGCTGCAATGATAACTGCAAATCAATGGGCATTGGTCACAAATCAAAGCAGCAGCATTCAATCTATGATGCAGAACGACAGTGAAACTGGTACAAGCACAAAACCGCCAAAGCTAAATCACATCAATGATTGGGGATGGTGGAAAGAGAGGCTGAGAACTTATGTTCAGGGGCAAGGTCAAGATCTATGGATGTGCTTCTTCACCGCATTTGACCATGATTTGGAAGTTGCAGGATCTAATCCAGAAACTTACAGCACTATGTCTGAAGATGATAAGAAGAAATTTGAGTTAGAAAAGAAAGCATTCATGATTCTCACACAAGCTCTTCACAGAGACATTTACCACCAGTTTGTTTACTGCACGACTACTAAAAGCTTGTGGGATATGCTCACGTTACGATGTGAAGGAAATGCTCAATCTAGAAAGATCAAGCAAGAATTACTGAAGAAAGAGTTTGAAGGATTCACGTGTATGGAGAATGAGACTTTGGCAGATTTATCTACAAGGTTCCATCACTTGTTGAGCGAGATGTTTGCTTTTAAAGTCACTGCCACTCCACAAGAAATGGTGAAGAGATTCGCTGATAGCTTACCAGCAAAGTGGAGCAGTTATCTTGAAATTCTCAAAGAAAATGGTGTTCTAGACACAATCACCGTTTATGAGTTAATTCAAAGATTGGAGAACAAGGATGTAGAAGAAAAGCTTAAGGCAAAAAGAACACTAACTCCTCAAAATCCAGAGATGTACTTTGGGATTGCAGGAGGTATCAGTGGAGAAAAACCAGTCTCTCAACATGCGAAGCTTCAAACAGCCTTCATCTCAAACACAGGACCTTCCACAACAAATCAGTTTGATCCTTCAGCATACACGATGATGTATTCAAGACCAGATTCTTCTTCTCTACAACAGAACGTGCAACCGACAGCTCAGCAGCAACAACCGCAACAGCAAGGGTTTTATGGAAGCTCTTCAAACTTTCAAGCCACTTCCAATCCGAACACAGTCAGATTAGACACTTCCAACTTTTCCAAAGTCAGTGTCGAAATAGCCAAGGAGCATATGGAGATGTTGAACACCTTGGTTAGTGCTTATTCTGGATTGATCGCAGGTCAGATTGGGAATATCAATCTAACCAATGAAGATTATCAGCAAGTGGATAAAGAAGAGTTTGAAATGATGGATATCAAATGGGCTCTTGCTAGTGCAATTCGAAGAGCAAAGGAGTTTATGGAAAGGACGGGGAGAACCAACTTGGAAAGCAAGAAAGACACCAAGTATGGGTTCGACAAGCAAGCTGTAACGTGCTTTAACTGTGGTGAACGGGGTCACTTCAAAAGGGAATGCACAAGACCAGCTCAGCATGGAAACCAAAATCCTTTCAGAAATCAAGGCAACCAGCAGAACCAGAACAGGAACAATGTTCGTACGTTGATACCTGTCAACAACCAAAGCCAAGCAGGGCCATCAAATGCCAACCGGGCACTTGTGGTTCAAGTAGATGAAGGTTGTGATTGGTCGCTTCAGTTGGGAAATGATACTCCAGATGGAACAGCATGTTTTGCTGAAGTCGTAAGGGATTTAAAGCACGCCAGTGGTGGAGAATCTTCCACCAATGGTGATGAATCTTCTGAAGATGAAGACAGTTCTGGTTATAGTGGAAGCTCAGATGAAGAATCCTCCACTTCAGGCAATAATCATGTGGATGAGACATCAAGTGCGTCAGTCGATGCAGATATTAATGAGCTTTTGGAAGAAGCTGCAGCAGGAACTGAAAGAAGATCTAATTTGGTGGATCAAGCTGCTTACTCTTCGTCTTCTCTTCATTCAGCCTTTATGGCTAATGTCGACAGTTCATCAAGTCAGGTATGTGTCGATGAACCCACTGTAGTTAGTTGTGAAAATTGTGATAGTTTAAAAATTAAATATGCTGAAAAGGAAAGTCAGTTTGAAATCACATACAAACACAATCAAGAATTGATTGTAGATCTTTCTAAAGCAACTGAAGCTAACTTGTTTTTAAACAGAAATGTAAAGGAATTTAAAGCAACAATTGCGTCATTAAGACATGATGTTTCAGAATTACAAAAGGCTGTTTTGCGAAAACAACATGCTAACAATAATCTTATTGACACAATTGAAAAGCAAATGGTAGAGTTGGCAACAGCTCGATGTGAATGTGAGACAATTAAGCAGAAACTGGAAAGCTATTCCAATTCCCGCTATGTATTGGATCACATCATTGACGTTCAAAAGAAAAAGGGGGATAAACAATGTATTGGATTCAAATCATGTCCTCCCCCAATGAATCACAATTACTCCAAATTGCCTGATGACGAGGATATGCCCCGTTTTGAACCTACTGTGCCACTCAATCTAGATGATTTTGCAGCAGGCCTCGGGTTCACAACTGGTACATCATCCTCGGGTCAATCTGAATCTGAATCTGAATCTGAATCTGAGAAAGTGACAGATTCATCGTGTGTTAAGGAACAGAGTCCTCCCATTGTTGAGGATGCTGATTCTTCGGATGATGAATCTGAAGAAATTGTGAAACAACAGTCTAACTCGGTTACAACAGATATTCCAATCGAGAATCACATCCTGTGTGATCCACTAGTGAAACCGAGTAAGACTGAAACGTCAAAATCAATGGAGTCCCTTGTATCTAGCTGTGAAGGGAATAACTTGTTGTACACGCTCAAATGAGATAGCAAAATCTACTCTAACAAAGATTTTCCAATTAAAAATGTAAATCAAGATTTAATTGAGCAAATTTTTGAAGGATGCACTGATAAGTTTTTGGGGAACAAAAGTGGCAAAGTTACCGTCACTCAATGTGATCCAATTCCGTGTGAACAAATTAGAAAACAATACGGAAACCAAAAACTACCAATTGAGCGAAAACAACAAGTCAACTCCGGAAATGGTAAAATACAGGGAAAGAAGGCTCAGAACAAGAATGTTCAAGCACCTAAAGTTCAACAGTCTAAGGCTACTCAACCTAAGGCTGCACAACCTGCAATTCAACAATCAAAGGTTGAGCAACCTAAGGTTCAACAACAAAAGGTGCAAAACAAAAGAGCTCCTGTTAAGAAACGAGAACCGAAAATGAACTTTGTTGGATCCACGGGTTCAGACAAACTTGAAACATTTCAGGATAAATCTAACATTGATTTTATAAAACAAGTTAGAATTTTAAAACGAAATGATCAGAATAATTACACCCAACACACCAACGGATGTGATTTAGGTCCAAGCACGTCTAGATCACAAAGTTCATGGTCTGGTTCTCCATCTGGTCATCAACATGTTTCTCCGAAGTTTGTAGAGCGGAGAACATGTTTTGAATGTGGGACAGTTGGGCATATTGTAAGATATTGCCCACACGTGCAAAAGCTGAAGTCAAAAACGAGTGCTCCCCAAGAAATCGATTGCCGAAAACGATCAGTTTCCCCGAAACAAGACCCGCGTCTCTTGAAAGAAAGGGAAAAGAAGTTAAAGCAAAAGAATCAAAAGGTAATTGAAAAGGCCTTAAAATCAGAGGTCAAAGAAGAAAAACCTGTACAAGCAAAATCTGAAACTGTAAAACCAGTAAATGCTAAAACAATAAATTCAAATACTGGTAAAGGACAAACAGCTTGGAAGCAAAAGCAGGTAATTCAATCAGGGGGAGCACCACAGGTTCTTTTTCCTAATCATCAAGTGATTGAAATCACTTTCCTTGATGATCAAGGACGACCCAAGTCCACAAAGGCTTGGGTCCCCCTCTCCAACTAATCTCTGAGTGAGTGTGTAGGATATTCCAGGAGGAACTTTCGATAGTCGTAAGATTGTTGATAGTGGAGCGTCCTTGCACAAGATAGGCGACAGAAGAAATTGTTGCTTTTGATGGAGAGAAAAAGCAAGGGAAAAAGAAATGTCTGATGAAAGAAATTGGAAGTTTCGACAAAATGAAATTCATACCAACGTTATGATTGTTAAAGGCTTTAATCGGGTCCCCGGGATAGATTCACATAAAATGTACGAACCTGCAGCACGTCTGAAGTTCAAACTCAACAAAATAAACGTGCAGTGTACATTTCTTCGTGGTGTGATTGAAGAAAATGTGTTTGTTGTACTAACCAACCGGGTGTGCGGATGCCGTGGCTTGGATTGAACAACCGCACACTACTTCTCAAAGAGAAAGACAAAGACCTTCGCTGGTGCAATGTGGAAGACCAGCCGGACCCGGAGGTTTATGATCTTGTTGCTGTGTGGAGCTATCTAGGATTAAGTGAAGTAGCTACATAAATCGACCTTGAAATCCACACCGGGTGGATATCCAGTTTGGGAGAGCACTCAGATTCCTTGCAATGCACGAAGCAGTTGCAGGATACGGTTTTAAATTTCTAATCTCTCCTATACTTGTCGATATTTAAGCTGCTTTTTGATTTATTATCTCGTACAGCACTCTTTGGCCAGACAATGCTGTCATGGTCCGCACCGCAAACCGACATGCCAACTGATTTTTCCAAAATTCGATAAATCTTTTCAGACTAAAATTAATTTTGGTAAACGGCATTGAGGTAAAACATGAGTTAACCGACATCGGGAAATCGTTTGTTGATTTTAGGGGGAGTAAATCCAACTTTGTAAAAACTTTGTAAAATCCCAAAAACTTTGAAAAATTTCAAAAACACAAAAACAATAGAAAAGCAAAAATGAGTTTCCTGGCGAGAAAAAGAGAAAATGATAGTACATCAGTGGTCTGTCCAAACCTCTTTAAACCTTAAATGAAAAACGATAAGCAGCTCTATATAAGATGTATCGGTAGGCTCACAATCATTTTAAAGTGTGCAGGGTGATATAAACTTAAATCGACTGAAGACTGGGTGGGAACCATTCATTGGCATATGGTCTTAGTACCGAAATTTCGTTTGAGAGATTGCCGAGGTTCAGAGATATTCGGTCTTTATGCTGCTTATCATCTGGGTATCATGGTTGTATCTTTTACCGAAAAATAACGGGGACGCAAGTCTAGATCTTCCATGATACCATACATACGTGTACATATTGCATTCGACCTCAATAAGTGATCAACAATCACATGTCCACAAATAAGTGATAAAATATCACAGATTCTTTATCCGGGAGTCAAGTTCGTCTCTCTGCTGGCGAGTCATTCATTTTGCACAAAACGACACATTGTTATAAATTACAGGACTAAGAGCGATTACAATTGCCTCTATCTTATAATTATCTGGTCAAGTGACACCCCCTGGTGACGATGGTCATACCACTATTGGGTCATTTCACCCAATAATGATGATTATCTCTGTTTAGGTTCGTCCACCTAAACGAGAGAGAATAATTGTAATGTGCACAATACCCCACTTACTGCCAGTAATTTAAGATAACAAAGACTTACCCCCTGTAAAATATAACTGGAAAATAATTTAAGGTATTGTAAAACACTTTTAATAAAAAGAGAATGACTCACTTTGTAAGTTTAGACAGGCAGAGTTTTGCCTACTGATTTTAGCCTGGTAACCTAGTTAAATAACAATGCACACGAAACTAGGTCAGTAACTTAATACAACATTTACGATAACTCACGAAATCAAAACCCTCAAGACGAATGACAAAGTATAGCCCAAATACGGGCAGCACTTAAACATCCATCGGATCGGTTTCAATCGATCGGACATTCAATCATAGCAGTGATCGAGTTAATACCCTGTATTCGTAGCAGCGCCTTGACACCTTAATACTCGTTTTATGCAGAATTTGGATGTTTTGAAACTAAATTTTCGAACACAGAAGCAAGTCCCATGCACAGGCAATTTATAGCTGATTTTTAGGTTTTACGCGGCTTGCGTAAACCTTAACTTAAACCTTACGCGGCCCGCGAGGACCCCTAGTCTACGTGTAGGGCTAGCGTGTCACATGTAGGTTCGCCACGTGGCCTGGAACGCGTCCCGGTCACCAGGTGTTCTGTCGCGGCCCGCGTAAGCCTAGGCTTAAGTCTTACGCGGCTCGCCTGAAATCCAAATTCTTTGTTTTCTTGGTTTTTCATGAGCACTAGGGTTTCAGGGGTCCGGGTTTTCACTTACGGGTCGTTTTTGGACATTTTTGCAGGTCCTTACAAACATACCTCATTTTACACTGTGTACGTGCTGGTTATGCGTAACGATTTCGAACTCTCTATGCTATTATCAAACTTGTATGCTCACCTTTACGCTATGTGTATTAACTTTTACTTTAACGTATGTGGCAGTTGCTTAAGATGTTTATTTGCTTGGAATGCTGTGAAATCAAGGCTAGGAAAGGTCTAGAAACCAATAAACAATTGTCTGTACTTGAAATCTGAGTTGTCGGAACAGAACAATTTGACTAGATTTGTCTGTAATAATTATGTTATCTTTTAAGACATGGTATGGGACGTGTTGCTTTAATTAATTGGTAATTATAGTTGTTATGGAAACTTCTGGACAATCTGTTTCGCTCAGTGCCATGCCCTGATGTTTCTGCCATCGGTTGGGGTGTGACAGATTGGTATCAGAGCCATAACTATAAGGAATTAGGCAAGACTCGAACTAGTCCGGGTCGATGTCTTAGAAACGACCTAGTGTTGGTGCACTTGTGTCTGTACTTTGTCTGTATTTTGTCATGATACAAAACGATGTCTTGTGTTAGTCTGAGTTACGTCTTAGGTTTGTTAATATGTGCGTTCGATGTAAGTTTGACCAAGTCAACCATCCTCCTGGTTTGACTTGACCAAACAGATAGCACATTGTTTGTAAGGTTTGTGTCGAAGGATGAGTCATCGAAGGATTGTTTATATCCTTCGATGAGCTCGAAGGATAAACCTTCGATGGATATAGATGGACCTCGAAGGATATCATCCTTCGAGGTATATGTGATCCTTCGGTAGGTGTCTGGTCGATAGATGATCCTTCGATCAGTCTACCTGATCCTTCGACCAGACGAGCTGTGTTGAGTATAAATACTCATGTTATGTGTTCACTTCATGATAAGGAGAAGACAAGTGAGAGCACACACACACACGAGAGAACTTTGAGAGTTTATAGAATACATCTGTAAACATTGAGCTTGTAACTGATCTTTTCATACGTATTAATACAGAGGTGTTAATCGGTGAATCTTGCGTGTCGTGTATTGTCGTCTTTGATCTCGGTTTGCATTCTAGCTTGGATTCCGCACTTGCTAGTTTGTTAGATATAACAAGGAATAGGTTCATCCTCAACCCCGAGGGACCTACACCTAGTCTATAGTTAGGAACCAACATACCGACTTTTGCATATCCTGTAGGGATTATGTACGAGCTTACCTACTATTTCTCGCTATTCTCACCTACGCTACACTATCACTGCACTCTAGTTTCAAACATGAACGAACGATTAAGTCGAGATTAGGTGTGAAAATCGTAAACTCTCAACTAAATTGCTTGTATGACCTGCATTTTATCTACAAACAGGGGAATTTACGTTGAATTAGGAGTGAAATCCATACTTTGACATATAATCCTTTCTTTATTTTATCAAAAACAGGAACGAGGTCGTTAAGTCAGGGGTGAAACCCGAACCTTGACGACATGTTCCGATCTTTATTTTACTTTGCAAACTCTCACCAAAGTCTCGACGGACTCCAACGACTTGACGTCACGCTGAAACTGAAAGGATACTTGTCATTCACCCAGATTCGAGGCGAAAGCACAGCCCCGAAGGTCAAAGTGTGCACAGGCAGTTCTTGTGAATAGTCGAATCACTTTGGGTAGTCGATGTCTATCAGCCTAAGATAATCTACCCTCGATTTTTATGTGTTTCGATTCTGAGCCCGCAACAGCTGACTCTGATATTCGTCGATTTTATGTGTTTATGTGTGTATTTATCTGTTTATATGTTTTGGTTTCTGGTGATTCATTCGATTTTTCGGCATTCGCTTTTCGATCGACACACACGACTCGCACTGCTCATCTACCTCAAAACGCTGATAAATCGCTAAATTATGGACGACCTTATGCTATGTTATACGCTTATACTATACTACTCACTATGATGTACGCGATCGCTATTCTCGAATGCTCGCGGACTTTGAATGATAGGTTTCTGTATTCTTACTGGCTCTTGTGAATATGTGCTTCTGTGATTATGTGCCTTAGGTGCTTATATGCTTCTGTGCCTATGTGAATCTGTGATTATGTGCCTATGTGTTTATGTGATACATGTTTCACTGTGTTCCTGAGCTTTAGTAGTATTAGACGTGTGAGGTGAGATCCGATTGTACTATGTCTGAGACCCATGACGATGTCTGTTGCAGACAATGTCAATTGGACCATCATCTGGACCTCGTCACCTACAAATCACTCGCCAAGAACAGAGAGACAAACGCCTTGCTGCTATCATTGCTAACCAAGGAGCAAAAGTCGTTCCTCAGATCGTGAGTGAAATATACGAGAATGTGAGCAAATCGTCCGAAGAGTCCAGAACCGAAGCTCCTAAAGCTACTCCCAAGACTGCTTTCAGCTTCAAGCAGTTCAAAGCTTGTGGTCCAAAGGAATTTACTAGCGAGGATGGCCCAACGGCTATGTTTCAATGGTTTGATTCCGTCGAAGTCACTCTGCGCCAGAGTGGATGTCCTGAAAATCTCCGTACTCTAAACGCTACCGGCGTCTTCCAGTCCCGCGCATTAGACTGGTGGAAGGCCGAGAGGAACAAACGCGGAAATGATACAGCCTATGAGCTGACGTGGGAAGAGCTGAAGGCCATTATGATGGATGAATTATGCCCTCCCCATGAACGCCAAAAGCTGGAGGACGAATTCTGGCATATCAAGCAGAAGGATGGAGAGAACGCAGCTCTGACTGCTCGCTTTAAGTAGCTCAGTATCATCTGTCCCGATCAAGTGAAGACGCCCGACATGAAAATCAAGAAATACATTCGAGCTCTCCCAGACTGTGTTGCAGATTTTGTGCATGCGGCAAAACCAGCAACAATCGAAGAGACCTACCTACTTGCCGCTGAAATCAACGACAAGCGAGTCAAAGCTGGTTTTTGGGATAAAACTTCGAAGAACCTGCATCAAGCCACCGCCGTACCAGCTACCGAAACCGCCACCGCTCAGTCATCGAAAGTCTCACGCCGCAAGAAGAAGAACAACAACAATAATAGCTCCAGCAACAAGAACTGTGCTGTCACTACCACTGCTGCTCCACTTCAAGCCGTACCGGCTCAGCAGCAATCTCAGCACCGATCAGCACCAGTTATCTATGCACCGCCTGCAAAGCGTGCATACACTGGCCCCCACCCTGCTTTCCCGACATGTACTTATCATCACCCGGTGGGTATCGCTTGCCGATTTTGCGTGCATTGCAATATGTACGACCACTTTACTGCTAATTGTCATACTGGTTCCCGACAAGCACCAGCCCAAGCACTGCTCATCAAGCTCTACTTCCAGCTCCTCAAGGCCAACAAGCAGCTCAGGCACACGCGATCAACGCCAGAGTCTGCTTCGCGTGTGGTGATCCCAACCACTTCGCGAACATGCGCCCGAACAGGGTTGTGAAACAAGAGCCCCAGCAGCAACAACAGCCTCAGCAGCAAAAACAAGCCGCCCGCGCCAGAACTTTCAACATCAATGCGCGCCAAACCCAGGCTGACAACAACGTGGTCAATGGTACGTTCCTTGTGAATGGTATTTATGCATCGTGTTTGTTTGATACTGGAGCCGATAACTGCTTTGTGTTGTTTGAATTTGAGAAGCTCCTTAGTCATAAGCGCTCCCATCTCCCCTCGACGTTCGATATTGAAGTCGCTACTGGAAGAACTGTCGCCGTTAATTATGTTCTTCGTGATTGTACTCTTGAGCTCAACAATCACATCTTCCCAATCGACCTTATCCCGATGCAACTCGGAAGTTTTGACGTCATAGTAGGCATGGACTTTCTTCGCGAAAACCGTGCTGAAGTTGTGTGCTTCGATAAAATGATTCAATTCTCGCTCGCGAATGGTGATTTATTGTGTGTTTACGGTGAAACTGCTTCGAAAGGTCTCAAACTCATGTCGTGTGTCCAAGTTAGCAAGTATCTCCGCAAGGAATACAGGGCTTTCTTGGCTAACATTGTAGTAGCGGAGAAGGAAAAGAAAGGGAGTCCAGGTGTAAACGATGTTCCAGTGGTTCGAGAATTTCCTAACGTTTTTCCTGAGGATCTTCCAGGTTTACCGCCAAGTCGTGATATCGACTTTCGTATCGACCTCATTCCTGGAGCGAACCCTGTTGCCAAAGCTCCTTACCGACTCGCTCCATCCGAGATGCGCGAACTCTCGAGTCAGCTCCAGGAACTACTTGATAAAGGCTTCATTCACCCAAGCACCTCTCCTTGGGGCGCATCGGTCCTTTTCGTCAAAAAGAAGGATGGGTCGTTCAGGATGTGTATCGACTATCGGGAATTGAATAAGTTGACTATCAAGAATCACTATCCCCTGCCTCGCATTGATGATTTGTTCGATCAACTACAAGGTGCTACGTGTTTCTCGAAGATCGATCTACGCTCAGGCTATCACCAGCTACGCATCCAAGAGGAAGACATCCCCAAAACCGCTTTTCGCACTCGATACGGCCACTATGAGTTCGTTGTTATGCCTTTTGGTTTAACCAACGCACCCGCGGTTTTCATGGATATGATGAATCGCGTGTGAAAACCTTATCTCGACCGTTTCGTCATCGTGTTCATCGACGATGTCTTGATCTATTCCAAGTCGAAAGCCAAACACGCGTAACATCTACGTTTGGTCCTCGAGCTACTCTAGGGAAATCGACTCTATGCCAAGTTCTCCAAGTGTGAATTCTGGCTGGAGGAGGTTCAACTTCTTGGTCACATTGTCAATAGTCAAGGTATTCACGTCGATCCCGCGAAGATTGAAGCAGTTAAGAGTTGGATTACACCTAAGATTTATCAAAGGATTCTCTAATATCGTTGTGCCGCTTACCGCTCTCACCCATAAAGACAAGCCTTTTGTTTGGGGAACTGAACAAGAGTCTGCTTTCCAAACCCTCAAGCGCATGCTCTGCAATGCTCCCGTGCTCACTTTTCCCGACGGAAACGATGACTTTATTGTCTATTGTGATGCCTCGAACCTTGGCCTTGGTTGTTTCCTCATGCAATGGGACAAGGTTATTGCTTACGCATCTCGTCAGCTCAAAATCCACGAGAAGAACTATACAACCCATGATCTCGAGCTAGGCGCAGTTGTTTTTGCGTTAAAGATTTGGCGACACTACTTGTATGGTACCAAGTGTACGATCTTCACCGATCAAAGGAGCCTACAACATATCTTTGACCAGAAGGAACTTAATATGCGTCAACGCCGATGGGTGGAACTTCTTAACGATTACGACTGTGAGATTCATTATCATCCTGGCAAGGCAAATGTCGTTGCCGACGCTCTCAGCAGACGGAGTTATCTGCTCAGCATTCGTAATACCCAAGCCCAATATGATCTCGAAACCCTCATACGCGAAGCTCAGCATGCCTGTTTTAATGAACGCACTCTGAAGAAGGAAAAAATCTACCACGATGGAGCCCAGCTTGTGAATAATTCGAATGGGATATTCCATTTTCTGGACCGAATTTGGATCCCAATCGGACCAATTTGCGACAGATTTTAATGGACGAAGCCCACAAATCCCGATATTCTGTTCATCCCGGTGCTGACAAGATGTACCAGGACCTTCGCTACAAGTACTGGTGGTCGGGCATGAAAAGGGATATCGCTCTCTACGTCGGAAAGTGCCTGACTTGCTCAAAGGTCAAGGCCGAGCACCAAAGACCCTCTGGCTTACTTGAATAACCCCCGATCCCTATGTGGAAATGGGAAAGTATAGCTATGGATTTCATAACGAAACTCCCGCGCACGCCATCAAGTCACGACAGCATCTGGGTTGTCATTGACCATTTGACCAAATCTGCTCACTTTTTGCCAATACGGGAAGACTACAAGGTAGAAAGATTAGCCCGAATCTACACCGATGAGATCATTTGTCGACATTGGACGCCTCGCGACATCATCTATGACCGTGATGCTCGATCGAGCAGTCACCCGATCGGGTTACCACCCGATCGACCAGCCTCTCTTCACCCCCCTTTCCTTTTATGGTAAGCCTATAAATACCCCCTGTCAACATCAAACTTACCATTTTCGGCATCTCTCGTCCGACCAGCTCTTCTTGCCCACTTTTCTTCAGATTTCTCGCGATTCTTGTAAGTTTTCCACCTAAATCTTGTACTTTCTTGATCTACAGGCACTCCTACACCTTTCTATCTTTTAAATCTTAACTTTTAATCGTGAAATCACTAGATTTGAGGTGTTATAGGATGATGTCATCATGGTGTTCTTATGAACTTCATGTTTTGGCTTCAATCCTTCAAGAACAACTTAGATCTGAACGATTTCAACATAAATAAACAAAGATCTTTCATAGATCTAAACACAATCAAGGTGAAAAGGTTTGGAAGATGGTTTTCCAACTTTCTTTCAACTCTTTAACACTCAATGCACTCAAAACCGATAGGATCGGAGCTTGTCCTGATCTTCTACTCATTCTTGTGGTTGTGTTGGTTCAAGATCTGGATTATATCCACGAGATTACCGATTTCGAGTTAAACATGAAACACCGTCTCGAACAGTTAACTGGCCGGATTTGGGTTATTCCTGTCCGATCAGGTTACTAAGTCGTGACGAGGTTTCTGTTGTCTAATACGTCATCAAAATCATCTCGATAAAGCGACAAACTATCAAAATGACTAAGGAAGAAGACGATCAGGCCGACCAGGTTGGAGTGTCGCCCGATCGGACTACTGTCCGATCGGATTGCCACCCGATCGGGTTGCCACCCGATCGGCTTGCACCTTGGCCCCACATTTGACTTTTTATTCAAACTTCAAGAGTTTTGAACACCGAACGGATTGCCACCCGATCGACCGACCATCCGACCATGTGATTGATGTTTTGAAACTTCAATACTTAAACAATTTTCAAACATGTTCAATGCACAAGGGTTGCCACCCGATCGGACTACCATCCGATCGAGTGACAACCTGCTGTGAACTTGTTCTCGCTAAAGTGTCCAACCAATCGGACTGTCGCCCGATCGAATGGTCGTTCGATCGACTGACCTGAAAGGTAGAGATACTTCTAAGTTTTCAAAATGCTACAACGAAAACTTCAAAAGACAAGCCATCATACACAAACACATCCATCCCAAACGAGGTACAATCCACTCGAATGGTCACCCGATCGGATGACCGTCCGAACGGAGTGTCACCCGAACGACCGGCCATCCATTACCTCGTCCATTTCATTACCTCGTACATTCCATTCACTCATCCATTCCATTACCTCATACCAAACAGACCCTTAGTTTATTTATATCTATTATATATATAGCCTTCCATTTATCTTTATTTAATAATTGCTAGAATGCAGTACTCCTAAACCACATGTATAAAACATAAAAGATTGATGTATGATACTGAATTCTGATAATTACGCCCAACAGCAGTTTTTTATGCAATCTTAATCTTTTTAACAAATTTTACAATATCATTTTCGAAATGATTTATAGTTGATTTTTCTTTAACTAGTTGACAAATACTACTTATTTAATAATTTCATTAAACATTATAATTAATATCATAAAACTCAACTATAAGTAATGACAAAAAAATTTAATAAGCTAATAAAAGTTATGAATTATGTTAGAATCATAAAACTCAACTATAAGTAATGACAAAAAATTTTAATAAGCTAATAAAAGTTATGAATTATGTTAGATGTAATTGAGTAGGTACATTATTTGAGTAGTATGAGGTAAATACAGTTGGATGGCACCTTCGAACACTAATTCATTTTAATAATTTATTTATTTATTTATATATAAACATTACAGCCTGTCTGGCTGTGTCTTGTTCAAATTTGCATATTTACAACCTGTAACGCACCTTCTTTGGGGTACAAAAAATAATAATAACACTTCACTCGCATCTTACTAACCAAACATTTATAACTTGTACCATCTTCTTGTTTTTAAAACAATAAATGTGCTAGTAAAAAACTATTATTTTGTTATCTTTATTTTGATGAAATTTGACTCATTGCTTGTTATATTATAATTTTATTTAAAATTTCTTCTTCTTGACTCTAGATGTGATAGAGATGGACATTTATGACACGACTTGTTAATACGGCATGCCCTGATACAAAGTTAAACGTGTTTGTGGTAAAGGGTTTTGGTTTATAAACGAGTTGACATGTTAGTGACGCTGTTGAAAAAGCGTCTATATGGATTCAGCCCACTCACCCCATTTTTGATACACGTAACCCATTTAAGTAATCATGTTAGATGAATTAACAATGAGACATTTTTAGAACCTATTATTAAAAGAACGTACTTTTATAATTTTATTAAAACTGGGTTGTGGCAAAAAATCAAATTTTTACATGTTTTCAAACCGATTCAAGCTCAAACTGGGTCTTATATATGAAATTACGAACTGGTCTCAAACCGGCAAACTGGGTCGAGCCCAAAAACCGGCTTTTTCACACCAGGTCGTATGGCCCAAACCGATTTTTTTTACACCTCTAAAGTCAACTCTCCAACATGTCGTGGGTAGTTGGAGGGGTCAGACAAGGTGATCCGTTATCCCTACTTTTATTCATCTTGGCAATGGAAGCACTACATATAGCTACTGAAAGTGCGGTTGATGTGGGCATTTTCAAAGGCGTTAAAACACCTGGAGAGGGTCCATCTATTTCACACCTCCTGTATGCAGACGATGCACTATTTGTTGGCGAATGGTCGGAAGAAAATTTTCACAACCTTGCCAGACTCCTTAAATGCTTTCATCTGTCCTCAGGGCTAAAGGTAAACTTCTCAAAAAGTAAAGTATTTGGAGTTGGGGTCGGTAACAATGACGTCTCGGAAATGGCTTCGATACTTGGGTGTGAAAAAGGTTCACTACCTTTTTCCTACTTAGGTCTGCCGGTAGGCTCCAACATGGGTCTTGTGAAAAACTGGAAACCCGTCATTGATCGTTTAAAAAAAAAAAAAAAAAAAAAAACTCTCACTATGGAAGGCACGGACACTTGTGAAAGCAGTTCTAGGTAACCTTCCAACTCATTATTTCTCGTTATTTAGTGCACCAGTGCATGTGATTAAATATCTAGAGAAAATAAGGCGTAAGTTTCTTTGGGGGGATTGCATGGATAAAAACAAGATGAGTTGGGTACCATGGTTTAAAGTGGTGGCTTCGAAGGAAAGGGGGGTTTGGGTATTGGCAGTTTGGCTTCGATGAACAAAGCTATGATGGTAAAATGGATCGTAAAATTCAGAAATGAAACATCACATATCTGGACGAAAGTTATTATGGCTATACATGGGAGAATACGCAATTACAATGTTATTCCTATGAAGAATTCGATAATAGGGGTATGGAAAAATATTGTACAACTAGGAAAGGGATCAAATTTTAAGCTATCTGATGTAGAAAAAAGGTTGGAGGTGAAAATCGGTTGTGGAGATAAAAACGTTTTTTTGGTTAGATAAGTGGGCTGGCGAATTCTCATTAAAAGATCGGTTCCCCAGTCTTTTTGCACTGCAAACTAATAAACACACATTGGTTCAACATATGTACAGTATCAAGAACGGACTTATCTCCTGGAAATGGGGTGGCGGCATCTCGGTTATTCAATCGGAAGCCGAAGATACATGGGAACAATACAAATCACTGTTACAAAATGTGGAATTTAATAAGAAATCGGATAGATGGTTGTGGAAACAGGAAGATAACAAAGAAGAATTCAGTGTGGGAAATCTGCGATCAGAATTGGATGGGATTAATTCGGTTCCGGAAACTCAGGTTCTTATGTGGTTGGGCTGGATACCAAAGAAGATTAATTGTTTTCTATGGAGAGGGGTGCAAGATCGAATCCCGACGAGAGAAGCATTGGCGATTAGGAATATACAAATCCCTTCGGTTTTATGTGCGCTATGTAATCTATGTTACGAATCGGTCGACCATTTACTGATTTCATGTCAATATGCTCAATTGGTTTGGACGGCGATTTCGTTATGGGTCAAAATTCCTCTTCCAAGATATTTTGATAGGACTCTACCTTGTCAGCGGGTTAACCCATCTGGATCCAATGGGTCCCGGTCCAATAACCTTGACCCAATCAATGAAGAGCAAAGATTTAGGGCTGAATTAATGGGGGGTTGACTGCTATTGGAGTGAAAGTCAAGAACGAGTCAAAGGGCTGAATTTAAGGGCTAAACTTTAGGATTAGTAACCTCTCTATTTCTTATTTAAGTATTTCATTTCTGCCTTAGTTTTCTCTGTCTTGTTGGTTTGATTATCTAAGTGTTTTTGTATTGGAGATTAGCCATCTCGAATCTGGCCAACTATCTTATCATTTCAATAAATCAACCCTTTATTTTCCGGTATCTATCATTTGGTTCCATTGCCTGGAAACGAAGAGAAGATGGACCAGAAACCCGAAGATTACAGAGATGCTATCGCTGCTCAATTAGCAGCCATAAGAGCGCGACTGGATTCAATTTTTGTAGCCATGAAGAATGATGTTGAAACAATCAAGGCCCAGATGTATGGAACATCCGCTATCATGGTACATTCTAATCCAGCGATTGATCCTATCATCCCTACTCACATTGCTCATCCTAAACATAATTTAGAATCTGAGGATGAACCTCAAGGCCTATTGACGAATCTAGTTAAGGGGACCATACCATCCTCACCATCATTTCCCGCCTCTACACCACCATCTCCTCTAGCACAACCCCCAACAGTAGCATATCCACCACCTACCTCTGCCACCCCACCACATATTACTGTTGAATTGCTACCAAAGCACATCGCTACCTTCACTTCTCCTTGCCTCACTACGTCCTCAAACAAACCTCCACCATCACCAACACCCACACCTGTTCTACGAGTACCCTCCCCCGTGTTGTTTACAACCACGCCCACACAAGGGACAAACTTTCCAGCAGCTCTTGTACCACCGATCGCATCACTGCCAACTTCAACCAGGTGTCAAAATGACCTGCCAAATCAGTATGGAATGGCACAAAGGTGGGTTTTCGACACCGACCAACAAGAAGCTCAAAACTCTACTACATGCCACCATCTCTCCATTGAACCGTTCAAGGAACAATTAATGATAGGAGCATATCAGTTTTCGCCAAATCGACTCGAGGACAAGTCGTTTCTCCGGGAGGGAAGTATTGATAGGACTCTACCTTGTCAGCGGGTTAACCCATCTGGATCCAATGGGTCCCGGTCCAATAACCTTGACCCAATCAATGAAGAGCAAAGATTTAGGGCTGAATTAATGGGGGGTTGACTGCTATTGGAGTGAAAGTCAAGAACGAGTCAAAGGGCTGAATTTAAGGGCTAAACTTTAGGATTAGTAACCTCTCTATTTCTTATTTAAGTATTTCATTTCTGCCCTAGTTTTCTCTGTCTTGTTAGTTTGATTATCTAAGTGTTTTTGTATTGGAGATTAGCCATCTCGAATCTGGCCAACTATCTTATCATTTCAATAAATCAGCCCTTTATTTTCCGGTATCTATCATATTTGCTTAGCGTGGTTGGTTTGATGGAACACATTCAATCACATAGCGCGTCACAAGAAAAAAAGAAGGCGATATATATGATTATTGCGGCAACATGTTGGACACTTTGGCGTATAAAAAACAATGTAATCTTCAACTGCAGGACAACGAACGTTTTAAGGGATGTTGGTGACATTAAAGCAATTTCGTTTTTATCGATAAGAGAAAGAGCTGGTAGAAGGGATCTAAAATGGGAAGCATGGGGAGACTTTAGTTGTTTCAAGTGATTTTTGTTTTTTCCCTCTGTACATTGAATTGTTGCTGTGTTGTACCTGGGCAATTACCTTAGCATCTTGCTAAGGTTTTTGTCTGTTTGTTTTGTTTTAATAATATCGCCTTTTCTTCAAAAAGTTGGAGAGTGATTTTGACCATACGTGTTTGGTCAACTGACCACTTTTGGGCCAAGCTTTATAGACGGTGGCTGTTGGGTCCATAAATTGGTTTTAATATCCACAACATCTATTGGTTTAAGCTCAGGAATAAGAGTCCGGTAAAGCATGACGATTTGTTGGGTTATATTACTGGATTTTAAATCCAAGGAATAGTTTTCAAATACAATGTAATCTGTCTGGTTCAGTGGCGGAACTTGAACGAAAACTCGACGGGGGCCAGACTCTTAAAATCCAAATCGGTGGGGCCGGGCTCTTAAAAGTCCAATATTTTACACTATAAAAATCTTTTTTTTTTCTCGTAAATTTCCGGTAAAATTTAACACTACGAGCGAAAAACCGGCGGGGGCCGGGCGCCAGTGATCTGGTTGGCTTGGGTACTTTGTTAATTTGTTTGGTGTCTTGTGCTGTGTTTCCGTAAATACGTCTAGTTAGGTGTTTATACATTCTTGATACGTTTAAACCAAAGAAAATTGATTGGTTTGACGGTTTACTGGTTCGACTGGCGTTTTAAAACTTAAAACCGACTGTTTATTTATGTTTTCATATAATATGTAATTATGTATGTGCATTATATTGATGAGCCATATTTATAATTCTAAATATGTTTATTAACACTAATGATTTAGAAATGATAATAAATCGTTTTAACTGTCAAATGTACACACCCACCAAACTCGTCCTGTTTATTTTGTTATTTTCCAACACCCAGATTCCAGATCTAGCCATGAGTTTTATATATAAAAATAGATCATCAAACAACATATGAAAATAAATATTTGTCAAAAAAAAAAAAAAAAACACCACCATATAAATTATAAAGAACACAAGAGTTAAAACAATTCATATATGTTAATAAGCAAACGAAATGAATAGTAGATCTTGGGCTGGTGGTATCTGATTGGGCCTGTTTGGTGGTGGAGGCCTCGTCACCAAATGAGACACGCGTTGTCTCATCTGGAGGGTGCAGTGGTAGAAAACCACCAAACCCTTCAAACATCAATCTCGTCCGTATCATATCAGAGAAAGAGAGAGCGCAATAGAAGAATGCCCAGAGAGAACCACTTCCACGGTGGGTTGCGACAATGTTTCATGGCGATGGTTCTGCCCCGGTGATGGCGGTGGTTTGTCGAAGAAGACGCCGTCGCATCCGGCGCGCCAGCGCACAACGGAGGTTCACGCATAGAAAGCTGCTTATTGGGCTTCTGAAAAATGGTATGTGCAGTTTCTTTTTCTGAATTTTGTCGAACAGTTCTCATCTGCATCTTTACGTCGCTGCTAAAAACTGTTTATGTAATCTCTGTATGTTTCTTTTCATAGTCGGTTACCTCCACACTAATTAAATAAAAAAAATAAAAGAAAACAATATAGGGTTTAGAGCCAACTAAAGAAGACGGTAAATCCCAACACCAAGCTCCCGACTACCATCTCTACGCCCTTCAATTTCACTGATCCACTCTGTAATTAAGTGGAAGACACATAAATAATAGCGTTTTGCGCCATGTGGTAGTCCAGTCAGCAATAGAGCATTATAGGATGTTTTTCTAAAATAGGTGTAGTGGAGATGTGAGCATTATGGGGCATTATGTTAAAAAGGGTGTAATAAAATTAACTAAAAAATCATCAAAAAATGGTACTGGACGAACCCCAGCGTGGAAACCGGTGATTGGCCAAAACCATTGAAGCAAGGCGTGGGAAAAAAGAACGCCAAAAGCGTTTTTTCTTTTTTGGAAAAAAAAACGCCCATGGGCGGTCTAGAGGCGTTTTTTTGGGGGGGAAATGCGAAAAAACCCGCTACTACGGGTGTCCTTAGTTACTTTGCTTGTATACTTTCTTAACCAGAGGCGGACCTACTATGTAATAAGGGGTAGCCTCCGCTACCCCTTAACGCTCCGGCGGTAGTGTAAATTTTGGAAAATTTTGACGTTTTTTCGATTTCGATACCCTTTTTATTTGAAATGTTGCCCCTATACGAATTTTCTAGATCCGCCACTGGTCTTAACACAATTATAAGCAAAAGGGACCCATTTTGTCATGCGAAATCGAAGGTTAGCTCTTTCTTTCGTATTATACCGGATAATTGTGTTTAATTGTAAGTTAAAAGTTATAGCTTATTTATAGAAAAATATTATTTAATTAATTCAGAGGGAGATGGAGTGACGATGAAGGTTGTGTTGCAAGCTGATGTAATTGATTAACCGTAGAAACGTGAACATTGGGAATGCCTCTTCGATGAATACTCTTAATGGCAATGATCTGATCCCGGATCTGCAAAAGAGAACACCGTTAGGACTCGTTACGGGAATTAGGGGATTCATGTAACCGCCTTCCGGCGCGAGAATAAGTATAGGTTGATACGTAAAGTGTTATAGAAGTATGGTGAGAGTGAATGAATATTACCTCAATGTCTTCTCCTATTTGTACTGTTTGTCCTTTTAGGGGTTCTCCTTTATTCGGTATTATGGTTTTCATGGGGTGGGCCCATAACTAGAAGATCATGTAGATCTTCCTAACATTTCGGAGATTTGGTAGTTATGTTATTCGTATTTTGTATTAGAATATTCTAGAATAGGTCATGTTATATCATTAAACTTAATGTTTTGACCGGCCCAGGTTGATCGGGCCGGGTCATACCTCATCATTAACATAGAAACTATGAAACTTGGATTGTTCGTTGTTGTGGATGAATGGTCGGTTAACCAATGTCATTGATTGAAGCTATGGAAGATTTACATATATAAGATTAACTACAGTTCCTCAAACCAGATTTTTTATAACTATCTTAATAACTGCTCACATCCACTTGTAAAATGATAACACTAGCAGGCAAAATTACATGTGTCAACCTCGCCACAAAGGGGGAGTTCTCTCTATGACGAACCTCAAGCATGAGAGTGAGTAATAACTTGAGTGAAGATAATGCTCGGGCATCGTAAGATGTGTGTATTGAATACGTGACATACTATCCCCACGAAATCCACAATGTCTCGTTGAAACTAGTCGCTATTTATTAATTCATGTCACATTTCCCCTAGCGCCTAGAGACCTATATCAAGTTATTGCCAATACCTTCTTGTCTCAACGCATAGGATTTGGATCCATAGGCACCATGCTTACTCGATCACCATCAATGGTATCTAGAGTATTCATAAACGACATGGGAAACGACCATTACCTTCTTGAAGAAGTTTAGCCCAAGTTCGATATTTTAGCCTTAATGCCTTGTACCACCTCATCGATCAGTTTGGCATCCCCATTTGTGCCTTTGATCTATCTAAGTTTCTTTCTTCTTTTAGTCCTAGTATGTTAGCATCATCCTTCGAGACAAGGTTGTTGCTTGCTTGTGCATCGCGTAAGAGTTTCCGTGTGTTTCCCGTTTACTTCTATTTGACTTCTTCATCACCTTGCCACTGACATTTGTTTTAGCCATTCTAGGGCGTTTCTTGCCTTTACCCATTAGTCGTACAACCTTGCACTTCTCATCGAGTGACTTTCCTTCCGTTCCATCTTTGGGCAATTCGTGCTTTCTTGCACCACACATCAAACTCTTTAGATTCACCCTTTGTCTTTTCCTTGGACAATCACATGCTTGTCTTGCAACGCACATTAAGCGACTTATCTTAAACGCTGCCTTTAGGCATATTCGTGCTTGATTTGCCCTTTGCTTTCCCCTAAGCTACATTTTGCTTCTCTTGATGGCACTGAGAAATTGCAACGACCCTAGATGTGACTAATATTCTTTCACATTCCCCATTTTGTAGCTTAGGCTAACTTGCTAACTTTGTTTGCAAGTTTGGCTTGTTTTGACAATCACATACCTGATATGCTCCGTCACATTTGTAATACCAACTTTTCATGGATTATCCCTTCTCTTAGCTTGGTAATTTCTATGCCTCCTTTTCTTAATCATGGTTCCTTGTGGTCACCCCCACCTTTGTCATCATCACTCTCCTTAATCTAGCGCAAATTGTTTTCAGTTAGATCAATAAGCCTTTAAGCGACAACAATAACCGAAGCAAGGTATTGAACTTTATGTCGTTCAACTTTTGTTCTTGCCCATGATTGTAACCCATCGAGAAAGTAAAGCAATTAATTATCTTCTAGAAGATTAGCAATCTAAAGTGTTAGTGTCGTAAACTTCATTTTGCATTCTATATATTCGATTATCTTGCTTCATCCTTTGTATGCACAGACAAAACTGTCTCTTAAGTCCCCACACAAATGCATCCCAAATATTTATTTTGCACGTACCTCACACAAACATGCACATTCAATGTCTTTACCACAAGGTTGTTGTATCCTTGAAGAAGATTGTGGTCATTTTAAGAGATTGTACTATATGCTGCCATGTAACTTAACTAAAAACCTAAAATACCTTTCTAGTTAACAAAGTTAGTTAGGTAGACTAAAATTGCAAAACACGAAACTACAATGTGTACTTGACAAGAAATAAACTGATCATTGAAGCAGTTATTCAGACTAAACAAGATGAAGAAATAAGAATTAACTTTAACTCTAAACATAAATATTATAGTGTCAAGAATAGTTATGATACTTAAGTTCATAATATTTAGAGATGATCAACTTTATAATTTATATTTATATATACTATAATTTTCAACATATATAGGCTATTTGTGTTTGTACCTGTTGCATAAACGGTGTTGTAAGCTTTTGCTGTTGTACGGTATGTTTTGAGATTTGTATGTCTTTATACTGTGGACGTTTGTATACCTGGCTAGCTTCCTACCGCCTACGCACAAATAACATTTCATCCCTACAAAGTTTTACCTGATATCCACGTGTAGAGAGAGAGAGAGAGACAAAAGACGATGACAGAGATGGATTTCGAAGTGGTGGATTGGTGTGCGGAGATGGTGGTTCCAGGTGTGTGGCAGTTTTTATAGGTGGTAGTCAAAGGCCAGCAGTGTCGATTAGGGTTTCGGCCACCCTTTTTGACTTGCAGGATGAGTCATCTTCCCTTTTCATCTTCTAGCACCTGCTATTCTTCTTACCCCCTCTATGGACCATTGTGAATTGATCGACATTGTTTAAATCGCTCGACTTTTCATCAGAATCATTTTCTTAAATCGGTGGGCTTAGGGTTCTCGATTGCCTTTTCTTCTTCTTCTTCTTCTCAAGTAAGGGTTTCTTATAAACAGCAATATGATGTTCTGTTCAGTTGCGGTACAATAGCTTATTGAGTGAACACCCTAACACGTAATAACCTTGAAAAGAGGCAGCGGAAAACGAGCCATAAAAATTTCTTTCTTATTTAGCTACATTACTTGCATTAAACCTCAAATTAAATTATATCAAACATTTCTTTTATACTACAACATACATTCTTAAAATTTATACTTTAAGTTAATACATAAATCAAGCTATGTAACTGCTCTTTTCCGTACAATCCTTGCTATCGACTCGATCAACGTCCGCTTCTCTTCGATAGTAGTAGAAGAAATCCATGCGATACCTGTGGACATCACATACAACTTATTCATTAGTCATTAACATACCATATGACATTATTCTACATAATAGGGAGCCGTTTAACAATCTATGATGTAAACATAGATTCATTCAAGCATTCTCTTAAACTCTCTTATCCCAAATTTGGCTTAATCCTTCATAACCCAACAAGCTCATACATGCAGTGCCTTCAAACCTCAAAGCACAACATTAGTAAACATCAATGTCCAAATGTGTTGAAAACATTCATCCATGCCTTTAAAACATCTCACATTCACACATGTAAACATTCCTAATTCCTACATACATACAAACATACACACCTGCATATATATATATATATATATATATATATATATATATATATATATATATATATATATATATATATATATATATATACGCACACATTCACATATCCACACATACATACGAGCTCTCGCTTACCACTTTTAATCACTTAAACACATATACCTTTACATAATCACGACTTACATGATTTAAATTCTACACTTACCATCCTACACATCCACTCATTCTTAGACTGGATTACTTATAGACTTCCTTCACTAACACGAAAGGAAAATCCATACTTTCGTTATCCGGAGGCTCATAACATCACTTGTGTTCTAGTTCGGCTTTAAAATAAATTATGGGACATTGGAAATCATTAAAAACATCGAGTCTAGATGCGAAACCAAACAAGAAATGGTTTTTATAACTTATTAATGCATAAAAACAAGTTTCATGAGTCAAAATATAACAACCCTCCAAAATATTCCGGCACCCCTGATAATATTTAAAATGCCTTTATATGTCTCAATATGCACCCCGTATGTGAAAAACCGAGCCCAAATACCCTTATATAAGTAAAAATAAAATAAAATCAAGTTTTGTGTCGCTCGCGGGCCGCGTAAGACCACATCAAGGTCTACGCAGGACGCAACAGCTCGGAGTCAGGGCTGCACCCGGTGCCGCCACGTGTCACCACTCGTGTCAAGCCTAGTGGCGAGTTAGCCAAGCTAGTTTTTTACCCTAGCTGGCCTCGCGGGCCACGTAGGCCCTGAAGAATTGCTACGCGGGGCGCGACGAAGTCCCATATCAGCCCTATAAATAGCAACGAAGGATTCAGTCGACAAACCGTTCAAATTTCTTTTCTCTCTCGAATCTCTAAGTAGTAGAAGCTATTTTCGGTTATAATAACCCCCCTAATTAACGAAGTTCTACCCCGTTGTAAGTATTATAACCCCGGTTACTTATTAGATACGCTGCCCGATTGATCCAGTGTTTCGTAATGGCTGTCGTGGTTCTGTCCAACATAGTCATTGGAATGCCATCTCGGGGAGGGTATTGCTAATGTAAATATTGGGTTATTATACTAACATATGTACATTTGTGTGTAATTAATAGATAACCACCAGGGGTTATAATAGCAATGTGAGTAATCTCCTTTTTGTAAACTGTTTTTACAAAACCTTAAATATTTTACAATGTGATTAGCAGTGATTGAGTCTTTGTAGTTCTTCAATTACTGTCGGTATGTTGGGGTTTTGTATACAAAATGTGGAACACGTTACCATTGGACAACAAGATAGCCAATGTGTAATATGACCCACCAGTCAGGATTGACAATACTGAATGAGTAATTGTGTAGATATAAACATTGTATAGCTCTCAATATTGTTAAGAAATAAAACTCTTCTTGGTTAAACTGGGATTCACTCATTAGTATTTCCCACTCACAAAATGTTTTTAATCGTGTTTCGGGTAACAAATGTGAAAGCCAACTAGAAGCCAGCTGGACATCACTGAAGGCTTGGAAAAAGTGGCTATAAAAGTTACCTAAATAAAAGAAGATGTTTTATTCAATAAAATAGGGATTTTCCCTATGAAAATGTTTGTAATGAAAACTTGGGTTTTATCCCAATATGTTTAATATTATAAAAGCGTGGTATTTACTCTGATAAATATTTACTAACTACGGTCCTGATGAAATTTCCGCTGCAAAAAATGATAAACACCGATACCACCAAAACTGGTCTCGCGGCCGCTCGTTCCCGGGACAGATAGAGGACGGGGGTTGCGACAGAAGGTGGTATCAGAGCTAAGCCACTGATTCAGCCACAGAAGTGTTCTGCTGACACCAAGATATTATTCGAATTGTTAGGAAATTAATTACGGAAATACGTGCATATCTGTATTTCATTGTTGTGTGTTATTTGACTATTTGTTAGTTTACAGTATGAGTGATCAAGGACCCTCCGACGCTTATCGTCAGTTGTCCGGCTCACCTAGGAGTGAAGGTACCTCTTCACAGCCTGCCCTCTCTGGGTATTCAGCTGACAATGAAGAAGGGATGTTTGTGTTTAAGGCTCAGTCTGAAGAGCCATTCCCTCAGAAAAAGAGAGGATGGTTCAGTAAGGGAGCACACGAGCGTAGGAAAAGAATGAAAAAGTTGCAACAGCAGCGAGTCCTAGCAGCCGCTAATACACAGGATATGCTTAATAGGAGCTTAGCCAACTTTCATATCCTAGCAACTACAGCTGCCGACCCAAACCTGGAGCAACACATAGCCCCACAACCATTACCTTTGTTTCCCACGCAGCCGATGGAGATAGAAAATAACCCAGAAAACCAAGTTCAGATGCATGATTTCAACCTAGAGGAGATACCTAGGATACCAGCCCCCAATCCCTTAGACCCAGACTATGACCCGTGGTTCGATGATCATAGGGATTATGTGCAAGCTACCACCTAACTGACGAACCCATGCCGAACTTAGCAGCCTACCCAGGTCTGGACCCTCTAGATCCCTACTATGATAATGATGAATACATTAGGGAGATCTTAGAGAATCCGTACCCTCAGGAGGAACCCATGCCCCAGTACCCAAACCCAGTACTAGCACCTGCACCCCCAATGAATGCAGAAAATGTGCAAGAGCTCCGAACTTTCGGAGAAGAGATTTTAGAAAGTAGCGAGAGGATGAGACAGGTTGGAGAACGACTCGTCTGGAAGTACGACGAGCGTAATATGAAGTTCTGGATGAACCCATATTAGTGAAGGTGATGGAGGAGATAGTAATAATAATATAATAAAATATACAATATATGTGTATGAAAAAATATATATATAATATATAGGTGTAATGATAATAATATATGTTGTAGTATAGACCACTTTATGGTTAGTGATGCATACTAGTATTGTAATTTTAATTTTAATTTCAGTTTTAGTTTGTATTAGATGCATATTATAAGAAAGAGTAAGTCGCAATGCTCGACGCTGTTGACCAATATGTGTGTTGTGTGATTGTTTGCCTTAAAATATTATTTTGTGATATTAATA
This sequence comes from Helianthus tuberosus, assembly GCA_030545235.1. NCBI lineage: Eukaryota > Viridiplantae > Streptophyta > Magnoliopsida > Asterales > Asteraceae > Helianthus > Helianthus tuberosus. The sequence goes on from CM060373.1 coordinate 57,432,379, forward strand.
ATTGGAAAATGTTTAAAATTCAGATGGATAACGAAGTGAACCAGGAAAACCAGAATAATGATAACCAGAGTAACAATAATCCGGATAACGAAAACCCGAACAACAACAATAATGGAAACCAAGTGGATAACAGTTCCATGCAACACATAGTGGCACAAGGGATAATAGATGCAATGCCATATATTATCAAAATGGTTAAGGAAGCAGAAAATAAAAGTAAACATGATAGTAAGCGACCATCTGAACCTGAACATAGCGTAAACAATGGACCCATACTTCAAGTACCCATTCCCAAAAGAAGAAGAACCGTGTCTTATGGTTGTTCTTATAAAGAATTCTGGTCTTGCAAACCAATGGAATTCTCGGGCAATGAAGGGGCCGTTGCATCTCTACGCTGGATAGAAAAGACTGGGGCAGTCTTAAGAATAAGCAAATGCGTGGAAGAGGATAAGATAATGTTTGCTTCCAATCTGTTTAAGAACTCAGTCCTAGAATGGTGGAACACTATCCTCCAGTCTAGAGGAAGTGATAGAACTTACAATATGGAACGAGAGGAATTTAAAAACATGGTTGAAAGAAAATTCTGCCCTCCCAATGAAAAAGAACAGATAGCAAACAAATTCCCAAACCTTAGGATGATTGGGGTAGATAGTAAGGGTTATACTACAATATTCTTTGAATATGCTAGAATAGTGCCAACCCTTCCATCACCTAAACCAGTATTAATCTCCCGCTATATTTGGGGATTAATCAGTGAAATAAGGCATGTAGTCAAGGCAGCTAGACCTCAAACCATAGAAGAAGCTGTAGAACTAGCAAACACCTTGACAGATGAATTAGTCCGTACACTAGAAGAGGATCAAAGGAGGAACCTAACCCAAAAGCTTACCCAAGAATTCCGTTCTGGAAATTCTAACCGTGGGAAAAATGTAGGTTCTACCTCTACACCTTACTATAAGTATTGCAAAAGGAAGCATTCTGGAAGATGCTCCATATACTGTAACTTTTGCAAAATATCTGGACACAAGGAGGACGATTGCAGGAAGAAGCCTAACAACAGGATATGCTTCAACTGTTGAGAACAAGGTCATATCAAGCCAAACTGTCCAAAACTAGCTCCAGCCACGAACAAGAATACTAAAAATGTTAGAGCATTTGTTCTAACTGCAGAAGAAGCAAAGATGATCCCGGATGTGATTGCCGGTACGTTTTTAGTTAATGATGCTTTTGCTAAAGTATTATTTGACTCTGGTGCGAACCAAAGTTTTATTAATACTTCATTTTGCAAACTTCTCAATCAACCATTAACTAAACTTCCACAAGAATGTCTAGTAGAGACAGCAAATGGGGAAACCATTAAGATTTCTAAAATCTTGCAGGGAGAAATAATAGAAATTTTAAATCAGAAATTTATTGCAAACCTTTATCCAATGAATCTAGCAGGATTTGATGTTGTGTTAGGAATGGATTGGTTAATAGCCAATAAAGCCAATACTCTATGTGATCAAAAGTCAATCCAAGTAAATTCACCAAAAGGTGAAAAGATCACAATTAAAGGAATGGGGGGAATTTAAGAACATGGTAGAAAGGAAATTCTGCCCTCCCAATGAAAAGGAACAGATAGCAAATAAATTCTTAAACCTTAGGATGACTGGAGTGGATAGTAAGGGATACACTACTTTATTCTTTGAATATGCTAGAATAGTGCCAACCCTTGCATCACCTGAACCAGTATTAATCTTCCGTTACATCTGGGGATTAATCAGTGAGATTAGACATGTAGTCAAGGCAGCGAGACCTCAAACCATAGAAGAAGCTGTAGAACTAGCAAACACCTTGACTGATGAATTAGTGCGTACACGAGAAGAAGATCAGAGGAGAAACCTAGCTCAATACCCAAGAATTTCGTTATGGAAATTCCAACCGTGGAAAAAATATAGGTTCTACCTCTACACCGTAGTGCAAGGCTGGCAAGAAGAAGCATTCAGGAAAATGCTCTACCTACTGCAATTTCTGCAAGATATCAAGTCACAAGGAAGAAGATTGCAGTAAGAAACCAAATAATGGAATGTGCTTCAACTGTGGAGAAAAAGGTCACATCAAGCCAAATTTTCCAAAACTAGCACCAGCCACGAACACCAAGAATACTAAAAATGCTAAGGCATTTGTTCTGACTGCAGAGGAAGCAAAGATGATCCCGGACGTGATCGCCGGTACGTTTTTAGTTAATGATATTTTTGCTAAGGTATTATTTGACTCTGGTGCAAACCAAAGTTTTATTAATACTTCATTTTGCAAACTTCTCAATCAACCATTAACTAAACTCCCACAAGAATGTCTAGTAGAGACAGCAAATGGGGAAAGCATTAAGATTTTTGAAATCTTGCAGGAAGCAAGAATAGAATTTCTAAATCAGAAATTTATTGCAAACCTTTACCCAATGAATCTGGCAGGATTTGATGTTGTGTTAGGAATTAAATATGAGACAAAGACGCTAGATGGAGATACTTAGTGATTATGATTGTAATATCCAGTACCATGCATGAAAGGCAAATGTAGTAGCTGATGCTTTAAGTCGAAAGTATCATGAAAAGCCAAAAAGGGTACGTTCTCTTAAATTAAATCTGCAAGTAGATTTAAATGAACAGATTAGAAAGGCACAAGAATCAGTAATCAAGGATGATATTGAAAAATTAAAAGGAATGATTAAGGAATTAGAACAAGGAACAGATGGGATTTGGAGATTCCATAAGAAAAGAATGTGGATACCTAAATTAGGAAACCTACGCCACCGTATATTAGAAGAAGCCCATAAGTCTAAGTATACGATGCATCCTGGAAGTGATAAGATGTATCAGGACTTAAGAAAGAATTTTTGGTGGATAGGAATGAAAAAGAATATAGCGGCATATGTTGCAAAGTGTTTAACCTGTTCACAAGTCAAAGCTGAACATCAGAAACCCTCAGGTTTGCTGCAACAGTTAGAAATGCCTGTATGAAAATAGGAATTGATAACAATGGATTTTATTACTAAATTACCCAAAACAAGAAAAGGTAATGATACAATCTGGATGATTGTAGATAGGCTAACCAAGTCAGCTCATTTCCTACCAATGAAAGAAACTTTCAGTATGGAACAATTAGCTAAATTATATGTAAATGAAATAGTTTCATTACATGGAATTCCTCTATCAATTGTTTCTGACAGAGATAGTCGTTTTACCTCTCATTTTTGGACAAGTTTCCAAAAAGCAATGGGAACCAAGTGAAATCTAAGCACCGCTTATCATCCTCAAACGGACGGACAAAGAGAAAGGACAATTCAGACACTGGAAGACATGCTTAGAGCTTGTGTAATTGATTTCGGAGGTAATTGGGACAATCACTTACCATTGATAGAATTTTCTTATAATAACAGTTATCACACAAGTATTAATGCTGCACCATTCGAAGCACTTTATGGACGAAAGTGCCGAACGCCCGTCTGTTGGGCAGAAGTTGCAGAAAAGCAACTACCTGTACCAGAAATAGTACAAGAAACAACAGATAAAATCATTCAAGTCAATGAACGACTGAAAGCAGCACGTGATCGACAAAAGAGTTATGCTAATAACAGAAGAAAGCCATTGGAATTTCAGGTAGGAGATAAGGTATTATTGAAAGTCTCTTGATGTCTGTCGTGAAGAACATGCAAAAACCTATTTAAACTATTAGTATAGAATAAGTAGGGTATCGAACCAAGGGAGGATTGTGGAAAGTGTCAAAATGTTAAGTGTTGATTATGTATTGCGTAAAAGTAAATCTTGATTGTGGATTTGTGAAATTGCTAAAGTAAACGAATTAAATTGAGGTTTTAATCAATAGGAAGAACAATGGTCCCTCCGGAATTCAGATTTCCAGTTAGATTCGATTATGTGTTTTATCATAACACTCACATAGGCATAAATGTTTGACCTAATCAATTGATTGTGATATTCAACGACTAAGTACTCCGATCAATACATAATGGGAGGTTATCAAATGAATATCAATCACAATTACCAACCCTAATCCCACCTCAAATATATCCCGATTACTAGAACTCTCGGGAATTGAATGATTAAAGATTAACGATTAAATAAAATGTAACTGTTTACAATCAACCAATCAAATCATAGGTGAAAAGCATCGAATGCTTAGATCACCGAGTTAATAAATGTCAAAAACACACAAAGTCACCTAACATACGAAAATCCTCCATCCGGAGGAAACCATGAAGGAATTAGCCGCTCATGTTTGTGAATTGATCTTCAATCTTGATGTTGGAAGGCATGATTGATGATGGAATGATGATTATGTGGTGTGGAATGATGGAAAAACCCAAGAAGAACCCCCAAAAATCGTCCCTTAGGTCGTGCCTCTCTATTCAGAATGAAAGAGATATCTTAACCCTATTTTCACATGTTTTTAATCAATTTTCGTAACCCAGCACCGTAGGCTACGCTGGAACAGGCTGAAACCGTAGCCTACTACTGACAGATTCTTCGCAACACTGTTTACTTCATAACTTCTTCGTTTTAAGTCCGATTTCCTCTCCGTTTGCGGCCACGTCTTCATAATTCAGCCCTCTATCATGCCATATCCCAAAATCTTCAATTCCACTCTACTTATTTTCCTCAAAACACGTCCAATCTTCGTGTTTAACCTACAAAACATCAACTTCTCGTAGTTATTCAATTCCAAACATTTAAACCCATAAAAACTCATAAAGTTAATCACTTAAACATGTTAAACACCATTCCAAACCCATTCCATCATCTCTCCTTGGAAAGGATTAGTAAGATTCATCAAAAGGGGAAAGCTAAGTCCCAGGTACGTTGGACCTTTTGAGATTATTAGAAGAATAGGACCTGTAGCTTATCAGCTACAACTGCCAGAGGAAATGGCAGGAATACATGATGTATTTCATGTATGCAATCTCAAGAAATGTTTAGCTGATGAATCACTAGTAATGCCTCTTAAGGATATAGAGGTAAATGAACAACCTAAATTTGTAGAAAGACCTCTACAAATTGAAGATAGGAAAGTTAAGAACCTCAAGCACAAGAGATTAGTTCTAGTAAGAGTGAAATGGGACTCCAAAAGAGGACCAGAATACACATGGGAGCTTGAATCAGAAATGCAAAGGAAATATCCACACTTATTCCAATAGATCTCGAGGACGAGCTCTAAAACAAGGTGGGAAGGATATAACAACCTTCCAAAATATTCCGGCACCCTGATAATATTTAAAATGCCTTTATATGTCTCAATATGCACCCCGTATGTGAAAAACCAAGCCCAAATACCCTTATATAATTAAAAATAAAATAAAATCAAGTTTTATGTGTCGCTCGCGGGCCGCGTAAGACCACATCAGGGTCTACGCGGGGCGTGACAGCTCGGAGTCAGGGCTGCACCCGGTGCCGCCACGTGTCACCACTCGTGTCAAGCCTAGTGACGAGTCAGCCAAGCTAGGGCCTACCCTAGCTGGCCTCGCGGGCCGCGTAGGCCCTGAAGAATTGCTACGTGGGGTGCGACGAAGTCCCATATCAGCCCTATAAATAGCAACGAAGGATTCAGTCGACAAACCGTTCAAATTTCTTTTCTCTCTCGAATCTCTAAGTAGTAGAAGCTATTTTCGGGTATAATAACCCCCCTAATTAACGAAGTTCTGCCATGTTGTAAGTATTATAACCCCGGTTACTTATTAGATACGCTGTCCGATTAATCCAGGGTTCCGTAATGGCTGTCGTGGTTCTGCCCTACGTAGTCATTGGAAAGCCGTCTCGGGGAGGGTATTGCTAATGTAAATATTGGGTTATTATACTAACATATGTACATTTGTGTGTAATTAATAGATAGCTGCCAGGAAACCCTTAAAGGAAATCTAAGACAGCAATGTGAGTAATCTCCTTTTTGTAAACTATTTTTACAAAACCTTAAAAATTTTACACTGTGATTAGCACTGATTGAGTCTTTGTAGTTCTTCAATTACTGCCGGTATGTTGGGGTTTTGTATACAAAATGTGGAACACGATACCATTGGAAAACGAGATAGCCAATGTGTAATATGACCCACCAGTCAGGATTGACAATACTGAATGAGTATTTGTGTAGATATAAACATTGTAATAGCTCTCAATACTGTTAAGAAATAAAACTCTTCTTGGTTAAACTGGGATTCACTCACCAGTATTTCCCACTGAAAAAATGTTTTTAAACGCGTTTCAGGTAACAAAATGTGAAAGCCAACTAGAAGCCAGCTGGACAACACTGAAGGCTTGGAAAAAGTGGCTATAAAAGTTACCTAAATAAAAGAAGATGTTTTATTCAATAAAATAGGGATTTTCCCAATGAAAATGTTTGTAATGAAAACTTTGGTTTTATCCCAATATGTTTAATATTATAAAAGCATGGTATTTACTCTGATAAATATTTCCTAACTACGGTCCTGATGAAATTTCCGCTGCCAAAAATGATAAACACCGATACCACCAAAACTGGTCTCGCGGCTGCCCGTTCCCGGGACAGATAGGGGACGGGGGTTGCGACACAAAACATCAAGATTCAAACAAATTTCAGAAACTTAGGGCGTCGCCGCACGCGACTGGTATAAGGGGTGGGCGTCGCGCTACGCCACGCCCCGATTTCGACAGAAAGTATGTCCTTTGCTGCTACACATGCCCAGCTCTATTTTTGACAATTTTTTTCAAACTTATAATTGCCATATCTTTCGTTCTAGACGCCCGTTTTGTGTGATTCTTTTTCCTACGCGTCCGTAATTTAAATACGGATCTGTTCATCATAATTACTTGCATCAAAATCCAGTTTATAAGTTAAAAGCTTAAAATTTCCTTTTTTCGAATATTCGACCCGTTCAGTCCTAAGTACATTACATGGTTACTATCTACAATCGATCTAACATTCTTATCCATTTAGGCTTACCAAGCATTTGTGTTTTCGCTCCCATTACAGGGATCGCGTACGCGTTTACCTTCACCAATTTATTTGTATCTTCCTAAACACTTAATCCACATTTAACCTCTTAATTTATTCGACCCGTTCAGGGGACTTTTAAGTATTTAAGAATCAAGCTCGCTCTTTACTTTTCGAATTCTTATATTAATTAACTACTTTCGGTCACAACTATCATTCTTACCCTAGTAATCTCAATTGTTACCTGTTCATACATAACTCCCTATACATGCTAATAAGTGAGTCGGATGTCACTTACCTTGTGCATCTGTGTTCGTAACCGCTTCCTTGCCTCATTTTGACCCGTTAGCCTTCCATGATTGGTCCATGCTAGTGTGGTTCCTATTCTTTCATGCCGTCATGCCACAATAATGTTAGTATTCATGCTCATTCATATTAACACACATTTTCCAACTCTTATCTACATTGGCTTTCACTAACACGTATACGATATGAGTTGTCAACCACATTGTTCAGTTAGACAACTTAACGTAATTCATAACATCATCCTTTACTAGTATGGTCATATGTTATACATTTAGTACACATTCACTTCTTGATCGCAATTAAGTGATTAATAAAAACACATGGCGAGCATCGCCAGTTCAAGCACAATGTACAAGCCTCTAATGCATAATCTTGACCAACACATACATTCAACCTGAATTCTTGTACTAGTTCCATCTAAAGCACATTCTTTAAGTTAGTATACTACTAATTACATCATTATCATACGTCATTCACATATATCAAGCCACTTCCTAAAATCTCACATCCTAACTTCACTTAGGCATTTCATCATACACTTGGTGTGCATACTACTTCCTATGCACATAGTACAAGTATTTTATGCATAATATTACTAGTTCATATCAAGATCATCAACTTCCACTAGAATCATGTAATTTTCATACTATACCCAATTTAACTAACAATTACTCATTACATACAACATCATACATCAATTTTACACAACTATTGAACATGTATGATTATCCATATCATCATCTTCACTACTACAAGTGGGTTTCATCCAAAATCAGCAAATTACTTAGAATCTTGCATAGTTTATGTTCTATATGGTGATTCTAACACATATACATAATCAATTTCATACAAATTCATGGATTGATCATAACCCACTTCATAGCAAGATTATCAAATCATAAATTACAACTTACCAAGTGATTTTATAAAGCTGAGTGATCAAGAATCCTTGTTCATGCAGTAGAATTGGGCTGAATCCCCTTTCAATTTGATGGTTTCTTGAGGGTTAGGGTTTACACCCCTCACTCCCTTCTCCTGATCGACGTCACGCACACACACACTTGTGTGTGTGTGTGATATTTTGTTTTAATAATTAAAATTTCCATTTTGGCACCCTAAGTCCCTCAAGTTTAACATACCATCATAATTGCCACAAGTTTCATTCCTTAACTTATTTATTAGGCATTTAACTAAGTTTAATAACTTAGTTATTGTATCTCATTTTGTTAAACATGGTAACATGCTAACAACAACAACAACAACAACAACAACAACAATCATACCCAGTAAATCCCACAAATAGCAAAGCTACTTATAGGGTCTGGGGAGGGTGGGATGTAGACAGACCTTGCCTCTATCCCTAGGGATAGAGAGGCTGCTTCCAGAGAGACCCTCGGCTCCAAAACGAACAACATGCCACCACACCAAGTCAAACAATATAGAAATAGCATACAACATCATTTGGACAAAATATAATGTAAATAGGAAGCCACCAATACCAAGAAAGTGATCAGAGTGACACAATATAATGTAAATCATGTATAATACCATACAACATCATTTGGGCATAAACATCATAAGACAGTCACTGGTAAAGTCACTTTAAGAATAAGAAAGACCTATATTCCTAAAAAAACACCTAAGACCTTACTGCCATATCCTCTAGAAGTCCTTAACCCTAATCCTACGCCTCCATGAAGTCCTATCTTGGACCATGTCCTCAGAAAGATGCAACTCTAGTAAATCATGCCTAATCTGCTCATCCCAAGTCAGTTTGGGTCTGCCTCTTCTTCTCCTCCCCTCCACAGTAAGAGTTTCCACTACTCTAACTGGTGCCGTCGTTTGCCTCCGCTTCACATGCCCAAACCATCTCAATCTCCCCTCCTTAATCTTATCTGATATACTAGCCACTCCTAATCTTTCCCTAAAAACCTCATTTCTTATCCGATCTAACCTCGTGTGACCACACATCCACCTCAGCATCCTCATCTCCGCTACCTCCATCTTGCGTGCTTGTGACTTCTTGATAGCCCAACAGTCTGTTCCATGGTAACATGCTAACGAATTTAATAATTCAAGTTTTGGGGTGTTATAAATCTACCCTCCTTAAAGAAGGTTTAGTCCCCGAAACCTACTTCATTAATATCGGTTATCTATTAATAAAATCATAATGTTAAGAACATCATTTTCTAGAAAATCCTTTAGTATCAAGCATACTTTCCATCCGACTAGTTCATAACGGGCCAAAGTTTTGACCATTTTCATAACCCATCGTACTTGCCTTAATTGATCCGTCCATAACGGGTCAATACATACCTTTTCCTCATTATCTTAATCTTCATCCCTTGCGACCCATTACAACGAGTCACTACTTATACTTATTTCTTCATTATGCTTTCTATGTCGTATTGACCCGTTCGTAACCGGTCAACTACACATACTTTACATTTCCATTCTTTAACAATTTCTTCTTAAATTCTCAACTCATCACATTATCGTACTTAAACTAGTGTGTGCAAACTAGTAGCAACCCTAAACGTCTAATACCATGATTTACATTACGACATTTTGAAGTTCATATGGACTTACTGATACATTTCACCATTAGTAATAGTTCTACTAGTTTCATTTATACCTAGAGTTTCATTCCTACCTTCTTACTAAAAAATTTTAATATTTCCTCTTAACGACCACAATTGTGGGTTGAAATTTCCTCCTAAATTGACCTTTAGAGGTCATACATTACATATTATAACATACTTATTTTGCCATTCGTTTATTAGTGGGTAGCATTCTATCTATCAATTCTTACTTATCAATCATGAGTTAAACATTTTACTGACCTCGTCTTCATTGCGTAATTCAATGATCCGTAAGCCAGGTCAATCCGCTTCTTAAGGATTGATTTCATATTAAGTTCCTGCTCTTGAGCATCCTTTCATTAGCTCTACTACTTTTATCACGCCAAGAATTTCACCATTATCATCTGTAACATTAACGATTAGCACATGTCATTCAAATTTCTTCGAGTATAGCGTTTATCAAATTAACTTGTTTACATACTAACCCTTTCTAGATTCTTTTAAAACATTAGTTCGCTCGACCCATTCTTAACGGGTCAATACATGACCATTCCTTAGCATAACATTTTCATTTATTTGACCCGTTCACAACTGGTCAACATATGACCGTTTCTTAACATATCATTTTCATTCAGTCATTCAATTTATTCGGTGTTAACTCACCCATAATCTTCCATAAGTCCTTAACTTACTAGGCATACTACATTATACATTTCATTGCTTACGTAGTACTCTCTCATGAGTTAATTTCCAATATGTCTATCACATAACTTTATTCAATACTCTTCTCAACTAATGCTTTCCTTGCTACTACAACTTTCGTCGGTTTTTGCTTGTTTAATAAACCGAACCTTTCATATTATTTTACTATTATTTGCTTTCTAGTTAATAATCCCAACTTTGTTTGCACTTATAGAAAGTCAAACTATTAATGTACTCTTATTTACGTTTTATTAATCAACTATGACTTACCCTTTACATGTTCACTCATGCACTTACACATACATATGCATTTCGTTAGTCAAGCGATATGGTTATCCCGACAATGATATTTTCATCGCCTAACCGCTATGTTATACTTACTTAAGGATTTCAGTCTTTTCATTCTTACATATTACTCTCTTGTATTAGGTTTGTATTTGCCTACACATATTACCCTTCTCTCATTCTTTGTATTCTTTTATGTTTGTATCCGTTAATGGATTCAAACCTTTCATCCTTTCGCGTTTGAATCCCTCTCTAGTCGAGCCATAAGCTATTACCGAAAACATAATCTTTCATACATACCTGGCGAAAGTCAAAACCGCTGACTCATTATCCATACCTTGTGTTGGTTATTTTTTTCCAATTTGTGGCAATGCATGCCCATTCATTACGCTTACCTATAAAGCTTAAAACTTGTCAAAACAAAACATTAAATACAAGGTTTGAATGGCGATTGCCATTTGACCCGCATGACTCATTCGTCCCTTTAACCATTCTTGCATACAAACATATTTGTATATATATATATATATACATTCACATATATATATATAAGTTTAAGACATAACTTGGATAATATCCGCTTTTTAAAGAATATTTACTTGCTTAGTCTGTAATTACTTGCACATTCAAACTTTTCATTCTTATCATTCATTCCATTCTATGTTTCGAATCCGTCTTGCGGATTCTAACATATCATTCATATTTTTCATTCCTTTCATGTTTCGAATCCGTTTCGCGCATTCTAACATATCACTCGTACTTTCATTCCTTTCATGTTTCGAATCCGTCTCGCAGATTCTAACATATCATTCATACTTTCATTCCTTTCATGTTTCGAATCCGTCTCGCGGATTCTAACATATCATTCATACTTTCATTCCTTTAATGTTTCGAATCCGTCTCGCGGATTCTAACATATCATTCATACTTTCATTCCTTTCATGTTTCGAATCCGTCTCGCGGATTCAAACATATCATTCATACTTCTCATGTGTATTTGGTACTTTCAAATCCCTGAGAGTCTTACATTTCCCTTCACCCTCACGTCCACCTACTACCTAATTCTAATGGACATACCTGTAACAATTATCACGGTCTCACGAACGTCATATGTTTCTTGTGTACTGGCCAGGTACACAATCCACACACTAGTTTCGTGTCTTCGTGTAATCGTCACCATATGTCCGAAGAATTAGGTTTCGGCACGTGTAACATTTTCAAAACTTCATTTCCATTCTATTATTATATTTCATTTAAAATTTTCCTTCACTTGATAGATTTTACCATTACATGCACCCACATGTTAAATTTACGTACCTGGGTCAATATGTCTTATTACATGCCTTGGTGCCGGTCCTAGACCACATTCACGGATCATCCTTTCCAAGAAAGTATGCTTACCTTACACATAACATACTATTAGTTTCCTTCATATACATACTTTAATACATACTTACATTCGCTTTTACCTTTAGGCCATGATCGAGTCTTGGAGTGTACGGGTTCCTTATCACAAGAGCACACAGGTTTGAGTTCAAGTATTTACCTCCTTCTACTTGATTTCTCTCAAACCAGGGCTCTGATACCAACTTGAAACACCCTAACACCTAATAACCTTGAAAAGACGCAGCGAAAAACGAGCCTTAAAAATTTCTTTCTTATTTAGCTACATTACTTGCATTAAACCTCATATTAAATTATATTAAACATTTCTTTTATACTACAACATACATTCTTAAAATTTATACTTTAAGTTAATACATAAATCAAGCTATGTAACTGCTCTTTTCCGTACAATCCTTGCTATCGACTCGATCAACGTCCGCTTCTCTTCGATAGTAGTAGAAGAAATCCATGCGATACCTGTGGACATCACATACAACTTATTCATTAGTCATTAACATACCATATGACATTATTCTACATAATAGGGAGCCGTTTAACAATCTATGATGTAAACATAGATTCATTCAAGCATTCTCTTAAACTCTCTTATCCCAAATTTGGCTTAATCCTTCATAACCCGACAAGCTCATACATGCAGTGCCTTCAAACCTCAAAGCACAACATTAGTAAACATCAATGTCCAAATGTGTTAAAAACATTCATCCATGCCTTTAAAACATCTCACATTCACACATGTAAACATTCCTAATTCCTACATACATACAAACATACACACCTGCATATATATATACGCACACATTCACATATCCACACATACATACGAGCTCTCGCTTACCACTTTTAATCACTTAAATGCATATACCTTTACATAATCACGACTTACATGATTTAAATTCTACACTTACCATCCTACACATCCACTCATTCTTAGACTCGATTACTTATAGACTTCCTTCACTAACACGAAAGGAAAATCCATACTTTCGTTATCCGGAGGCTCATAACATCACTTGTGTTCTAGTCCGACTTTAAAATAAATTATTGGACATTGGAAATCATTAAAACATCGTGTCTTGAAGCGAAACCAAACAAGAAATGGTTTTTATAACTTAATAATGCATAAAAACAAGATTCATGAGTCTAAACATCAAGATTCAAACAAATTTCGAAAATCTAGGGCGTCGCCGCACGCGACGGGTATAAGGGGTGGGTGTCGCGCGACGCCACGCCCTGATTTCGACAGAAAGTATGTCCTTTGCTGCTGCACATGCCCAGCTCCATTTTTGACAATTTTTTTCAAACTTATAATTGCCATATCTTTCGTTCTAGACGCCCGTTTGGTGTGATTCTTTTTCCTACGCGTCCGTAATTTAAATGCGGATCTGTTCATCATAATTACTTGCATCAAAATCCAGTTTATAAGTTAAAAGCTTAAAATTTCCTTTTTTCGAATATTCGACCCGTTTAGTTTCTAAGTACATTACATGGTTACTATCTACAATCGATCTAACATTCTTATCCATTTAGGCTTACCAAGTATTTGCGTTTTCGCTCCCATTACGGGGTTCGCGTACGCGTTTACGTTCACCAATTTATTTGTATCTTCCTAAACACTTAATCCACATTTGACATCTTAATTTATTCGACCCGCTCAGGGGACTTTTAAGTATTTAAGCATCAAGCTCGCTCTTTACTTTTCACATTGTTATATTAATTAACTACTTTCGGTCACATCTATCATTCTTACCCTAGTAATCTCAATTGTTACCTGTTCATACATAACTCCCTATACATGCTAATAAGTGAGTCGGATGTCACTTACCTTGTGCATCCGTGTTTGTAACCGCTTCCTTGCCTCATTTTGACCCGTTAGCCTTCCATGCTTGTCCATGCTAGTGTGGTTCCTATTCTTTCATGCCGTCATGCCATAATAATGTTAGTATTCATGCTCATTCATATTAACACACATTTTCCAACTCTTATCTACATTGGCTTTCACTAACACGCATACGACATGAGTTGTCAACCACATTGTTCAGTTAGACAACTTAACGTAATTCATAACATCATCCTTTACTAGTATGGTCATATGTTATACATTTAGTACACATTCACTTCTTGATCGCAATTATGTGATTAATAAAAACACATGGTGAGCATTGCCCGTTCAAGCACAATATACAAGCCTCTAATGTATAATCTTGACCAACACATACATTCAACCTGAATTCTTGTACTAGTTCCATCTAAAGCACATTCTTTAAGTTAGTATACTACTAATTACATCATTATCATACGTCATTCACATATATCAAGCCACTTCCTAAAATCTCACATCCTAACTTCACTTAGGCATTTCATCATACAATTGGTGTGCATACTACTTCCTATGCACATAGTACAAGTATTTTATGCATAATATTACTAGTTCATATCAAGATCATCAACTTCCACTAGAATCATGTAATTTTCATACTATACCCAATTTAACTAACAATTACTCATTACATACAACATCATACATCAATTTTACACAACTATTGAACATGTATGATTATCCATATCATCATCATCTTCACTACTACAAGTGGGTTTCATCCAAAATCAGCAAATTACTTAGAATCTTGCATAGTTCATGTTCTATCTGGTGATTCTAACACATATACATGACCAATTTCATACAAATTCATGAATTGATCATAACCCACTTCATAGCAAGATTATCAAATCATAAATTACAACTTACCAAGTGATTTTATAGAGCTGAGTGATCAAGAATCCTTGTTCATGCAGTAGAATTGGGTTGAATCCCCTTTCAATTTGATGGTTTCTTGAGGGTTAGGGTTTACACCCCTCACTCCCTTCTCCTGATCGACGTCACGCACACACACCTTGTGTGTGTGTGATATTTTGTTTTAATAATTAAAATTTCCATTTTGGCACCCTAAGTCCCTCAAGTTTAACATACCATCATAATTGCCACAAGTTTCATTCCTTAACTTATTTATTAGGCATTTGACTAAGTTTAATAACTTAGTTATTGTATCTCATTTTATTAAGCATGGTAACATGCTAACGAATTTAATAATTCGAGTTCTGGGTTTTACATTGAGTTAGGGTTTAAGTAATCAATTGAATAAGAATTATGTATGCTGATTGATGTAGATGTATATTTTTGATGATATGGAAAAGTTTACAGGTTTCTGACATGGGTTTTATTTTCTTTTGTTACATGATCATGTAGTTTCAAGATATATTGTGTAGGATCGTTGTTTGACCCGAACGAGTCGTTCAGAAGAGCTTGTAATCCGATTCAAAGGCGGAATCAGTGAAACGGACATGGAAATAGCTTGATACTCTTTAATTTGTCACTTTGATTGATTATAACAACAATTACAACCTGGACAAATTTTGGCAGCACCTCGTTACAAATTCTGAAGCCGTACCAAATGAATCAACAACTGCCCTATTTATACTACAAGGGGTTTCGCTTGAAATGGTCAAGTCCATTTCGAGCGGAATCACAATGTTCAGATTTCGCTTGAAATGGTACTTGATCATTTCGAGCGGAATCACTACCTTAAACCTGAAAATCTGTTTCTCGAACCTCGGGCACTGATAATCCTATCCTATCCTATTACATGATACAAGACGAAGTCAATAGACGTAGTGCACTAACAGACTCCCCCTCGGATATTGACGAAGCCTTCAGTGTCTAGTCTTCAGCATGACACATCTTTGGTCTTGATCATTCTTCCTTCTCATCCAAATTGTAACATTATAAGCATCCATCAATCCTTCTATTCTTCCATCAGCTTCAGGCTCCCCCTTTCGTCAAGCTTCCGTGCTTCGGGATCGTCACCTAGCTTTCCATCTACAAACTCCTCCTTGTTTCAAGCTTGTCTTCAGACTCCCCCTTAGACTCTGCTCTCGGGATCGTAATCTGGACTATCTGCAATCACTCAAACATCTATAAATACAATGTTTTCATATTATCAATCAAATTCTCTAATCCACTCCCCCTATCAACAAACTTCATTGATTTGGCAGTTTCAGCGAATCGAATCGGAAACTAATTCTATAACAATATAAGCATCCAAAACCTCTCACAGTTAATCATCCAAGTCCAAATTAATGACCTTGGAGATATCACAAACTGTTTTTGAAATTTGATTTTTAATTCAAGTTTCAAATTAATGAACTTGTTTTATTTTCAGAAACACAATCACCTTACTTAGATTTTGAAATTTAGCATTTCAGACATCGGTTGTCAAAAATAAAGCAGAATCAAAAATCTTTTTGTATTTTTCTGAAAATATAAAGCAGTAAAGTAATATGTACAAACATATTTACAGACAATATTTTTGTTTGAGTATGCGTCAGAGGATCATATCAGTTTTTGACAAGTCACAAGTACTGTTGAACTTAGTTACACATTAAGAATTAAACAATTCACTTAGATTGTCGATATACTTGTCCAGTTAAATTTTCACACAAATTTCAACTGATTCAGGATACGAATTAGATGTATTAAGAACTTAAACTCATTCATGTGTCCCACCTCTTGAATATACTCCCGTATCCAGATCCCAATATTCAGTCTTACAAGTGAGTATACCACAGATGATATCTGTAAGGGGTTAGATGTGTGGGCCGTGAGAGCTCAGGTCGATACTTTCGTATACGCAGAGAGATGACGGCTTCGTCTTTTTGGTGTGTCCCCTTTAGAGGATCTTTTTTACAACAGCAATGACTATCAATTTTATTGTTTCATCAATTTGCTGAGGGCAAAGCTATTTTTCAAGCAATGCAGAAAGTATTATTCGGGGACTACGTCAGAACTTCCATTCAGCAGAAGTCCAGGAATAATACCCCAGATATCACTGAGTATAAAGACCTAGTATTTCAGAAAGAGGGACCTTTCAAACGAGATTTCAGGGGTTACCTATATATCCAAGTAGTGTTCCCCACGAAATAAGCAAGTTTGAATTTATGTTTATATCCCGGAAAAGTTTACTAAATGTATAAAAATCTACCGACATATCCACGGTGAGATCGTTTAACACATTTTAACTTTCCAATTCTTTAGCGTACTGTAACTGTCTACTGATGTACTATCATTTTCTCTTTTTACACAAAAACTCAATTTTGAATTTTATCATGTTTTTGGCTTTTTCAAATTTTCAAATATTTTTGTATTTTCTGACAACAATATATCTCCCCCTAAAATGCAAAATCATTTAAAGAAAATTTGACAACCAATACTGATAGCTTTGTCTCGCCATCCATTTTCTGCTAAAAGTGCTCTGTTTTGCAGAAAATCTAATATAAAGTACCAACAATTACCCCCATGATTTACAACCCATTGATTTTCGACAGTTTGAAAACCGTTTTTCAATCTTGTGAAAGTAATCATGTTTGTTCAGCCGTGAGGGTTTCGGCGTATTCAATCAACATTTTTTTATATATATACAGAAAACAATAAACTCCCTGTTCAACCAAACCAGGGTTCAGCAACCTCTTCCTGTGCCAGGCTGCCCCAACTTTCATTCTCACAATCTTCGGTTTTGTTGAGCACCTGCACATTCAAAGCATTCAATTACTTGAACAATTTTGCCCAGGTCTGTTGGACCTTAGGCATTTCAACACAATATTCATCATGTAGCTTCGGAAAATCTTTCACATAAAAAACTTTTTCGACTTTGACTTCAACTTTTTCATCTTTTACCAAAATTACTTGTTTCTTAGCACTCCATTTTTGACCTTTTGGAGTACCTCTTTTGTAAAAATGTGAATCTTTTTGAACATTTTGTTTTTGATCAACAACTTTTGGTTTCCAAAACTCTTTGGGTTTTGTCATATCAACGGATTTTTGCCAACTTTGCGTTGTTCTAAATCTGGATGTGTGAAAAATCTGTGTTTATCTTGAATCAGACCTAGTCTGTTTTGGTTTCCAAGTTTAATTTGAAGCAAACTTGTTTGTGTTGTACCTCCAAGTTTGTTTTGAATCAAATTTGGCTGACCTTTGTTTCACATCCTCAGATTTTTGTTTCTCAATATTTTCAGGCTTCTTTTTGTCAACATCCACAGATTTCAGATTCGGACACTTTCGTGCAAGATGTCCAATTTGATCACACTTGAAACATGTTCTGTTGGACACATCTTTGACCTGTGGTTGTTGCTTTTTCTTTTGAACACAAAGCTCTTCATTAGACTGTTGTCTAAATTTGAATTTTTCTTCTTCTTCAAAACTTTTTCCTTGAACAAAACTTATTTTTGCCTGAGAATTTGGCACTTCATTTTTCTTCCAATTTTGTTTCCTTTTATAACCCAACTCAGCCTTCATGTTTTTCTTTTTGAAACCAGGTTTGTTATAAAAAGTTTTGTGACCTTTACCAGCAAACTTTGGAATCTCAGACTTCTCAATCTCAACCATTTTGAAAACTTTATCAACCTTTTCTGAAATCACATTCTGTATCGGGAATACAACATCTAAGAATAATTTGTCCGATCCAATCATGGTGTAAACCAATCCTTTTGAATCATCATTCACAACTTTCTCAGATTTTATGTTTTTCAGATACTCATCATGAAAATTACCTTCATTTTCATCCTGTGATTCAGACTTACCTTTTGTAGACTCATCTTTTAAAACGCTATCAACAACCTTACTTACCACCTCTGAATCAACAGCTTCATCAGATTTGGTGTAAATCACATCGATACTTTCAGGTAATTGGTCAACTATGTTCAAACCTTTTGCAACCTTTTCCTCATCATAAAAAGTATAATTGTTTCTCAATGGTGGTGGTACCTGATGAAATTCTGAACCAATACCTTTTTTGTTCTTGTCAGTATCTTTGTCATCTGATGTGATGTTGAAAATGCGTTCGAGAATGTACGAAGAGTTATGATAACTTTGAAGTTTGGTAACAACCTTTTCTTTTTCAGCCATAATTTGTTTAAGATTAGCAATTTCATCAACACACTTGTTTAATTCAAGTTGCTTTTCTTTAAACTTTCTCTCATACATTTCTTTAGTGACTAAAGTTTCAGACAATCTTTGGTCAAAACATTTGACTTGGCTCTTCAAAGTATCATAAGCCTCTTGTACTCTCTGACTCGACCACTTTAAATAATCATACTCTTTTTGAAAATCTTGAAATTTTGTTTCTTTTTCAACACAATCAACACATTTTGCTGTACACATTTGTCTATAAACATCATTATCCTTTTCAAGACCTTGACATTTCTGTGTCAATTTTTCAACCTTTAGTTTCAAAATTTCTTCTTTTTTAATCATTTCTTTACATTTTATTTTGAAAACATTTTCAAGTTTGTTTGTTTCAATATCTTTTGTTTTGATTAATTCATCTTTTTCAATACAGGCTTTGCACATTTCTATGCAATTCCTGCACTTGTTTTCATTGTTATCAACAATTTCAATATTTGATAGATCAGAAGATTCACTTACCTCAGTCTCTTTCAGCACCGGTTTTTCTGTTTTAACTTTCTGATCTTCCTCTTTCTTCTTCTCTTCTTCTTCTTCTTCTACTTTCTGTTCTCCTTCACTCTTCTGTTCTTCTTCAGCAGCAAGCTTTGCAGTAATCTTCACTTCTTCAACCAGCTTTTTCAACTCTTCTTCTTTTCTCTTCTTCATTTCTACCACCTTCGGTAGACTCGCTTCACAAATTTCCTTTATCTTGTTCAACAAATCTGGCAAATATTCTTTATCAGATAACCTTCTTGTGTTGAAAGTGGCCTGACTTGGAAACAAATTTGTTACTGCTTCAAAATCCACCTTTGATGGGTCAACAACTGGATTACCCCATGGATCCATGTAACATTCTAATTCGTCATTCCATCTTTTTGCTCTCTGGGCTTCTTTGAATGGTTCCCTGAATTTTTCGATTTCCCATCTCGCGTAATCATTTCTCCACCAACTGTCATGATCAAACTTAGCTACAAATGCATATCCAACTGCATCTTCTTCAGGGAGAACTTGACTCCAGTCATAACCTTCATCGTCATGAATAACTGCAAGAGCTCTTGATTTTTCTTCAACTTGCTTCATTCTGGGAGGTTCAGACTTGTTCTGATGATAGATTGCTTTCTTGTAGTAATCTTCCTTGAACGGATTATCAGTATCATCAGCATAAGCATTTCTGCACTCACGTTTAAAATGACCTTTCTGTTTGCATTTAAAACTTGTCACTTAGGATTTGTCAAAGCCTAACTTGGTAGAAGGTCCACCAATAGACTGCCTTCCGGTAATTTCCATAAAACGTTGTGCCCTCCTCACTGCACTAGCCATACACCATCGTATATCGATCAATTCCATCTCCTTAGGATCGATTTGATCGTAGTCTTCCTTGGTTAGGTTGGTGTTGCCTATCTTCCCTGCAACAAGACTTTCATACGACTCCAACACAGATGCTAAGAAGACCATCTGTTGCTTTGCAGACTCCTCATTGAAATTTTGAGTATTCTTCAAATCTACTGCAATGTTGCATTGGAATACATTCTTTGATGCAGATTGGCTCGATGTTGTTGAAAAAGATCCACTGTGAAAACCACTGTGAGGACTTTCATTGTTTACAGAATTTAAGCTTTCTGCAGAAAATGCTGTTCTTGGAGACCCAGCCTGTGGTACATTTCCTCTGTAGTACAACTCCACATTCTGCTGATGAGCTGAATTGTTGACATTAGATTTCTTGATTTCCAACTCATGGCTTTCTAGTCTTTCGATAAGCAAATCCACTGTCAAATCTTCAGACTTAATTGTGTTCTTTAACATCAAGGCAAAATATTGCCAATCCATCTCATCTGGCAACGAGTCAAACAATTTATCAACCAGCTCCTCTTGAGTGTATGTGATTTTGTGTCTGGCCAACTCCATCTTTAGATGTCCAAATCTCTCGATCATTTTACAAACAGATTCAATTTTCATACAACCAAATAAATCAAACTCTTTACGTAACAGTTTCTTTTTGTTTTTCACAATCTCAGAGGTACCTACACATTTTCTCTCTAAAGCTTCCCATAAACTCTTCGATGTTTTCTCTTGTTCAAGTAGCGAAATAATATCTTCTCTCACTAACTGTGTTATCAATGTAATCATTTTGTATTCAGCTACAACATTTTTTATATCTATTTCTGTGAACTCTTTTTCATCTACTAACTCTCCTCCTTCTTTTACTGGTTCTGTATATCCGTATTTTAGTTTTAACCAACTTTCAGGAGCAAAAGCTTTTACCCAACCCTCAAACCGATTTTTCCACCAGTTATAATCTTCATTAGCTTCAGTGGTTTCTTTTGGCTTCCATACATATTCTCATATTTCAAATTCTCTTAAATCTCTTTCGAATATTCTCTTGTTTCAGATCTTCTTTCGGATGATTCTGAGGTAAAGGCATTGTAGAATGTGTTGTAGAATTCTTCACCGCTGCTCGACATCTTTAAACACCTGAACAGAAACAAACAAACACAATCAGTTTTAAAAATTATCAAACAATTTGAAACAGACAGACACTCGTTTGACGTGAAATGATCTCGACACGAAAAATCCTTTTTCAAGCAGAATAAGAAATTCGAGCGAAATCACAAGTTGACACTTTGAAGCGAAATCAGTTGTCTAACACTTCAAGCGAAATCAGTAAGACAACATCTTCAAGCGAAATCAGCTTTGATAACAATTCAAGCGGAATCAGATTTCCACTTCAAGCGGAATCACTTTGACTAACAATTCGAGCGGAATCAAGTAACTTTTCAGGTGGAATCACTATTTCGAGCGGAATCAGACCCAAATTCCAAGTGGAATCAACATTTCAAGCGAAACCATGTTAATTTTTTTCTAGCGGAATCTGGTTCCTGTCCAGTTTTTGTCATTTTTAAGTTGTATTTTGGTCTCAAACTTTCAAGGCTTTGTTATTATACTGTTTTGCATGTTCGGTGAAAAACTCAGACCATTTTGACCGTAGAAACTTGTTCAGATTGAATAAGAAGATGTAGAAATCAGAAAATAGATGATATCAAGCTAAACTCTTCTTCCTGAGCTCTGATACCACTTGTACGATCGTTGTTTGACCCGAACGAGTCGTTCAGAAGAGCTTGTAATCCGATTCAAAGGCGGAATCAGTGAAACGGACGTGGAAACAGCTTGATACTCTTTAATTTGTCACTTTGATTGATTATAACAGCAATTACAACCTGGACAAATTTTGGCAGCACCTCGTTACAAATTCTGAAGCCGTACCAAATGAATCAACAACTACCCTATTTATACTACAAGGGGTTTCGCTTGAAATGGTCAAGTCCATTTCGAGCGGAATCACAATGTTCAGATTTCGCTTGAAATGGTACTTGATCATTTCGAGCGGAATCACTACCTTAAACCTGAAAATCTGTTTCTCGAACCTCGGGCACTGATAATCATATCCTATCCGATTACATGATACAAGACGAAGTCAATAGACGTAGTGCACTAACATATTGGGTGTTGTTTTAGTGGAGCATGCAGTTAATGATTTACACATTTGCATCATCTGCTTATTGAAATAGGTTTGTTTGTTATGAAATGGTTACATGTGGCTGAACCCTTCAATTAAGAACATGATCTTTTTTAGGTAGAGCAATGCAATGTCAATTAACTTAAGACAAGAGCTTGGTTTTCCAAAGTAAAGTGTAAATTTCATCGAAATGGCTATAAATTTTATTTCATGTTAACTAATATATTTGTTTATGCTGATTTTGTAGGTCACATAAACTCTATAAACTTTCAGTGCCAAGTCGTCCTCAGGCCCTACGAAAAAGGTATGTAAGGGGCTGCTTGGCAACATCTGAATGATTAAGTGCTAAACCAGTAAGAGGTCTGAACCATTAAGTGTTGAACCAGTAAGAGGTCTGAACTATTAAGTGTTGAACCAGTAGGAGGTCTAAACCACTAAGAGCCAGTATAATGCTTAGTCGTTCAGAGGCAAATGTCATACCAATGAGTATCCGGCCCAGCACTGCACAAATATGCTCCAAACATATATATATCATATATGTGTGGACATATTGTGTATTATAGACATATTGTTAGATTAGATGTCTTAACCATTCAGACTTTGTATAATTCTTAACCATTCAGAGGCAAATGTCTGAACCATTCAGACATCTTCTCACGAAACAAATAGTCTGAACCATTAAGTGCTAAACCAGTAAGAGGTCTGAACCATTAAGAGTCTCTTTAAGAGAGAGGTAAACAAACAGCCCCAAAATCATATCCTAACTGAATGCAAACCCTAATATTTGTTTGCATCAGTTTTTGTTGTCAGGATGAATGCGGTAGGTAGACACGGTCAAAGTCAAAGATCCGGTGCATTCAGAGCTCATCACCGGCGGCAATACTCGGATAACTTTTTAGAGGTCACATCTTACTCATCTAACAGTCGGTGGGTTAGAGTTGGCTTCCAACACTTCTTCTGTGAGTATATTTTTCAGTTTACTAATGTTTGTTGTTTGTTTGAACTTTGAATTGATTAGTTTGGAATATTGTTTAGATCTGGTTGTTGTTGTAGGTTAGGGCTATGAATTTTTATAGGACTTTGGTTATTATGGTGGTGGTAGTGGTGGACGTCAAGGTTCTAGAATGTATAATAGTAGTAGGAAACTAGGAATGTTGGTGCACAAAGGTCGTTGAGTGGTGTGAGTGATTTGTTTGTTGACCCGTTGACGCCGTCACATCAGAAGAACTATGGTGGTAGTGGTGGTGATTAGACCGATGCCTTCAGTCCTGTCCTGTTTCAAGACGTTGGTGAGGAACCTGGTGTGACTTCATAAAAAAATATTTGAATGTGTTGTGCTATGTTTTCAGTGTAGATTTCATTTTTTATATCGTCATTTGCAAGTGAATATGCGTAAATTACTTTGTTTTGCCTTGAATATTGTGGAGTGTATACTTTTGTCTATTGTTGCTCTGTTGTGTATCCAGATTGTCCTGAAGCATGCGATTGTATATATTATTTAAGGACTGGAATGTGTGGCTATGGCGATAATCGTAACTTTTATCTTCCAACCTACAATTGGCAAGTAATTACAAGTTTATATAGAACAACAGAGCCTACGTGTCCGAAATAGATCGTGTAATTCTTAGTTGTCAGCAAATTTGTAGGATAATAGATTGGGGTGGAGGCTGATCATTCTATTGTTGTTGCAGGCTAAAAAATGTGAATATTTTTTTCAACTAAAAAGCGTACATATCTATGAGTTGTTATGATTTTAACTTGGGGTGGAGGAGAATCAAGTATAAGGCGGACACAAATCAATCTTTTTAAATTACATCCCTTGCATTTATATCTTTGTTACTTGACGATTGAAACTACTCAAACAGAGGGTCTGCGTTGGAAAAGTAGTGTTCAGGTTGTGCGTAGGATAAGCGGTGTGAATCTTGAACTCTTGAAGAAACAATAAAGCAAATGTTATGATCTATAGGGTGTGCGTAGGAAAAGTAGTTTTCAAGATGTGCGTAGGATAAGCAGTGTGTATATTGTTTATGTGTTTTTTTTCTGTTTATGGCTTTCGAAAATGGTAGTGGCATATGTCAGTAGAAGTCAGAAGAAAATATTGCATAAGGTTGTTTTATTGCCAATTTTCATCATTTGGGATGTCATCTCTCTATCTTGCGCCGCTAGACAGCCACCAGCTTCTAGACAAAAACTTTAGGTTCAGAAGCACCTTAAACGCCTCAATAAACCCCATGTTAAGTCTATTCAGGTTTGCAATTTTTAAATTATTTGTTTAATGTTTAATATATATTTATCTTACACTTATTTACACTTTTAACAATACAATTATTTCAGGCAGTGAAGATGTAGAAGCCCAAAAAGAAGCAGGTTTTGTTCTGTTATTGTGTTGAAGCCGAAGAACTTGCTCGCAAAATTGCCAACCTGATCACAGTCAACTACAATCCGTCAACTGAGGGTTTCTTTCACACCTTTTATCCAAAGTTGTTTTTTTTTTTTCTAAATTTTGTTGCTTTTACCTTTATCTCTCAAGCTCTCCCTCTCTTATACATTCCAGGCAATCTCAGGGTTCAACAATGGAGATGGTATGGTCAGTGTTGTTTAAACATGAGGAAATAAGATAATTTCGTAGGTAGATTAATTAGCTTTTCACTTCAATCTAATATCCTTTTGTATTGTTTAGACCAAGATTTCCTTAAATTATCTTCTACGTGTTTAGATACAACATTTAGTTGTTGTGAGGGTGATTAGAAAAGTGATATTTATTTATAATGTGCGTCTGTTATTACTTGTAAGTGAAATAAACGATTATAAAATTGTTTATTTCAATTGCAAGCAACCTTTATTATGAGTGGATTGGTGGGGTGTTAACTGATATTTTCATTGCGGACATTATAAGTAACTTAGTAGGTCTTATTGAGTCATTTGTGCTTTTCTTTTTGTTTGTTCTTCCCAGTTTTTCATTATATGTTATGTTATGATATTCACATCATAAGTACGTGGGTGCTTTTTTATTTGATAAATTGTTCGTTATATGTTTTGATATTCACTTCAAGTACGTGGGTGCTTTTTTCTTTGATAAACAAAAAAATATAATATTGGTTGTGTTGAAGAGGTGAGTGCAAAAACGAAACATGAAGGGGGTATTGGGATTAAACTATCAGGTGCTCATGGTGGAATACGCATCGCATCGCGCGCAGGAGCTAAATCTACTTTATATATAATAAAAATTCAGGTAGTTTCTTAGGAACAGTGAAATTCTTTTTTTTTTTGTTATTTTTTTATTTTTTTGTTTTTGTTTTGTAGTGAAA
The DNA here is from genome assembly GCA_030545235.1 of Helianthus tuberosus. Classification (NCBI taxonomy): domain Eukaryota; kingdom Viridiplantae; phylum Streptophyta; class Magnoliopsida; order Asterales; family Asteraceae; genus Helianthus; species Helianthus tuberosus. Next base: position 57,458,434 of record CM060373.1, read on the forward strand.
TTGGTTTTCCTTATTTTTATTCTCTTCGATTTATATGTTTTACGTTTGGCTCTTCACAGTTTGCCCTTTTATGGTCTTTTGGTTAAAGTTTTCTCAGTATAAATTCAAGTTTGTTTACATTTTACGCTAGGTTATAGTATAAGTTTGCATTTGTCTTTACCTAAATTTTGCACACATCGTGGTACAAATTTGCGTTTTTATTGTACATTTTTCCCGGTTTTGATCGTCGTTTGCCTACTACTCGCCACCGTTTACGATCCATCGCCCGCAATGCAACGGTTAACACTATATATATATATATATATATATATATATATAGAGAGAGAGAGAGAGAGAGAGAGTAGGAGTTGGCTACAAAGCCAATATTTCCTACAAAGTGTAGGAAGCTACATGAGAGTGACATGTGTCAATAAGGTTTTTTGATAAATAGGGCATTAAGGTAATTTGGAAGTTATCAAAAATTACTGGAGGTTATCATTTCATGCGATTTTCATATCTTCTTCGTAAATCAATTGTCTAATAAAAATAATGGCTTCTTCAACAAGTTCTTGAAGGTGTGTTAATGTGTTATAATTCCATTGTTATTAAATGTTGTTTTAATTTATGAAACCCAGTTCACTGAGAGATATTTGTATTGTGTTTTAGAAGTTAACGGTTAATAAACGAAGTTCACTGAGACATATTGATGTGTTTTACCAGATAAAACACAACGTGACGAACTAGATGAAATGCATTGTCTTGACACTGTTTTATCAGTTTCTAGTTTCTTCACATTGTATTTTATCATAGTGTTGTGTTTTACTACACTTAAAGTTGGATACTGGATGTGTTTCATAGCAGTGTGTTTTAGTGATAAACCACAATATGACTAACCGGATGAAATACGAATTGAATGTGCTTTAGAAGAAGATGATGAATTGCAAATGGAATGATAAACATGGTATCAATCGTGCTTGTATTTCAATCTTATTTTGTTATCTTGATCCATGATTCTAGCTATTTTTGGTATGAAAGAGGGTTTTCTATAATTGGTTTTAGAGAGAGAGAGAGAGAGAAGGAAAATCGTGAGATTGTAGGAGTTGTGTTATTTATGACAGTTATTTGATTGATTTAAAACACGTAAAATGACAAGACTACCCCCAACCTATTATGACAATTAATTAATGACACACAAATATTACAAAAATACCACTGATTTGTTCTCAACCATTAAAACACCCATCAGATGGCTCAGATCGCTTCCTACACTTTGTAGGAAAAGCACACTTTGCGTAGGAACCCTACTCTCTCTCTCTCTCTCTCTCTTTATATATATATATATATATAGGGTAGGGTTCATGCGAGAACCACCTTTATTGCGAGAACCGCGAGAACCAATGTGAACAGTGGGCAATTTTGTAAATAATAAACAACTTTTAAAAAACCCGCATACCTGATTCCCTTTACCATCGGACTTCAAGCATAAAATAAATTACATTTAATAAAAACTTTCATGTCCAACATCTGAACTTTGATTAGATCCAAATATCTCAACACTTCTCAACCTGATTCTCTCAACAATTCATCGATTACAGTCGTTTACATCATCGGCCCGAATACATCATCAATTCACCATATCGAAGCATCTGGGTTGAGATTGTATCTCAGATTTGAGATTTTACCAGCAGATATTTTATATTTCGTCATATAATCAAGGTTAATTCCCAAATTTGGTTCGGTGATTATAAGAATAAATTTGTTTTTGCACTTTCATATGTTAACATGATGCTTAATTGTGGATTCAGATCCTTTATATGTTAATATGACGATTAAATCGTAGTTTCATATCTGCATTACCGAAAATGGTTTGATGTATATGATGTTTGAGGGATTCGGGGTAATTGTTGTGATACACCGATTTGTAATGTGGTAGGTATGTGTGTTTTTTTGTATGTAGGTTTTGTTACTGAATAATTTTAAATATATTTGGTGGTAATACAGAATTTGAGTTGGCAATGGTTAGGTTATTCTATTGAAGCAAACATTACCTGTTGATATTGTCGGGTCATGTTAATGCACATGTGCACATAGTTATGCACATGTGCATAGTTAATATGGTGATGATAAAGTTGATGCTTATATTGTTAACAAGGTCGTTTATGTTGATGCACATGTGCATAGTTAATATAGGGATGATAAAGTAGATGCATATATTGTTAACAAGGTCGTTTATGTTTATGCACATGTGCATAGTTATACACAAATGCATATTTTGCCAGATTATTTCAATTAGGTCAGTCATATGGATGCAAACGTGCAGTTATGCATGTTATGGGTGAAATTCTGAGCCCATATCCTGGATAATATCTTAAATTATATCTTGCTTGAATGATATATGTTCATGCCCGGGATGCTGATTCAGGATATTGGTAACATCCTGAATGGTATCCTGAGGATTACTAATGGATTATGTGCAGGAATACGAGTCCAAGCTTGTAACGTTCGTGAGGACCCTTTCCTCGGAAGACTCGGTCTAAGTCATTCGAAGGAAGACGTTGAAGCCGCTTTACTCGGTCCATAACGTTAACTATGGAATATTCAGAGGCATCCCCCGTTTATAGGAATTTTTGTTTATATTTCTTAGCTATAAATAGTTGGATAAATAAGATCGAATAGGATACAACAACACTCACTGCTCTCTAACACTCTACTCTCTCGCAATTCTCACTTTCACCAAAAGCATTGTAACACTTAGTGATCTGATCAATATCCTGCACTGTATCCTGACGTTTGAAGTAATAAGAAGAACAAGGCAGCTGCGATTGTCAGCTCCCGAGGTTTTGTGCCGGCGATCTAGATTGATCAAGGGCTTTCCTCGTATATCTTGTGTCACCCCCTTTACTTTTTGCTCATAGTTTGATCGTAGATACAGCTCAATATCCTGAGCCGTATCCTGAAAACTGTTTTTGCAAACAACATAATCAGCATATTTTCAGCACACTTTCTTAGCACACTACCTCACTTAACTAATTTGATCACTTAATTGATTCGGTAATTTTTGACCAAAACAATTTGGCGCCCACCGTGGGGCAAGTGGTGCTATCTTTACTAAAAACTTTTGCGAAATCGCTACTTGGTTTTATTCTCAAAACTTTTTACCACACTATTTACAATGGCCTCAAGATCAAACATGAGCTCCTCCACCGTGTCTGCTACAACCTCTGCTACTATTGGTTCGGCGCTTCCACCGCCTCCTCCAAGGATGCAAGCTTCTTCACAACCTCAGGATATTATCCCTACTCGGAACACTCAGGGATCTGGTCCTGTTTTGGCTTCTAATGATGAAATTCTAACCTTATTTGGTAGTGTACAGGAACAGATGAGGCAACAGCAGGAAACCAACCAAATGCTGATGAGAGAAATACAACTCTTGAAGTCCAGCTCGAGCAGGCCCGCTGAGGATATTGTCACTCCTTTACTGCCCAGAGCATTGAACTTCAGTTCGGCCGTATATACTGAGGATAACAGGGGAAACACTGTGCCTAGCCATTCTCAAAATCATACTCCTGAAATACCCTCCTCGGTCAGGATGTCAACTGTGAGGAGCTCAGGATATGTTTCAGGATATGGCCAGAATCCTCAGACTGGTAACGTGTCAAATAATAATAATATTCTTGCTACTAACAATAGTGGATCTTTGCAGGATGATGGTATGACGTCAGCATTTACTAGGGAGCTCCAGAAATTGAAGGACATGATATCCAGTGTACCTGGGGTGGTCCAGCCAATTCCGTAAGTGTCCCAAGACAGCCACAGGATATCTCGGTTTGCGTATCCTATTTGTGATGCTGAAATCCCGAAAAGATTTCAAACCCCCAACATGAAGCTCTATGACGGAACTATGGATCCTGAAGAGCATATTGCCCAGTATAGGGAAAGAATGGAGATTAACCCTATCCCTCCGGAGCTTAAGGAAGCATGCCTATGCAAGGGTTTTGTTTCTACCTTAACAGGATCGGCCTTAAAATGGCTCTTAAATGTTCCTCCTCATTCGATTACATCATTTGCTCACCTAGTGAATTTATTTAATAGTCAATTTTCTTGCAGTCGAAGTTTTGAAAAACTAACAAGTGATCTCTATAGGATAACTCAAGGACCTCAGCAATCCTTAAGAGATCATGTGAACAAATTTAGCCGAGAATCCTTAGATATTCCACATCTTGATGTTGCAATAGCTGTGCAGGCTTTCAAGATGGGGCTACAAAAAGATTCTCAATTTTACCAAGATCTTGTAATGAACCCATGCAGGAACTTGGATGAAGCTCGAAACAGGGCCCTAAGATATATTCGACTGGAGGATGACAAAAAGATGCAAGAGAGGATGAATTCGTCCACCACTTATGAATCAACCAATAGGAAATCAGAATCCTCGTTTAAACCATATCGCTCTAAGCCGTATGGCATAAATGACAGCAAGAAAGTGAATGTTGTTGAAGACGAGGATCCTGAGGAGTATCCTGAATTATCTGAATATTGCTTTTCTGTTAACATACCTAAACTGATGTATGCTATGCAGGGTTTAGGAGACAAAGCCAGGTGGCCTCGGAAGAATCAACAGAAAGCTGATTGGAAGGATAAGTCCAAATGGTGTGCCTTCCATGAAGATTTCGGACATGTAACTAAGGATTGCATTGCCCTAAGAAAAGAAATAAGTTATCTTCTAAGCAAGGGATATCTGAAGGATCTCCTAGGAAGAAAGAAGAATAAGGGCCAGGATACTGAGAAGGATCCTGAACGAGCAGCTTCACCTCCTGCAGATGCCAAGATAATCAACTTTATTTCAGGAGGATCCGATATTTGTGGGACTTCGTATTCTGCGGCCAAGAGACATGCAAAGGAAGCTAAGGCCGAAAGAGGAGATAAACTAGCCAGGATGACTACCCTCAACACTGATAAAGTGATCACCTTCGACAGTGATGACAGGGATACTGTCCAGGATCCTCACCATGATGCTCTGGTAATAACATTATATGTGGCTAACCATTTTGTACGCAGGATATTGGTAGATAATGGCAGCTCCGTCAACATAATCCAACTAGAGACTTTGAAAAGAATGAATGTATCTCCAATGGATATCACTTCGAAATCCACCGTGCTGGTTGGGTTCAGTGGAGAGGCTAGGAACACAGTGGGAGAGATAAAGTTACCAGTATATGTTGAAGGGGTCAACTCGATACAACGCTTCTGTGTCATGGACTCCCTATCCTGCTATAATATTATATTGGGTAGGCCATGGATCCATGATATGAAAGCTGTGCCATCAACTTTTCATAAATGTATCAAGATCCCTAACCCTTGGGGGTTGTCAAGGTTGATAGCGATCAGCAGGAGGTGAAGGAATGTTACTCATCCTCGATGAAATCCTCAGCTAAGCCTAATGCAGCATAGCAATTAAAGATGCGGGCCCAGGATATCGTGGAGGCTTCAGAGTAGGATGTAAAGAATATTATCATGGATTAGGATAATCCGGATATCTCGGTGCTCGTAGGGACCAATATCCCTCAGGATATTGAAGAACAGTTAACTAACTTTTTGAAATGCAGGATGTCAACATTCACGTGGAAGCACGAGGATATGACAGGCATTTCCAAAGATGTTATAACACATAAGCTCAGAATTGACAGATCATTCAAGCCTATCCAACAAAAGAGAAGGAAATTTGCTTCGGAGCGAAATATGATTATTCAGGAAGAAGTAGAAAGGCTATTGAAATCCAAAATGATCAGAGAAGTCAAGTTTCCAAGATGGCTAGCAAATGTAGTCGTGGTACAGAAGAAAAATGGGAAATGGAGAGTTTGTGTAGATTACACAGACTTGAATAAAGCTTGTCCCAAAGACCCATTTCCTCTTCCTCATATTTATGCAATGGTGGATGCTACTGCCGGCCATGAGATGCTAACCTTCATGGATGCATCCTCAGGATTTCAGCAGATTCAAATGGAACCTTCGGACCAGGAGGATACTGCCTTCATGACACCAACATGTATTTATTGTTATACTGCTATGCCTTTTGGTTTGAAAAAAGCAGGTGCAACGTACAAGAGATTGGTGAACATGATGTTTAAAGACAAGCTGGGGGACACCATGGAGGTGTACATCGACGATATGGTGGTAAAATCTAAGAAGGATGAGGATCACCTCCAGGATATTAAGGGAGCATTTGATATCCTGGATCAGTATAACATGAAGCTAAATCCTGCTCAGTGCCATTTCGGAGTGGGGGCAGGAAAGTTTCTAGGATATATGGTGACTAAAAGAGGGATAGAAGCTAGCCCAGAACATATCAAAGCCATCTTAGGTATCAAGTCACCTACCAATATGAAGGATGTTCAAAGACTGACGGGACGAGTAGCAGCGTTAAACAGATTTATCTCAAGATCCTTGGGAAAATGTAAGGAATTTTATGATATCCTGAAGAAAAACAAGAAGTTCGAATGGAAAGAGAAGCATGAAGCAGCCCTGCAGGATTTGAAGCAGTATCTTTCAACCGCACCTCTATTGATGAAGCTTGAAAATGGTGAACCACTATCCCTATACCTCGCAGTATCGGGGAATGCTGTAAGTGCTGTCCTTGTAAAGGATCATGAAGGTCAGCAGTATCCTGTCTATTATGTTAGTAAAAGTTTATTAGATGCTGAAACTAGATATTCTCATTTAGAAAAATTAATATTAGCTCTAGTTATGGCATCGACAAAGCTCAGACATTACTTTGAGACACATAGGATTCATGTTAAAACCAATTATCCTGTTAAAAATGTGCTTAGGAAACCTGAGATGTCAGGCAGAATGGCTAAGTGGTCAGTAAAGTTGAGTGCTTATGACTTAGTATATGAACCTAGAAATGCCATAAAATCACAGGCTCTAGCTGACTTTGTGGCTGATTTCAGTAGTGATATTCAGGATGAAGTAGACCAAGAAGTCCAACAGTTAGGAGAAACCTCAGAATCCTGGACATTATATACTGATGGTGCATCTAATGTTAGAGGAGTAGGATTGGGAATACTACTAAAATCACCACAGAGAGACATATTACCCCAGGCTATTAGGTGTGAATTTCGTGCCACTAATAATGAAGCAGAATATGAGGCTTTAATTGCAGGATTAGAGTGGGCCAAAAATATGAATATTAAGAATTTGCAAGTGTATGTTGACTCCTTGTTAATCACTAATTGTTTTGGTCAAAAATTACAGAAGTAATTAAGTGATCAAATTAGTTAAGTGAGGTAGTGTGCTAGAAGTGAGTGTCAAAAATATGTTAATCAAGTTAATTGTAAAAACAGTTTCAGGATACGGCTCAGGATATAGAGCTGTATCTGTGATCAAACAATGAGCAAAAATGTAAAGGGTGACACGAGATGTACGAGGAAAGCCCTTGATCAATCTAGATCACCGGCATAAAACCTCGGGAGCTGACAATCGCAGCTGCCTTGTTCTTCTATTGCTTCAAATATCAGGATACAGTGCAGGATATGATGCGGATCAACTCGGTGTTACAACGTGATTTGATTACAAGTGTTGGTGTGTAGTGATTGCTAGAAGCTAGAGAGCAAAGTGTGCGAAAGAGAGTGTGTGGAAAAATTTGTGTCTGCCTATGATCCGATTGCTCCCATTTATAGTAACAAAAACTAACAAACTATCCTATTATTCCGGGATACTTTGGAATATTCCATTCTGAACGTTGGGGGACTGCTTTTACTTGTTTTCCACGTGCTTATTGACTATAAGACCGGGTCTTCAGCTCATATGACCGTTACAACGTCATTAGCATTGACCAGCTTCCGATATTCTCGCGGAATATGCCTTTATTCTATTATGACCGTTACAAGACCCATTCTTCCACCATCAACGTCCATTTTTCAACCATCTGGAGCGAATCTTCAGGTAGATCAAGTCCTTTAACGTTGGTACCTTGCAACCAAAGAAAATCGTTAGTAACTGCCAGGATACTGCGTCAGGATGTTACCAATATCCTGGTCTGGTATCCTGATCGATACTGCCTCAGGATGTTACCAATATCCTGGTCCGGTATCCTGATCATAAACAGCTAACATGAAATCAAGATATAGTGTCAGGATATGGGCTCAGAATTTCACCCATAACAATTGTCCCCAAAAATATAACTGTTGGATATCTTGATTCCAACAGATATATTTTTCAGTCATTCCAATACGTCCGGTAAGGATATCTGTTTTGAACATTCCTGCATATGTTTGGTTGATCAGCACATAATATGATAAGATTGAAACTACTCCCTTTTTCTGTAGACTCTGCTAAGGTCCCTGTTGTCTTCAATCTTGAGGAGCTTGACAGTTACTCCAAACCTGTCCTGGTAAAAGAATCATCTGTCACCACCCGCTCTAAGCTGTCCACTGTTGTTGCCGAAGGTTTCTCTCATGATGACCTTGGCTTCATGGAATCCATCGAGCCCATGACCTCCTTCCTTAATAAGGTAAATATCCAAATCCTGTATCCCGTACACATATACTGAACATGTATCCTGGTTAGTTTGTCTTTAACGATACCTGTACTTTGCTTTGTAGGGTCTGAATCATCTGGTCGTCCTGTACTTAGAACAATTTTAATTTCCTGCAAGCTTTAGAACAATTTAACAGTTGGAGGTGAAGGGATCTCGTGATTTCAGGACGAAGCCTTCAACTGTTTATGTAAATATGCTTTAAAAACTTAATTGTGTTCTTGGTGGATGGGTCTCTTTTTGAGATGAAACCAAGAATACAATTAATAATAAACTAACCTTTTAACCTTACATGTTGTTATTTGTTATGCATTGCTTAGTCTGAATTCCAATGTTCCAAACTTAGTGCAATTATTACTTTTATGAAAATATTTTGATCAGTATACTCGCAAATATCCTATTAAGACTTCCGTCAAATAGGGTTTTTATAACTCAAGCAATTCAGATAAAGTTTTCAGAGAAAGAGGACAGTTCATTTTTATTTTACAAAGTTGGTTTTGAGAACACTTGTTTGACTAGAACACAGTTTCAGTTTTTAATCCAAGTATCCTGAAGTATATCCTGAGAATACATCTTGAGAATATATCCTGAGAACATATCCCGATCAGGTTACTCATAAGTGTTATGATATAGTTTCAGAAATTTAGACAATCTAGATAAGGTTTTTTAAAGAACAAAAATAGGAAAGATCATACCGAAACAGAAGACATCTCAATCCTTTCATTCCAGTCCTTTCGCAACCATTCCACCGAAGGTGTCCCCAGTCCAGGATACTTGGCGAATTATGCCCAAACTTGATCCTTTGAGTTCCTCACAATGCCTTAGTGGGATATAGTGTTGGCATAGGTTTCCTTCTTGCTCCAGCATAAATGTCCCCAGTAGGATATAGTATCAGCATACGTCATGTTCCATCACAGATGTCCCCTGTCTGTGCAGGACCAGTATGTTGTACCAGGATTTGATCCTTTAGCAATCCTTCAACCAGTTGTTTAAACTTAGCAACCTTTTTTCAAAAATTTATGTAGACTTGTAAATGATTATGTTTTTTGAAAATATACTTTGGGATTATCCAAAAACTTTGTATTTTATTGGGACTAAACCCATTTTCCAGGCATTTAAGCCGGAGTATAAGAACCTCAAGACTTGAAAAGGTGAAAACCTTTAAGTCTTTGAGTTTTACTAGGGATTTTACCCACGTTTCGTGCGCTACAGGCGAGGGTGTGGAAACCCCAAAACTTAGAAAGGTGAAAACCTTTAATCCTGGGGAAAATCCCAAATTTTCATGCGCTACAGGCGGGAGTGTATAAACTCCAAGACTTAGAAAGGTGATAACCTTTAAACCTTAGAGAGTATGAAAATACCCTTTCGTGAGAGAGGGTGATCAATCCTCATATACCTTTAGGATTCAGGATATAGCCAACAGTAACGAAATTGTCAGCCACTTTTACATGGACTGGTCCCGCCACCTTGAACTATTCCCAAATAACTTGCGCTCCAGGCGGGGTGTTTAAACCCAATTCGGAAGAAAGGTGAATACCTTTAAACCTGTGAAGGGATCAGGATCCCTTATACGTGAGAGAGGGGGCCAATCCTCTAATCTTCCGAAGTATCCTGAGTGAACATCCTGGAGCTATATCCTGGAGCATATACTGCAAAACATCCTTAAACTAAGGTGGGTGTTAGCTTGGCTAACACCCCTCCGATGCTTAAGTTAGTATTGGGTTCAAAGCAATAAATAATATTAAACACATTAAAAGAGATAACATTCATACCATCCTGAGTTAGAAGTTAAATTCCTAACTCACTTGAAATAGAGCTTCAAATGTATAGCATTCCAGGATCTCGGTAACATATCCCCCTCCATATCCTTGAGTCGGTATGTACCTTTTTCTGATTCTGATTCAATCTCATATGGCCCTTCCCATTTCGGAGCCAGCTTTCCATCAGCAGGATTGGTAGTATTCTGAAAAGCTTTTCTTAACACCCAATCTCCAACTTTGAACCTTCTAATCCTTATATTCTTGTTGTATGTTTTGGATATCCTTTGTTGATATGCCGCCATTCTTAGCCTTGCTGCATCCCTTTTTTCATCTATAGTATCCAAATCTTGACATAAGGCTTCAGGATTCTGTTCAGGATCCTGTAGGATAGATCTTGCAGTAGGTATCGCCATTTCCGTTGGAATCATTGCTTCTGCTCCAAATACCAAGGAAAATGGGGTTTGGCCTGTTGCATTTTTTACCGTTGTCCTATCAGCCCACAAAACAAAGAGTAATTCTTCTGCCCATCTTCCTTTTTTGGTTCCAAGCCTCTTCTTTTAGTTATTGACAATTATCTTGTTTGAGGATTCTGCTTGTCCATTCGCTTGAGGATGTACTGGAGTAGATGTTATCATTTTGATCCCCCAACTCTTGCAAAAGTCAGTAGTTCTTTTGCTTATAAATTGAGAACCATTATCACAGATTATCTCGGCTGGTACTCCAAATCTGGTCAGGATATTTCTCTTTATGAAGGATACTACTTCTTGATCTCTAACTTGAGCAAATGCTTCTGCTTCAACCCACTTGGAGAAATAGTCCGTCATTGCCAACATGAAAACCTTTCCTCCTGGAGCTTTTGGAAGCTTTCCCACTATATCCATACCCCACTTCATAAACGGCCAAGGGGAAACAATAGGATACAGCGATTCAGCAGGCTGATGTAATATGTTACTATGTCTTTGACATGCGTCACATCTTCGAGCATATTCTGCGGCATCTTTTCTCATTGTCGGCCAATAATATCCTGTCCTTAATACTTTTGAGAATAATGACCTGCCCCCAGTATGGTTACCACAATCCCCTTCATGTATATCCTGAAGTACTTCTTTGGCTTCATGATCCTCCAAGCACCTCAAATAGGGTCCTGCAAGAGATTTCTTGTATAAAACATTATTTATAATAGTGAATCGTGATACCTTCATCCTAAATGCCTTAGGATTTTCATCTCCGGGGATGTGTCCATCGTTGAGATATCTCACAATTGGAGCCGTCCAGGATTTAGGATCCTGTTCAGGATATTCTGCTCCAGGATCCCGAATACCCGCTACTTCTTTATCCTGAGGATTCGTTGCAGGATATAAGACATGTAATATTGGTATTTGGGTCCCTTCAGGTATCCTGATTGATGATCCCAAATTTGCTAAGGCATCCGCTTCAGCATTATCCTCCCTTGGTACCTGTTCAAGTGTAAAAACATCAAAATATCCTGCTAATTTTTTGAGAATATCGAGATATTCGATTAATCTCTCACCCTTAACTGCATAGGATCCATTAAAATGGTTAGTAATTAACAAGGAGTCAACATATACTTGCAAATTCTTGATACTCATATTCTTAGCCAATTCTAATCCTGCAATTAAAGCTTCATATTCTGCCTCATTATTAGTAGCAGGAAATTCACACCTAATAGCCTGGGGTAATATGTCCCCCTGTGGCGATTTTAGTAGTATACCTAAACCTACACCTCTTATATTGGATGCACCATCAGTATACAACATCCAGGATCCTGAAGATTCTACTAACTGCTGAACTTCTAGGTCTGCCTCATCCTGAATGTCACTACTGAAATCAGCCACAAAGTCAGCTAAAGCCTGAGACTTTATGGCATTTCTAGGTTCATACACTAAATCATAAGCACTTAACTTTACTGACCACTTAGCCATCCTGCCTGACATCTCTGGTTTCCTAAGCACATTTTTGACAGGATAATTCGTTTTAACATGGATCCTATGTGTCTCAAAATAATGTCTAAGTTTTGTCGATGCCATGACTAGAGCTAATATCAATTTTTCTAAATGAGAATACCTAGTTTCAGCATCTAACAAACTTTTACTAACATAATAAACAGGATATTGCTGACCTTCATGGTCTTTTATAAGAACGGCATTTACAGCATTCCCTGATACAGCGAGGTATAGGGATAGTTGTTCACCATTTTCAGGCTTCATCAATAGAGTTGCAGTTGAGAGATACCGCTTCAAATCCTGCAAGGCTGCTTCATGCTTTGCTCCCTATTCAAATTTCTTATTCTTCTTGAGGATATCATAGAATTCCTTGCATTTTTTCGAGGATCTTGAAATAAATCTATTCAAAGCTGCTACTTGGCCTGTTAACTGTTGTACGTCCTTCATATTCGAGGGTGATTTTATATCCAGGATAGCTTTAATCTGCTCCGGGCTTGCCTCTATCCCCCTTTTCGTCACCATATATCCAAGAAACTTTCCTGCCCCCACTCCGAAATGGCACTTAGCAGGATTCAGCTTCATATTATACTGATCCAGGATATCAAATGCTCCCTTGATATCCTGGAGGTGATCCTCAGCCTTTTTAGATTTCACCACCATATCGTCAATATATACCTCCATGGTGTCCCCCAGCTTGTCTTTGAACATCTTGTTTACTAATCTCTGGTATGTTGCACCTGCATTTTTCAAACCGAAAGGCATGGCAGTATAGCAATATATACCTGTTGGTGTCATGAAAGCAGTATCCTCCTGATCCAAAGGTTCCATTTGAATCTGCTGAAATCCTGAGGATGCGTCCATGAACGTTAACATTTCATGTCCAGCAGTAGCATCCACCATAGCATCGATATGAGGGAGAGGAAATGGGTCTTTAGGACAAGCCTTGTTCAAGTCCGTGTAGTCTACACAGACTCTCCATTTCCCGTTTTTCTTCTGTACCACAACTACGTTTGTTAGCCATCTTGGAAACTTGACTTCTCTGATCATCCTGGACTTCAACAATCTTTCAACTTCCTCTTGGATAATCGCATTGTTGGATCTGAGTTTCTTTTTGATTGTATTTTCGTTTGAAATTAAGATGGAAATGAAAGAGTTGTGCAGCGGAATTAAGATGAAAGCAAACTTTGCATACAATCAAATGAGAGTAATACTTTTAATCAAACATCTTTACACAAGGAATCGAAAGATTGAATTTATTTCAACAACGATTACAATGATTGATGAATGAATGCAAACTCCCCCTCAGTCAGAGCTCAGTAGTTTGTTCGTGCAAAGAAGACGATGTGATCAAAAGAGCTAATAGAACAGTACAAAGTCCTGAACTATTTATAGGTACTTGCAAACCACTGAGCATCTAAGCTGACGTCACCATGAAAGTGACATCTAACCTCCTAACAAACTCTAACCTCTGATCTATACAAACACTGATGTAGTAACTACTGCTATTACAATTTATTACATAAAAGACACTTAAACTGCTGCTGCATCCTTCCACTGCTGTGAACCCAGCAGTGCTTGTCCGGATCAGCAGTACTTGACTCAAGGCAGCAGATTGAGTCAGCAGAGCTTTGGTCTTCTATCAGTCTTTAACACTTGGAAGTAGATGCAAGGCAGCAGTTATGGATCAGCACTTGGTAAGATCAGCAGATAGGAGGTCAGCAGATACAAAGCCACTTTCAAGGGAAGAGATTTGCATGAACTAAACTGTAAACATCTGCTTATTCTGGATCCACTGCTCTGATCCAGTTTTGGCTTTAATTATCTGTTCCTCTGATAGGGTTCAATCCCAACAATCTCCCCCTGGAACAGATAATGCCAAAACTCTTCATTATTTGTGGAAATCTTTATTGCCTCATCAACAGCTCCCTTATCTGACCTTTAAATTGTAATTCAAAGTCTAGGGCATCTGTATCTTCATCATCCCTGCTAAGTGGGAGATCAAGGAGATCCTGCAAATCTTCAAGACTCAGGCCAAGAGCTTGTTCCCTTGATATTTTCTCCACTACTCCACCAGACCTGAGCAAAGTCAATACGCAGGTCTGTTTGTCAGTTTCCCACTTTTGTATTTTTGAGCCTGGTGGGTTTCTTGGGAGATGTTTATTTGCAGAAGTATTTGGAGAGGCTGGCCTATTCATGGCTGGCTGAGCAGCACTTGCAGTTTGTTCCAATTCAAGATCTTCTTTTATCATTACTTTCGTGCCTGCTTTTACAATGGCATCTCCAGCTAATAGATCTTGAATTGTTTCCATGCTAAACTGGTTTTTGCTCCTTCTTTTGTAGATGGCAGCACCAGCTGGAGCAGTGGTTCTTTTGACTTGCAGCTTTGGTGGTCTTTTTGAAACCTCTGCTTTGGAATAGTCAGGCTTTTGTGGAACTCTTGGATCTTTCTTTCTAAGTTCCTCTAATTTCTTATATGTTGCCCTGACTCTATCTTCTCCCCACTTTGTCACAGAGTTCTTTGACCCATAATCAGCTGCAATGAGCTCCTCTTTCATTCTCTTCAACTCTAACATCTTCTCAGCTTCAAATTGTTTGAATTTTTCAGGAGGAGTCTGCTTGACCTTATTTTTTATCATGTCTTGAATCCTGGCTGCTTCTTTTTCAAGCTCAGGAATGGTCCAGTTCTTGTACATGTGTTTCTCCCCCTTGTATTTCTTATAGGTCATGATGTTGTCAATGTAGTCTTTCCTTAAGGACTCATCCGCCCTTTCAGAAATTTTCTGACATACATTTTTAGCAAAACGCTCCATAGCATTGACCTGTGAGAGTAAAAACTGATAGTTTTGTTGAAATTCTCTATCAGATTTCCCCTTTTTATTTTTTATTGCAATATCCTCTGCTTGTTTGGCCTTGAGTTTCAAGTATTCTTCAAGATTGTTAGGCCTGGGATAATTTGCAATTGATGGTAAACTCCTTTTGGCTGGGTCATCTTCATAATAAAATGATTTGATTTCTTCTCTGACTGCAATGAGTTCCAGAGGAAATGAGACACCAGCAGGAGGTAGTGGTTTTACAATTTGAGCTGAAGAGAAAGGTATGGGTTTTGGAATAGTGACAAGTGATAGGGATTTTGAAGATGTTGGTGATGGAGGTGTGTCATCATCTTTTAAAATTAGCCTTCTCCTTTTTGGTTTAGGAGAGACTGATGATGTTTTGAATGGAACAGTGGTGGTAGATGTAGTGGCAGTGGATTGTGATTGACTAACAGCTGTTGAAACAACTGGTGTTTCAACCACTGTTGTCATTACAACAGATGTTATAACATCTGCTGTATGTCAGCAGGTGTTGTTTTTGGTGGTGATGATGGTAAAGCAGTGGATGTTGTATGTGTTGAAGTAGTGTGTGTTGATGGAACAACTGTTTGGCAGGCAGTAGTTTTTGTAACTCCTGCTGCATCAGCTGTTTTGTATGGTGGTTTTTGAGCAGACTTTGAACGTCTGATAGGAATGGATTTGGGTTGCCTTACTTTTCTAGCAGGCTTCTTCTTTTCCTCAACAGGATTTTCATGATCCTTTGAACCAGAAGTACCCTGATCTGGATGATCCATTCTGTCTACCCTGGCTTTTCTTTTGGCCTCTCTATCTCTTTTTACACTTGCAACTGCTTCTGCTAGTGCATTTGTTGTCACATCAATCTTCTTGCTGCCATCTGGCAAAGGAATCTTTTTGGTCATGTTTGAATTTTCTGGTTCAAGATAAAGACCATCTTCTATACCCTTCTTTTTCCACTCCTTAATTTTCTCCCCCTTTTTGGCATTATCTTCTGGGAGTTCATAAATGTAGCGGACTGGTGGAGGAGCAGTGCCAGTGGTGTGCAAGATCTGAGTTTTGAGAGCCTTTAAATCAGCCTGAGTGTTCTTGAACCTTGAATCCATTGCATTTCTCAGCTGTTGTACATGTTTTTCATGTTGCTGATCTGCTAATTGTGCTTGTTGTTGGAGAAAAGATTGAAATAGATTCCAGAGCTCATTTGTAGCAGGTGCCCTTTGTGAAGCAGGTGCTTGAGGTGGAACAGCAGTTGATTGTACCTTCTGAACTTGTAACACCTGTTGTAGCATATTTTTGAGTTCTGCAACAGAGTTATCAAGCTTTGCAATGCGATCCGTCAATTTCTGGTACTTTAAACCATCACCCAAGTTAATGGGATCATCTGATTTCCCACTAGCAGTGGTTTTATCAGTGATAGATGTAGGGAGTATACTCCAAACATTAACCACTGATGCCCCTTTTTCTTGGTACTGGGGTCTTCTTCCTTCAACACTTGACAACCTTTTGATGTTGCCAGTAGGATAAATAAATCCACTGGTGGGTGGCAGAGGTGCTATAAAAGGAATTGCCTCCAAGGAAGTCTTATTAATGTAACCACTGTCCAACTGTAAACCTGTAGGTTCAACAGTTGTAGTGGCTGCTTCACTTGGATTACCACCAAGAGTTACTTGTAACTCATGGGGTGTAACCTCCTCAGGTTCTGTTGGTGGGTTAGCAAAGATTGATACATCAGACCCAGTCAGTTGTTGAGGTATATTCTCATTATCAGGTGATTGAGAAGGACTGGTTAATGCCTGGTTCAAATCAATTGCATCCAACAGTGGTTTTATTGGTGAGGGAATTTGGGATGTGATGATTGGTGTAGAAAGAGGATGTGTCCCGGGCATTGGACCGTGGATGATAGAAACGAGTGTTTCCAGAGCATCATGATGTGGATACCCTATGTGTACAACCTGTTCTTTTTGTGAAGAAACAGGAGGAGTTTCGGTTATGGGTTGAGATATTTGTACCAACTGCTGTGAGGAAGTAGCAGCAGTGGTTTCTTGTGACTTTTGTGTTGTCACTGGCAGAAGCTCTGGTATCTCATCCTCCAGAGATGCCTTTTTGATGGTTTTGGGGGGTTTTTGTGTTTTTCTTTTTGTTGGCTTTTTGGTGATTTTAGGTGTGGGTTTCAAAACAGTTGTGTTGCTGCTTTGATCACCTTGAGCAGTGGGCTCAGCAGCAGATACCTGAGGAGCAGTTGTAACTGCTAAAATCTGCTCAGGCACCTCTGCTTGTGTTTTGCAAGGTGCTAACATTCTTGAAAAAGTTTCAGTTGTTAAACTGTTTATTTGAGTAGAATCACCTTGGTTTATTATAGCTAAATCATCCTTACTGAATTTCTTTGAAAAATAGTAACTTAAAAACCTTGGAAACAGTAAGAATGATTTTGTTTCAACATTATTAACCAAATCTTTGAAAATTTCCCGAGAATAGTTAAAATTTTCTTTTTGAAGAATTGCATATCCCAGATTTTGAATCTTTAAAGGGATTTCATTGAAAGAAGTGGTTTTATTTGAAACACATAGTAGGAGGGTATGAAATAGAAATCTGGTTGCAGAAGGAAAATAACCCTTTTCTAAGGTAATTTTCTTCATCATTTTAGCTTCATACCCTCTCTCAATGAAGTCAGTTTGTAACTCGGTTTTAGTGAAAGAAAGTTTACCTTCCTGATCACCGAGTTGAAAGACCTCTGAAATGGATTGTGGCGTGATTTGGACAGCTTTACCCTTTATAGTAGAGTTTATGGTGGTTGCAGAGTCTCCTTGTTTTTCAAGGGTTGCATTTTTCCAGAACTCCCTTTGGGTCGCCAAATAGATTGGTGCATCGGCAGTGAACAAAGTTTTGTACTTTGATTTTGCCATGAGATCAATGGTGGAATCGAAAACGGTGGTGGTTCCTGGTTTTGTGAGAAGACCCAGGAGATTGTGAGATGGTTTATGTGGAATTTCAGTGGAGATTGCCTTTTGAGAGGCTGTTTTCGATGATGATTTGGAAGAGGGTTTTGAAGATTTCTTTGATTTTGTCATTTTGAGGATGATTGATCGAAGAAATTTGTGGAAGATGAGATGAAAAACTGCTTTGAGAAGAGAATTTTTAAGAATTCAATTCGACAGTAAAACCCTGTTTTGGTGGTGAGTGGGGGATTTTATAGGGAAGAAAGTGAATGCTGAGGTGGCAGCCGTTACAAAAGGTCTGACCAATATGTACTGCCCACGTGACAACCCCTGATGAACGTGAAGGACAGTACTTTGGGTGATATGGACATATGAAGGCAGTGGTATGAAAGCAGTGGATGATTTTCACTATCAGTGGATAGCATATCAGTGGATAAGACACTGCTTTTGAACAACAGAGTTTATCAAAATAATGAGAGAGCAGGGGTTGACTTTCAGCAGTGGACAGACTTTTGAAAGAAGCAGACTTTTGAACAATCAGTGGTTGATGGCAGACTTTTAAGGATTTTAATGAAAAATTTTCATTTTTAGCTATTTTTAAGGATGGAGTTTTGATTTTCTGAAAACATTTTGTTGCTTTTATTCATAGAAAAACAAGATGTTGCTTGTTATTCCATGTTCAGCATCCCAATTCTAGAGACCAAGCTTTCAAAAGTGGCTGTACCAAGTGCTTTTGTGAGCACATCAGCTAGCTGGTCTTTAGTTGGGACATGATGCAGAGAAATCAAACCTTTTTCATAGCAATCCCTCACAAAGTGATGTCTGATGTCGATGTGTTTGGTGGTTGAATGGGAAACTGGATTTTTGATGATATTTTCTGCTGCCTGACTGTCCAACATGAGTGGTGTCTTCAAGGCAGTGATACCAAAATCCAGTAACTGATTTTGAAGCCACAGGAGTTGGGCTGTACAGCTTGCAGCAGCAATGTATTCAGCTTCAGCAGTGGATGTTGAAACAGCTGCTTGCTTTTTGCTTTGCCATGAAACTAAGCAATCACCTAGAAACTGGCACCCTCCTGATGTGGACTTCCTTGTTGTGTGACATCCAGCAAAGTCACTGTCTGAGAAACCTGAAAGCTTGATGTTCCCATTAGCTGGATACCAGATACCAAGTGTGGGAGCACCTTTTATGTATCTGAAGATCCTTTTTACAGCAATGAGATTTGATTTTCTGGGAGCTGATTAACTTCTTGCACAGACACATGTTGCAAACATGATGTCTGGTCTGGATGCAGTTAGGTACAATAAAGACCCAATCATGCTTCTATAAAGTGTTTGGTCAATCAGCTCATCCTTTTCATCAGACATGACCAGCTTATTTGTTGCCATGGGTGTGCTGCATGGTTTACAATCATTCATATCAAATTTGGTTGAAAGTTCTTTAGCATATTTGCTTTGATGAATGAAAGTTCCATTTTGCAATTGCTGTACTTGGAGACCAAGAAAGCATTGCAGCTCACCCATAGCACTCATTTCAAACTCAGTTGTCATGAGTTCTCTAAACTCTTCACACATTGAGTTACATGTGCTTCCAAAAATAATGTCATCCGCATAAATCTGGACAATCATTAAATCCTTCCCTCTCCATTTTAAAAACAGTGTTTTATCAATGGTACCTCTTTTGAAACCATTTGAGAGTAGGAAGTTGGAAAGAGTTTCATACCAGGCCCTTGGTGCTTGTTTCAGGCCATACAAAGCTTTGTTTAGCCTGTAGACATGATCTGGATAAAATGGATCCTCAAAACCTGGAGGTTGACAAACATACACCTCTTCTTGAATTGTACCATAGAGGAAAGCACTTTTGATATCCATTTGAAACACCTTCATGTTGTGGTTGACAGCAAAGGCCAGGAACAGTCTAATGGCTTCCAATCTTGCAACAGGGGCAAATGTTTCATCATAATCAATCCCCTCTTCCTGTCTGTAACCTTGAACCACAAGCCTGGCTTTATTCTTGACAACAATACCCCTTTCATCAGTTTTGTTCTTGAAGACCCACTTTGTGCCAATGGGACTAACCTCTTCTGGCAGTGGTACAAGCTCCCATACTTATTGTTTTTTAAACTGTTGGAGCTCCTCTTGCATGGCTTCTACCCAGCTATTGTCTTTCAGTGCCTCTTGGTACTTGACTGGCTGATGGAGTGATAGAAAACCAGCAAAAAGACAAATGTTTTGGGTTTGGCTTCTTGTGAGCACCCCTTCATTTATGTTGCCAATGATTTGATCAGGTGGATGAGATCTCAAGAAGATTAAATCTCCTTGGTATGGTATGATGGCATTGGTTGGTGAAGGCTGCAGATGTGTATCATCTGAGCTAACCACTGCTGGGGACTTTGATGATCCAGCAGTGGCTTCAAAAGGTGGTGGTATAGGAGGTAATGAAGTGGACAACTGCTGACTTTTATCCACTGTTTGAGGACTTTTGTCAGCAATGTTTGAGGATGTGGAAGCAGTGGTTGATGGGCTACTTTGGTCAACAACTGTTGAGGTAGCAGTGGTTGAGCTTTGACAACTGTTTTGAACAGCTGGTGCTTTTCCCTTTGTGGCAGACCTTTGAGGGATGATGATTTCATACCCATAGTCTGATGGTGTATCTTCTGATGGACCAGCACTGTTAGTCTTGACAGCAGTATTTTCAAAAGTGAATTTTTCAAGATCAAACAGATCTGCAGGATTTGCTGGGATTTTCACTGATGAAAGTTCATTGAACTTTACATTCAAGGTCTCCTCCACTGCCTTGGTCCGTGTATTGAACACTTTGTAGGCCTTGGCAGTGGTTGAGTATCCCAGATGATAACCACAATCAACTTTGGCTGCAAATTTTGAAATGGAATCTTTTAAGTTCAAAATAAAGCATGGGCAGCCAAACACTTTGAAATATGAGATCAGTGGTTTAATTTTATACAGAATTTCATAGGCAGTCTTTTTGTGCCTGGGGTTTATTAAAACTCTGTTCTGAACATAGCAAGCAGTGTTTACTGCCTCTGCCCAGAAAGTTAATGGCAAACCTGAATCTGCAAGCATGGTTCTGGCAGCCTCAATCAGAGTTCTGTTCTTCCTTTCCACTACCCCATTCTGCTCTGGTGTTCTTGGGATGCTGTACTGCCTTACAATCCCTTTCTTCACACAGAAGGCATCCAACTCCCTATTTTTGAATTCTGTGCCATTGTCACTCCTGAAGCTTTTCACTGGAAGGTCAAATTACTTTTCAACCTATATTACAAAGTCTTGCAAAATGCCTGCAGTTTCATCTTTTGAGTGCAAAAAGAAAGTCCATGTGAACCTAGAAAAGTCATCAACAATAACCAAACAATATCTTTTCTTTTTGAGGCTCATGACTTGAACTGGGCCAAACAAATCCATGTGTAGCATTTGCAAACACTGGGTTGTTTTGGACTCTTCAATGGACTTGTAAGAACTTTTATGTTGTTTTCCTTTTAAACAGGAAATGCAATGTTCAGGACATGAAAACAATTTTTGTGGTAGGCCTCTCACCAAACCATTTTTTGAAATTTCTGTGATTGTCTTAAGATTTGTGTGTCCCAGCCTTCTGTGCCAAAGTTCTGTCTCTTTGTTAGAGGCAGCTGAGAACAGACAGGCATCAGCTCTGGGACACTCTTTTGACATGTCAACAACATAAACATTGCCACTTCTTTGAGCAACAAGTTTAGTTTGACCAGTTTTGATTATTGCTTCAATCTTTTTGACCATTTCTGGTCCAACAATCCTACAACAGTCTTTTGTGAAGAATGACCCAAAACCCTTGTCACTCATTTGGGACACACTCAGAAGGTTGAATTTTAGATTGTCTATTAGATTGACATTTTCAAATTTTACTTTTCCAGACTCCACTGTACCCGACCCCAGAACTTTTCCTTTACTATTATTCCCAAAGGATATATCACCCCCTCCATGGATTTTAAAGTCTTTGAGGAGGGCTTTACATCCTGTCATATGCCTGGAGCCTCCACTATCTACATACCAAAGACTATCAAAGCATGCAGAAGCTCCCTTGGCAGCTGCCATCATTGCACAATCACATTGATGATCTTTTTCATCATCAGCTTTTACCTTCTTTTCACCAGCCTTTTCTTCTTTCTCTTCTTCTTTGTCCTCTACGGACCATGGATCCGTCATTGGTTCAATCAGGGTACCTGAACTTTCTCCCAACAGTAATTCACCAGCCACAGCAGTAACCACTGCTTCAGTCACCCCTTCCACTGTTTCAGAGCACTGCTGTTCCTCCTCAGTTTCAACCCTCTCCTGTATTGACTCTAATGCCATCAAACAAAACTCATCATGTGAAGAATCATTAGAAGCATAGAGTGCAAAATTTTCATCATTAAGGTCTTCAGGCATACTGCTCCAGTCAACAAACCCTTGAGTGAAAAAACTTTGTTGATCTGGTTGTGCTGCTGCTGGAGCAGTGGTTTGAGGTGCAACAGGTTGCACTTGTCCCTGTGGAGCAGGGGTTTGAACATATTGGATTTGTGGAACAGTAGTTTGGACATAATGTACTGGCACAGGGGCAGCAGCATAGTGAGCAGTGTTCACTTGAGCTGCTGGGGCATATTGGGCATAGTGCACAGTGTTTTGGTTTTGAGGTCTAGGATTTGAGCTAGGATGAGTAATTATGGGACCAGTAGTTTGACTCCTACATTCCCTAGCGAAATGTCCCAACCTATTACACTTATAGCACTTGATTTTCGATTTATCCAACCCAACCCTTAGATTCCCATGCAAACCTGGGAATTTTCGCCCTGTTCTTTTGTAGAACTTGCTAGTTCTAACACTTAGCAAAGCCAGTTGGTGCAGAATGTCCATTTCCTCTAAATCAGTGGGATCAAAATGTTGTAAATCATTTAGTTCAAAACTTAAATTGTCTGACATCTGGTTTTCATTTGCA
Organism: Helianthus tuberosus; assembly: GCA_030545235.1. Lineage (NCBI taxonomy): Eukaryota > Viridiplantae > Streptophyta > Magnoliopsida > Asterales > Asteraceae > Helianthus > Helianthus tuberosus. The sequence continues at coordinate 57,481,399 of CM060373.1, forward strand.
GTGAATGCATAACTAGCAGAGTGAGGATCAGGGTTGTTAAAATTTGCACCAGCAGTTATGTCAATGAAGTGATCATAACCCTGATCCTTACCACTGCTCCCAGATTCTTCTTGACCCAGAAGAGCAGTATTACCGAAAGTGTAATCATCGGTAACTTTTCCTGACTCTTGTAACCTCCTTTTCTGGTTCAACTCCCTTTCGTAGGTCAGGAGTCGACCATGGAGTTGGGTCAAGGTCAGATCCTTGAATTCAGGTTAGTTTCGGGTGACAAAAGCTATGGTGTCCCATTTTTCTGGCAGTGACCTGAGGAACCTGCTATTTTGAGTTGAGTTTGTAAAAGTGGTGTTAACAAGCCTCAGTTCACTGATGAGACAGCTGAAACGCTCAAATTGTTGCGTTAGTGATTCACCTTTAACGTAGCAAAATGTTTCATACTGTTGGTTCAGGATTTCCCTATTGTTTTCTATGACTTCCTCAGTTCCCCCAAATTGTTCCTTAAGTGCATCCCATAACTCTTTGGCACTGTTACAATGTAACAGTCCAGCATATATCTCATTGGGCAGCGCAGATGCTACGATGCTAAACGCTTTAGCATCTAGTTCGATCTTTTGAAAGTTGGTTTCGGTATAATTTTCAATTGGTTTTGGAACGAACTTTTTAGCATCTTCAGCACTTGGCACTGAAGGAACATGGGGACCATAAATGACAGATTTCCAACAACCTGTGCTTTGTTGAGCGAGGATGTGACCCATCCTCCTCTGCCAGATGTTGTACTCATTTCTTTTTAGCATAGGTGGTTTAAAAAGCGAGCCGATGTTGTTTTTATCATCCTGAGATTGTGACGTCATTCTTGTTGTTTTACAGACACTGAGAAATCAACTTTAATGGTGATTAATCCTTGCTCTGTTTTTCAACGGACGAACAAACGATCAGTATCAACTGTTATGAGCTGAACTTTTTACGTCAAAATGATTGTTAAATCAAATTTGACTGTCCAAGCTCTGATACCAATTGTTGGATCTGAGTTTCTTTTTGATTGTATTTTCGTTTGAAATTAAGATGGAAATGAAAGAGTTGTGCAGCGGAATTAAGATGAAAGCAAACTTTGCATACAATCAAATGAGAGTAATACTTTTAATCAAACATCTTTACACAAGGAATCGAAAGATTGAATTTATTTCAACAACGATTACAATGATTGATGAATGAATGCAAACTCCCCCTCAGTCAGAGCTCAGTAGTTTGTTCATGCAAAGAAGACGATGTGATCAAAAGAGCTAATAGAACAGTACAAAGTACTGAACTATTTATAGGTACTTGCAAACCACTAAGCATCTAAGCTGACGTCACCATGAAAGTGACATCTAACCTCCTAACAAACTCTAACCTCTGATCTATACAAACACTGATGTAGTAACTACTGCTATTACAATTTATTACATAAAAGACACTTAAACTGCTGCTGCATCCTTCCACTGCTGTGAACCCAGCAGTGCTTGTCCGGATCAGCAGTACTTGACTCAAGGCAGTAGATTGAGTCAGCAGAGCTTTGGTCTTCTATCAGTCTTTAACACTTGGCAGTAGATGCAAGGCAGCAGTTATGGATCAGCACTTGGTAAGATCAGCAGATAGGAGGTCAGCAGATACAAAGCCACTTTCAAGGGAAGAGATTTGCATGAACTAAACTGTAAACGTCTGCTTATTCTGGATCCACTGCTCTGATCCAGTTTTGGCTTTAATTATCTGTTCCTCTGATAGGGTTCAATCCCAACACGCATTCCGCTCAGGAGCAAATTTTCTTCTTTTTTGCTGAACAGGCTTGAATGATTTGTCAATTCCAAGCTTGTGAGTGATAATGTCTTTGGATATGCCTGTCATATCCTCATGCTTCCATGCAAACGTTGACATCCTGCATTTCAAAAAGTTAGTTAACTGCTCTTCAATATCCTGAGGGATATTGGTTCCTACGAGCACCGAGATATCAGGATTATCCTGATCCAGGATAATTTTCTTCACATCCTGCTCCGAATCCTCCACGATATCCTGGGCCCGCATCTTTAATTGCTATGCTGTACTAGGCTTAGTTAAGGATTTCATTGAGGATGAGTAGCATTCTTTCGCTTCTTGCTGATCACTTTCAACCTTGACAACTCCCCAAGGGGTAGGGATCTTGATGCATTGGTGATATGTTGATGGCACAGCCTTCATATCGTGAATCCATGGTCTTCCCAGTATGATGTTATAGCAGGATAAGGAGTCCATCACACAGAAGCGTTGTATCGAGTTGACCCCTTCAACATATACTGGTAGCTTTATCTCCCCTACAGTATTCCTAGCTTCTCCACTGAAACCAACGAGCACAGTGGACTTCGAAGTAATGTCCATCGGAGATACATTCATCCTCTTCAATGTTTCCAGCTGGATTATATTGACAGAACTACCGTTGTCTACCAGTATCCTGCGTACAAAATGGTTAGCCACATACAATGTTATTACCAAAGCATCATGGTGAGGATCCTGAACAGTATCCCTGTCATCACTATCGAAAGTGATCACTTTATCAGTTGTGAGGGTAGTCATCCTGACTGGTCTGTCTCCCCTCTCACTCTTAGCTTCCTTTGCATGTCTTTTGGCCGCCGAATACGAAGTTCCACAAATATCGGATCCTCCTGAAATAAAATTAATTATCTTGGCATCTGCTGGGGGTGATGCTGCTCGTTCAGGATCCTTCTCGGGATCCTGACCTTTATTCTTCTTTTTCCCCAGCAAGTCCTTCAGATACCCTTTGCTTAACAGGTAACTTATTTCTTTCCTTAGAGCAATGCAATCTTCGGTCACATGTCCGAAGTCTTCGTGGAAGGCACACCATTTGGATTTATCCTTCCAATCAGCTTTCTGCTGGTTCTTTCGAGGCCACCTAGCTTTGTCCCCTAAACCCTGCATAGCATACATTAACTCAGGTATATTAACAGAAAAGCAGTATTCAGATAAATCAGGATATTCTTCAGGATCCTCGTCTTCAACAGCATTCACTTTCTTGTTATCATTTCTGCCATATGGCTTGGAGCGATATGGCTTATATGAGGTTTCTGATTTCCTGTTAGTTGATTCATAGGTTGAGGTAGAATTCATCCTCTCCTGCATCTTCTTGTCATCTTCCAAACGGATATATCTCAAAGCCCTGTTACGAGCTTCGTCGAGATTCCTGCAGGGATTCATTACAAGATCCTGATAAAACTGAGAATCCTTTTGTAACCCCATCTTAAAAGCTTGCACAGCTATTGCAACATCAAGATGTGGGATATCCAAGGATTCTCGACTGAATTTGTTCACATAATCCCTCAAGGATTCCTGAGGCCCTTGAGTTATCCTGTAAAGATCACTGGTTAGTTTCTCAAAACTCCGACTACAAGAAAATTAACTGTTAAATAAATTAACCAAATGAGCAAACGAAGTAATTGAGTGAGGAGGGACGTCTAATAGCCATTTTAAGGCTGATCCTGTCGGGGTAGAACCAAATCCCTTGCATAAGCATGCTTCCTTGTGATCTGGAGGGATAGGATTGATTTCCATCTGTTCCCTATACTGGGCAATATGCTCCTCAGGATCTGTAGACCAGTCATACAGTTTCATGTTGGGAGTCTGGAATCTTTTTGGTATTTCAGCATCACAGAAAGGATATGCAAAGCGGGATATCCTATGGCTGTCTTGGGATACTTCCGGAATTGGATGGACCACTCCAGGTACGCTGGATATCATGTCCTTCAATTTTTGGAGCTCCCTGGTAAATGTTGACGTTATACCTGCATCCTGCAAAGAGCCATTGTTGTTAGTAGCAAGAATATTATTATTTGACACATTACCGGTCTGAGGATTTTGGCCATATCCTGAAGCATATCCTGTACTCCTCACAGTCGACATCCTGACCGAAGAGGGTATCTCAGGGGTATGATTCTGAGAATGGCTAGGGACGATATTCCCCCTGTTATCCTCAGTGTAAACTGCGGAACTGAAATTCAAAGCCCTGGGCTGTATAGGAGTGACAGTTTCTTCAGCGGGTCTACTCGAGCTAGCTTTTAAGAGTTGTATTTCTCTTAACAGCATTTGGTTAGTCTCCTGTTGCTGCCTCATTTGTTCCTGCACACTTCCAAATAAAGTCAGAATTTCATCATTAGAGGCTAAAACGGGAGCAGATCCCTGAACACTCCGAGTAGGGATAACATCTTGAGATTGTGAAGAAAATGGCATCCTTGGAGGAGGTGGTGGAAGCACCGAACCGGTAGTAGCAGAGGTTGCAGTAGACATAGTGGAGGAGCTCATGTTTGATCTTGAGGCCATTGTAAACAATGTGGCAAAAAGTTTTGAAAATAGAGAACCGATTAATGATTTTACAAAGATTTTTAGTAAAAGTAGCACCACTTGCCCCACGGTGGGCGCCAAATTGTTTTGGTCAAAAATTACCGAAGTAATTAAGTGATCAAATTAGTTAAGTGAGGTAGTGTGCTAGAAGTGAGTGTCAAAAATATGTTAATCAAGTTAATTGTAAAAACAGTTTCAGGATACGGCTCAGGATATAGAGCTGTATCTGTGATCAAACAATGAGCAAAAATGTAAAGGGTGACACGAGATGTACGAGGAAAGCCCTTGATCAATCTAGATCATCGGTATAAAACCTCGGGAGCTGACAATCGCAGCTGCCTTGTTCTTCTATTGCTTCAAATATCAGGATACAGTGCAGGATATGATGCGGATCAACTAGGTGTTACAACGTGATTTGATTAGAAGTGTTGGTGTGTAGTGATTGCTAGAAGCTAGAGAGCAAAGTGTGCGAAAGAGAGTGTGTGGAAAAAGTTGTGTCTGCCTATGATCCGATCGCTCCCATTTATAGTAACAAAAACTAACAAACTATCCTATTATTCCGGGATACTTTGGAATATTCCATTCTGAACGTTGGGGGACTGCTTTTACTTGTTTTCCACGTGCTTATTGACTATAAAACCGGGTCTTCAGCTCATATGACCGTTACAACGTCAATAGCATTGACCAGCTTCCGATATTCTCGCGGAATATGCCTTTATTCTATTATGACCGTTACAAGACCCATTCTTCCACCATCAACGTCCATTTTTCAACCATCTTGAGCGAATCTTCAGGTAGATCAAGTCCTTTAACGTTGGTACCTTGCAACCAAAGAAAATCGTTAGTAACTGCCAGGATACTGCGTCAGGATGTTACCAATATCCTGGTCTGGTATCCTGATCGATACTGCCTCAGGATGTTACCAATATCCTGGTCTGGTATCCTGATCATAAACAGCTAACATGAAATCAAGATATAGTGTCAGGATATGGGCTCAGAATTTCACCCATAACACTAATCATTTTAATGGATCCTATGCAGTTAAAGGTGAGAAGTTAATCGAGTACCTCGATATTCTCAAAAAATTAGCAGGATATTTCGATGTTTTTACACTTGAACAGGTACCAAGAGAAGATAATGCTGAAGCGGATGCCTTGGCAAACCTAGGATCATCTGTCAGGATACCTGAGGGAACTCAAATACCCATACTTCATATCCTGTATCCTACTGTGGATCCCTTCAAAGCTCAGGATAAGGAGGTAACAAGCATCCAGGATCCTGGTCATGATCCTGATGAGGATACTGAATCATGGATGACTCCAATTACAAGATATCTCAAGGAAGGACACATCCCTAAAGGCGAAAACCCTAAGGCATTTAGGATGAAGGTATCGCAATTCACCATTATAAATAATGTTTTGTATAAGAAATCTCTTGCAGGTCCATACATGTGATGCTTGGAGGATCCTGAGACTATGGAAGTGCTTCAGAATATACATGAAGGGGATTGTGGTAACCACACTGGGGGCAGGTCATTATTCTCAAAAGTGTTAAGAACAGGATACTATTGGCCGACAATGAAAAAAGATGCTACAGAATATGCTCGAAGATGTGATGCATGTCAAAGGCACAGTAACATACTACATCAACCAGCTGAACCACTATATCCTATAACTTCCCCTTGGCCATTCAGGAAATGGGGGATGGACATAGTGGGAAAATTGCCAAAAGCTCCAGGAGGAAAAGTCTTTATGCTGGCAATGACTGACTATTTTTCCAAATGGGTTGACGCTGAAGCATTTGCTCAAGTTAGAGACCAAGAAGTAGTATCCTTCATAAAAAGGAATATCCTGACCAGGTTTGGAGTACCAGCTAAAATCATTTGTGACAATGGATCCTAGTTTATAAGCAAGAGGACTGCTGACTTTTGTAAGAGTTGGGGAATCAAGATGATCACATCTACTCCAGTACATCCTCAAGTAAATGGACAAGTTGAATCCTCGAACAAGATAATTGTCAACAACTTGAAGAAGAGGCTAGGAGCTAAGAAAGGAAGATGGGCAGAAGAACTACCCTTTGTTTTATGGGCTGATAGAACAATGGTAAAAAATGCAACTGGCGAAACCCCGTTTTCCTTAGTATTTGGAGTAGAAGCAGTGATCCCAACAGAAATGGTGATACCTACGGCAAGATCTATCCTCCGGGATCCTGAGCAGAATCCTGAAGCTCTGTGCCAAGATTTGGACACTGTAGACGAAACAAGAGATGCAGCAAGGCTAAGGATGGCAGCATATCAACAGAGGATATCTAAAGCATATAACAAGAATATAAGGACTAGAAGATTTCAAGTTGGTGATTGGGTATTAAGAAAGGCTTTTCAAAATACTACTAATCCTGCCGATGGAAAGTTGGCTCCAAAGTGGGAAGGACCGTACGAGGTTGAATCAGAATCAGGGAAAGGAGCATACCGACTCAAGAGTATGGAGGGGGATATGCTACCGAGATCCTGGAATGCTATACACTTAAAGCTCTATTTCAAGTAAGAATAGAATTTAATTTCTATCTCAGAATGGTATGTATTCTACCTCTTTTAAATATATTTGAATTTGTTTATTATCTTGAACCCATTACTGACTTAAGCATCAGAGGGGTGTTGGTGTTAGCCAAGCTAACACCCACCTTAGTTTAAGATTATTTTGCAGAATATGCCTCAGGATATAGCCCCAGGATATACGCTCAGGATATTTCGAAGGATTAGAGGATTGGCCCCCTCTCTCACGTATAAGGGATTCTAATCCCTTCAAAGGTTTAAAGGTATTCACATTTCTTACAAATTGGGTTTAAACACCCCGCCTGGAGCGCAAGTTATCTAGGGATAGTTCAAGGTAGCGGGACCAGTTAATGTAAAAGTGGCTGACAATTTCGTTACTATTGGCTATATCCTGGATCCTAAAGGTATATGAGGATTGATCACCCTCTCTCACGAAAGGGTATTTTCATACTCTCTAAGGTTTAAAGGTTTTCTCCTTTCTAAGTCTTGGAGTTTGTACACTCTCGCCTGTAGCGCATGAAAATCAGGGTTTATCCCCAGGATATTAAGGGTTTATCCCCAGGATATTAAGGGTTTATCCCAGGATATTCGGGATTTATCTACAAAAAAGCTAAAGTATGACTATGCTTGTATTCCTAAGTCTCCAAATATGCTGAACACATGGGACATACATCATACAATTCAAAGGATGGATTCAAACTTGTGAATGTGCACTGGGGACACTCCTATGATGGAAGATTGAAATTGACTCTCTAAGAATCTTTGGTATGGTCTCTCCTTTTTATTTGGATAACTTAAGTTTTATAAGTTATGTGGCAGTATCCTGAGCAGGATATTTCTCAGGATACTCTTACAATTTGTTCCCAAGAATGTTCAAACAAAACTATTTTCATAAACAAAATTTATATAGTAAAGTTGTAACAACAAAAATAAAGTCAAAAGAAGGTTATATTATTAACATATCAAAAGTTGTGCTTTTGGTTTCACCTCAAACCAAGGTCCATCCACTAAAAGCACGATTAGTTCCTTACCATATTTACTTAACAGTTGAAGGTTTTGTCTCAAACCGAGACCCATCCACCTCCAACTGTTATATTGTCTAAAAGTAAAGCGTACTAACGTTGATGACCAAGGGCTTCATCCTAAAACTCAGGATCCCTCCACCTTTGGCCATCATATTGTTCAAATGCAGGAAAAGTAAATTGTTTTAGGGTTACAAACCAACGATCAAATTTAAAAAGTGGGCTCTGGCATAGGCATCAACATCCATCATCGCCCACTTGAATGCCCTCACACAGCGGCATCTTCGCCATCCTTCTCCGTCTTCTCAGCCTCAGCATCCTGAGCAGCATCCTCGCCAGCATCCGTCCCAGCATCCTTCTTTTCTCCAGCCTTATTCACCGGCTCTGCTGATTTAGAGGATTCGCTAGTCTCAGCAGGAAGCGGCACAGCTTTGCCTCCGAGTTCCTTCAGCTTCGCCACCCGGGAATCAACCGGCCAGGTTGGGCATTCAAGACCTGTCTCCTTGGCCTCATAAGCCATCTTGATGCGAGCTTGCAGTAGAGAGACAATGGCTGAGTTCTTGATCCCTTCCCGGAAAGAGACCATGGCCTGCTCGTGCTCCACTTGAACGGCAGCCAGCTTTATCTCAGCATCCTGAGTGACTTTCTTCAATTTGTCCTCGTAATGCCGGGTCTTGACTTCAGCAATGGCCCCTTGGTCGGCAACAGTGGTCTCAAGCTGTTTGATCTTGGCCTCCTGGAACTTGTTTGTGCTGCAAGCATCGGTGTAAAGATGAAGCAGATGCTGGAGGCCCTGTACGTCGAATTCAGGTATAAGTCAAAATATATTAACCAGGATATCCAGTCAGGATATTCTATCAGGATATTTGTGCAGGATATAGTGTCAAGATATTACCTTGTTGAGGAAGGATGTCATCGGTTCTAAGGAATCAGTGAAGCTGAGTTCTTCGTATGAGAACCCTTCAGGACCTGGGGTACTGACCTCAGAACATTTCCTCTTCTTGGAAGTGGAAGCACGGGTTCTCGGAGTAGGCTTGGGAGCCAGGAGCGGCTTGGAGCTGGTAATGGCGGGAGTTTCTTTCTTGACATCGACTGGAGTGGGGTAGCTATCAAGCTCATCAAGGTCCAGGAAGATTGGAACTTTGCTGGAGTCTGCATACAGGGAGTAAAACTCTTTCCTAAACATATCAAATAAGAACATGTATGCAGGATATTGTGCAGGATCCTTACCAGACATGTTTGAACTAGAGAGTGGACTTGGAGATGCTGGAAACGGGTTGAAACTTCTTTCAGCCTCTAGGAGGAGTCTGATGGCGTCGATTCTCTTCTGTGAGTCAGCTAGGGGAGGTGCAAGCTTCCTGAAATCGGCTGTGTACAAGAAAATAAAAAAATTAGTACAAGATATGAAACAGGATATAAGACAGGATCATCCTTAAACCCTAAATCCTACCCTTTCTCAACCACTTCACCGGATATTCCGTTCCACCAGGGATTGAGTCTCTTTTTACAAAGAAGAATTTGGATTGCCATTTCTCCTCATTCCTGGTGGCACGAAGTATCAGTGGATCGCCGGAGGTAGAATAGAACAAAAATCTATAGGAACCATGGCATCTAAGCCGATATGCTAAGGGGAGGTCATGAACGGAAAGGACAGGAATATGGTTCCTCTTGATTTGATCAAGAACAGACAAGACACGCCAGAGCATTGGCATTGTTTGGCTAAAACAGATTTTCGTGGTATTAAAGAACTCAATGATGAAATCTGGAAAGGGAAACTGCAATCCTAAGGTAAAGGGAAAGGTATTAAAACATAACCACTCCTCTGAAACCATATCCGATCGGATTTCCCGATTGAATGGCCGGAACACCGTCCCTTCTGGGAAGATGCCGGAGGTTTTCAGGGCTGAAAAGTGGGCACTATCGAAGGTGCATATTTCCTTCTCCGGGTCTTGGAGAAGATTCTGGTGGAAGAATGTAGGAGCGGAGTCACCGGAGCTGGATCTTGTTTGCGTTGCCATTTGATCGCCTGAATTTTTAATCGGAATGGGAGGATGAAGATGAAGATGAGAGAGAAAGTATTTACCTTTTTTCTCTTCGGTAATGGTTAAAAGAGGATGAGGATGAGAAGTTATAGGGAGGTAATGAGTAATTATAGACTAAGCGGTTACAAGCTGTCACATCAAGGTCTAATCTCTTAATTGCCTCGTTATTCGTAAAAAATATAACCGTTAGTGCCAGGATACTAAACGGTAACATTTTTTGGGGACAATTGTTATGGTTGAAATTCTGAGCCCGTATCCTGGATAATATCTTAAATTATATCTTGCTTGTATGATATATGTTCATGCCCGGGATGCTGATTCAGGATATTGGTAACATCCTGAATGGTATCCTGAGGATTACTAATGGATTATGTGCAGGAATACAAGTCCAACCTTGTAACGTTCGTGAGGACCCTTTCCCCGGAAGACTCGGTCTAAGTCGTTCGAAGGAAGACGTTGAAGCCGCTTTACTCAGTCCATATCGTTAACTATGGAATATTCGGAGGCATCCCCCGTTTATAGGAATTTTTGTTTGTATTTCTTAGCTATAAATAGTTGGATAAATCAGATCGAATAGGACACAACAACACTCACTGCTCTCTAACACTCTACTCTCTCGCAATTCTCACTTTCACCAAAAGCATTGTAACACTTAGCGATCTGATCAATATCCTGCACAGTATCCTGACGTTTGAAGTAATAAGAAGAACAAGGCAGCTGCGATTGTCAGCTCCCGAGGTTTTGTGCCGGCGATCTAGATTGATCAAGGGCTTTCCTCGTATATCTCGTGTCACCCCCTTTACTTTTTGCTCATAGTTTGATCGTAGATACAACTCAATATCCTGAACCGTATCCTGAAAACTGTTTTTGCAAACAACATAATCAGCATATTTTCAGCACACTTTCTTAGCACACTACCTCACTTAACTAATTTGATCACTTAATTGCTTCGGTAATTTTTTACCAAAACAATGCACATGTGCATAATTTGCCAGAATATGTAAGGTCATTCATGTTGTTGTACTTGTGCATAGTTATGCACATGTGCATAGTTTGCCAGAATTTTGACAGAATATGTTAACAATATAATTTATGTTGATGCACATGTGCATAGTGTATATAGTAATGATAAAGTTAATGTTAATGCACATATTCATTGAGATTGTATGTTTGTTAATCCTATGTTTTTTTTTGTTTTTTTATTATAGTAGATCGATAACGGAAAAGATTCAAAGAAAGTAACTTACATTTTGAAATCAAGGGATGAAGGGTCAAAAAATGGTCGGATGCAATGGAAGATGATTACGCAACGGTTAAACAAAAAGGTAAAAAGGTTGATTAATATTCGATGATGCACTTGGGAGTTTATGCACATGTGCATCCCTTTATTACTTTCATGTTAAATGATATCATTTATGTATACACATTAAATATATCACATGTAGGTGCGCAAGAAGAAAAAAAAAGCATAAATAGGAGGACAAGTGAGCGAAATCACAATGAAAAAATCGAACAAGTAAACGAAATCCCTTTATTACTTCACAGTTTGCGGGGTATTCGCTATGCGACATATGAATATGTATAATGGGAGTGGTGAGAAGTTTGATTGCATATTCAGCAAAGATAAAGAAATTCAAGACTTGCAACTTAAGAACATGAGGATGAAGATATCAACAAAATTGCCAGTATCAGAAGCGAATGATCATGATTGTTAATATATGGTGTATTATGTTGTTTGGTAGAGGGAATGTTGGTACTGCACATGTGCATAGTTTGAAATAGCATACATATTGGAATTGTATAATGCATTACAGATGGTTATATTTGTTAATTTAGGATGTAGTATGTTGTTTGGTATAGTATATGTTGGTGGTGCATATGTGCAATAATGATTGTTGATCGAATTATGTGATTCTTATGATGAGGGTGTTATATTTAATTGTTGTAACACAAAATTTGTGTGATAATGTGTTAATGTTGGTAATGCCCATGTGGAGTGAAATGGTAAACATGTATGCACACGTGCATTGTTCGAAACAGTAACCATGTTGATAATATATGTTAGGTGGTCAATAATGAAATTACATATGATTATGTCTAATAAGTAATTGATAACAAAGTATCATGATCGTAATCACAATCTATGAATATGAAAACAGATATTACAAAAAATGATTGTAAACAAAAAAACATAAACAAGACGAATAATGCTTAGAAATTGTTTGACATCATATATAGGCTAATAGAGGATCGTTGGTTGATTTACGACGCCTGGATGAACGTATAAGATATTGCTCATGTTCATACATATATATGTGGGGGGGGGGTCTTCTAGATCATCATCAACATCTTCATCAGTGTCATTGGAATCAACATCATCGGAACAAGAATTAGGTTCATCATCAAGGGGGATCAGGAGTCCAACAACATATTGTCATTAAATGTACACATAATGTAATTGTCAATATAATGCACGTGTGCATAATGTAATTGTCAACATAATGCACACGAGCATTATCATTTTATATATAACGACATTTTTTTAACATAAAGAGATGCCATATATTCTAACCATAACTCTAGCCAGGAACTAGATAAGTACGTTTACAATAAAGATATAAACTCCTAATTTTCTATTACATTCACACCACTGGTGCACCACTCTTCAATCACTAAATTCTCCATTAAATACTCCATTTTGGCTATGACTTTCATCCACAACATAGTACACTCATTGACTTGTTCCAGTATTATAGCATTTAAAAATTGCACGGCTTTGAAGACCTTCTCATTTCTACTCGACCATATGTTCCATAATGTGGCCATCACTATGCAGTTGACTGCCTTTTTCTTCTTCTTAGAAATATACAGCTGTAACATTCCCAAAATTTTAAATTTTAAATAAAGTTATTACACGAATAAATCATTGGTAAGTTTAATATTAGAAATATGAAGTACATAGACGGGCCTAGGAACCGTTTAATAATTTAATAATAAAAATACATTATATTTGAACCTACTCCGTTTTTAATGAAACTTGGTTCAAAATGTAGATAAGATTATTCTCATTCTAATGGCATATTCATTATTTTATAAAACGTCATATTTTAGGAGTTACACGCGCCAAATAAGTGAAGCAGCTGAATTAGTATATAAATTAATAATAAAAATAATAATAAACAAAACACTTACGTATAGAATCAAATAACAAACAAATTTAAACTACATTCAATTAGAATTCAATTAAAATGGAAATAGGAGGACGTGTATGATTGACTTAATTATTGAAGGTATACGTGTCATGTGAAACGTAGACTCTAAGGAAAAAAATTCAGGTATAAATAGAAAGTTGTGAAGCCATTTGAAATGCTCAGATCCTTCTCTTCTTTCTCACTCGATCTATTCTATATATATATATTCCATATTTTCTTTAAGTATCACACACCTAATACTCCAAAGCCCTGCCCTGTTTTAAGTGTTGTAACCCCTGACCACTGAGTCAATACCCTGTCCGATTGATTTAGGACCCACCAACGCATGTCGAGGCTCTACCCGACTAAGTACGTTGGGGTTCTGTCTCGTGACTTAGGGATAAATTTGAACAGGGTTACTATACTTAATACGAGTGCATTATTTATTTTAATAAATAGTCCAAGAGTTATACCCAAAATATAAAAACTCTCCTTAAAATATTTTAGACACCCCTAAATGTCCCAAAATACACCCCGTATATGAATAACGGACCCGAATAACCTTTAATTTAACAAATAAAACAAAATTCAAGGGGCGCTCGCAGGGCGCGAAGCCCTTGGCTCTATTCGTCGCGGGTCGCAACAACTCAACATCAGGAAAGACCAGGTGCCGCCACGTGTCGATGACTCAGCAAACCTCGTTGCCGCCTTAGGGCCCTCGCAGGCCGCGTAAGCTCCTTGTCTGGCTTTCGCGGGGTGCGACAAAGTGCTATATCAGCACTATAAATAGCCTCGATCGGATTCAGTTGAATTCGTTCAAAATTTTCATATTCTCTCTCAATATTATGCATAGAAATTATAATACCCAAGCATTATACCCCCTAAATAACGAAGTTTTGCCTCGTTGTAAGTATCATAACCCCAGTTACGTATTAGATACGCTACCCGATTGATCCAGGGTTCCTAACGGCTGTCGAGGTTCTGCCCGATGTAGTCGTTGGAATGTCGTCTCGGGGAGGGTATTACTAATGTAAATATTGGGTTATTATACTAACGCGTGTGCATTTGTGTATTTAATAGATAATCACCAGGAAATCCTTAAGGAAAACCCTAAGACATCAATGTGAGTAATCTCCTTTTTATAAACAGTTTTTACAAAACCTTAACTATTTTACTATGCAATTTAGCAGTGATTGAGTCTTTGTAATTCTACGATTACTGCCGGTATGTTGGGGTTTTGTATACAAAATGTGGAACACGTTACCATTGGACAAAGAGTTAGCCAATGTGTAATATGACCCACCAGTCAGGATTGACAGTACTGAATGAGTAATTGTGTAGAAATAAACATTGTAATTGCTCTCAATACTGTAAAATGATAAAACCTGTTTTGATTAAACTGGGATTCACTCACCAGTATTTCTTGTTGATAAAATGTTTTAAACACGTGTTTCAGGTAACTTAGTAGGATGCCAATAAAAGCCAGCTGGAGAGCACTGAAGGCTTAGAAAAGTGGCCATAAAAGTTACCTAATTAAAAAGGAAAATCGTTTTCAATAATTAGGGATATTCCCTATAAATATATTACAAATGAAAATTGGGTTTTATCCCATTTATCTATTTTAAACAATTTGGTGTTTAACTCTGATAACAATATTTCCTAACTACGGTCCTGATGAAACTTTCCGCTGCCAAATTTATAAACACCGATACCATCTGACTGGCTCGCGGCCGCCTGCTTCCGGGACAGAGGTCGGGGCTGTGACAGAAGGTGGTATCAGAGCTATGCCACTGGTTTAAGCCCTTTAGGTGTTCTTCCAATACCTAAACCCTTAACCAATTGTGTTAGGAAATTAATATCTTATGTGTTATCCTGTGAACATAAAAATCTTAATGTGTTTATTATGATTTCTGTGTTATTTCACGAATCTTAAATTCCCAATATGTGTTACCCATATCTGCATATTATGCTTATGCTATAAAATATATAAATGAGATATATTAATAATGACATGTCTTAGTAAATTTTGTGATATCTTATATATCTATTATATCCATATGTATATGTGGGAACATAATGTTATATAAATTTTATAACAATAATACTATGTTAATATTAATATTTTAATATTAATAAAAGATAAATGCAATTCGGATATGATACTTTGAAAATATCATAATATACATATCTAGATAATATATAACCTACCTAAATGATTTTATATCATTTAAATTCTCAGGATACATAACTCCTATTTGTATCTTACATCATGTCAGACTATAAAAATAAAAAGGAGATATATCCATAACATAATATTCAATTTTTGTGATATATATCATATTTACATATTTATGTGAATACAATTCAAAATAAATTATAATAATATTATGACATTGGTACTAATATCTTAATCAAAGATATAAGATAACACCCTTAGGTATGATATCGCTAAAATATCATAATATAAAATATTATTCAATGAAAGCAGTTTATTTTATGATTTATGATATAATCCAAAGGTTTTACTCGATTTAAAGATATGTGTTTGTCAAAGTTTTGATAAAACGTATAATTATATTGATTTTGTTAAAATATAATGTTTCAGGATTGTTTAGATACAATGATTAAAATACTTTGTAAATCACTTTATAATTCTTTATCGTATTATTAAATATTCAATATGTAGATTATTCATAAAAAAATCTGATAAATTACGTAATATTCAGAAATTATGTGTATAGTCAATATTGATGATAATTAACATGCTAGAGAAAATTCTTAATACACAAACGCTCTCTAAGAAAAGTATTTAATATATATTGTTATTATTTATCATCATTATTATTAATATAATACACAAAATAATAATATTTTTGGAAAAATAAAATATTTGGCTTTTGAATAAAGTTATGTTAAAAGAGTTTTATAAAACATAATTCTTAATTTAATTTGTACAAATAATGAACAAGAATTTTTACATTTCATAATTCATAGTTTGATGATTCTAAAATTCAAACACATATACATATACAATGAAAGATATAAAATATTTTGTAAAACTGTATCTATGAAACAGGAATATGTATAATAACTTGGTACTGTATAATTAAATGTTTTTAATACATAATACATATATATTAACAAGAAATATCTTAAACCTATTTCTTAAATTATATGTAAGTCAGATGTACATATATTTTATATCAATATTACAAATGACATGTCATCCATAAAGTAAAATATGTACAAAAGATATTTAGTACAGTATAACAATATGGTTTAAAATATATGTACATATATCTCAAAAGAAAACAATTTTTAATATTTGATAAGTTTAATTCATTTCTTAAACTATATTTAAGTTATATGTACATATATTCTGAGATGAGAATGATACTTTATTTAAAAAAAACATTAAATTTTGTATTTTCTGTTATGATAAATTTTAAGTCCTAAATATGTTACAATCAGAATAAGTCAACCTGTTAATTAAAGATTTAATCGTTCTAAAAGAATTCTGAAGATTTATATCTCTATTAAATTTATTTCTTTTGATAAATTTCCTTTTATTCCAAAATATTATGTTCAATAAACCTGATGGAGATTCATTTTATTAATATAAAGAAATAAACAAAGTTATAAGAATAAACGGAATAATTAAAATAATTAATTATATAACTGGATTCTCATGAATTGATATTATATGTATATATTATAGGAAATTTTAAAATCTTATATCTATACGTGTGTAATACAAGACGCAATTTTCATAATAATATATAATATAATGATCAAATGTCTGTTGTAGAAGGATAAACCTTTATATAACAGAAGAAACAAACCTACATGTTTACTCAAAATCTATTCTTTAATTTAAAAGATACCTTAAGCTATATCTATATTAGTACCACCTCTTGAAAAACAATAAATGAGTCAATGATAGAAAATCTCAGAATTTCATATAAAGCTTTTATCTTTATTTTCTGAATAACTATCCAGCCATAAGCCCTGGAAATATAATTAAATTGAGGCAATATAAAAGCTATTACATCAAAGGAAGAAACAACACATATAAGATATACATTTTCCTTATATTTTGATAAGATATATAGTAAGAGAAAATGTTAAAATATAACATGTATATATGTTACCTTAATATATATAATTATCAACGCATAATATTGATAAGTATGACTATATTTGTGCTAAACATGATTTGAGCAACAAAATATGCATGTATAATTGTTGAATTCTATGATAATTATATCTGAACATTTTTGTAAATCAGATGTCAAAGGAAATAGCATGTGATCAGGAAATTCAAGCTAGTAACGAAAATACTTTTGATAAAAATACAATAGAAAATATAATAGCTCAAGGAATATCGAATGTTATACCATCGATCATTGAAGCTATTAAAATTCCTATGCCTATAAACAAAAATCTCACTATACACTGTAAGCATACACATTACTTCAAACCTAACCCTAGTACCAATGGAGGTCATGATACTCGTATCAAAACTCCATCTTCCAAACGAAAGAAAACCACAACCTATGGTTACTCCTATAGAGAATTCTGCTCTAGCGAATCCTCCAAAAACAAAGGAATGAAACCAGCAATCACGCAGCCCACCTACAACAACAACCATAACAAGAAGAACGCAAGAAAACGCCCTTCTAAGAAGACACTTCGCTGTAATTTCTGCAAGAAGGCTGGACATGCAGAGGAATAATGTAGAAGGAAAACTAATGTATGTTACCAATGTGGAGACCCAGGCCACATCCGTCCATACTGCCCGAAACTATCTAAGGCACCCGACAACGAGGATCGAAACCCCGATGAAGCTAAGGAGAACGCATAAAAATTTATAACACCCGAGCCAACAACAAATTTTAAAATAAAGCACCCTTATGTTTTGTCTGCACTTATTAGTTGACTTTTGATTCCAATCAAAACTTCATCAATAAAAGATCTTTATTTTTATTTTATAGAACCAACTCTCATTTGTCTTGTCTCTTGATAAATTCCCATGTCATACGTGTGTTGCTTGTCATGCATGTGGATTCATTTCAAAAGGTCATCTATTCACAAGATCGAATAGATATTTTCGTTATGCTCATTTTGATAATCCCCTGATTGTGAACATGCTGACTTTTGATATCAAGTTAACAAATTTCTTGGACAACTCCTTCTTTTCAAAGTTACTTACCGGATTTTTCACTATAACCATTTCTTGCCAAAAACGTATATCCATTGTTGGAATATGTCCAACCAAGCTCAATTGTTTGAACTTGTTCACAATATACACTCCATTCAAAATCACATATGATGAATTGAGATCATCATATTCGAGGTAATCTCATTATTTGAATCATAGTAAACTTGTTTGAAGTCTCATTTGTTAAAATACAACACCTTGCGGTGGCGATTTCTTTGAATCTTGGACTCATTTCATTTTCACACATGAGGTACGAATATATTGATTCATTATCCTAAACCAGTCTTAATACAATTTTGTGTTAAGATAAAGGTACCTAAATTCTTATTCTAATGTACCTCCAACATTTCTTTCATCTTTGAATTAATCCTACATTGTTCATTTATTTCTTCACTTGAACATTCTATCTTTTAAATATCCAGATTCACTTCATTGAAACTTTAAATTTCGAGAACGGTGAATTCGTTCGGTCGCCATAATCATTGAAATCTTTCAATCATTACAACACCTTGCGGTGTCTGTATAAATGTGTAGCTTGTGCTAATAGTAAACCCTAATCTTGTCAAATCATACGCCATTCGTTTGACTCGTTATTTAAGTAGTCTTGATACAATTATGTATTAAGACCATGATACACTAAATTTTATTATATTGTCCGGTGTATCCTTATCATTTAAATAAACTAATTTTTGGTCTGATTATTGACAAATCATTTTTCATACTTCTATCTTCAATTGAAATTATTGATTCAGAGTTCTTTTTAAACAATCAAAGTAGGTTCTTTTCTGGCATTGAATCCTATTGTTTCTACAAGTCATTGCATTTCGAATTCTATGCCTATCAAATCTCTCTTTTGATTTGTGAAACTTAGTCACCTTGATAATGGTATCATTTCATTTCATTCAGTTAACATCAATTCCAGAAACTAAGTTCTGAGACCATTGAATTCGAATTATCCTATGATATCTTTATATTCATCTTTTGATTCTGTCCCAGACACCTTGATAACCAACTAAAAGACGTGACGCAACCCCAAGAAGATATCGTAGTCCAAATCTCGAGGACGAGATTTAAAACAAGGTGGGGAGGATGTAACATTCTCAAAATTTTAAATTTTAAATAAAGTTATTACATGAATAAATCATTGGTAAATTTAATATTAGAAATATGAAGTACATAGACGGGCCTAGGAACCGTTTAATAATTTAATTATAAAAATACATTATATTTGAACCTACTCCATTTTTAATGAAACTTGGTTCAAAATGTAGATAAGATTATTCTCATTCTAATGGCATATTCATTATTTTATAAAATGTCATATTTTAGGAGTTACATGTGCCAAATAAGTGAAGCAGCTGAATTAGTATATAAATTAATAATAAAAATAATAATAAACAAAACACTTACGTATGGAATCAAATAACAAACTAATTTAAACTACATTCAATTAGAATTCAATTGAAATGGAAATAGGAGGACGTGTATGATTGACTTAATTATTGAAGGTATATGTGTCATGTGAAACGTAGACTCTAAGGAAAAAAAATCAGGTATAAATAGAAAGTTGTGAAGCCATTTGAAATGCTCAGATCCTTCTCTTCTTTCTCACTCGATCTATTCTATATATATATATATATATTCCATATTTTCTTTAAGTATTACACACCTAATACTCCAAAGCCCTGCCCGTTTTAAGTGTTGTAACCCCTAACCACTGAGTCAATACCCTGTCCGATTGATTTAGGACCCACCAACGCATGTCGAGGCTCTGCCCGACTAAGTACGTTGGGGTTCTGTCTCGTGACGTAGGGATAAATTTGAACAGAGTTACTATACTTAATACGAGTGCATTATTTATTTTAATAAATAGTCTAGGAGCTATACCCAAAATATAAAACAACTATCCTTAAAATATTTTAGACACCCCTAAATGTCCCAAAATACACCCCGTATATGAATAACGGACCCGAATAACCTTTAATTTAACAAATAACAAATAAACAAAATTCAAGGGACGATCGCGGGGCTCGAAGCCCTTGGCTCTATTCGTCGCGTGCCGCGACAGCTCAACGTCAGGAAAGACCAGGTGCCGCCATGTGTCGATGACTCAGCAAACCTCGTTGCCGCCTTAGGGCCCTCGCGGGCCGCGTAAGCTCCTTGTCTGGCTTTCGCGGGGCGCGACAAAGTGTTGTATCAGCACTATAAATAGCCTCGATCGGATTCAGTTGAATTCGTTCAAAATTTTCATATTCTCTCTCAATATTCTGCATAGCAATTATAATACCCGGGCATTATACCCCCTAAATAATGAATTTCTGCCTCGTTGTAAGTATCATAACCCCAGTTACGTATTAGATACGCTACCCGATTGATCCAGGGTTTCGTAACGGCTGTCGAGGTTCTGCCCGATGTAGTCATTGGAATGTCGTCTCGGGGAGGGTATTACTAATGTAAATATTGGGTTATTATACTAACGCGTGTGCATTTGTGTATTTAATAGATAATCACCAGGAAATCCTTAAGGAAACCCCTAAGACATCAATGTGAGTAATCTCCTTTTTTATAAACAGTTTTTACAAAACCTTAACTATTTTACAATGCAATTTAGCAGTGATTGCGTCTTTGTAATTCTACGATTACTGCCGGTATGTTGGGGTTTTGTATACAAATTGTGGAACACGTTACCATTGGACAAAGAGTTAGCCAATGTGTAATATGATCCACCAGTCAGGATTGACAGTACTGAATGAGTAATTGTGTAGAAATAAACATTGTAATCGCTCTCAATACTGTAAAATGATAAAACCTGTTTTGATTAAACTGGGATTCACTCACCAGTATTTCTTGCTGATAAAATGTTTTAAACACGTGTTTCAAGTAACTTAGTAGGATGCCAATAAAAGCCAGCTGGAGAGCACTGAAGGCTTAGAAAAGTGGCCATAAAAGTTACCTAATTAAAAAGGAAAATCGTTTTCAATAATTAGGGATATTCCCTATAAATATATTACAAATGAAAATTGGGTTTTATCCCATTTATCTATTTTAAATAATTTGGTGTTTAACTCTGATGACAATATTTCCTAACTACGGTCCTGATGAAACTTTCCGCTGCCAAATTTATAAACACCGATACCATCTGACTGGCTCGCGGCCACCCGCTCTCGGGACAGAGGTCGGGGGCTGTGACAACAGCTTCCAGGAAAAAGAAAGAATATCTGACACTGATGAGCAAGAATGTAAATATTTTACTCCCAGCCATGATCCAACCATCCACCATAGCGTTTTCAACATCAAACAAATAAGGAGGATGTGTTCAACAGTTTCTTGCTCGTATCCGCAACCCGGGCACAATGTGTTGCTGATATGAATTCCCCTTTTCCCCAGCTCCGTCTTTGTCGGTAACCTGCCTTCGATGCCTTTCCATGCTAACATATTAGCTTTAGGTGTAGCCCAGCCGTTCCAGGTCATTACAAAGCCACTCAGGTCATTACAAAGCCACTCGACGGGTCCCCGCTTGTGATACACAAGTCCTCTCTAACGGTTTTAACATTGAAAGTCGACTTATTTTATCCAAGTGCCAACCCCACCCATCTTGACCCGTCTTCATTCTGGTGTATCTCAGTAGCGCCAAAAGCTGCATAAACTCTACCCATGCCTCCCCGGTTGTCGGCTTGTTCTTCCATTGCCAATCTCACACAGTCACCTCCCCTTTTTTGTTGTAGTTGTCCGTCACCCAAGACCCTTTGTTTGCTGTCATTTTGTACATAATTGGATAGTCATACATAAGGCATTGTTCAGAATACATACATTAACAACATAGTCTAATTTTCAACATAATGCACATGTGCATATAATGTAATACAATATCATTTACAATCATCATAATGCACATGTGCATATAATTTAATACAACATCCTTTTGAGTAAATATAATGCACATGTTCATATCATTTAATATAATATCATTTACAAAGTATGTACATCATTTACAGTCAAAATAATACCTTTAGTTACAAATCGAATGAACTTCAACTCCTGATGCTCTGTATTTGTAGGTGTATTGTGACTGTAAACTGTATTATCAGCAGGTGGACCAACAATGTCACCAACAATGTCAGCATCAGATGTATGAGGAGGAACATCAGATGTGTGAGAATCGACACATGATGAATCAGAGGATGCCATGTAGAGGGTGTAAATGATGGGTTGTCGTTGTGAACGCCGCTGGAAACACCGTGACCGGATGCTGCTGCCGTGAACTCCGGTGAGTTACGTGAACGCCGCCGACCACCGTCGTCAGTGTATACAATATTCTGAAGCGATGAATGAAACATGAATGAAACCCTAATAAGTAAACTGTGGATTGTGAACAGAGTTGTGAAACAGAGGTGAAACAGAGGGGCGCGTGCATTATAATAAATATCACATAATTACAATTTTGTCATGTGTTCACACTGGTTCTCGCGGTTCTCGCAATAAAGGGTGGTTCCTAACGGATCCTTATCATATATATATATATATATATATATATATATGGTAAGGTTCATTTGAGAACCACTTTTATTGTGAGAACCGCGAGAACCAATGTGAACACAGCGAAAAAATTATTAAAAAATATTAAGTTTTTTTATAACAAAATACAGTGAATTTTCTATAAAAAAATATTTAAAAAAAATTGTGTGTTTTTTAGCTATTTTGAGTATTTTTTGTTGTGTTTACATTGGTTCTCGCGGTTCTTGCAATAAAGGGTGGTTGCTAACGGATCCTTCTCCTATATATATATATATGGGAGGGTTATCTTGAGAACGTTAAATATTGCGAGAACCGTGAGAACGAATGAAAAAATCAATCAAAACCAAATTTTTTTAATACAAATCTAATTGTAACTAAAATGTAATATCAAAAAAAGAATTTACATCAAATAGTTCATTTCTCCTCTCAAAATCACTCTTATTAGATTTTTTACACACGTGTAAATATGTTATATTTACACATGTATAAATGGCAAACTTACACATGTGTAAATTTTCTTTATTTACGAACTCACGTAAATTTAAATGTTTAAATTTAATTTCTAACATTGTCTTCGAATAATAATAAGTGTAAATTTTTCTTATATTGAATTGTTTTTGACCAAATTCTCGTGACTTTTTCATTCGTTCTCACAAGTTTTCACAGTATTTAACATTCTCGTTTAAAACTTTCCAAATACATATATAACAAATAAATAAAAGGAAAACTAAAACGTCCAATCACTAAC
Source organism: Helianthus tuberosus (assembly GCA_030545235.1). Classification (NCBI taxonomy): domain Eukaryota; kingdom Viridiplantae; phylum Streptophyta; class Magnoliopsida; order Asterales; family Asteraceae; genus Helianthus; species Helianthus tuberosus. The sequence goes on from CM060373.1 coordinate 57,505,048, forward strand.
TCAACCATATATAGTTTCTTTTGACAATTTTAATAAACAATTACCTTATTAGAATTTGGTCGATATTTATTTAAATTACTACCTAAAATAAAGAATTCTGGAAATTTAAATTTCTAACATAAATTGGAAAGTCTAAAACTAATTATACAAAACTAGAAGATTATCAGCGCGCGTTGCGCCACGATCAACGAAATTGACATGTTGTTGATCAGATTTACATTTACAATTTGTTAAAAATGTTTTTAACTGTTAAATCTGTATTACTATCTTATACAAATAAATAATTCACCAAATAATCTCAATACAATTAATGGTATCATAATTACTATGTTATACGACTTGTATCCATATAAATAACATATCATATTAAGCTCCCTGCGTTGAGGCGGGGGGGGGGGGGGGGGGGATAAAACCGTGACAAATAGCACCAATGCCACACTATACTCGACGACCACCAACATTGAAGTTGCGGCGTCTGAATGTGGAAAAATTAGACCAACATATAAAAATAGAAAATAATAACTAACTCGATTTAGGACTCGCACGTTGTGACGAACTTATTAAATGGAAAAAATAGACGACGTAAACACACTGAACCACACACGTACGTTGCTCCATTTTAACTCGCAAAATTTAGAATGAACCGTATAACAAAACGTAAAATCGTTGAACCACACACACACATTGTGCCGTGTTAAGTCGCAAAATTTATATCTAAACGTAAAACGAAAAAATTTGCAAAATTTGAAAAACATAGGGGATTAAAGTTGAAAGTAAAAAGGTTGTGAGGTTAAATTGGAAAAACTAAAAACTTTTGGGTTAAAACTACAAAATTAAGTAGTTTTGGGTTTAAAGTGAAACATCAATTTTTTTTTTTTTTTTTTTGAAAAACTCCCAAAACATGGGGTAAAACACCTCAATGCTTCAACTTGTTGTAAATTTATATTATGTAAATTTATACACACTAAGCATCATGTACGCCACAACTATGCAAAAAAAAAACTCATTAAGCATCATGTACAAACACAATATGCACAAACATCTTTCAAATTTTATAAATTTATACACCCTAAGCATCATGTACAACACAACTATGCACAAAAAACTCATTAAGTATCATGTACAAACCCACTATACACAAACATCTTTCAAATTAATAGTATATAAATTTATAGTTATCAACATACATTTGAACACGATAGAATTTATGCAAGAAGGATAACTCTTATTGCATCAAATTTATAGTTATATAATTTATGCAATAGGTACAACTCTCATTGCATCAAATTTATAGTTATATAATTTATGCAAGGGGTATAACTCTCATTATACTAAATTGTTGCAAATTAATAGTTATATAGTTATATAATATGGAAATAAAGTTATTTTTTTTTTTTTTGAAAGATAAATTTCATTAAATCACAAAAACGCCACAAGCGTCCCCAAAACGGGGACCCTCGAACAAGCGGGATTACATCAAGTCTATAAGATATTTACACCAATCATTCCAATAACTAACTTTTAATCTAGATCTGTGACGAACCCAAAAGAAAGTGGACGACTTTATGTTTTCGACGACTTCAGCCGCTCTTCGACACTTACCCGTGAATATTTTAGCATTTTGTTCATTCCAAATACACCACATTGAAGTATAAATGATACCCCTGATAAGTTGTTGCTGATCTTTATTCTTCGAACCTGTTTTCGAAAGCATCAATAAGTCACTAACATGAAAGGCATAAAACGGTTGCAAACGGCACCAATTTCCAATACGAAACCATATCTCAGAAGCAAACCAACACCCTATGAAAAGGTGCGTAGCTGTTTCTGCAGCTTCATTACACAACGGACATCATTATACCCCTTTTCTGCAGCTCCTGTTTCGTAGGAAGGCGATTTTGAACGGCTCGCCATATCATAATCTTACATTTCAGTGGAGTCCAGTCCTTCCATTTCACTTTCGCACCGGCTGCATTGTCTCTTCTGTTAACAAAAAGTTGTTTGGCTTTACGAACTATAAACAATCTATCTTTGTCGCCTCTCCATTCCCATTGATCATTGCCTTCTTTCCATTGATACTCGTATATCTCCTGTAACAAATTAAACATTTCCGCAACTTCTTCGGGGGAAGGCTATTGTTTTTCTAATAAAACAATCTTTTACAAAAAAAATAAACTTTAATTTAATCAACTAAATAAACTTTCCAAAATAACTGTCAACTCCGGTGTAAATGTTTATTTTGGTGGGTTAAGATGATTGAGATCACCCAGAAAGTGTTATGTGTCACTCAAATACTTTCTTGTATTATTTTAACCCAAAGTTTTTCATCTTTTACAATTTATCCAACAAAACTTTATATTTTTTTTTACTTTTAACTCAAAACTTTTCACCTTTTACAATTTAACCTCATAACTTTTTTACTCTCAATTTTAGTCCCCTATCTTTCATCTTTCGCAAATTTCGTTTCATTCTAAATTTTGTGAGTTAACAGGGCGCAACGTGCGTTTGTGGCTCAACGTTTTTACGTCCGTTCTAAATATTGTGAGTTAACACGGCGCAACGTGTGTGTGGTTCAACGTTTTCACGTCTATTTTTCCCGTTTGATAGGTTTGTCGCTACGCGCGGGTTCTAGATCGATTTAGTTATTCTTTTCTATATTTTACGTTCAGTCTAACTCATTCGCGTTAACACACCGTAACTTCAGTCTTGGTGTTGTTCAGTTTGAGTGACCCTCAAATTCAAAATGCAGCTAAAACAACAGGAAAATACGTCAAAATATAACCAATATGCAACAAAACAACAGTATGAATACATGTATGTTTACATAAAATAGGAGGGACCAAAATTGCAAGAATTTGTAGAAACCAAATTGAAAGGAGTTCGTGTTCATGAGATCTTAATTTTACATTCTCAAAGCATGTGTGTTTGATATAATATATATACGTACAGATATAAAGTATTTATAGCATATATTAATACTAACTATATAATTCAATATGTTTGTTTATGTTCAGTTATGTGATCATATTCAAAAAAAATACGCATTTATGTATGTTTTGAAATGCTACACAAATTATAAGATTGAACACTAGTTCTAGCTAAGATGAGTTCAATAGTTCAATATACAAGCAATAATAAATTAACAACAGTTGGAAATAAAATAACTGAACTGGTGACATTAATTAATATGGCATCTTTACAACCTGTGATCATTTTCATAACATAAAACATTCTTCCTGAAGACAAACCATTGTTGCCAAAGACATGCAATTGTTCCAAAAGATACTAAATAGATCCTAAAGACATAACTGATCCTAGACAGATACTAAACCACTTAAACAAAAGACACATACCCTAACTAAGCCTGCTGTTAGAATGAACGTACGTTTAGGATATAGAATGAGCGTAGGTTTAGGTTAGAATGATCGACCTGATCCGAAGGCTTATTGATAGAACGTAGGTTTAGGATCGAATGTAAGTGAATCCAAAAAGGTCAAAAGATTTATTGGACAAGAGCAAAAGTTACAACGCTTTCTTGTTTTTCTATGAATTTATTTCAGTTTGATGAAAATACAAATAGTCTTTTTAATCATTTTCAGGCTTAAAATATCATAATATATACTTTTAACGAACAAATTATACAAGTGATCTTAAAGGACTCCATTACTATAGGTTTTTGGCACTATAGTAAAATTATGCATAACATAAAGATGGAGTTTGATTCGGCAGTGTAATAGAGGTGCTTCAGCTTCTAAGCACTGTTATAATCCAGTTTGAGCCGGTATTGAAATACAGTTAGATGTATCTATGCAGTTCGATTCACAAGTTTGCACGGATGAGCCATATAATTCATTACAACCAGTAATCAATACGCGGTGTGCTGTTGTAATCATGTTGTATGCACAAACCGCATTACAATGGTGCATCAAAATATGTTAACAGGGGGTGTATCAAACCCCATGATGATTTTAGTAATGCAATGATAATATAAAACTCAATCCCAAAACCACCATACTAACGGCATACACAAATATATACAGCCTAAAATATCTCTCTTAAATCATCACTTGCACAAAACTCTATGAAGCAACCTACGCCATGAAAATTAGAAGCATCAGATCAGTGGTCGTTCAGCTTTATCCCATATTCAGCTTTCAAACGGTTCACATTTCCATCTGCTTGGGCACCATCAATCAGCTCATACTTCCTGTAGTTTGTCTGCAGGGTCTCGCTTTGCTGTTTATGCAGCTTCTCTTCTTCTTTAAGTTGTAGCTGCACAAAAAGATATAAACTTCATTTACTTGACATTTATACAATACAATATTTCACAGTTTAAACCAAAATACCAATTAGTAGTTAGGGTAACATGTCATTTTCGTCCCTAAGGTTTGACCAGTTTTGCGACTTTCGTTCAAAGGTCTGTTTTGCATCTGGATCCAAAAGGTTTGAAATCTTGCCATTTTCATCATGTTCGTTAACTCCATCCATTTTTCTCCGTTAAGTCAAGAGTCTTTCCTTCTTTTCCGCTAACTTAAAGGGCAATTTGGTCTTTTTCAAGGGTATTCAGTCTTTTTACATAAAGTGAAAAAGACCAAATTGCCCTTTAAGTTAGCAAAAAAAGACAGAAATATCCCTGACTTAACAGAGAAAAAAAGGATGAATTTAACGAGCCGGATGAAAATGGCAAGATCTAAACCTTTTGGATCCGGATGCGAAAAGACAAACATTTGGACGAAAAAGTCGCGAAACTGGCCAAACCTCAAGGACGAAAATGGCATTTTACTCTAGTCTTTACCTCCATTATATATTGAGCCTCAGCAGCATGTTTCTTCGTCAGATCCTTGATCTTCTTAGCCAGCTCAAAGTTTTGATGACTTGGATCCATCCAACGGCACACAATCGTTCTTTGATGCTTCTTGGGCCGGTCCTCGAACATTTCAACTTGGGCTTTTCGGGCTCTCACGGGCCTGGGCATTCCGGATATCATAAGAGGAGAATCACCCATCTCACAGATGATTTCTTCAGCCTGTTTGGCTGATTCCATCTCCACCAGAGCAGCACAAACACCGCAAGACGTGAAATATGTGGGAATGAACTGAACGTCTTTCACATTCCCAAACTGATTGATTGCATTTTCTAGAACGGCTTTCGTAACCTGAGGGGATAAGTAGTCGATGTAAATCGTCTTCTTAACCTTCTCTTCAAACGCCACGTATTCAGTCGATGGCTCCATTAGGTAGTTATAGTGCCAGATATTATCTAATAATGTAAAAGATATTACAGTATTAGAAACCAAATTTGCACATGGATGTAAAAGTAACCAAATTCGGTGAGTACAAAAACAGGCTTCCAGATAGATAACAATATTCACAGAATCACGACCACATATTGTTTAAAATAGAACACTACAAGAACATGAAAGTAAGTTAACTTCAGGATAATATATGATTCTCACGAAACTATGTTGATGACAGGACATTGAGCAAGATACATAGTAAATGACAGCTAAATATTTAATTTAAAAAACAGCAGACAGATGAATAACAAGAAAAGCAGCAGCAAAAAACATCCATTGAGCAACAATTTACAGATACTACACTACTGGAGCAAACCACTGACAAATTTTGATTGACATAAAAACAATAACAGTACCTTACTGACTTCCATAATTACAAGATTTCAAATTCACAATTTGCAACTAACAATAGCACAATGAAATTAACAAAATCGTATGCATAAAACAGGATTTCTTACTTTCAAAATCATAAATTCACAATAAACGATCAGCACATCCACAGTAACAAAGTAGTACAGTAAAAACCGAAAAAGAACAACAATCACAAATTCACAATCACACAATCATATCATTATTCTATAACAGCAGCTACCACCTAGAAGATTTAAACAATTCCACTCTAATCAATGTAAAATTTACAAAATACAGGGTTCAGTTACCATATATCAAAATCGGTCAAAAAAACTGAGAGAGGTGGAGAAGCGACGAGTCTAGTAAGGTAGGGTGCCTTCTTATTTTCCATAAAAAAATAACCATTTTTTTATGAAGTAAAAAAAATCAGATCAAACTCATTGCAAATTTGGTCAACTGGAATTTGGATAAGTATGTATCAACTATATATCTGTAACAGTTAAAAAGGTAACTAAACTGAAAAACTAATTTTTGTGTAATCTTCTTTTTCCAGTTTAGGCTCAGGTTCAAGAAAATATAAACCTATGAAAACTACATTAACTGATTAACCAACCTTAAATACCTCTAAAAGCACACACAAAACATTTAATTACGCTATTCTAACACTTTTAATGATTAAAAGCCACATCAAAAGTTCCTATTTTAGTATTTTTGCCCTTTTCCTGAAAAATAAACAGAAAGAACAAAAATCCTACAATTAGAATCTCAAAACTCACAATAAGATCATCTATCAAAAGTAATATGTCAACCGCTAACCATCAATTAGGTAAACATCAACCGATCGGATCGACTCAAAAATCATATCAAACAAAACAATAAAAATAACTTGCCTAATCAGTATTGTGCGATCATCACATGAACACTCCACGTGATTTATAAACAAAATTGGCCTGTGCAAAATGAATTTTGCTTCATAACTTAGAGCCGTACGGATCTATTTGTAATCGTTTGTTGACCATTGAAATAAATGATCATAAAGCATGCGGTTGGAGGTTTTGAAAACGATATCACTGTTTAATGTGAGATTTTGAGTTCATTCTCAGTTGACAATTGCAGCAATAATTCGTTGATTATATAGACAACATGTAATCGAATGAATATAGATTATGAAGAACGGTAAGAAATATACCTAAATCATATGATTGTTGAAGAAAATCGGAGCGAAAACAGAGAGAAACCAAACCCTGGTGGCTTATAAAAACACATACTGTTGTTGTACCCGATTGTCACTAAATTAGTTCCGAATCATATAAAGCACGTTTCCAATTGACTAATTCTGCGTTTCGGAATGCCCCGATACGCGTACCGGAAATGAACAGGTTGATTCAAACTAGTAATTAGACCTGTGTTTAAAAAAGCGAGATTTAAGCGCGAAGCGATGATGGTTTGAAGCGAGGCTTCAGCCCAATCAGGTCACATTTGGGCCATTTTTTAGGCCCAATAGTCTTTAAATAGGGTTTAAATGAGGCTCTACTTCTTTACCCTAATAATCAGCCGCTGTCTTTTAACATATCAGCCGCTGTCTTCCTCTTTCTCCTTCTATTCTCTCTGCAACTTGATTTCTGTTTAGAAATCATAATGGCCTCAGGATCAAACAGCACTACTGCTGCCTCGGAAAAGTCCTCATCTGGTGACCCGAGATGAATACGTACTTGATTATGATGATTATTGATTAAAGACTATTTTTATGTTTATGTTTTAAGTGTGTTTCGACTTCGATTTATGTTTTAACTATGCTTTTTATATGTTAAGTGTGTTTTTTAATCATGTTTTTGTGTTTATTATTGATTAACAAGTAGAATATGTATTATTGATGTGTACAAGATTTTTTTATTTTTTTTTTATTTTGAGCGCTTCGTATACGTGAAGCTCTCGCTTCGCGCTTGAAGCTTTGCTTAAAGCTTTTGGAACCAAAACACTTCGGAGCGCCTCACGCTTTTTTAAACCAAGAATTAGACTTTTGGAATGCGAATTAAAATCTGACTATTCAATTACGTCGTTACATGCTCTTCTTTCCCATTGTTTTTTAATGGTGCCAATTCACACCTGGGTATGTATAGATATTTATTATAAAATGTGTTATTTTAAATTGGATTTTTTTTGAAAAAATTATTAACTGTTTTGTATACGATACATCGTACCAAACTATATGGTACACCGCACCGCGTACCGAATTGGCGTTCCGAATGAACCTACCCCGCTTCGTACCGAATTTTAGAAATGCACGGACCGCATACCCGTTTTCGTTCCAGGTACCGGAGCGAACCGTAATCCATGTGACTATGATTAGAAGTACTTTGGTTAGATGCCTATGACTTCATAATTATGCCTATCATTATCACTGCTTAAACCATGGATTAATGTTTTTTTAATTTTATTATTTTTGCTCTGATGAATATTTTTTTTCAAAACTTTAGCATAACCTTAAAAAAATCTCCAAATTTATGATCTTAAAAGAAAGGTGATATTATTTAAATGTTGAAGCTGGTTGTTTGTTATAATGTTTTGCTGTATGCCAATGCCATATATATAGCATTTGTATGAGTTAAACACGTATAGAAAATAAAACACAAATAGACTCTTTTAATTAACATCCCGCGCAACACACGGATATAGAAAATGGGTTTTTTTTTTTGAAAAAACGGTGCTGAGGCGCAGCGCATACGCGGGCCCGGGTTTTCGGAGCTGCATTCGTGTCCGCAGGACGTGCGGGCACGCACGCTTTTTTTGCGCCTTGCGCCTAGGCTCCGGGCGAGGCCGATGCGCCTCGCCTGCGGCGTCAACTCGATTTAGAACAAAGAGCATCTAGTTCAAACAGAAACCAAATTTGCACGTAAATGTAAAAGCAAACAAAGTCGGTCAGTACAAAAACAGTTTCCAGATGGATCGCATATTATTAAAAAAAACTACAGTGATCATGTAATCAGGTCCTAAAAACATACCGAGTTGCTTATCACTTAAGATGTGACTATATGAGGCATTAAAGGCACCGAAAAAACCTAACTACAATGTATTTAATCTATACACCATTTATTAATTTCTTGATCACTAAGGTTGAATACTAGAATGAACCCTAATTTAATATGATGAATCTATAAATCTCAACCCTAAAATTAAAGTTTAACGCCAAATTTCTGTTCTCACGTGATTGTAAAACAAAACAATGTGCAAAAATCCAACTCCCACCTGTTGATCAGTTCTGTTTAAACATAATGGAAAACATGAAATAACATACCTTTGATTGCATCAGTAGAGAATCCAGTCAGAGACTCAGCCACTGTGTTCGACATCTTTGTCAGGGTGATCCGGTTCCTCCTTAGGGTGTAAAGTAATGATGGTGATGAAAACCAAGACTAGGGCAGAATCGGTTATGGGAGAGAGAGTCACGAATTTGATGTTAGTGAGGGTTTGTAATTGTGTAAAGTGTCTAACCCTTTACCTCTCTAATAATCTCCTTATATATACACCCAAGAGGAAACCCAATTAGTTAATAAGGGTAATATGGTCCATCAACAATTACCAACTAATTATTAATAGGTTATTAATATATTTTGATCTATATCATATAAATGATAATGATGGCTACTAGATTAAATATAAATAAATAAATATTTAATCTTACATTCTCCCACTTAGCCGAATAATCATTTATTATGAGTATTAGATTAGTCTGATCAGAAGTTAATACTCATTTTAGCCTTAAACAAGTACTATAGCAGAGAAATACAGCCGTTGAATCATTATGCGACTCAGGACCCCCATTAGTCATACTATAGCCTTAATTTAAAACCTAACAGTTATGATCAAAATAAGTAAGCCCTTTAACGTTTGATTTGTATTTATAGTTGTCTATATGTCATTACACCGGCAGAACATATGTTAGAGACATACAAAATCAAACTGATGAGGAATATTAAAAGTTAATCATTCATAGTACGATATGCAGTTGTACATGGTCATCAATTAAAACCCGTCTCTTTTATGAGCACTCTTAATAAGACTTATGGGTAATAGACCTTTAGTTATAGGATCATTAAGCATATCATGAATGCATTCGATACAAAGATTTAGTTTCCTCAATTCGTTCATAAACGAATAATTAATTGCGTATCGAAATTTAATGCAGCACCTCTCGAACTGTTACTGTTCAAGGAGACATGGTAGCTGACTTTATCACAGCAAGTCTTCAATATATTAATTATATGGAGTTAATAAACTTATGAGTCTACTGATAAATTTTCAACAACATTTAGTGACTATTGCTTTGTGATCAACAATATATTATGTCGTTATAACTTATGTTGTTATCAGTTTATTACGACTCCTCCATGAGATAGGTTTTGTCTGCTGACATAAAGATATACCCGAAATTACATTTTGTCATTTTTGAATATTACAAAGTTAGAGCAATAAACCGGTTTTAATTCTCACTTCTTCTTTAAAATATAGTCTCTCATTTCTTTTAAAGATATTGTAATACTCTATTAAATGCTTCACATTAATCTAGACATATCTAGTGTGTTGCAATGTGAGTAATATCTAAACGAGTATAGACTTAAACTTATATAAGGCTTCTAATTAATGAAGCGTAAGAAATAATCTCATTTATCCTATTATCCTCTAAAGGAGAGCAGTATTGTTTGTTACATATGTAAGGACCAATTTAATGTTAAACTTATGGAACGGAAGTAATGTCCCATTTGGTCTATCTCAACATGTTATGATATCTATTATGTAAGAGATATCTTTGAGATCTATTATATCAAAGTTTGTGTTAACAATGCTTTGACTTATGTAACATCTACTTGTCAAAAGAATATCATCTATATAGACAAGTTTATCTTAGTTGCTCCCACTCATCTTGAGGTAGGTACATTATTCCACTTGGTTGTTGATGAAAATAATTACTTTAAGATTTCATCGCATTATGATGTTTGCATTAAACCATACATGGATTTTATTGGCTTATAGACAAACTGTTCTTTAACCTTAAGTTTAGAACTTTCAGGTTGTTTTATGAACATGTAAATATGATTGCCAGTTGTTAGGGAAAAAACTGTTTTAATGTTCATCTAATGTAGCTCAAAACTATTATAAGCTACTAGAACAGTGATGATCCTAAAAGAAATCTTTTGTTAGATATGTAATAAAGATTCTTTAATAATTTATCTCTTCCATGAGTACAACCTTTGACAATCAATCATGCTTCTTTGTGTCTTAACGTTTATATCAGGATTTGGTTTGGTTATGAATACTCTTAGGTAATTCAATCAAATCCCAAACGTTATACGAACACACAAAATCAGTTTTACTAGAAAACTGTTTTATTCCATTCAGAAGATTGATTGACACTAATGGCTTAATTAGAAGAGATAGGATCAGTAAACTTTTCCAAAATCCATTTCAACTTTAATTAGGGAGGTTATGTAATCATCAAAGTTAGTAGGCTTTTAAACCTAGATGACCTCCTGAGTTGATTATTGGGTTAGTTAGAAGTTTCAGTTTTATGGATTAGCTCTTGATTAGGTGCTATCATTTTCAAGATTCCAAGTTTGTAAGAGCTGGCGTAGTATGGTGTACAAGAGGTGTAATCGGAGTTAAATTCGGAGTGAAATTTAATGACACTCTTCCCCCCGCCTCTTGTATTCCTTGCAAGTCATGATAAGGACTTTAACTGCTCCTACTGACCTTAGAAAACTTTAGGAACTCAGCATGCTTAGGATCATATATTTAACGACCAAACAAATTCTAATAGAGAAGACATATTAATGAACATATTAATGACGTTAGTCATTGTAGTTTCTCTTGTTGAGGATTATGTTAGTTTAGATAAGAAATCTAAGTGTGCCCACAATTAAGCAACAATGAAAATTTTGTAAGAGTAGCTGTAGATTTTAAGGAGACAAGTTATGATAGAACAGTGTCAAGATGGAGCAGTGTCTTGTACAAGAGGTGTAAATTGAAGTAATATAGAGTTTTCACTCCCCACCTCTTGCAACTATTGCAAGTTATTATTAAGACACTTAATGTTCCCACTGATCTTTAATATCTCTAGAATGCTACAAGAGAAGTTTCAATGAGCTACGTGACGTGGGAACCGATCACATATACGTTAGACTTTATTTGATTTCTTTAATGTCCAGATATCATAAGAAACTTAGGGACATATTTAATAGAAATCATGTTAAGCACATATATGAGTAGATTTCTTTAAGACCATGGGCCATATGCGACAAAATTTAGATACAAGTTGATAGTCTTTTAAATGATAAATGAATTTTGTCTGAATATTCCATTTGAAATAAGTTCCATGAATGTCAATGAATGACTTATGATGGACCCATACTTATTCCTTAAGCCAAGTAATATTTAGGGCTATAACGTCATGATTTAAAATCACTTAGAATGAGATTAGATAAGAAATCATCCTCATTAACCATGTCATGATTTCTCATGAATTTTGGTTATAATGGATGAAATTTGTAAGTCTCATTTTCCTTTTGTCAAATGTTTCATTTGCATGATGACAAAAGTTGTGAAAGTGTAAGGTATCATCTAGTTTTATCTTAATAATGTTTCAATCCAGATATTTAGAACAAATAAAATGAGAGTTTAAGATAAGTGTGACTTTATGTTGACTATACAAACCTCACAACCTCCATAACATTGCTTAATTATGATACTATATTCTGATTAATACTCAGAATATATGTACGGTATCGAAAACGTTGTTAGAAGATTGCTTATTATTGTTCTTATAGCCTTAACATGTAATTTTGTCACTAACTCTTATGTTAATTAATTGTTGATTTCTGGTAAGGAAACGTTTAAAAAACTAGAGTCAACTAATCATGTGTTAATAGGAATATTATAATTAGTAGACTTAAATATCTTTAATAAGTGACTATCTAATTAATTCATCCAATTGTTCTTTAGAATAATAGATAGTCTCGTTGCTTATGTCTAGTCTAGTCTAATGACATAATGATGCAGTGAGATTTTCCCTTGAAGAACCTTAGAGGTGGAATTAACAGTTGTAATTTGTCTATGGACTTTAGAACAATCCTCTTTTAAGGTTTTAAGTGGTTGTAAGGTGAGTAACAACTTATTTTTCCAGCTTCAAACATTTATTTCTTTGTACATATGTTGCTTATCAACACACTCATTTATACTTTGGTATGTTTGAGTGTTATAGTTGATTTATAAGACATCAAATTGTACAAGTGAAAAACTTAATATGTAATGTACTGGAAAATGTACTTATTTCCATGCGTAAGCCCTTAACTTAATGGGTCATGGTATTGTACATTATTATGTATTCACATATACCACTTAACTTTATAGATTAGAATTATAAAAGAAGAAGGCATGCATCTTAGGAGTTCTAGTGATTATTCCATATATAAGAGATTAGCCTTAGGAAAGACTTAATCTGAAATAACTTTAGTGATAGCATTATGTTAGAGAGTTCTTGATTATCATAAGAGACATCATGTTCGATTTGTCCTAATCATCATGCTCTAATTTTCTTCTTTATCATCTTTATCAGAAGAGAGCAATAGGATTATCGTGTCTTAAGAAATAATCAAGGATTTAATTTAAGAGCTAATTCTAATAGAAACTTTAAGTAAAGCAAACATTTTAGGTTTAGGAATTAGAGTGGATGAGATATATGTAGAAGTAAATTATAGTGAGTAAAATTATGGGTTCTAAGAATAAGACAGACGAAATGATCATAAAATTAATTAAGGATCATTAATATAAGGATCATTATGTGAAGAAATTGTGATATGTCTATTACTAACATAAAAATAATAGACTTAGTAAAATTCTACTTGAATGAAGACAAATCAGCTTTGGCCAGAAGTGTAATCATTTAAGTATGTGTGCAAAGTAATCGTGACAAATCAGCTTTGGCCAGAAATGAGACAATCACTTTAGTTATGCACTTGTCAAGCATGCTAAACATAAATGAATTAAATCAGCTTTGGCCAGAATTAAGACATTTCACGTGTGTAATGCATACTCAACATAGCTTTTTATAATACTTGAACAATAAATAGATGTATTAAATCAGTTTTGGCCAGAAATGATACATCAGAAGCTCATTCAAGTTAAGCTAGTTTGGTTTTGTAAAACATTATTTGATCCTTATTAATTAATTAAGTATAAACAAAACCAAGTATTTAATAGCAAACCACCTGTTAGCGCGGATCCTTATTAGGTCACATTTAAACAGCTTAAAAAATAATGAGGTTTCAAGTCTTGTGTGATCAGTAATGCCTTGTGCGATCGATAAGGCCCAAAACTTGTGCGATGTACATAAAGCCCAAGTCTTGTGCGATCATAAAGGACTTGTGCGATCAGTGAGGACCAAAAAATTTGTGCGATTAGTCAGGCCCAAAACTTGTATGATCAATAATGCCTTGTGCGACCCACAAGTCTTGTGCGATTTTCCCTTGTGCGATCAGACCTTTTTTTTTCTCGTGATCTGACTTGTGCGAATGTCTTGTACGATCAGATCATGTCTGATCTGATCTTGTGCGACAAAAGGGACTTGTGCGAATCCTCTCTTTAAGGCTGTTAATTGTGATAACTGAAACTCGAAATTTAAGGGATTTTTGGGATAATGTTTCCTATTTTATTTTGATCTAAACTTATCAAATATTTCGAAATTAATAACTGAAATCTATTAACAGTTTTCGAAAGTTCTAACAGATAAAATTAAGATCAAAACATTAAAAAACACCCATTAATCCAAATTATATTCCAAATCTTATGGAATTTTCGAGTTTTCTAAGAACATTATGATGAACCCTAAAAAATAAAAACATAATTCTGGAAATCCTAAACCTGAATTTTAATGGTTTTGTAATGGATTTCGTGACAACAAGTTTAATCCTTTATGATTTCGAGTCGATTTATCAATTAACAGTTTCCGAAAACAGGGATTTTGGCCACAATGAACTCGAAAACAGTTTTGATTTTAAGGCTTTAAAAACTTCCGTTTTCCAGATTTTTGATCCCAGAATAATGGATACAAAACCAGAACTGATTTATCAACATATGCTCTGATACCACATGTTGATCAGTTCTGTTTAAACATAATGGAAAACATGAAATAACATACCTTTGATTGCACAGTAGAGAATCCAGTCAGAGACTCAGCCACTGTGTTCGACATCTTTGTCAGGGTGATCCGGTTCCTCCTTAGGGTGTAAAGTAATGATGGTGATGAAAACCGAGACTAGGGCAGAATCGGTTATGGGAGAGAGAGTCACGAATTTGATGTTAGTGAGGGTTTGTAATTGTGTAAAGTGTCTAACCCTTTACCTCTCTAATAATCTCCTTATATATACACCCAAGAGAAAACCCAATTAGTTAATAAGGGTAATATGGTCCATCAACAATTACCAACTAATTATTAATAGGTTATTAATATATTTTGATCTATATCATATAAATGATAATGATGGCTACTAGATTAAATATAAATAAATAAATATTTAATCTTACACCACCAGCCACCAGCATTGATAATAACACATGTAGGAACATCTAAACCCTAATGTTAGAACAAAGAGCCTCTAATGCATTCTTTCCATCATATTCTCCTACCAGTTCATTTAAAATAACGCATGAGAACTGAACATACTACAAATGCAAGTTGAAAAATACCTAAATAAAACCGAAACCCTAACCCTAGAAAACCGCAAACAATCGGAACAAATTAAACGATTCGATAGATGAAAATTGTACCTGCGGAAGTTCGATCGGTGATGGTGTGACGTAAGCAGCGGCGATACCGGCTATGATTTTCCGGCGAGATGGTTGAGAACCGTCGTGTAAGGTTTCAAACGACTCAGTGAAGTATTGTGACGAACAAATTTTGAAGAACTGAGAAATTATTAAACTGGATTATTTAATTTGATTGATGTATCAGTATTTGGGGGAATATAAAGTTCCACAAATTTCCTGTAGCCCCTTTCATCAGCCCATTGGGCCAAAGATGATGGATCATTTTATGCTTCTCTATACATCATGTGTAATAGTGGTATAATGTCTCATAATACGTCATGCATTAATTACCTAATTATTTATTTTTATTTATTTGAAAATAAAAACAAACAATATTTCATTAAATAAATAAAAATTACATTACTACTAATTAAAGATGAAAATGCAAAATCTAGATCAGGTCAATATCTTGATAATTGAAGGTTGGTAACGGTTGAGTGGTGTTCGGTAGGCCTGTAAACGAACCAAACATTCATGAACTTGTTCGGCGGGAAGTTCGTTTATGTTCGTTTATTTAATAAACGAATGAACACGAACAAAAAAAATTGTTCGTTTAATTAAATGAACGAACATGAACACACCTTGTGTTCGTTCATTTATGTTCATGAACGTTCGTTTAAATTTTAGTAAATATATAAATAGTTTGATTTATATAAATATTAGGTTTTCTAACTACTTATATTAATATGACTAGTTAGTACATTTATGAACTCTAATTTAGATGTGTTTTCGGATGAATTGTAATATATTAGACTTATTTGTTCAATCATGTTAATTTATTTTTGTTTATGTTTATTAAAATATGTTCATTTAATTTTTTTGTTTATGTTCATTTGTGTTCGTTAATGTTCGTGAACTGTTCGTTTAGGCTTTAAACGAACGAACATGAACGAACACGAACATGCCTGATTTCTTAATGAACGAACACGAACAAAAAAATGTGTTCGATTTTATGTTCGTGTTCGGTTAAAGTTAAATGAACGAACACGAACATGCCTATGTTCGTGTTCGTTCGGTTCGTTTACAGGCCTAGTGTTCGGACGATAAGAATTTGGATTCATAGGCTAAGATGGAACGCCAAGAGGGAGGCGGAATGGATAAATGATATTCTTTTTTATAAAGAATGACAAAATGATTTATAAGGTTAAGAGAAAGGTGTATAAAAATGAGATAGAGTTGGGCTTTTTATAGGTAAAAAGTTTGATTTTAAAAAATTGATTTTTTTATTTGACCGTTGCGTAACGGTGATATTATGAAAACAATAAAAACACCGGCATTTTCATGGAAACGCCCAACCAAAATTTTCCAAAAAAATGCCCTAGGGGACGGTGTTACCATGTGAATGGGGCTTTTTTTTTACCCATCCACGCTCAAACAACATACCACAACAGGTGGTCTAATTGGGGTTGTAAAAATTTGATATACATTTGGTAACAAAAATATAATTTAAGAAATTACGCAACTAAGATGTATATAATAAGAATAAACATTTTGTAATAATAGTACGATTTAATAAGCGATGCTAGTTAGTCTTTATATCGAGTCATGGTTATCTTCGACACCTGATATACGCATCTCACAAACGTTAGCGGTTATTTTATGCTAAGTGAATATATGAATTTGAAAACCGGAGATCATTTAAGATATTTATAAAACTTGTTTTCAATAGATTTGGAGAAAACTTATGTTTATTGTAAACCTAGGATGAGTCGTCCATATCCTTATGATGGCTCCTTTGAGTGTAAAGTTTTCGTTAGGTTACAATGATAACACAAAGCTAAGTGTCTATGTAGGACCGTCATTTGCCTTCGCTTATAGGGGTTGTGTAGAAAACCTATACAATGCCATATTGAATATCTGCCCCCAATTTTTCATCTAGTTTCAAATTTAAGCATTCTAAAATTGAAATAATATAACTATGTTAATTAACTTACCTTTCCCGGTAGTAACATATAACAAACGCCGTTCAAAAAAAAGTAACATATAACAAATAAAATAAATACACCAAACAACAAATTGAGAAGTGAAATTTTAATAAAGAATTTAGCAA
Organism: Helianthus tuberosus; assembly: GCA_030545235.1. Lineage (NCBI taxonomy): Eukaryota > Viridiplantae > Streptophyta > Magnoliopsida > Asterales > Asteraceae > Helianthus > Helianthus tuberosus. The sequence continues at coordinate 57,522,603 of CM060373.1, forward strand.
GTAGATTAGTACACTAAATATATGTTTTCTTCCATTCCATTTGAGGAACCTTCGTGGTGACTAAAGTTTTTGCCATTATGGTGGGGCTTGAGTTGGGGGGCATGAGTTGACACGTGGAGTTCGAGCCCTCCCACCGCCTAGTGACGTGTCCGTGGGGTATGGCGGGGCGTGGGTGCACCGCGTGGGTTGGAAGGTTATTAATATATATATATATATATATTATGGCGGGGCATGGGTGCACCGTGTGGGTTGGCAGGTTATTAAAAATATATATATATAATGTAAGTATATATGGAAAACCCATTTAATCTAGAAAACTTGGAAAACCTGAATTGTGTGGACAAGATTAATCCACATCATATCTTTAAAACACATGTTAAAAGGGCAAATTAGTCATTTGTTCAAGCCATCACGTCACCATCTTCCCCATCCCATCAAGTCACATTTATCACTCATCAACTCATCACCTTTTTAAACCAAAAAATATATATAGAATTTCCATTTCTTTCTTCCTTCTTCATCCTCCCTTCCTTTCTTCTTCAAAAACCCTAACTCCATTGCTTTCTTCCATCTTTCATGGCCGATTTTCAGACTTATTCTCCTAGCCGTGTATTCTAGAACAACTTCATCGGCGATAAATCACCGGCGGTTTACTTCCAGCAGGCATCAGGTTCTTCAGGTATGTGAATGATTAAAAAATTTGTTCTTTTTTTTTTTAGAAGAAAATCATGTTTTTTTTGTTCCTGTTCTTCTTTTTTTAGGAGTCAATCATCTTCTTTTCTGGGTAATCATATTTTTTTGGTTCATGTTCTTTATTTTTTATGAGTCAATCATGAACACCCTGCCATTTACATGTTTGTTGGTGTTGCGGATTTGATGATTTGTTTTGGATCCTTTTGTTTAACTTATTTGAAGTTTTTTCACATTTTTTAATATCTTGCATAACCAAGCAACCAATTTGTATTTTATTTTTGTTTTGTTGGTGTTTGAAACCCATTACTATACAAGTTTATGATTTATGGTATAATCAGGTGTTGGACATATTAGAGATGAGAACATGCAGCCAGAGGTAGAACTTCAACAGTCTCACTTTCAGATGTTTTCACCAAATGAAGAAGGTTTTAACATTTAGATTTAAAAGCTTTTTTTTCTAAAAAAAATACCTTATTCTTGTTTTTCTAATTACCGCTGCAAACTCGATTTTCAGATATGTGGAGTGATGAGTATAACGAGGAATCACCGCTATGCGCACGAGCTAACGACAGAGGGAAATTCCCGCTAAACGGACCTGATGTTCATGAAGGTTATCTTAAACCTTTTTGGCAGCATGAAACCATAAATATTTTTGAAAAATATTCATTCGTAACATTGTAACATGTGTTAGCACTGCAATAAAAGTATTAGCACTGCAATAAAAATAACTTTTACGTTTGTATTTAAAAAAAACATGCATTGTTTACAAGTCTTCTATGCATTGATCAACGTAACACGTACACATTACACATGTAACATGTGTTACAGCCTTACAGAAAATTAAAAAGAAAAATCCATGATGGTGTTACAAAATGTAGCCCTTATGACAAGGTTTTCCAAAAAAGATACATTTTATGTTATTTTTCAAAATTACCCAGTTGTAACATGTGTTAAATATGTAGCCGTTATGTTTTTTTTTTTTTGGAAAAAGATTCAGTTTTTGTTTAATTTACACATTTTATACACAGATGAACAAGGAACTCCATGCTACTTTGTAACTCAGACCCCACAAGGAACCAAATATTGGACTCCTATTGTTGACAAGAAGTTCCATCCCGTTCTTGGAAAATCATACGACACATTTGAGGAGCTTATTGCAATGTATAAGGCATACGGATATCAAGCTGGCTTCAATGTAAAAAAGGCGCAAACGAAGGTTTGGAATGGGTATGCGACGCACAAATACCTGAGGTGCTCGAAAGCTGCTAAACCGCAACAGAAAAGGACGTTCGACACTCTCTGTGAGTCTTCGGTGATGACCAACAGGAAAAGTACATTCACATGCACTGATTGGAAGGCGCAGATTCTTCTCCTCATCACGCAAAACCCTACTCGTTTTGATGTACACAACTGGACTGATGTGCATAATCACCCCCTTATTGACCCATTCAACCGCGACCTTTCAAAAATATCAAGAAAACTCTCATTTGCAACGCAGCAATTTATTCACTGAATGAGCATTAATCGTATTGGTCCATTCAAGGCCCACAGGTGCCTTATAAGTATTAAAGGTGGTCATCACAACGTGCATGGTACTCCCGACGACTTTAAAAACTTTAGCCAGAAGTTGAGGATTTTTATAGGTAACCGAGATGCTCAACTTTTTCTGGATCGCCTTCGTGATCGAAGGGAAAGTCTTCCAAACTTATACTATGACTTTGTTGTATCTGATGGGAAATTGAAAGCTGTGTTTTGGGCTGATGAGATCTTGATGTGCTAAAAGTGGTTTAATAAAAACAACTAAAATTAACCCTAATCTAGACACTCTAAGCTTTAAATTTATAAACTTAGACTCGATCTAAACTAAAACCACACAACCGGCAAGTGTACCGATCAATGTAGTAAAGCTAGAGTAAGTCCGAGTATCGAACCCACGAGACTATAAGGATTACGCTAAGACTCTATCTAGACTATGACTGACACGACTGAACTAATTTGTTTATTTGATGAGGGGGGTTTCTAAAAATCCTAAATAAAATATTAAATTAATACTAAATAACTAGACACGAACTTGGACGAAGACTAGAACCGGTGGCGATGAAGACTACCTAGGCTAGACGCAAGTTTAACACGGAATGGATTTCTATTCGATAGTTTTGTGGTATGGAACCGGGATCTTTAAATGCTAAACCTATTAAGAAACCAACTAAGCCCCTCAATCCCTCTCAAGGTGATTCTTGTGGCACTACCTAGGCTGTTACGCTTACCGGTTTTTAGATTTCCTCACAGTCCTCTAACTTCTTGAAAGTGCCTAATTAAGACGATCTACCTCACAGCGCGAAAGTCTAAGGCAACTATGGGTTTTAATCTTGGTTTAATAGACAAGAGAATGTTTAAGAACTAGACCGGTTTTTTAACAAAACCTAGACCTAGTTATAAACCAAACTAAGACCTATTAATAACCTCGAGCCTCACAGCGACAAGATTAGTAGAACACTTGATTTTATTAAATTACTGAATATTACTTCTAAGGTTACTTATGCAATTTCACCCTAAAGAATTAATGACTTATTACGTGATATAGACACTCACCTAAATCAAGAACCCTAGCACAACCCTATTATGTGATATAGACCGTCACCAAGGATTATACGAAGCAACAATCAGCAATAAAACAATATCAAGCATGCATATACACCAAGTTAAAATTCCATAGCCGTTACAATACAAGAAAATCCATGAACCACTCAAAAACCGAATAAAAATCCAAACTTTATTTAAACCATTGTCACACCTAGGTAGTTTAAAAGTTTTAGCCGCTAAACATGATCAAAAACATAATCAAAATCAACATGTATTCTGAATTCATCTTGCAACAATAAAGAACAAACGAAAAACGAAGAATATAGGAGATAAAAACCCGTAAACTTCACTCCCGAACGCTGCCGAATGTTACCCGACGATTCCAAGCGATCCAAATGCTTCAAAGATCTTCAAACAGCCTTCAATGGTGCCTTCAAACTCCAGAATTCGTAATTTTTCACGGCTGTCTTCGTGCGTCTGATGTTGCGTGCCTCTGATCTATTATTTTCTTATGTCCAGCCGTCTCCAAGATATATAAGGAATGATATTCCTTTTTCCCCAAGCATACGCGTCTACGGCTGATTAGTCGATGGATCCTCATCTTTTTATTAGGATTGAATTAATTTATACCTTAGAAAAAACCACAACCCATATTTCCACGAATTCTACTCGACCTCATAGTCTCTGGCGGCCCAATGTCAAGATTCACGTGTACATCATTACATTCGCTGGACATAAGACAATTTGGCAGCTCATTGAATTTCCTCCACATTAATACACGTGTGATCTTGATTGTGTGCATCCAAGATTCCCCCTCAAAATTAACATTTGATAATTGTTTTAAGAGTTTTTTCCCAAACAGGTGTAGGTGGAAAAAATATTTACCAAAATGGGTGATTTTAAAAATATTTACCAAAAGAGGTGTTTTTTGTTCGTTCTTTTTACTTAAAAAATAATCACTCCTTTCAATCCCTCTCCAAACGTTTGTCGTTTCTCAAACCAAGGCTGGTAAATCTATTCATTCTCCAATTGCAGGATTGAATTCGGTATTTAATCACATGATTGAAGGTCTGATTTAGACCCTTGTATTTCATAGGTTCCATTGATTCGAATGTTTAATTTTGGTTTCCCGCAGGTTCAAGTTTCCACTTCGGTTTCACACAGGTTCAAACGTCGATTTCGATTTCACAAAGGTTCAATGTTTGATATCTCGGTTGCAAGTTCGGGCATTTTCTTTTCAAGGATGCGTTTTGACTTTCAAACACGGAATCACAATTCTATAGAAGTAGAAAAAAATACACCATCTCATGTTTTGATGCTTAATCAAACACCCTTAATCAAATGTTTTGATACATAAATTGCTGTCAACAACCAAATCATATTATTGGAAAACACAAATCATATGATTTTGAAGAAGAAAACTCCCAAATCACAGATTATGCAACTGAGAATATAGATAAGAAAGTCGTATTCATGACAGATCATATCAAGATAAAGATCAAATAGCTTTAAATAAATGTTCATGGAAACAAAAATTGTGAGGATAATAGTCCCTGGCGTGTGTAAATAAATTTGAAGGTGAACTAATGAGGATTGAAATGGCGTGAATTTGATTAAGCATGGAGTTTATAGTTTTTTAAAGAATGAGAATTGTGGTGGATGAGACTTGAAGGTGAAAAAACACCCATTTTAGTAAATATTTTTGAAATCACCCATTTTGGTAAATATTTTTATCACCAACACCCTTTTGGGAAAAAACTCATTGTTTTAATATATGGTCTTCATTTTAATAAAATAGAGGTAAGTGGTCTCGGCTCAATCACGGTAAATTGCTGCAATTTTTATTCGGTCCTTGGCATCTTACTCTGCCCAACTGGCTGGTTATTTTTATATTACTCGTTTTTGCTCCATTTGCACCAGAACCTGACCCAACACAAAATAATATAATAAAGCACTAAAACTAAATAAAAATAAATAAAACTTATACAATAATTATACACTTTACATGGGACAAATGTGTATATTTTACCACTTATCAGATCTCCAAGCTAAACTACAAGGCTTTTAGGGATGTGTTAGCGTTCGATGCTACTTACCAGACAAACAAGTTAGTAGATATATTACACCTAGTATATGGAACATGTTTTACATGTGTTACACATGTAGCTCTTACGTTACAACCTTTTATGTTACTTCAAAACAATTTGTAACATGTGTTACATGTGTTACAGATCTGCCTTTTTTAATTTTCAGATAGTTGTACATGTGTTACACATGTAACCCTTACTCTAAGTGGTTCTGGAAAAAAAGATAAATTCATTGTTATTTCAAAATGATAGGCAATTCTAAGATGTGTTACACATATTTAAATTGTTCATTGTTTTGAAGTAACAATATGCATTTTAAAAAAGATTCCTTTATTCTTATTTCAAAACATTAGGCAGTTGTAACATGTGTTACACATGTAGCTCTTGTCTTACAATGTCTCCTAACAAACGTTAGGCGTATTACATGTGTTACACATCTAACTATTAAGATAAATGGTTGTGAAGAAAGATATCTTTACTGTTACTTCAAAACAATAAGCATTTGTAACATGTGTTACAGATCTGCATTTTTTACATTTCTGACACCTTTACATGTGGGCCTTCTAAGATGTGTTACAGATGTTAGAATTATCTATTGTTTTGAAGTACAATAGGCATTCTTACATGTACCTGCATAATGTTGTGAAAAAAGATTCTTTCATTGTTACTTCAAAACAATAGGCAGTTGTAACATGTGTTACACATGTTGCTCTTATATTACAATATTTCCTAATATGTGTAATACATGTTACAATTTCTTATTGTTTTGAAGTAATAGTAAAGATATCTTTTTTCATTATTACTTGAAAAGAATAGGTAGTTGTAACATGTGTTACACATCTTAAATTGTCTATCTTTTCAAATAACAACAGGCATTGTGACATTGTTACACATCTTAAAATTTATATATACTGTTTTTTATATCGATTAGTGTTTCTCACAAAAGTAAATTTTTACGGGTCCCAAAAATATGTAAATCATTTTTTATCTTTTAAAAGGATTAAGTATATGAATTGATATGAACCGTTATTTTGCTATCGATCTTTGAGTTTGATGAACTGTTTAATTAATTGATATTTTTTTGCTTGAGATCCCATTTTCCAAATCAATATTTTATTATATATTATTCTAGTTATTCATTTTGTATCGATCTATTTAGATGTCGAATGTATGTTTAATATCATGGAATGACACATAATTAAGGTTTATGTTTTTTATTAGTTTATGATAGTTTTGAATCATTGTTCAAATGTTTAAGTTTATATGAAAACTTTTGTTACACCTCACCTCTCAAAGAAGGTTTAAATTCTTGGCTTTGCATATTATAATGTGTCTTCTATTCTATTCTGGCCTCTGGTGTAACATGTGTTACCTGCAATATAGCACATGTTACAACATATAGGTTGTATGTGTAACTTGGTTATACATGTGTTAGCCTCTGATGTAATACTGATGTACTTGTTTTGTTCATAGGTGAGTGGATGTTTTGTGTTCAAGATGAAGATCGTTCTCAAGAAGCGAAGCATAGTTAGATTTTTGTTAAACTTATGATAGTTTTTGGATCATTTTTATAAATTTAAGTTCATATAAAACACTTTTGTTAAGTTTAAGTTTGATTGTAATGTTTTTATAATATATACAATCTATTTGTCTCTTTATTTTGTTACATTTTTTGCCAGCTACATATGTTACATTTTTTACAAATACATATTTTACTTTTTTTTACAACTACATATGCAACAACCCATTGTTAAATATGTAACGACTAGGTAGGTGTCATCTTTGTTTTCAATGTTACACACCTGGACAAAAGGAATGATGTGACCAACGTTTTGTGTTAATCTGGTTTATAATCTTTATTATATATAATAAAAGAACAAAGGTTGGGACACTTGTCCCCTCCTCCTGGTTTCTCTCTCATACTAGAATGTGGACACGTGTACACAGTATATGTAATTTCCTTCCTTTATACTCTTCTCATTCAACAATTAAGAAAACACTAAAACAAGCAATCTTCCTCAGCACTCTTCATTCTCGCCTAACCCTAGAATTATCATCCTCTGAGTCTCTCTCACTCTCATTGAAGATCATCGGCGACGGACTTCAATCCAAGCTTTCTGTCATCAATCAACGTATACAAAGACTCTAAATCGACGGTAATTTCAATTTTTAGGCTGGATTGTTTTTTTTGGTTTGATTGGTGTGATTTCCGTAAGGGTTCAATGTTTTTTTTTTTGTTCTTTCAATCGACTATAATAGCATTAACTTTAGTTGATGATCGATTAATGTACTCGATTTAGTATTCTCTGATTTACCTTTGTTTTGGTACTGATTTTGGATATATATTCGGCTTCATCCGATTTTTTGTTCTTATCAATTTATTTGCTTTGATTGTTTAGGAAAAGCATATGTAGTCTACTCTCATGAGTCCTGACTAAATCCTCAACAAAAGCTGAGGAGCTTATAGAACTGATACTGTTATTTGATACATTTTTTAGTGAGATTTTATTGCTTTGATTTGGGTTTTGAGAACTGTGTTTTCTTAGATAACTGACATATGCAGTCAATTTGATGTAGTGAACTTGGTAGGGAACAAGGCTGATATGGATGAAAGCAAAAGGGTATTTTATATTTGTTCTTTTTCTATGCCTTGAACACGTTCTTAGTTGTTAAGAAAACTGAAATGATGAAAACATCGTTGCTTTGCTTTAGGTAGGTTGTATCGACTGCGAAGGGAGAAGCACCTGCCGATGAATATGGCATAAAATTCTTTGAAACTGTAAGTTAACCAAGTGGCATACTTTTTCTTTAGTTACTTCTTTGAGACGACTTATTTCTCAAACAATTTTTGTTGTTGGCAGAGTGCAAAAACAAACGTAAACATAGAGCAAGTTTTTCTTTTTTGATAGCAAAGGATATCAAGCAAAGGCTTTCAGAGACCAACACAAAGGCTGAGGTATGATATCAAAGTTGCATCACATATACCCAAAGAAGATGATTTGGAACTTAAAAAAGGTATGATATCAAAGTTTCGTATGGTTGAAAAGGTTATATAGAAAGAAGCCAAAGAGCACAGGACCATATCTTATTGACCTAATGTACTAGAACCAAATACAAATTTCCAATCTCATACTAATCGACTAGCCTTCGTTGGATAGCAAGTGTTGGAGGTTTGTTAGTAAGTTAATTGAAATGAATGCCTTTAAATTTATGTGGAATTTGCTTAATTTTGGTTTTGTACTAACTGCATAGTACCGATATATCGCTGATATTAACTGCATGGTACCGAAGTAAAGAATGTCTAATTTCTCAATATTTTCCACATCGTCAAAATGTCTAATTTCTTGACCATTTGCAGATTGTCAAAATAAGGGACATCATCCGGCCACCAAACAAGGAAAAGTTTAACGATGTCTACATCGTATATGAATTAATGGATACCGACTTGAATCAAATCATTCGTTCGTCTCAACCGTTAACAAACAACCATTGTCAGGTAAGTTCAAAACACTCCAAAAATCCTGATACCGTGACACGCCTATACTTTTTATGCTCAAATGACCCAAATAATCCTTTTCATTGCAGTACTTTCTGTATCAGTTACGGGGGCTTAAATACATCCACTCAGCAAACGTGTTACACCGCGATTTAAAACCAAGCAACTTGCTCCTTGATGCAAACTATGACCTAAAGATATGTGACTTTGGGCTTGCAAGAACCACATCTGAAATAGATTTCATGACCAAATATGTTGTAACCAGATGGTACAGAGCCCCTGAATTACTACTTACGATTTAAAACCAAGCAACTTGCTCCCGTTTTGACCCGAACTTAATTAACATTGTTTTTAAAATGACCCCCTTTTACCCGAGCTCACTTTGCTTATAAACCCACATTAACCTGATCCCGTTTTGACCCGTCAGCGAAACCCACCCGACTTAATTGCATCAGATTTGTGCGTTTTGTTAGTTTTATTTAAGTATGATGTTGTATTCTTGAACTCTAATTGTTGTGTTGTTAGTTTGTATTATTGGACCAGAACTTCTTAGCCATTTTCAAAGTCCCACCATATTTCTTAAGATTTCTTGTGATTGTGATGGAGACTATTTGCTACCAGTTATCGTAGGTAAATATAGAATTACTTATGTAACTTCTTTTTTAAATCTCATTTTACATATTAGCATTGGATCTGTTGGTTGCAAAAAACTTGAAATTAATATTCATATCTGCAGAGGAATATGCAGTTGAAAAGCTTATAAGCTTCTATCTGGAAGATGAGGTTTAGGTTGTTTATTATCAAAGAGGATACGTTCAACCTAGCATTCGTATTAATTCGTTTTCCGTGTTGCTGCAGGGAACCCCAAACCATTTTCAGCTTGTGAGAATGGGAAACTTGGCTATGAAGTAAGGAGATATTCTTAGCATGTATTTGACCAGAGTTAGACTAACAAGTGTCAAAACATTACTATTTTAAATTACTTGGCTATGATTTTTTTAATTTTTTAAAAATCATACATCATATTTATTAATATTTTTTAAATGTAACTTTTTTAAACCCGTGTATCACACGGGATATAAGCTAGTTATTGTATATCCATGTTACACATGTTACATAGAGTCGTTGCATATATTCATGACAGAGGATAGCACATGTATATCCAGGTTACACATGTTACATAGAGTCGTTGCATATTCTATACCAGAGGATAACACATGTATATCCAGGTTACACATGTTACATGTATGTGTAACTCATGTAACATACGTTTACATACATGGAGTTACATGTCTTACATAAGTGGTAACGTATGTATACTCATGATATACACGTTACACCCTTATGTTAGAGACTCTGGCCTACAACTTGAGTATACACGTGTTAATGTGTTTTTTAACCTCATGGTGTTATATTAGGAAGCTACACGTAACACAAGTTACATTTGAAGTGTTTGCACCCTTATAAAATTTTCTTTTCCATCTGTTTATGTGTTATATTATAAAGTTAAATGTAACACAAGTTACATTTGAAACTCGTACCACAAGTTACATTATTAAACGGTGGGATTATGGCACAAGTTACATATCCTGATCTTCTTACACCTTCATGTTTTTTTACTCCATAAATGATGTAATATTGTTGGATTGTATGCCACTTTATACTCCTAATACATGCAACACTGCTTGGAACATCTGTTACATGGTTATATATTGGGATCTTTGTTCCACCCTCATCTTACAAAGGTTTAAACATATCAAAACCCACTTCATATTGGTTTAACATATGTCACAGCATATTCAACCATTTTTAACTAGTATATTTGTTGTATATGCTACAAGGGTTCCCCTATGCTACAATTTTTTAGTGTGCATAAATTGTCACAGTTAGCCTTACCCTATGTAATTATCACTCCCACCATTTTTATAGATCAATTGAGTGGTGAGTATGGCGACTTGTCATTACCTCCACGTACCAATCAAGGTCAAACATTTCCACGTATGGGCTCATATGTTCATGAAGGTTTTGATTGGATAATATCTTTTTATCAATTTCCATGTTTTGCATGTGTTACTCCAAAGTGGATAACACATGTACAACCAAGTTACATATGTTGCATAGTGTAGTTACGTGATCTACACCAGAGGCCAACACTTGCATAGCAAGGTTACACATGTTATCTTTTATTTGTAACACGTGTTACACCAATTGTAACATATTTTTAGATAACACAGGATGTTACATGTGTTACACATGTTGCATAGAGTAGTTGCATGTTCTACACCAGAGGCTAGCACTTGTATAGCCTCGTTACACATGTTACCACATGTAACCTTTATTTAGAGAAAACAAGATGTAGCATGTGTTACACGTGTTACATAAAGTAGTTGCATAGGATATAGCATTGTAACACATGTTACCTAGAAAACCAGGTAACACATGTAACAAACTAAAAAGAGATCAAATTAAGTTGCACAAGCAAACTGACATATGCTAAACGTTCGAAAAATACAAAATATGAAATACAATGCTAAAATGTATAGAACATATCAATTTCACCTGTTGTAACGCCTCGCTTTTTGAAACTTACTTTAATTGGAAAGATTATTCATGTACCTATTTTTGGAAACTTACATCCGTATCGTATTCGCATCTCGCCTCCGTTTTCGTAATTCGTAATTTCGATCGTAATGAAATTTTATTTTTATACTTATACGTGTTGCAATACTCGGGTTATACGTTACCAATCTCGAATGCATACGCTTAACCGATACCCGACATACTCATACTCATAACTTATACATGCTTGTTGACTATTAATTACGTGATTAAATCCTGGTAATAATATAATAATAATAATAATAATAATAATAAAATAGTAATATAATAATAATAATAATAACTAGTGATATCCCTCCCGCGCGTTGCGGCGGAGTTTCGGTTGAAATTGATTTGGTTTATTACGGTTTCGGTGAGTACCGACACCCGCTAAAAGTTAGATGATATCATAACTAATAAAGGCGAATGATATCATAACTAATGAGTTAATTTGATATATCATTCGGATATTTGGTGTAGGAAATTTAATATATCATTCAGTATGGACCCGAAACTAAACAGCTGAAATAAAATCCAAAAATCCAAATAAAAAAACACATTTTTTTCCTTTAAGCAAAATATACAGGTATGCCAATACTAATCTAAGAAAAGGTTACGTGTTTCAAAAGCTGATACCCTTCAAAATTCAAATACATAAAACTATAACACGTTTTCTTATCTATGACCAAGTCCATAATCAGTCAAAAACGGGGTATACCAACTTCATTCACAACCATTTTAACTCCAAAAAAATTTGGGGAAAAAATCATACCATTTAGTCATTACTTTCAAAAATCACTTCGATGACCACCTACTGAAAAAGTTCCTCTCTTCAGTATGGCCTTTAACCCTCCCTGTTCCCCTGCGATTTATCTCGTCGCTGTATCACAACGTCAATAATTCATCTTTAGAAAGTTATATAAATCGGCTAGTTCTATTTATTATGTTATCCATAGAAATCACCAACAAAACCAAACAATTATCATTAAACTACCCCTAGTTGGTTCACAAACACACTTTTTTCATGACATAACAACTTTAGCGTTACGCCGTTACAGGGTATGGGTTTGATATGTGTATTGAGTTGATACCCATAAAACACTTGGATCTGACTGAGGTGGTCGCCACCACCCTCCAAGCCTGTGGAACCGTCGCCGCCGCTGTAAGAGTTCGCGTTGAAACCTTAATCGGATTCTGGATCGGTAGGGCCAGCTCAACCATTTTATCGGCTCAAAGAGAAATAAAAACTCGGGGGCCATCTTCAAAACATTTTTTTTGCTTATGAACCTAACTCGTAGAAATATGATAAATAAGGAAATGTGATTTTGTGAAGGACGTTTTAGCTACCATTAGGCAGCCTGAGAATACTTAAATTATGTAGTATCCTTGCCAAATTTCTCCCAGAACCTCCTGTAGTCACATAGTTATTTCATAGAGTTCTAGACATACACCTTAACAAATAAAGAAAACAAAATCTTTACTAACCTCTCTATTTTCATTGCCAGCAAGTTCTTGTGTCATGTTAAAAGTTGTTATAATAAGCATCTTTATTCTTACCTGTAGTACAAGAAACAAAAGGATGTGTACAATTTAAGTCTATAAGATAATATAATTTAATCAAATAGATATAAATATGATATATTGGAATTTTTAATACACAATTCGATTTCTTTGAATAATTTATAGTGAAACATTATAATTTGGGATGTGGACTACACTTATAAATTCCACTTCACCTCTAACAAAGTTGAGAACAAAAAAAATATTAAAGCAGTACATACATGTTCATTCCTGCATTAGCTGTTGAAGCTCAGAATCTTCAAAGCATATATTGTTCCTGGTGGCTACAAACATATCAAAAATAGAATGTAAAATTCCTTTTCAACAAAAAAAAAAAGAGAGAACTGCAAATCATCATTGATTCAAAGATCAAATCAATGCTTTACGATTCAAAGGAGCCCCATTCATATCAGAAGTTTCACACATTGAAATTGACATTAATTTTCCCAATTCACCAAAAATCAAACAACGATTTCGCAGCATTTATTTTCTCCCAAATTGACACTGATTATCCTAATACTCTTATAATCAATTGGCGATTCACGGCCGACAAATAAACTGCGAAAACACAAAGAAACCACATACCTCAGGGCCTTCTCATCTCTGCCGTCTCAGATCTACTCGAAAGATGAACAGACGCAAGTTGATTGGATCACCAGAGCTTCGCCAGAAGTTGGCCGATTCTTCACCAGAACCTTAATCTGGTCTGAAACTTCTGCATCAAAACTGTCTTTGTTCTTCCAACCTTAACCCATCTCCTCCGTAGTAAATTCAAAATCAAAACCATCATCATCGGCCGGATACCACCACCTTTTGTCAATCTAATCTCACTAACTCCCTCTAATCTCTCTCTCCCTCTGTCTGAACATGTGTGTTTGTGGATTAGGTTAAAATATAGATACAGAAGTGCGGGTAACACGTGTTTAGGAACAATGATGAGCCCAACACCGCCAAATAGCCCAATTAGACTATAACAATTAACAACACCTCAATTATTTTGTTGGTTACCAGAACCCTATTAAAAGCAGCCCTGCCACCCCTCTACCTTCTCTGGCCATCAAAACCACCAGAAAAACCCTACTTCTGCCGCCCATGCGTTGCAGCCCTTCGTCGGAGTTGCTGGAACCCTTGCCAGACAACCAACCCTTCAAGAAACCCTAGATCAGGTGGTCGGTGTTCCTCTCGCTTGTAAACCCTCACTGTTACCTCGAATCCACCATCATCATCTTAATCAGCGCCCACCAGATCTTGTCCATTCTTGCTCTCTCTCCTGTGCCGTATACTGTCTCTCTCCCCTGTGCTGCGGTGGGTTCTTGAACAATGGGGAAGGGGCGGTGGGTTTTAAGTCTTTTGGATACGTGACAATACCACCTGTTATAAATTGAATTTACAAAAATAACCCCCATTACTGTTCATGAGAACTTTCCTTTAATATGTATAATATAGAAAACGTCAACTTACGTTGATGTATGTTCATTACTATTAAATTTAATTAAAATAATAATAATAATAATAAATTGAAACATTTCAAACACTATGATCAGAACTAGTAATATAGGTTATGTTGTTTTCTAAATATAACCTTGCACCTAATCATAGGAAATTACACTCAGTTGTTGACTTATGCTCTAGTTATTTAATATAACATAATACTACATTTTTCTTAATAAAAAAAAATAAAAATTAAGAAAGGCAGTAGCCTTGCGATTGAACTGCCAACTTTACTTATAATTGTTTTGTTTTTTTTATGATAAACCTTCCACCTCACCTTGTGATACATTTAATAGAATTTATATGCTAATATAATATTAACACCTAATTTAATATGCCATACACACAAAAAAAAGAGGGAAAGTTATGGATGTAACAGACTAACAGCCTCTCTCTCGGCTGCAAACCTTAAAGGCACTCTAGATTGCTTTTTAATTAGTGTAGCACCCAACTACATACATTAAATGCCAACTAACCCAAACCCTAATCCTTCCCTATAAATACCACTCTAATCCCAGCCACTTTTCCACTTTACAAACTCTAATCTCACTCTCAAAACTCTCTCAAACCCCCTAAATTCGTTGCTGAAAGTTCAGGTTCGGACAGATTCATCGAGCTTTACGAAAATGGGCATAACTTCTTCATTTCTTATCCGTTTTGGTCCATTCTTTTTCCAGAATGCTTGGCTTGACCTTAGCTTCGATTCTAGGGGTGTTTCACAGCAAACAAGTCCCTGGAACTCCGGCAAAAAGGCTTCAAAGTCCACTGTTTAAGTTTGTTTTCATTAATCTTTGTTTAGACATGAGTTTAACTCACTCAAACCTATGTCCTTATGCTTATAACCACTCCTATGGTTAGTTAGGCTTAAAAACAAGGTTGAGACATACAACATCAGAGGTTAAACCTCAAATAAATTCTGTTTTGATTAGGGTTTTTAACCCACAAGTCATGTTCAAGCTTCAAACTTGATGTAGGGGTGATTATGGAACAACTTGGGTTTTTCCAACATAAAATCCCCACATGATTTGATGATTTCTCATAGCTTAGATTGTTTACATTATTGTACTAGTCTTAGTTCATGACCCTACTTGTTTGTTTTTACAACAAGTGTAGTGGTGAACGCATACGAGGTGCCTAAATGGAAGCTCGTTCTGCCTACCTCCTACATGACTTCTATGACACATTTTGAGGTACCTAAATGAAGATGTAATCTTCTACCTCATGCTTGAAATACTTGAACATTTGGACTTAATAATATATACTATATAACCTAAATAATATCTATGTACATTCGAACCTTTGATGTTGAATTCATGTTCATTTGTCAAACTAGTAGGACATCATCTAGGACCTAAACCTTGTTATGATTCTTATGAGTGTTCAACTCATGAAAACATTATTATAACCCTCGTGGTTACCAAGTGTCATACAAGTGTTATGTGTTGAAGATGAATATGTTGATATAATACTTTCATGTTGTTTTATCCCGAATCTCGACTCTAAGCATACTTGAACTTTAACCCTTATACATTCAGACTCTAAATCTCTACTCGTCAACAATTGGATAATCGGAAAGCATATACAAACTTTGTGAGTACACTCGACCCATTTACATTTTAAACCACTTTTGGGTTGTAACATGTTACCATACAACAATTACACTTACACACACTTAAACTTACTTTGCGAACTCAATCCGATATACATGCTACTTGTTATGCTAGATAATACATGCTTTATGCCATTACTATGTTATACCCTCGCTTAACAATTATAGCGCTATAGGAGTAGCACACCACCCGACGGGGGATTGTTAGGTCTTTATACTATACGGTCTCGTCACTTTTGTGGCGAGAGATGCTAAATACTAGTGGACACTTTGGATTTAGACATAATGATGTGCATGCTAGTTACCTTGTATACAAATTTCCATGTGGATTCGAGTAAAATGCTTTTATACTTATGCTATACTTATTCAAACCTTGTGTACTCGCCTTTGCTTTTGCATTGAACTTTATTTTAACATGTTACAGGTTTAGCGATGATGTTGGTGATGCATGGAATCTAGTAGGATGCTTAGATACACACTCTAAAATTTGTATTCATATTGTATAGTATTTCATCATTCACGTTGTTGTATTTTGCTTCAAATCCTTGTAATTAAATCTTTAGAAATGAAATGAAATTATTGGTTAAATACTTATCACAATTATTAGTGTTATGATGTCTCGAGCAATCTTCACACTTCGTCTCATCCCGATGTTTCCGCCATTGGTTGGGGTGTGACACCTGCCTTTTTTCACCTAGACAATTAATACATTCAATTCCATTCATCATTGTTTTCTTATCCTTTTTTCACTTGCCACATTGACCCAAAAAATAATATCCCACAAAACAACTGATTAGCCACAGATTAAAATCATATCCCACAAAATAACCGATTAGCCACTAATCGAATGTGGTTTCAACAATCACAACATCTGAAGGGGTAAGGTCCCAAAAACCTCATAATAAGTGCTTGGGACCATACCACGATCTCGTCTTTAAAGTTCTTTTACCTTGCGCGGCCGCGCACTGGTCTTACAAAAGGGACTTAAGAAACTGACAACAGTCAACACTTGCGCGCCCAAAAGGAAATCATAAAGCCTTGCGCCTTTCCTCCATAAAACAAAGGATAAAAATCCTGAGTTAAACACTTCCGCTTAATATCCAGACTTGGATATTATTGCCCAGACTTGGGATTTATTTAGCTGATTCCACACGATAAGGAGTCACACCAGATTGCAACAGTAATCTTTTAGAAGGAGTTCAATCGTGCACCACCAAGACGGTTATAACCGTCTGGACACGTGTCAGCTCCCCAGACGTCCCTGAGGTCATAACAATAGCATGCAATTGGAGAGTAATCTCCACTTGATCACTTTACACGTGGCAATTCCCCAGCCATCGATCTAAACCACGATCCGTGTGCTCTCACGTCTGTAACACCTCGAAAATTTACGTCCAATAATGTATTGACACGTGTCATAAGCTTGGAATATGTGAAAAAGTACTTTAGAGGGACTAAAGTTGATAAACAGTGAAACTATGTGAATATAAGGGTCCAAAGTTTCAACAATGGATAAATAGGCTCTACAATAACCCTACATGGTGTTTATAATCTTAAACGATAAAATCATGGATCATACAAAGCGGAAAATGAAAGAGAGTGAGGAATTACAAACTACAGGGGCTAAATGTGTCAACATGTTGAAAGTATACCTCTGAGTGACCTTTTGGCAAACCCGAAGCTTTGTAATGATAAAATATACTCACTAGAATATGTGATAAAAATTTCATAAAGTTTCGTTGTCATATGAGAAAGCTATGATCAAAACCGTGCACGAAGGGTTAAATGCGTTAACGTTGAAATTCGTGACTTTTCGGGTAAGCACAAAGTTAACCAAGGACCTAACCAAGTTTGTAGATGTCCTAAGGCCCTTAAAAATCAGGTTTGAGGGTCAAGAATGCAAGAAAATAAGCAAAACCACGTAACAAAGGACCAAGGACTGAATTGTAAATCTTGGAAACTTGTTTGGCTGGTTGCCAACTTGTACGCGGCCCGCGTAAGGGGTCTCGCGGCCCGCCTACGACCTGCCAGCGCAGAAAGATGCGCAGATGTCAGTTGTTTAGGTCTGTATCGATGGTAACCAGCTGTTATCTGATACCTGAGGCTCTCCAATGGTTTTACATGCATAGGGGGGCACTTGGACACATCTTATAACATCAGTAGACTCTTGTGGCACCATCTTATGCAATCAAAATGCATATATAAGAACATTCAAGTTGAAACCATTTTCACATTCACTTGCAAGACCACTTCTGGAGCTCCTCTGATCAACCTCAGGCTTTCTAGTGGTCTCTAATCATAATTAGGACTCTTGTAAGTATTCCTAACCCTTTCAAATTCGTTCTAGCTTAGTTAATTAACCAAAAGTCAAACCGTCGTAAATTAAGTTTGACTTCGCGATTAAATGAAATTTGCTCAGGCATTTCTCAAATTGAAAGTGCCTACAAGTAGGTATTTATGTGGGTAACAAACCCTTAAAAGGGTACTTTCAGATTCCCACTCTAACTATGTTAATTGTCGAGTCAAAGCTTACTTTAAAAAGTCAACAGAATGTGTATTTTCAAAATTAAGCATAATTAGAAATGTAGGGTACATGCAACCTGTTTGATCATTAAAATAACATGGTAACTAATGTAAGAACATGTCTCAACATGTTCAACTCGACAATTTTCAGTTTAAACCCGGATCGGAACCGAAAGTCGCATAATTTGACTTTTGCTTTGACTTTCAGTTCTGACCCGTTTATGCATGTTTAAGATCTGCCTTAGAGCTTATTTTGGACCAGGTTTCATATAAGTATAACTCTCTGAGATTATACAAATTGGTTCAATACTTATCCGATTCATATGCATGTTTCCGATTAATGCTTAAATGTTGACTATTATGCCCATTTGACTATAAAACGTGATTTTTGAAAGAGTGAAAGAGTAGAAACATTAGTTACTGATTTATAAACTTTCACCTAAAATTTGACATCAGTTTGAGGTCTAGATTAAGGGTTATGCTCATTAGCGTAATTTGAAAGCTTTATGTTAATTAATTGGCGTAATTAGCGTATAGCCTATTTAAACCCACTTTTTAATATCAAACTTTTTACCCACTGATGTAATATAATATTTTGGGATTTTTGAAGATTTTTATTTAATTTTTGGCTTAGCATAACATAGGTCTCTAAGTTTAATTCGGTTAATACCGATTTTGCCCTTTTAAGCCATAAAATGAGTTTTACAAATCCTTTTGAACCCAAACCTTTTTCTACTGATTTCATTTGTTAAATAAAATATTTTAAGCCTTCTAGAATTATAAAAATATCAGCTTTCTTTTAAAAACCCGGAAATGGCTCCAAATCGCCTTTTTAAGCGTTTTTAACGCATAGTATGTACTATAACCATATTAAACATATAAGGTTGATACCTACTGATGTTTTTAGTATATTTTGAGATAATAACAGTAAGTAAAAGTTTTTGAACTCAGGTTTCCAGTTTTGACCTTTTTAGCCCTTGTGAAATTACCAAAATACTCCTAAGGAGCATAGTTTGGTTCTAAATGATGAGTTTCACATATAGGCCATACCCTACTGTTGTAGCATGTTAAATTAAGTGTATTTACTGTATAAATCAGACCTGTAACTCAGATTGCAAATTAAACTCTTTTATAATCTTTTAAATGACCATAATGCCCTTATGAGGCATAAATTGTGTTTAAATCCATTTTGGGCATAATAGAAGATATCTTACTGATATTATAACATATTTAAGGCATATTAACTCAGGGAACTTGCATATGATTCTTTTGGTTACCCGTGACGCCCTTTTCGCGTTCGGTTCGGTTTATGTAACTAGTTTGCATAAATTGACCGAAACGGGTCAAACATTATCATTTTTGTCTCAAAATCCAGAATGTATTTAGTATACCCATATTATACAAGTATTCAAACTTGTCGGGTCTAAATCACATTCTATACGGTCTTCGCTTAATCGTGCGTTTGAACCGTATCGTCCTTAAAACTAGCCGGTCTAAGCTTAGGCTTAAATAAAGACCCGTTAGAAATCTAATAGGTTATTATAAACCTTTGTTCCAGAATAGAAGAACCAGTAAAAGCTACCTTCACTCGCTAATTGTGATTTATACTTACCAAGGTAAATACTTTTAACTTATTTTCCCTATACGGGCTTGGGGTACGGTATATAAAATACCGTTTGGTCCGGCATTGAATTTTTAATCAAATAGAGGTTAACTTATTGATATGCTATGTTTTGAATGTGTTTTGTTTGCTTAAAGCCTTTGGGGGGTTAATGACCATGTCCCGGATATCCTTGGCATCATCTTACGAGATGGCCACGACCTGAGCACGGGGTGTAGGCGTACACCTTTCAGTGCATAACTCAATATTGTGGTGTGTCTATTAATCTTTAACCCGGTCTACGGATCGGGCTACTGAACGCATAAGTAACATGTAATTCCCTTACAAGATTATATTACATAATTATCCCAAGTCATAAAAATGTTTTTGTGCCATGTGCATTCAAATCAATTTTTAAACCTTTTCAAAATGAGTCAGTTAAATTGTATTTACCAGTGTAAACTGACGTATTTTTCCCAAAAGGTTAAGTGCAGGTACTACTCGTACTAGGCTGGTTGTCTTCTAAGCGTCCACAATAAGTCTCGCAAGCTTGGATGTCATTAAAGCTGTTGAACAATATCTTCTTTTATTTTGATCCGCCTGTGGATCCGTTTCAACTATTCGTGATATTTAATATTACACTTTATTAAAGTTGAAATGAATCTATCTTTGCTTCTGCTGTGCATTTATATATATTGTGTTGTTTGTCTATGATGATACCAACTACATCACGATACTCCCCACCGGGCCCACCGGTGACACGTGGAAAATAGGGGTGTGACAGGTTGGTATCAGAGCTAACTCTGAGTGAATTAAACACTAGCCTTTTGTGTTTAATCTCAGTTACACAATTGCACATTCCTCGATTCTCGAGTCTAGACAAAGAACTTAGGAATTTTCCAAATTTTTGGTTTTATTTCTAACTTTGTCTTATTTATATTTCTTTTGTTGTATCACTTGTTTGTTTTTGAAAGGTTGACAAAAATGCCGCCAAGGATGAGAGGAAGAGGGAGAGGGTCACATGTAGCCCCAAATGACCACGAGGCCGGACCGTCACACCGGCGAACACCTTCAGATCCCCATAACTCAGATGCTCAAGATCTTTGGAGGTCTTTTATTGAGCCTGCTAGACGCTCAGTATCACTGAGTACCTCCCCATCTATCCCACACTCTTTTGGGCCTTATTCCCAAAATGAGCCCCACAACTCTCACCAGTCCTTCATACCTCTTCAAGGACACAATTCACCCTTTGACCACCTATCACCCGTCTTCCAGGGCCAGTTCAACCCTGCTGATTACCTTGGAGAACCAGTGAGTTTTAACCCACTTGGACCCGAAGACCACTTTTCTGGTGGTAACCCGATGGATATCGATGAGGATACCGATCCTTCAATGCCACCATCTGGAACTCTGAACCACCCCATCGAAATTTCTGATGGGTCACCGTTTGTGGGATCACCTTACAATGGTCCCGACAGCTTTGAGGAGAAATTCAGGCAGTATGACTGGGTATTTACCCCCAGCTACCACAACTCTCCCCTACACCAGCCGCAGCACAACTCTCCCCTGCACCACCAGCAGCAGCCACAGCAGCAGCAGAATCCTTCCGAGGATTCCCGACTTGTCGCGGTCACTCCGCCGACAGCACCACCTCAGCTTCAGCCTCCCTCGCCCCCGAGGCGAAGGAGAACGACCTTGCGAATATCCGCGCGAGGGGGAGTGCGCATCAGCACCCCTCCACATTCAAGTGGCAACCGGTACTCGCCTATCCACGAGGAACCAGAGATGGGAGAATCTTCACACCCCGTCTCAGAAGTAGTCTCTGCGCCAGTCGCACCACAGCCACCATTGGGTTTTGGAGACCCAATTCCCACTTACACTGGTGCGGCAGCATACAATCCCTTCGAGCAGCCGATCCACACAAATTACAACTTTGCAGAGGATCCCTACTGGGTAGCTTCGAGCTTCAACACTCTCCGTCCGGAAGGTCCCTACGGAGGTCCCTGGGCTACGGGACACTCGACCTATGGATACCCACCATATGGGTATCAGCAACTGCCGCCTCCTCAACCTCAGCATCTTCAGCAACCACCGCGGACACCGGTGATGTCACCGCCACAATTTCAAGAAATCCTTCAAGGGATAAATGAGGTGCGACAAGAGGTGCGGCATGAGTTGCGAGAAGAACGAAGGCATAACCGGGGGATGTTTAAGAAGATGGTGAATTTGATCAAGGGAAAAAGCAAGAAGGATCACTAAATCCTTTGTTTGTTTGTTTATTTTAGTTGTAATCATGTCCCTGCGAGGACATTTATTTCAGTACTCTGCCCCTGCGTGAGCATATTTTCCTTTCTGTTCTGCCCCTGCGTGGGCATGTTTTTCTTTTTGACCCCTGTGTGGGTTTGTTGTTAATTTGGCCCCTGCGTGGGCGTGTTATTTGTGTAAAAGTCCCGTTTAGGGCAAACTCGTACTAGTTTAATTTTAATTGGAATGGTTAATTTAAGTTTTTCATTTTCAAATTATGTGCATGATTATAACATGTGAATAAATGAAAAATAACATATTTCGATTTACCATTTTAATAAAATAAAAAGAATCTTAAAAATGTAAAACCTAGCTTGAATGTCATATTAAAGACCTGGCCAATATGGTAAAACCTGTTTTAAAAAGATTTAAATCTCTGTTAACATCTGCAAATATGTTAACATTCTTGGCTAATGTGATTCGCAAAATCACACATGTCACCCTCTATTAATTATTCCAAATTCCTTATTATTATTTAAACATCTGTTTGTGATGTATTGCCTACGGGCTATAACTAATGTCATATAAAACAAAAGGTAGCCGTAGTTATAGACTCCCTGCCAATAAAGGGATTGATTGATATTTTATTCAAACTTTAATGCTATAAGATCTAAATTTATAATTTAGAAATTTGTCTACGTGACTTGGCCTATGTGCTATTATTACTAATTTATGGTTTTGGATTATGATAAAGATCCTAAATAATCATATATTTAATAAATTAACTAAATGGCTATTTAAAACCATGGTTAAATCGTCAAGAACGATAATACTGTTTAAGCTTCTAAATAGACCTTGTCCTTATTCTTATGTAGCAATTAAAACTACATGGCTAAGTCTGAAGAAATAAACAGTCGTCCAGAGGGAAACCCTGAAAATGCTAAGATACTTGTAACTGGTGCGGAGTTACAAGCAATAGTGGAAAATGCTGTTAACAAAGCCATCGAGAGGCAATATAGTGAATCAAGCGGGACTCGAAGTAGGACCCGATCCGCACCACATTCCAAGCCAAAAGTTCACTCTGAGGCTCATAGCAAACCGCCCTCTAAGAAAGATGAACCTAAGAAAGATGAGCTCAAGAAGGATGATGATCGACACTCATCAAATCAGAACAGTGTTCCCTCAAAAAGGATGGTGTATGATGCCAAACCACACACCAAGTCTTGTACTTACAAGTATTTTGTTTCTTGCAAACCCCGGGACTTCACCGGGGAGAAAGGAGCAATAGATTGTATGACTTGGCTGGAAGAAATGGATACGGTTGTAGACATCAGCGGTTGTGCTGAAAGGGACGTAGTAAAATACGTATCCCAATCGTTTAAAGGAGAAGCACTGGCATGGTGGAAGTCTCTCATTCAAGTTGCCGGAAAGATCCTGCTCTACAATTTATCATGGGATCAGTTCGTTGCTCTCATTAAGGATAATTATTGCCCGCAGCACGAAGTTGAGATAATCGAGTCAGATTTCTTATCATTAGTGATGAAGAATTTAGACTGTCAAGCATACCTCACCACTTTCAATACCCTATCTAGGCTGGTTCCGTACTTGGTGACCCCAGAACCTAAGAGGATTGCTCGCTTCATCGGGGGTTTAGCCCTAGAGATTAAAGCAAGTGTTAAGGCATCAAGGTCTGCAACCTTCAGATCAGCAGCTGATCTATCTCTATCTCTTACCTTGGACGTAGTCAGGTTGAGAGCTCTCAGGAACTCAGAAGAAGGTAAGAGGAAGCGTGAGGACGATACCTCACGAAGATCAGATAAGAAACACCGAGGGAATAACGACCATAAGAAAGGGTCGGGATCTAAGAAGGATGGGCAATAATCGGGGGATAAGCCCAAATGTAAAACTTGTAAGAAAAACCATTTTGGGAGGTGTCGACTTGAGTCGAAATCCCAGTCTCACTCGAGACCCTGTGGAATTTGCAAATCTACGGATCATAAGACTTTGGACTGTAAGAAGCTGAAAGATGCAACATGTTATGGTTGCAATGAAAAAGGGCACATTAAGTCCAATTGCCCAAAGACCACCAAGAAAACCAAAGATGGGAAAAAGACCAATGCGAGGGTCTTCAAGATGGACGCTAAGGAAGCTGTTCAGGATGACAACGTGATCACAGGTACTTTTCTCGTAAATGATGTTTATGCTAGAGTATTGTTTGATTCTGGAGCAGATAAGTCTTTTATGGATAATAAGTTTTGTGGGTAGTTAAAATTGCCTGTAAAAGCCTTAAGTGTGAAGTATGAGGTGGAATTAGCTGATGGAACCATAGAAACCGCCTCAACTGTTTTAGATGGATGTGTTATATCCATTAGGAATCACTCTTTTCCTTTGTCCTTACTTCCCTTTAAGCTAGCCGGTTTTGATATAGTTATAGGCATGGATTGGTTATCGCATAACCAAGCCCAGATTGTGTGCAACAGAAAGCAAGTGGTAGTCAAAACTCCGTCTGGTGAGTCACTTACCATTCAGGGGGATACCCAGCATGGATTGCCTGAGCAAGTGTCCATGCTCAAGGCATCCAGGTGTCTGCAGAAGGGTTGTGTCATTTATATGGCACAAGTTACTATTGATGAGCCAAAGCCTAAGATTGAAGACATCCCTGTCATTTCGGAATATCCTGAAGTTTTCCCTAAAGAGCTACCTGGCTTACCACCAGATAGGCAAGTAGAATTCCGAATTGACATCATCCCTAGTGCTGCACCAGTAGCAAGAGCACCTTATAGGTTAGCACCAACGGAGATGAAGGAGTTAAGGACACAATTAGATGATCTGCTAGCCAAAGGTTTTATTAGACCTAGTTCGTCTCCTTGGGGAGCGCCGATCTTGTTTGTCAAAAGAAGGATGGATCGATGCGCCTGTACATCGATTACCGTGAGCTTAATAAAGTCACTATCAATAATAGGTATCCTTGGCCCAGGATCGACGATCTGTTTGATCAATTGTAAGGGGCAAGCTACTTCTCTAAGATCGACTTGAGGTCAGGCTATCATCAGTTGAAGGTCAAGGATGAAGATGTGCACAAGACTGCATTTAGGACTCGTTATGGTCATTACGAGTTCCTAGTGATGCCTTTTGGGCTCACTAATGCACCGGCCGCATTCATGGATCTCATGAATCGCGTCTACAAGCCTTACTTGGACAAATTCGTCATCGTCTTTATTGACGACATCCTTATTTACTCGAAGAACCAAGCCGACCACGAGAAACACCTTCGTTGTATTCTCAAACTTCTACATCATGAGAAACTCTATGCCAAATTTTCGAAGTACGAGTTTTGGCTTCGAGAAGTCCAATTCCTTGGACATGTGGTAAGTGAGCGTGGTATCCAAGTGGATCCCGCTAAGGTAGAAGCAGTTATGAATTGGCAAGAGCCTAAGACACCTACTGAGATTCGTAGCTTCCTGGGTTTAGCAGGATATTATAGGCGCTTTATCGAAAACTTTTCAAGGATTGCTGCGCCTCTAACTTCGTTGACACGTAAGAAGGTTAAGTTTGATTGGGGCCCTAAGCAGCAGGAATCCTTTGACATTCTTAAGAAAAAGTTGAGCAATGCACCAGTGTTAACATTGCCCGATGGTATAGAAGAATTCGTGGTATATTGTGATGCATCCCACACTGGTATGGGCTGTGTACTCATGCAGAAAGGCAAGGTTATTGCCTACGCTTCACGACAGTTAAAGGTACACGAGAAGAACTACACCACCCATGACTTGGAGCTGGGTGCCGTTGTATTTGCATTGAAATTATGGAGGCATTACTTGTATGGAACCAAGTGTGTGATCTATTCAGATCACAAAAGCCTTCAACACTTGTTCAATCAGAAAGACTTGAACATGAGGCAACGACGCTGGATGGAAACTCTAAATGACTATGATTGTGAAATAAGATACCATCCAGGCAAGGCGAATGTAGTTGCTGACGCCTTAAGCAGAAAAGAAAGAGTGAAGCCGATAAGAATCAATGCCAAGCGCATTGAAATAAGGAATATTTTGAACGAAAGGGTGTTAGCTGCACAGAAGGAAGCTGTGTTGGAAGCTAACTATCCTGAAGAAAAACTAGGAGTAACTGAGGAGCAGTTATCCTATGACAAAGATGGAATGCTAAGATTGAATGGACGAATATGGGTTCCAGTTTTTGGAGGACTTCGGGATGTTATCCTCCAGGAAGCCCACAGTTCCAAATATTCTGTTCATCCTGGAGCTGATAAGATGTACCAGGATCTAAAGGCAAACTACTGGTGGATTGGTTTGAAGAAGTCTGTAGCTGCCTATGTAGCTAAATGTTTAACTTGTGCGCAAGTCAAAGCTGAGCATCAAAAGCCGTCAGGTTTGCTACAATAGCCTGAAATCCCCACATGGAAGTGGGAGATGGTGCCTATGGATTTCATCACCAAGTTACCAAAGACGAGAAAGGGAAATGATACTATATGGGTCATAGTGGATAGACTGACGAAGTCAGCACATTTCCTACCCATTAAGGAAACTTACAGCTCAGACATGTTAGCTCAATTGTACGTAGATAAAATTGTAGCGTTGCATGGCGTGCCATTGTCAATTATCTCGGATAGAGATACGAGATACACCTCTCATTTTTGAAAATTTTCCAACAGTCTTTGGGCACACGCTTGAATTTTAGTACGGCTTACCACCCACAGACAGACGGACAGAGTGAGCGTACCATCCAAACATTGGAAGACATGCTTCGTGCATGTGTGATTGATTTAGGAGGCAGTTGGGATAAGCATCTGCCATTGGTCGAGTTCTCCTATAACAATAGCTACCATACTAGTATTAAGGCTACGCCCTTTGAGGCATTATATGGTAGAAAATGCAGAACACATATTTGTTGGGCGGAAGTAGGAGACGTTCAATTGTCAGGACCAGATTTGATCTTTGAAACGACGGACAAGATTGTCCAGATTCGCGATCGCCTGAAAGCTGCCAGGGATAGGCAGAAAAGCTATGCGGATCCAAAGCGTAAATCTTTTCACTTCGAAGTAGGTGACAAGGTGTTGCTTAAAGTATCACCCTGGAAGGGGGTGATGCGATTTGGTAAGAAAGGCAAGTTAAGCCAGAGATACATAGGACCTTTCGAGGTTATCGAACGCGTCGGGTCAGTTGCCTATAAGTTAAATTTACCTGAAGAGCTCAGTGCTATCCACAATGTTTTTCACATCTGTAATCTGAAGAAGTGTTTCGCTGATGAATCACTGGTCATACCACATACGGATGTGCATATAGATGAAAGCTTGAAATTTGTGGAGAAACCATTGTCGATTGAGGATCAACAGGTGAAGAAGCTTCGAAGGAAGCATGTGCCTATTGTAAAGGTCAAATGGGATGCCCGTAGAGGTCCCGAATACACATGGGAGGTAGAATCCACGATGAAAGAAAAATACCCTCATTTGTTTCAGTAAATCTCGAGGTCGAGATTTCTTTTAAGGGGGTGAGGATGTAACACCTCGAAAATTTACGTCCAATAATGTATTGACACGTGTCATAAGCTTGGAATATGTGAAAAAGTACTTTAGATGGGACTAAAGTTGACAAACAGTGAAACTATGTGAATATAAGGGTCCAAAGTGTCAACAATGGATAAATAGGCTCTACAATAACCCTACATGGTGTTTATAATCTTAAACGATAAAATCATGGATCATACAAAGCGGAAAATGAAAGAAAGTGAGGAATTACAAACTACAGGGGCTAAATGTGTCAACATGTTGAAGGTATACCTCTGAGTGACCTTTTGGCAAACCCGAAGCTTTGTAATGATAAAATATACTTACTAGAATATGTGATAAAAATTTCATAAAGTTTCGTTGTCATATGAGAAAGGTATGATCAAAACCGTGCACGAAGGGTTAAATGCGTTAACGTTGAAATTCGTGACTTTTCGGGTAAGCACAAAGTTAACCAAGGACCTAACCAAGTTTGTAGATGTCCTAAGGCCCTTAAAAATCAGGTTTGAGGGTCAAGAATGCAAGAAAAATAAGCAAAACCACGTAACAAAGGACCAAGGACTGAATTGTAAATCTTGGAAACCGCGTAAGGGGTCTCGCGTCCCGCCTACGACCTGCCAGCGCAGAAAGATGCGTAGATGTCAGTTGTTCAGGTCTGTATCGATGGTAACCAGCTGTTATCTGATACCTGAGGCTCTCCAATGATTTTACATGCATAGGGGGGCACTTGGACACATCTTATAACATCAGTAGACTCTTGTGGCACCATCTTATGCAATCAAAATGCATATATAAGAACATTCAAGTTGAAACCATTTTCACATTCACTTACAAGACCACTTCTGGAGCTCCTCTGATCAACCTCAGGCTTTCTAGTGGTCTCTAATCATAATTAGGACTCTTGTAAGTATTCCTAACCCTTTCAAATTCGTTCTAGCATAGTTAATTAACCAAAAGTCAAACCGTCGTAAATTAAGTTTGACTTCGCGATTAAATGAAATTTGCTCAGTCATTTCTCAAATTGAAAGTACCTACAAGTAGGTATTTATGTGGGTAACAAACCCTTAAAAGGGTACTTTCAGATTCCCACTCTAACTATGTTAATTGTCGAGTCAAAGCTTACTTTAAAAAGTCAACAGAATGTGTATTTTCAAAATTAAGCATAATTAGCAATGTAGGGTACATGCAACCTGTTTGATCATTAAAATAACATGGTAACTAATATAAGAACATGTCTCAACATGTTCAACTCGACAATTTTCAGTTTAAACCCGGATCGGAACCGAAAGTCGCATAATTTGACTTTTGCTTTGACTTTTAGTTCTGACCCGTTTATGCATGTTTAAGATCTGCCTTAGAGCTTATTTTGGACCAGGTTTCATATAAGTATAACTCTTGGAGCATAGTTTGGTTCTAAATGATGAGTTTCACATATAGGTCATACCCTACTGTTATAGCATGTTAAATTAAGTGTATTTACTGTATAAATCAGACCTGTAACTCAGATTGCAAATTAAACTCTTTTATAATCTTTTAAATGACCATAATGCCCTTATGAGGCATAAATTGTGTTTAAATCAATTTTGGGCATAATAGAAGATATCTTACTGATATTATAACATATTTAAGGAATATTAACTCAGGGAACTTGCATATGACTCTTTTGGTTACCCGTGACGCCCTTTTCACGTTCGGTTCGGTTTATGTAACTAGTTTGCATAAATTGACCGAAACGGGTCAAACATTATCATTTTTGTCTCAAAATCCAGAATGTATTTAGTATACCCATATTATACAAGTATTCAAACTTGTCGGGTCTAAATCACATTCTATCCGGTCTTCGCTTAATCGTGCGTTTGAACCGTATCGTCCTTAAAACTAGCCGGTCTAAGCTTAGGCTTAAATAAAGACCCGTTAGAAATCTAATAGGTTCTTATAAACCTTTGTTCTAGAATAGAAGAACCAGTAAAAGCTACCTTCACTCGCTAATTGTGATTTATACTTACCAAGGTAAATACTTTTAACTTATTTTCCCTATACGAGCTTGGGGTACGGTATATAAAATACCGCTTGGTCTGGCATTGAATTTTTAATCGAATAGAGGTTAACTTATTGATATGCTATGTTTTGAATGTGTTTTGTTTGCTTAAAGCCTTTGGGGGGTTAATAACCATGTCCCGGATATCCTTGGCATCATCTTACGAGATGGCCACGACCTGAGCACGGGGTGTAGGCGTACACCTTTCAGTGCATAACTCAATATTGTGGTGTGTCTATTAATCTTTAACCCGGTCTATGGATCGGGCTACTGAACACATACGTAACATGTAATTCCCTTACAAGATTATATTACATAATTATCCCTAGTTATAAAAATGTTTTTGTGCCACGTGCATTCAAATCAATTTTTAAACCTTTTCAAAATGAGTCAGTTAAATTGTATTTACCAGTGTAAACTGACGTATTTTTCCCAAAAGGTTAAGTGCAGGTACTACTCGTACTAGGCTGGCTGTCTTCTAAGCGTCCACAATAAGTCTCGCAAGCTTGGATGTCATTAAAGTTGTTGAATAATATCTTCTTTTATTTAGATCCGCCTGTGGATCCGTTTCAACTATTCGTGATATTTAATATTACACTTTATTAAAGTTGAAATGAATCTATCTTTGCTTCCGCTGTGCATTTATATATATTGTGTTGTTTGTCTATGATGATACCAACTACGTCACGATACTCCCCACCGGTGACACGTGGAAAATAGGGGTGTGACAACGTCGGATCAAGGAGCTGGACGGAAGGAAATGCAACCGCTTAAGGGGTTAGCATCTTTCGTCAACTTTTCACTAACGGGTTTTCCCGCCCAAAGACTCCCGGCTATAAATATGAGAACTATTCAGGTATGAAATTTAAGTTACACACACTTCTCAAATACATCTTCTTCTTCATAACCCATACTTATTCTCACACCGGAGTCGGGTCAAGGAAAGAACCCTTTTCTCCCCTTGGTGAGGCTAACGGTGGTTCTTTTTTGCAGAATTCACCGGAGGAGAAGATCAATTGTAACCAAATCAAATGAGAGGAAACCCACATTTTTATGCGAATTCAAACCCCCTAGATAATTGATCCCGGTCGATTATTCTAGTGTTTCTTCATTGGCGCCCACCGATTCCTCTGTTTTTTTAGTTTCATCTCGTTTCGATTTAGCTTCTTTATTCTCTGTCTTCACATGACAGAGAATCCATCATCTCACCCATCAGGTCCTCGATCTGAGTTCGAGGGTTCTACAACCCAAAATACCCAGATCGACGGAATCATGGGAACAAACGATAATAAAAATCATTCAGACGGAAAGAATTCATTAGATCAACTCATAGAGAGATCCCCAGAGTACTGGTTTAACAGATGCCAGATTGCTTTGAACATAATTTTTACACAAATTGCCAGACCTGAGTTCTCAAACATCAGATCTGGTGGAGACATCGACACTATAGTATTGGACCCACCAACACCTTGTCAGGGGGACATCCAATCTAACAGTAATATTGAGATACGTCAACAATCCAGAAATATCAGCCATCAGAAAGCTAAATCAAAACACATAAACATGGTACAAGGAGGCCCTTCACGAAGGCCAAACAAACGATGTCATGATCAGCATTGGAGGGAACAGCAAGTTGTGTTCCCAGTGGTTCCTGGAGGCCCTCAGGAAGAGCGACCAGTAATTATTACTGGCATCTTCAGCCATTATCGAACGGACTATATGTTTATAGATCTAGGAAGCTCAATGGATATCATATACGAGCAGTGCTTCAAACAGCTCGATCCAGAAGACAAAGCACGCCTAGAGCCGGTCGATTTTCCTCTCACCGGATTTTGTAATGAAGATGTATTCCCATTAGGACAAATAGCATTCTCTGTGACTCTATCCAATGGCGAGCATTCGCGTACAGTCACAGTAAATTTCATGGTTATGCCAGCAACATCACGTCATGATGTATTGCTCGGGAGAAGATCACAGAGAGAATTCAGCATGATCACCTCTATTCCACATGCTGCAAGCGGATTCCCAACAGAAACTGGAGTAGCAATTTTGTAC
This sequence comes from Helianthus tuberosus, assembly GCA_030545235.1. NCBI lineage: Eukaryota > Viridiplantae > Streptophyta > Magnoliopsida > Asterales > Asteraceae > Helianthus > Helianthus tuberosus. The sequence goes on from CM060373.1 coordinate 57,554,701, forward strand.
TCAAGTAAAGAGGTCATGTACGTGGACGATGAACCACCAGCAAAAGTGGCCAAACCTTCAGCATCAAACGAACCAGAAAAATAGGTTCTGAACAACGAATATCCAGAGCAGACCATCCTGCTAGGACACGCCATTTCACTGGCAACGCGAATACAATTAAAAGAATTGTTGTCCAACAATAAAGACATATTCGCTTGGTGCCCAGCAGACATGACTGGGGTTCCACGCGACATAGCGCAACATTGTTTGAACATCCGACCCTCAGCAGAACCTGTTGCTCAGGGGAGGCGCAGCTTTAGTGAAGAAAAAGCGAAAGCCATGGACGAGCAAGTAACAGAGTTACTTAATGCGGGAATCCTGCGCGAAGTTAAATACCATACATTGGTTGCCAATCCAGTAATGGTACAGAAACACAGTGGCGGATGGAGAATGTGCGTCGACTTCAAATACCTGAACAAAGCATGCCCCAAAGATTGCTATGCGCTTCCTAAGATAGACAAAAAAGTCGACTCTCTAGCATCATTTCGATGGAAGTGTTTTCTTGACTGTTACAAAGGTTATCATCAGGTCCAGATGAAGGAAGAAGACGAAGATAAGACTGCATTCCGCACAGATAAGGGCATCTTCTGCTACACCAAAATGCCCTTCGGCCTGCACAACGCAGGCGCAACATACCAACGACTAATGGACACTGCCTTCAGAGGTGACATTGGTAAAACAGTCGAAGTATACATGGACGACCTTGTCATCATGAGTCATGAGAAAGAAACAATGTTGGAAAACATTCAGCGCACATTCGACTCATTGCGCAGCGTAAACTTAAAACTCAACCCAACAAAATGTTCCTTCGGGATGGAAGAAGGGAAGTTTCTGGGTTTCATAGTAACGCGAGATGGGTTTAAAGTAAATCCAGAAAAGGTGCAGGCCATCCAGCTAATGCCATCACCTGCAACAATAAAAGAAATGCAAAGACTCGCCGGGCGCTTGGCAGCCTTGAACAGATTCTTGGCCAATCATGCAGCAAAGTCTTATCCATTCATCAGTACACTACGGAACTGCGCCAAGAAAACTCACTTCCAGTGGACACCTGAAGCGGAAACAGCCTTCAAGCAAATGAAGGAATGTTTGATTCAGTTACCAACGCTGACGGCGCCACGAGAAAAGGAACCATTGATCCTATATTTATCTGCTGCGGAAGTAGCAGTAGGCGCGGTCTTAATGGTGGAGCGCGAAAACGTTCAGACTCCAATTTACTATATAAGCAAGATGCTCACCGGCCCGGAAACTCATTACTCAATGATAGAAAAACTGGTCCTAGCACTGGTACTAACGGGTTTTCCCGCCCAAAGACTCCCGGCTATAAATATGAGAACTATTCAGGTATGAAATTTAAGTTACACACACTTCTCAAATACATCTTCTTCTTCATAACCCATACTTATTCTCACACCGGAGTCGGGTCAAGGAGAGAACCCTTTTTTCCCCTTGGCGAGGCTAACGGTGCTTCTTTTTTGCAGAATTCACCGGAGGAGAAGATCAATTGTAACCAAATCAAACAAGAGGAAACCCACCTTTTTATGCGGATTCAAACCCCCTAGATAATTGATCCCGGTCGATTATTCTAGTGTTTCTTCAACATCCGATTGGTCGTTGCAACATTTAACGACAGTGGTTGTTGGAAGAAGACGGTTTTTTTAAAGTACACTAGGTGGTTTCACTTACTGATTAACGGCTACAACGTTTAACGATAGCGGTTTCACTTACCGTCGGTTAGGAAGAAGACGGTTGTGTTAGTGGCTGTTGGTGGTGTTGCTGAATCCGGTTTTACTTACCGCCGACAAGGAAGAAGACGGTTGTGTTAGTGGTTGTTGGTTGTTGGAAGAAGTCGGTTGCTGGTACGAGACGTTTCCAGATCTATAAATTTGTCATCATAGCTTCAGATCTGACAATCAGTCACCACGATGTGAAACCGGAAAAATGGTGTGAGAAGTGGCTGGACGCCCTACCTTATTTGTCTCTCTTTATACAATCCATGTCTCCCCTTTATTTTGTAATACCAGTCTTACATATCAACTAGTTACATATGTAACAATTACTAGTATAACGACGAACAAAAAAAATCTCGTCATAATAAAAACGAATTTATTTAATCTGAAATTTAAAATTGATTTGAATGAAAAATAAGGTTGTAGATAAAGTAAGAGAGAGAATGTTGGTGAGAGAAAAACGGTAGAGAGATAATGTTGGTGAGAGAAAAAGGTAGAGAGAGAATGTTGGTGAGAGAAAATGTGGAGAGTGAATGTTGGTGAAATGAAATGTGGAAAGAGAATGCTATTTAATATTATTTGTTATGTACTTTGTGTAATATGTCTTGACAAAAATACCCCTCTAGCCACTTAAATGGTATTAAATTTAAATCAAATTACTATCTAATAATTTCAACCATTGGATCATGTTGATCAATGGTTATCATAGAGTTTACTAGGTTTTCTTACTACAAATAAGTTTTCTATAGATCTTTTCCCTATATATATATATATATATATAGGACAAAGATCCGTTAGGAACCACCCCTTATTGCGAGAACCGCGAGAACCAGTGTGAACACAAACAGTAATTCCTAAAAAAATCTAAAAAACACCCAAATTTTTTTTTTTTTTTTTTTTACTATTTTTTTTGAAAAAATCGCTATATTTTGTTAATAAAAAAAATAAAAAAAAATTCAAAAAAAAAAAAAATTTGAGTAACAGTTATCCATGCACATGTGCATATGTGTCGTTTCTTTGTCAAATTCCGTAATTCATTACAAATAATAGTCAATTGCACTTTCATTTACACTACTACGTGTAATACACTATTTTTTACATTACCAATGTTAGAAATGCACATGTGCATCTATATGTATCAACAGGAAATAAGGTGTTTTGGTACACTACTTTCTCTTTCATCTATCATTCCATCCATAATACACAAGCATGCACATGTGCATTTTTGTCATTTCTTTGACAAATTCCGTAATTCATTACATATATTAGACAATTGCACTTTCATTTACACTACCATATGTAATACACTACTTTTTACATTACCAATATTAGAAATGCACATGTGCATTCATATGTATCAACATGAAATAAGGTGTTTTGGTACACCACTTTAAATACACTTTCCCTTTCATCTATCATACCATCCATAATACACTACCATTACCTCCTACCATCCATAATACAATACCATTACCTCCTACCATCCTTAATACAATACCATTAACAATATTTTCACTTTATTACATGTATGTAAACACCATTTATACCATCCAATCAACATATTACATAAAAAATTGACAACTATAACCAAACCATCAACCACTAGATATAACTAACCAAAAAACATGTATATGGGTCTACTTCTCCATTCAAAATCACAAACTTTTTGTACCAAAACACGTTATATCATGGTTATACCTAATTATGCACATGTGCATTTTGAATATTGGTAATGTAAAAAGTAGTGTATTACTAATGGTATTGTAAATTAAAGTGCAATTGTCTATTCCTGATAACGTATTACCGAATTTGTTGAAGTAATGATACATATGCACATGTGCATGGATAACTCTTACTCGAAAAAAAAAAGTTTTTTTTTTTTATTTATGGGAACGAAATATAGCGATTTTTTATTAAAAAATATTAAAAAAAATAAAAAAAAAATTTGAGTGCTTTTTTGATTTTTTTTTAGATTTTATTTTGTGTTCACATTGGTTCTCGCGGTTCTCGCAATAAGGGTGGTTCTCGCATGAACCTTACCCTATATATATATATATATATACTAGTCGTTTACCCGCGCGATGCAGCGGGAAACATATCACTTAGGTTGGTGAGTTTAGGGCTATGTACGGGGCGGTTCGGTTTTGAGCCATAACCAAAACCAAACATATCACTTAGGTTGGTGAGTTTAGGGCTAGTGGAAAACCCGCGCGGTGCGGTGGTGGCGACAATTTTCGTTGCAGTACATCCAACAAAACGCCTATAAAGTAATCTTTTTTAAAAAAAACATGCCACAATAGTTTGGGTCACTTGACGTTTTCGGCCGTAAAAGTTAACGTATTCAGAAGGTCAGTAGTTTCCACTGTGGAATAGCTTTTTAAAGAGTCTTGTCCTATACAATGTTCGAAATCAATATACTTAATTATAATCTCATAAATTTCATGGGTTGAAGAAAACGATATTTATCATAAATCTGTAAATCTTTTTTATAAATTAAATTGCATATTACATATAATAAGAAAAAATCAAATTACAGTTGTAATTCATAAATCTCTAATAGCTTGAAACTCAATCACCCACTAACACTGTTGCAAATATTTTCCCCACGTCATACAGAAACTCATATGTTATCTTATTGTTTGGCGTTGGACATGGACCGGAAGAAGCGGACGTTTACCTCGGTACCACATATGTTATCTTATTGTTTGTCGTTGGACATGGACTTGAAGAAGTGGTTGGCCTGCTGAAAGATCAGGACTAACCGTAATGAAAAAGTTTTTTAAAATTAGCGTCAGATTACAGTATTTTGAGGAGGTTAAGGGCAAGTCGTATTGGTGGGTGATGAAAAGAAGCCATGTAGCAGGTCTAGATTCAGAGAAAGAGAACTGGAGTAATTTCACAGGGATGGAATTTGCCTAGTTTGATGTGGTTATGCGGCTTTATGTTCTTTTTTTTGTTTTCCTTTTTTGTCTATGAATGTGTTTTTTGTTGGCTGTATTGTTCCCTTAGCATCTTGCTAAGGCTATTGTGATTTGGTAATAAATGGGTTCTTTTGGATGGCGAAAAACTCAGCCACTTGTCTAGCATACCTTCACATACATAGAACCACTATATGATCATAAAAAAGGCATGTACACATGTCTAGCATACCTTCACATACATAGAACCACTATATGATAATAAAAAAGGCATGCACATGTAGTCTTCCTTCCTAGCAAAGCGTCGGTGTGGTTAACAATGAGATCTTAAATTAGGGATGTCAATCTGATACAAGTGATTTTAGTAACATTTGAACAGGCAATATGATAGAAATGCTTCTCAAGTAGTCAAAAGGGGTCTTGTAGTATGTCTTAAGTAAATAGTAATCCATGCTGCAACAGAAGAAAAAAATAAACCAACTGAAATATTGCAAGGCGATATAAATAAATAGAAAAGTTGTTAGCATGCTAGAAAACGGATTAAGGTAAGAAACCTCATAAATCTATTTATTGGACTTTTGCTAAAATACACGACCAAACATCCATCATTGAAGGCCAAACTGTAATTAGAAAGATGCAAAACCTGGTGATCCACATAAGCCCAACCCCTCCGTATACGTTCCACTTCTAAATCATATAGTTCTTGAATACTATCACAGGTGTATGTGATCTGCAAATTCAAATTTTATTACAATACTGTGGACCATGAAGAAACAAACAGGGTTGACCATTGACTTCACTTAGATTTATTATTACAATACCTTAACGCAAATGTAAGGTCTACACCTTGATGCTCACTATCCGAGTAAGAAGAGTTATAAGGCCTGAATGCAATAGTCGCACCTGGGTGTCTTTCCCAATTGATACCAATGATCTGATGCCCTCCGACTGTTATCATCGAGTAAAAACTCAAACGAATATAAATATTCTTTTAACCTAAGAAAACATAATTGTACAAACTACTTTTAGTATATGAAATAGATTTGCTAAAAATAAGCAATCAGTCTAAGGTGTACCATCTGGTTCTCTAGTTACGCATCTGTCTCTATAATTATGGTTGGATCCTGATAAATGTTGCCTTTGAAATCTCCCCACATGCTAAACTATAACTGACCCAACAAATGCCATTCAAAGTATCAAGCATTGAGGTAATCATAAAAGCTTTGTTATATTAGTTAAAACAACGCTAACAAAAAAAAAACGCAGAGGGAGGAAGCTGCGTTTTTGCATTCGTTTGCAGCCGTATAACGGCGCGTTTACGGCTGCGAACGCAGTAGTAAACGGCTGCAAACGATCCCTGTCAATACCTTCCTCCCTCTGTGTTCGCTGCCAAAATCACCAACATTTCAACTCGTACAATTGCAAAAACAGGTAATTTGAGTAACAAATGAAAACGGGTAATCTTTGGTAAGGATGGCTCAGAACACTTGTTTTCAAAATAACTATATTACGTCAATAATAATTATTTGGGTAAAATAATTTTGGGAGGTTGTATGTATTAAAGTAACTTTAGGCCACTTAATACCAGTTCAACTCATTTGACCCGTTACCATTTAATCTAACTTTGAGTAAGCCGCTTGATACATTCTGCACCAAAGGCGAATCACCGTCTGCAAGAACAAACCATAAAAATCAAAACCTTACATCTTGATTGATAAAATGCTATAACTCACAGAACAAAAGTAAATAAGAACCATTACCTGTAAGAGTAGAGCATGCGGGCGCACTATTGTTCGACCCAACCCATTCATCCACCAAATCCTTCCATTTCCTATTACATATACAAAAGATAAAACAAGCTCAACAACAATCTACAATATAACAATAAGCTTTTCCATAGATAATAGATTCAAATCCAATATACTCTCAATCATGCTCACCTCACCAATTGTTTCACCAGTCCTCTTACTTCATTTGACGGATGCTTTCGAAGTCGATTAACATTCCTTCCTATATCAATTTCCTAATTTGATCATCAAAAATCAGCGTATCTGCGTATGTAACCAAAACTCTATACAATAACATTAATACGTAAAGTAACAAACACAGATGATGTTTATTCACCTTAAGGACTGTAAAAGTCAGATTCATATCAGCTAGGGTTTGAAGCAAATCAACAATAGCATCATCCGTCTAAACCACAATATCATTAACAATAAGTCAACTAACAATCTAATAAGCCACAATATCATTCGTAAAAGGTCAACTAACAATAATAACTCAACTAAAGAATCTAATAAACAAGATGAACACATATGATTCATTGAAAACTATACCTGATTTGAATCCTCAAGCTGCTCTTTAATTCTCAGAACTTTAGAGTGCTCATCATCAAACAAACCTCCATACGGATCTGGTTCATCATCTTCATCCTCTTGCAGAGTTAACGGCGAATCTCACCTCCTCTGACGTCATCGTTCGCCTTCCGGCCAACACCGTTCGGAATCTGCTCATTTAGATCCACGTCGCAATTACTACACCGTTCGGAGTACAGCCGCTGCACGATTCCGTCTCTCCGCCGCTTAAGCTCGCCGGAATATTCCATCGAAGCTACTCCTCATCACCTGATTGGATATTTAAAGGTAAAAACGGCAACAGAGAGGTTATGTGCGTGGAGAAAGGCTGGATCTTGAATCGCCTTGGAGAAAAACCCTAGATCCAGATCTGGAATCGCCAGTGAGAGAGCAGCAGGGAAGCGGGCGATTTTGAAATGTTTTGAAAATTGAAATCATTGTGAAACCTTAATGTATCCCGTGTGTTTTTGTAGAAGGGTATAAGTGGAAAGTGATGTTTTCTGATGCTTAAAAGACTTGTACATCATGCTTTAAGGGTGTTTTAAGGAAATTTCAATGACCTTAAGAAGTCCTTTGGATATGTATATTATATATAGTATAGATAGGGGATGGATCATGAGAAAACTAGTTTAAATGAGAAAACCAAAAAAGCCTAAAAAAACCTAAAAACATACAATTTTTTTTTTTTTACATTTTTTTATATAAAAATCGCTACTTTTTATGTATGGAAAAAAATTTTAATTTTTTTTTTTTGTACTGCACATGTGCTCTAATACATAAAGCTTAAATCACTTAACCCACCCCCCACCGACACCCCCCAAAAACCTAAACCCCCACCCCCCAAAAACCTAAATTCACCCTCCCACCAAAAGCCTAACCCCCCCCCCCCCCAAAAAAAAAAAAAAACCTAAACCTAAACCCCCCAACCCCCCCACCCCCACCCCCACCCTCCCGAAAACCTAAAACTAAACCCTAAACATAAACCCGAAAAAAACCTAAACCCCCCCACCCCACCCCCCAAAAACCTAAACCCCCTCCCCCCACACCCAAAAACCTAATCCTAAACCTCCAAAAAAACAAACCCTAAAAGCTAAACTAGACTCAAAAAGTGAATTTTAATCATGTAATGCAATTGTAAACCCAAAAAAAACCTAAACCCCCCCCCCCCACCCCCCAAAAACCTAAACCCCCCCCCCCCCACACACACACACCCAAAAACCTAATCCTAAACCTCCAAAAAAACAAACCCTAAAAGCTAAACTAGACTCAAAAAACTAATTTTAAGCATGTAATGCAATTGTAGTACATGTTATATTGCACATGTGCACTACTATAATAATAGTATTGAAAACAAGACGACACCATAAATCCTTTTTTATGTCATAAAAATATGCTCGAATATACTTGAATGAAAGATACAAAAATTTGTGATCTTATAGTGCCATTTTTGTTTTAAAATGATAACGTATGGAGAAATGGGAAATGTTTGAAAAGTTATATATATTTTTTTTTTCCAATTTTACCCCTCCTTCATTAAAAGTCTCCCCTCCTTCATTAAAAGTCCCCCCCTCCTTTTTAGTGGTTTTTAGTTAGTTTTCTAGTTTTCTCATTTATATCTAGTTTTCTCATGATCCTCTCCCTATATATATATATATATATAATTTAAAACCCAAGGCAAATAGGAGGCCGCCACATCAAACCCAAGCCCGCCGCCCGACTTCAAACCCAAGCCCCAAGGGGTGGTGGCTTGGGCTTTTTCCCCCAACCCAAGCCCCATACCCCACAGTCTTATGGAACACTTATCTTTTTATATATATATATATATATTTTGCCATTATGTACATGAATGAGATATACATGAATGAGGTTTCACTAATGTACCTCTTCGCTTGTAACTTATACATATAATCAAAACTTAAAAGTTATACAGCATCTAAACTTGATCAAGCAAAACTATATAACTCAATGACATAAGTTACCAAAAAATATAACTTTGAAATTTAAAAGAAAATATATAATTTTGATACGTATCCTTTTTTTTAAGTTCGTACATTTACATTGACACTTCTTTTTTTATTGTTAACTTCAGTAAAGTCAACACCTATGAATTATATAGGCCTGGTCTATTCGCACACGGCCTTTGTCTTTTTGCACACTCAAAGCGCCCCGCTTTGGCCATAGCGGGGCGCTTTGAGTGTGCAAAAAGACAAAAAGTGTTGGCTGGAATTTGTGTTGTTTTTTTTTTAAATAGGTGTGATGTGGGTTAGTTTGGTAGTGTTTTTTGGAGGAAAAAATTGTATTTGAGTTTTATAATACGTTGTTTTATAATTACGTTTGAGTAAACTGCCATTTTGGTCCCTGTGGTTTGGCCAGTTTTGCCACTTTAGTCCAAATCTCAAACTTATTACATCCAGGGCCCTGTGGTTTGCATTTTGTTGCCATTTTAGTCCAAAATCCAAAAAACCCCCTTTTTGACTGTTGAGAGCTGTCTATTTTGTCCTTTAGTGCAGGGGTATTTTGGTCATTTATGTTTTATTTAAAGCAATTCAACAACAACAAAACCCAGAAAATCAAGAACATCTTCAAAGTTCATCATCAAAACCCAGAAAATCAAGAACATCTTCAAGAAAAAACGAGGCTCAGATCTGTATCTTCAAGAACATCATCAAACATCATCATCAAAACAACAACAACAACAACAAAACCCAGAAAATCAAGAACATCTTCTTCAACAACAACAAAACCCAGAAAATCAAGAACATCTTCAAAGTTCATCATTAAAACCCAGAAAATCAAGAACATCTTCAAGAAAAAACGAGGCTCAGATCTGTAAAACCGCCATGGCTGCAAACAGAGGTTGCAAGCGCACTTGCCCTCCTCCGATTCTGCCACGCCAAGCTCGGATTAGGTGAAATCATCACAGCCTCATGGTGAACAAGCCTAATTTGAAATGAAAACATCAGAAACAATCAAACAATCAAACAACATCAGAATACCGAATCAACCAGATCTGCTTCTCTCTCCTATCAAAATACCGATTCAGATCTGAAACTCAAACAATCAAACAGTCAAACACATCTAATTTCGATTCAGATCTGAAACAACATCAGAATACTGAATCAATCAGAATACCGAATCAACCAGATCTGAAAATCAAACAATCAAACAACATCAGAATACCGAATCAATCAGAAACAATCAAACACATCTAATTTCGATTCAGATCTGAAACTCAAACTCAAACTCAAAGCTGAAACTCAAAGCTCAAACCCCTGATTTCGATTCAGATATGAAACTGCCATGGTGATGAAGATGAGATGATGGTGATGAAGATGGAGGCGACGGTGGTGTTGGCGACGGTGGTGTTGGCGGCGACGGTGGTGAGATGATGGTGATGAAGATGGCGGGGACGGTGATGTTGATGATGAAGGAAGATGAGATGATGGTGTTGAAGATGATGAACAGTGGAGAGAGAGAGAGAGATGTCTGTTGAAGATGATGATATGTTGAAGATGATGATAATCAGGCATTATATTTATTAAATTTGAGATATAATATTACAAAATACCCAAAATACCCCTGAGGATAAGGACAAAACAGGGGGGTCAAAAGTGGGAAATCTGGTCAAATTTGAGTTTTGGACTAAAATGGCAACAAAATGCAAACCACAGGGCCCTGGATGTAATAAGTTTGAGATTTGGACTAAAGTGGCAAAACTGGCCAAACCACAGGGACCAAAATGGCAGTTTACTCATTACGTTTTTTTACGTCATTATTTTTATAGAACGTATATAATATAAGTGCGTCTTTATAAACTGTTAACCTAGTTTATTTTGTTAAATTAAACGAACACGTTAAATAAATTGTACAGAAAGCCATAAGAATTAAACGTAAACAATTCAAAACCAACGTGATGTAAATATATATATCAGTTTGTACATACAAAACAAAAAGGTACAACTGACTACATAATACATAACAAAACACTATACAAACAAACTAAGGTACTAATCCTCGTGCGGTGGGGACGGTGGGAGGGGAAGTGGAGGCAACCCAGCGAGCTCTCGTAGAGAAACGAGCGTCTCGATGATCCAGTCCTGGCGTGCGGCCTGGCGTCTGAGGCGCCGGTCGAAGTCCCGAGCCACCTCACGCGCTACCGGAGGCAGGTCAGCGTAAACATGCTGCGGGTACTGTGGCGGCTCCGGAGCTGGCTGAACTGGTGGTACCGGGATCTCCTCGATATGCTCCTCCTGAGCCGGATCCTCTAATACAGGCTGAGCCTGAGGCTGAGGCTGAGCCTGAGGCTGAGCCTGAGCCTGAGCCTCATCCTAAGGCTGGCCCGGGAACTGATCGAGTCCCAGAGCCTGTAGCTGAGCCTGCCGAGCGGCCGCCTGAACATTAGGAGGGGCTAACACTCCAGGCCTCACCTCAATAACAACCGGGATGACCTCCGGCACCACCTCCGGATGCCAAATCAGCCCGTCATGTCCCCTAAACCTCAGACCAACATCAAATCTACGGGTGATCTGCATAGAAGATACTGACGCGCGACCCAACCTGGTAGACGGGACCGGATCGGAGAGCACCGGATCATTCTCGGGCACGAGCCCGAGCGAGCGTGCGATGGCGGTGATGTATGAGCCAGTGTGCACCCACCCGCGGAGCTGCCGGTGGTATACTGTGGCAAAGTAATCTGCCAGGCTGGCTGCTAGATCGCAGGGCTGTCGTCGCAGTAGGCAGTATAGAAAGAAAAGGTCACTGAGGCTGACCTTCTCCCTGCTGGCACCCCGCGGCACGATAGTTGCCGCGATAACATGGTGCAGGTATCGGAACAAGGGGTCTTTAATGGTGGTGGCCTTTTGCCAGGATCTCCCAAAGGGAACCCTGGAAATGGCCCTCCAGAAACTGATAAGCGTCTGCCTGTCCATCATCGTAACCGCCTGCGTATATAAATCAGTATCAAGCTCGGCCTCTGTGTACAAACCTGTATAAACAAATAATATTAAATAAACAAATAATAATAATAAACAAATAATATTAAATAAACAAATAACATTAAATAAACAAATAATAATAATAATAAACAAATAATATTAAATAAACAAATAATATTAAATAAACAAATGATATTAAATATAAAATAATAAATAATATTATTTAAACAAACCTGTATGGACAGCAAACTGCCGCACACTCATCTGAAACTCCTGACCGGCGAGACGGAATGTAACCTCGTGGACTGGAAAATCCGGGTCCTCCACGTAATCCGACGGATGCGGCGCGTATGTAAACGTGGAAAGAAACTCCCACGTAAGCTCAGGGTACGAGTCCTCCATCGCTAACTCAAATAGGCGCGACCAAGGAGTATCTAGTCCAACTATCTCACGCGCCCGCGCGGCCTCTCCCACTGTCTCCAGCAGGCCCCAGTCTATCCCTACATGCTCCCCAATGGGGATGGTGCGCAACCTCGCGCATCTCCCCCTCGCCCGTGACGCCGACGAAAACTGCAGGTACGGACATGCCGGCTCTCCCTCCTCTCCCACATCTCCCTCAGCCTCCATATGCTCAATCTCGTCATCGGAAGAATCCATCCCTGCACGTTGAAATAAACAAATAATATTAAATATAAATAATAAACAAATAATATTAAATATAAAATAATAAACAAATAATATTATTTATAAAATTTTAAATAATAAACAAATAATATTAAATATAAAATAATAAACAAATAATATTATTTATAAAATTTTAAATAATAAACAAATAATATTAAATATAAAATAATAAACAAATAATATTATTTATAAAATATAAATAATAAACAAATAATATTAAATATAAAATAATAAACAAATAATATTATTTATAAAATATAAATAATAAACAAATAATATTAAATATAAAATAATAAACAAATAATATTTAAAAAAAATAAACATGAACCAAGGCGCAGCGCTTTGGTTCTTCGTGATGAAGAACAGCCCACCAGATCGATCCCCACGCCCAAATCAAACAAATATCAAACAAACTGAAACACATAACTTGAACCAAAACAAGAAATGAAGTTCGATCGTACCTTTTAGCGGTTGAAAGCGTGAAAACGTTGATGATCCGGCTCAAGTGTGTGTAAATCGCACCTTGTGTGTGTGTTTGTGTGTTGGGTTTGAAATGGGGGAGAAGGCCGCTCCGCTTCAGCTATAGCGAGGGATCGAAGCGCCCCGCTATGGCCATAGTGCGGCGCTTTGAGGTCAAAGCGGGTCGCTTAGGTCAAAGCGGGGCGTTTAAGGCCTTTTTTTTATTTTTTTTTAAATTGTTTTTAATTCACAAACTCGTCGATAATAGTCTAAATTTTACGTTTTTTCCATTATACATCATTTTTTATTATATATGGACTATACTGCAAGTTCCGGATCAAATCGGTTACGTGTGATGTCTTATTCCGTTATATCGTATCATTTTGGTTTGAAAGCACAAGTACTCCTGTGAGAGGTGTTATGTGTATCAGCCGCCTACCGTACATGAACATGACGTATTTTTTCATTAATGGTAGTATTATGATGTATATTGTCATTTTGGGTCGTACAAGTGCGTATTGAATCTGATTGGGTCGTGTCGGTGACATTCGGTTTTTAACGTGATGTAACGCATATATTGAACAAACACAAACGTGATTATTATTAAACACATTTAACCTACATCGTGAACATATGGGGTTACATTAAGGTTAGGGGCACGATACGTAAGCATTTCGTACGTGTTGATCTGATCCCTGTATAATGTATGCCAGGCTGCTGCGCGCTCTGTTCTGTGTGCTGTCCAGAGTGGGTTTGGGGGAGGCATTGGATAACAACCTCCAAGCTCTACATGTATGAAATGCCCATGGTCGACGAACACAACCGCAACCACCAGGTGAGGTTCCTCAGCTTCGTTTGGCCCGCCCAGCAGAGGGAAAATTGTACAGCTCCCACGCATGTCGAAGGTGTGAACAATCACACCATATCGTTGGGCAATAAGAAACCCCGTCTCAGGCATCGTCATGTAATTTTCGATATCTGCTCGTCCCACCCCCTTGAAATCGATCCGTCTAAGCAGCGCATCATAATGTCCTATGTTTTCCGGATCGAAAAACTGCCTCCAAAGCGATTCGTTCGTACGTAACTCCTTTATAAGTTGTTTCCGGATCATCAAATATGAATTTTGTTTCACTCCTAACCCAACAGCCACCGATCGAAACCCACAATGACCATCTGGTTTCACGTCCTTTATTCTAACGATGTATGGATGGATCACTTCGGGAATCTGAGGTGCGTAGTTGTGGATCGCTATATCCGTCTTAGGACCGAGCTTGATCATCGGGAAATCAGGGTGTAGGTTGATCGTCTGAGGCTGTGACGGTGATATGTACGAGCTGTGACGGGGAAGATCGTCTCAGGCCTCGACCCAAGTTTCTCCCGACGGAATGTACACGCTTTTTCTAGCGGCTTCAACCTTTCTTTCTTCCTGCGTTTTCAATGTTGGGCGACCACGAGTTTTCTTCAGAACAGCAGGAGGTTTTTTGTTATTGTTCCCTGGATTAAGGATTTGCTGAAACTTTTCAAAGAAGCTCCTTTTCACCTGAGGGGGTGTTGGATCGATCTTTTGTTTCAATTTTTCAAATTCCGCGTCTACATCGATATCCTCTATGTTTTTCTTTGCAGGCTTGAAGTTAAGCTTCTTCTAGAACACGTCTATGTGTGTGATCCGGAGTTGCTGACCTGTGGATGAAAACAAATTAGGTGGCAGAATCATAACGAGAAAGGTCAAAGATATTAATTACCTTTATTTTCCAACTTTTCCAAACGACAGGCACATGGCAAACCACAGCTAGTAAAAAGTTGGCAACCACAGCTTGCACCGTAGGCTCTCAACCCGTCTTCCTTACGTTTTAGTTCCCTACTCAAAAGCTCAATCGCATATATTGAAACCTTTCTGAGAATATATGCAAGCATGGGCTGCTTCATGTGGTGCGTCATCACTTTTCGGAGGCTTGTTTCAAAGCTACTACTAATCTCGGTGTATTGTCTATCAACAACATGATCAACATACAGTACAAGTTTATCCAGTGTGTTGCGATGACTTGGAAAGTGACTTTTTAGTGTTGCATGCATGCCCTCAACCCTGTTGGTCGTAGTTTGGTGAAAGTTGATAGTTTTGTTAATCCAGCATGATACAAACTTTTCACGGTACGGATCCAACCAGGATTTCTTCATATAATCAAAAACCTCTAAAATTAAAAAAAACGTAAATAGTCAGTTTTTGTTATTATATAAAATTTGAACATAATTATGTAAGAAATACCTACGTTCACGGTCATCTTCTTTCAGCTGTGCTTCAAGGTTTTCCAAGTTATACCTGTATATTTCCTCGGTCGTAGACTCGCACAATAACCAAAAACTACGTACGAATTCTTTCCAATCCTTGTCAGAGAATTTCTTCTTGCTGTTCTTATTAATATTTTGTTGAATATGGAACCGACAAAGATACTTATGCGCTTTTGGAAAAACTTGTTCACACGCGTTCATTAGCGCAAAATCCCTGTCTGTTAAAATCACGCGCGGTTCCATACATCCTACCAGCATAGACTTGATCCTCTGCAACACCCATAGGTAGTTCTCTGACTTCTCCGCGGAAATTACCGCACAAGCAGCCGTAAACGATTTGTTTGTCGACGTCATGCCTACGACCTGAACAAATGGCAGGTTGTACATGTTCGTTTTGTAGGTGGCGTCAATCATTAGCACATGCGGGAAGGCACACCACATATTGAATGATCTTTCGTGAACAAAGAAGACATCTTCAACTTCGTTTGATATCTCATCCGTGCGCATGTAATAAGTGTAATTTTTTTCGAGAAGAATGCTTTCAAGTTTCTGCATCGGAGACTTACCGACATTTTTTTCGGCGTTGATCTTCTGAACAGCGTTGTGTATATCTTTCGGAATAAGCTTTCTAGCCGGATTGTTTTTTGTCAGCGTTCGCCAGATACTTTGGTTGGGAATGTCTTGCTCTGCCAGCTCCTTAACCAGTTTTGTATCCTCCGAAGAAAGCCTTCTCGCATACGCATGACCCTCTAAGTTTTCAATAGGAGTGTGGTTATGCTTCGCCTTCGTCACCTCGATCCTCCAAACACTTCCGGATGATTCCGAAAACCCGATCATCTCGAACGGGCAGCCTATTTTCTTGCTACCCGTTTTCCTCTGTGTAGCTATACTCTTATGCTCCCCACCAAAAGTACATTGAAACCAAATCTTGTAATTCTCTCCTCTTTTATTCGACCTCTTAGTCACAATGAGGTAACCGTTGTCTTTTGCCGTGTCTTGTACCCAACGCACCAACTCTTTACGTGACGAAAAGGTCTGCGTTGTATCAAACGAAAACGTAACCGGGTAACAGCCTTCCTCGTCAACAGACACATCCCCCGGCTCACCATCGTCACCGAGGTCCGAATATACTTGATGTTCAAAGTTGTGCTCGCCACCGTAACCGAAATTCGAATAACCTTGTAAGCTCTGTTGACAACCGTAACTGTCGTTTGCACCACACTCCTGCTGTACAAAGCTGTACTCGCCACCGTAACCGAAATTCGAATAACCTTGTTGTGCGTAAGGGTCCTCCACAGGGGTATTCAAATCCAGCGTCACCGTGTTATCACGATAACGAATGCCAGATACAACCTCTGCCTCCCTCAAGTTGGACGAGACCGGTTTCTCATACGAGTCAGAAATAGCGGTCCCCTCGTAAGAATCAGGAACAACTGTCTCGTCAGAATATTGACCGAAAATATAGTTGTTTAACCACGACATCGTTTTTTGTAAACAACAAACAACAAAACACTCGAATACCCACGTATGTTTGTAAACAACGTATTGAGTGCGACCTTGTCTCGAACGATGCTTTTCTGAAGAAGAACGTATGCTTGCTTGGCCAACCTCAATCAGTAGCTTGCTTTTAAAAGTGAAAATTTGGGTCGAAGCGCCGCGCTATGGCCAAAGCGCGGCGCTTAGGGTTAACGACAAAACATCATAATCAGCTTTATGTCTGTCAAATAGTAGGGAATGTCTCAAACGTCAATCGAAGCACCTTTTGTCGACCGAAGCGCCCCGCTATGGCCATAGCGCGGCGCTTCGAGGTGTGAAAATAATTTTCTACGTGTGGGAATAGCATGACCCATTATATAACACAAAAGTCAACTACCTAGAGTTTGATTGCACAATTTGGTTCACACTACCAATCCCCACTAGTCTAATCAAATACAATTAACTATATGGATTGGATTTGAAACCGAAATTCATTTTTGTGTGTTTTATAGATTTTTTTAGGTTTTTTTAGGGTTTAGTTTTTAACATTTAGCTTGGGTGGGGGTGGGGGGCGGGTTAGGTTTTTTTTAGGTTGGGGGGGTGGGGGTAGTTTTTAGCATTTAGTTTGGGGGGGGGGGGGGGGAGGGGTTAGGGTTTTTTTTTGGGGGGGGGGGGGTGGGTTAGGTTTTTTTAGGTTATTTTGTTGTGCTCACATTGGTTCTCATGGTTCTCAAATTTATTATTCTCTACTTATATCTAGCAGAAGATATACAATTTTTATACATATCCTTCGTCTCACAAAATAAAAGTGTACTGGTACCGGTACCGGTTAAATACTTGTTGACACCAAGCTTATCACAACCCGTGATACAAAAAAAAAATCATTAAAGTTAAGAATAATATCAAAATGTATTTAACTTAAAAAGTAAAGAAAATAATAATTATTATTATAATATTAAAATAATAAAAATACAAAAAAACTATAAATATTTATTAATAAAAATAAATAATTAAATTAATATATATATATATATATATATATATTCTCTACTTATATCTAGCAGAAGATATACAATTTTTATACATATCATTCGTCTCACAAACTAAAAGTGTACTGGTACCGGTACCGGTTAAATACTGGTTGACACCAAGCTTATCACAACTCGTGATACAAAAAAAAATCATTAAAGTTAAGAATAATATGAAAATGTATTTAACTTAAAAAGTAAAGAAAATAATTATTATTATAATATTAAAATAATAAAAGTACAAAAAAACTATATATATTTATTAATAAAATAAATAATTTAATTAATAATTTAATTATTTTAAATAAAGTAATATTTTATAAAGTAGGAAATAGTAATTTAATCATATTTTAATGTTATTAAATTTTTTTTTACCATTTATGTCATAATAAATTAACCATTAGTTATGAAAATATATTATTCATCTTATATAAGCCGTTATCTTAGATTATAATTTTATAATAACTAATTATCAATTAAACCCGTATAACAATTATAAACCTTTAACATATTTTTCAGTATTCAACATGTGTGATACATGAGCTATCATGGTATTTCAGTGTTGCAAATTAATATAGGCTGCTTTCTATGATAAATTTAAATTAGTTTTGTAAATTGTTATATGGTAATAAAAATACGTCAATTATATGCATGAAGTTTTATTTTTTTACAAATTATATAATTATACCGTTTTTATTGTACAACCCCGTGCAACACACAAGTCTATAACCTAGTATAATAATAATAAAGTAATTAATAGCCGATCTAAAATGATAAATCGTATCTAAATAATAAATCATAATTATATCAAATTCTAACTAATATATTCTAAATAATAATAATAGTAGTAGTAATACTAATACTAATACTAATACTAATAATAATAATAATAATAATAATAATAATAATAATAATAATAATAATAATAATAATAATAATAATAATAATAATAATAATATAAGCATTGTTCTATATATTGGAAATTTTATTTAATGTATTTTTCACGATATATTTGGGAGAGAAGCATAGTAGTTTTTTGGAACTAATATATGTCAGAATTATTGATTTTTCTCTTTTTATAAAATTGAAAACATAAAATTCAGAATAAAAAGTGGTGTAAACTTTAAACTACAAATAACAGGTGTACAATTTTGTTTTGTTGTTAGCATTTTGGTCCATGGCGCCTCTTCCACGATCAAAGTGGAATACTTGACTTCAACCATACTCCATCTTTATATCATTACATGATAAGGAAAATGATGAGAAGCTATTACAATTGGATGAGCACGGTACCTGTTCGGTACCGGTACCGAAAGTACCGATATCGAAAAACGGGAAAAAATGATACCGGTATTGAATATATCGGTTTGGTACCGGTACTTACCAGTGTTTTACCCGTAAATACCAGTACCAAAAAACGAATAAAATGGGAACCGGTACCGAATATACCCGGTACAGTACAGTTTGATACAGGCACGGTACCAAATGTTCATCCCTACGTCACAACCTCTTTTTGGATAGCAAAGCATTCCTACTAAAGGTAAAGCTATAGATCAATTTTGAGTTTATACATTATAATATTTGTGTCTGATAACTATATGATGTAATAAATTTGTTAAATAATAATATAGTCAAAGATTTTAAAGTTTTATAAAAAAAGGGTCATGCTAGCTGCACACGCCCAAAATTATTTTCACACCCCAAAGCGCCGCGCTATGGCCAAAGCGCGGCGCTTCGATCGACAATACGTGCTTCGATTGACGTTTGAAACATTCGATACTGTTTGACAGACATAAAGCTAATCATGATGTTTTGTCGTTAACCCTAAGCGCCGCGCTTTGGCCATAGCGCGGCGCTTCGACCCCAAATTTCACCCTTTTTCCCCTTTTAAAAGCAACCTGTGAGACACACATTTCGATCACACACATTGTCTTCGATATACATTTTGCCTTCATTTCAGATCCGTTGTGTTTCTTCTCAAAATAACGCGCGGTTTTGCTGTATTAGTTACATCTCTTGAAAAAACGATGTCGTGGTTAAACAACTATATTTTCGGTCAATATTCTGACGAGACAGTTGTTCCTGATTCTTACGAGGGGACCGCTATTTCTGACTCGTATGAGAAACCGGTCTCGTCCAACTTGAGGGAGGCAGAGGTTGTATCTGGCATTCATTATCGTGATAACACGGTGACGCTGGATTTGAATACCCCTGTGGAGGACCCTTACGCACAACAAGGTTATTCGAATTTCGGTTACGGTGGCGAGTACAGCTTTGTACAGCAGGAGTGTGGTCCAAACGACAGTTACGGTTGTCAACAGAGCTTACAAGGTTATTCGAATTTCGGTTACGGTGGCGAGCACAACTTTGAACATCAAGTATATTCGGACCTCGGTGACGATGGTGAGCCGGGGGATGTGTCTGTTGACGAGGAAGGCTGTTACCCGGTTACGTTTTCGTTTGATACGACGCAGACCTTTTCGTCACGTAAAGAGTTGGTGCGTTGGGTACAAGACACGGCAAAAGACAACGGTTACCTCATTGTGACTAAGAGGTCGAATAAAAGAGGAGAGAATTACAAGATTTGGTTTCAATGTACTTTTGGTGGGGAGCATAAGAGTATAGCTACACAGAGGAAAACGGGTAGCAAGAAAATAGGCTGCCCGTTCGAGATGATCGGGTTTTCGGAATCATCCGGAAGTGTTTGGAGGATCGAGGTGACGAAGGCGAAGCATAACCACACTCCTATTGAAAACTTAGAGGGTCACGCGTATGCGAGAAGGCTTTCTTCGGAGGATACAAAACTGGTTAAGGAGCTGGCAGAGCAAGACATTCCCAACCAAAGTATCTGGCGAACGCTGACAAAAAAAAATCCGGCTAGAAAGCTTATTCCGAAAGATATACACAACGCTGTTCAGAAGATCAACGCCGAAAAAAATGTCGGTAAGTCTCCGATGCAAAAACTTGAAAGCATTCTTCTCGAAAAAAATTACACTTATTACATGCGCACGAATGAGATATCAAACGAAGTTGAAGATGTCTTCTTTGTTCACGAAAGATCATTCAATATGTGGTGTGCCTTCCCGCATGTGCTAATGATTGACGCCACCTACAAAACGAACATGTACAACCTGCCATTTGTTCAGGTCGTAGGCATGACGTCGACAAACAAATCGTTTACGGCTGCTTGTGCGGTAATTTCCGCTGAGAAGTCAGAGAACTACCTATGGGTGTTGCAGAGGATCAAGTCTATGCTGGTAGGATGTATGGAACCGCGCGTGATTTTAACAGACAGGGATTTTGCGCTAATGAACGCGTGTGAACAAGTTTTTCCAAAAGCGCATAAGTATCTTTGTCGGTTCCATATTCAACAAAATATTAATAAGAACAGCAAGAAGAAATTCTCTGACAAGGAATGGAAAGAATTCGTACGTACATTTTCGTTATTGTGCGAGTCTACGACCGAGGAAATATACAGGTATAACTTGGAAAACCTTGAAACACAGCTGAAAGAAGATGACCGTGAACGTAGGTATTTCTTACATAATTATGTTCAAATTTTATATAATAACAAAAACTGACTATTTACGTTTTTTTTAATTTTAGAGGTTTTTGATTATTTGAAGAAATCCTGGTTGGATCCGTACCGTGAAAAGTTTGTATCATGCTGGATTAACAAAACTATCAACTTTCACCAAACTACGACCAACAGGGTTGAGGGCATGCATGCAACACTAAAAAGTCACTTTCCAAGTCATCGCAACACACTGGATAAACTTGTACTGTATGTTGATCATGTTGTTGATAGACAATACACCGAGATTAGTACAAGCTTTGAAACAAGCCTCCGAAAAGTGATGACGCACCACAAGAAGCAGCCCATGCTTGCATATATTCTCAGAAAGGTTTCAATATATGCGATTGAGCTTTTGAGTAGGGAACTAAAACGTAAGGAAGACGGGTTGAGAGCCTACGGTGCAAGCTGTGGTTGCCAACTTTTTACCAGCTGTGGTTTGCCATGTGCCTGTCGTTTGGAAAAGTTGGAAAATAAAGGTAATTAATATCTTTGACCTTTCTCGTTATGATTCTGCCACCTAATTTGTTTTCATCCACAGGTCAGCAACTCCGGATCACACACATAGACGTGTTCTGGAAGAAGCTTAACTTCAAGCCTGCAAAGAAAAACATAGAGGATATCGATGTAGACGCGGAATTTGAAAAATTGAAACAAAAGATCGATCCAACACCCCCTCAAGTGAAAAGGAGCTTCTTTGAAAAGTTTCAGCAAATCCTCAATCCAGGGAACAATAACAAAAAACCTCCTGCTGTTCTGAAGAAAACTCGTGGTCGCCCAACATTGAAAACGCAGAAAGAAAGAAAGGTTGAAGTCGCTAGAAAAAGCTCGTACATTCCGTCGGAAGAAACTTGGGTCGAGGCCTCAGATGATCTTCCCCGTCACAGCTCGTACATATCACTCGAAGATTCTAGAAGACAAAAGAATACCAAACCGATCAACCTGCACCCTGATTTCCCGATGATCAAGCTCGGTCCTAAGACGGATATAGCGATCCGCAACTACGCATCTCAGATTCCCGAAGTGATCCATCCATACATCGTTAGAATAAAGGACGTGAAACCAGATGGTCATTGTGGGTTTCGATCGGTGGCTGTTGGGTTAGGAGTGAAACAAAATTCATATTTGATGATCCGGAAACAACTTATAAAGGAGTTACGTACGAACGAATCGCTTTGGAGGCAGTTTTTCGATCCGGAAAACATAGGACATTATGATGCGCTGCTTAGACGGATCAATTTCAAGGGGGTGGGACGAGCAGATATCGAAAATTACATGACGATGCCTGACACGGGGTTTCTTATTGCCCAACGATACGGTGTGATTGTTCACACCTTCGACATGCGTGGGAGCTGTACAATTTTCCCTCTGCTGGGCGGGCCAAACGAAGCTGAGCAACCTCACCTGGTGGTTGCGGTTGTGTTCGTCGACCATGGGCATTTCATACATGTAGATCTTGGAGGTTGTTATCCAATGCCTCCCCCAAACCCACTCTGGACAGCGAACAGAACAGAGCGCGCAGCAGCCTGGCACACATTATACAAGGATCAGATCAACGCGTACGAAATGCTTACGTATCGTGCCCCTGACCTTAATGTAACCCCATATGTTCACGATGTAGGTTAAATGTGTTTAATAATAACCACGTTTGTGTTTGTTCAATATATGCGTTACATCATAATACTACAATTAATGACAATATACATCATAATACTACAATTAATGAAAAAATACGTCATGTTCATGTACGGTAGGCGGCTGATACACATAACACCTCTCACAGGAGTACTTGTGGTTTCAAACCAAAATGATACGATATAACGGAATAAGACATCACACGTAACCGATTTGATCCGGAACTTGCAGTATAGTCCATATATAATAAAAAATGAAGTATAATGGAAAAAACGTAAAATTTAGACTATTATCGACGCGTTTGTGAATTAAAAACAATTTAAAAAAAAATAAAAAAGGCCTTAAACGCCCCGCTATGACCAAAGCTTAGCGTTTTACCCTTGAAGCGCCCCGCTATGGCCAAAGCGGGGCGCTTTGGTCCCTCGTTATACCTGAAGCGGGGCAGCTTCTCCCCCACTTCAACACAACACACAAAACACACACACAAGGTGCGATTACACACACTTCGATCCGGATATCTTCGTTTTCAATCTTTCGACCGCTAAAAAGGTAAATCGAACACCCTTAATCGTTTTGGTTAACTGTAAATGTTTGATATTTGTTTGATTTGGGCGTTTGGATCGATTGGGGGGGGGGGGGCTGTTATTCATCGCGAAGAACCAAAGCGCCGCGCCGAGGCCATAGCGCGGCGCTTTGGTTCATGTTTATTTATTTTTTTAAATATTATTTGTTTAATAATATTTGTTTAATATTATTTGTTTAATAATATTTGTTTAATAATATTAAAATTTTATAAATAATATTATTTGTTTATTATTTTATATTTAATATTATTTGTTTATTATTTAAAATTTTATAAATAATATTATTTGTTTATTATTTAAATTATATTTAATATTATTTGTTTATTATTTAAATTGTTTAAATAATATTATTTGTTTATTATTTTATATTTAATATTATCTTATCAACGTGCAGGGATGGATTCTTCCGATGACGAGATTGAGCATATGGAGGCTGAGGGAGATGAGGGAGAGCAGGAAGAGCCGGCATGTCCGTACCTGCAGTTTCCGCCGGGGTCACGGGCGAGGAGGAGATGCGCGAGGTTGCGCGCCATCCCCATTGGGGAGCATGTAGGGATAGACTGGACCCTGTTGGATACCGTGGGAGAGGCCGCGCGGGCGCGTGAGATAGTTGGACTAGATACTCCTTGGTCGCGCCTATTTGAGTTAGCGATGGAGGACTCGTACCCTGAGCTTACGTGGGAGTTTCTTTCCACGTTTACATACGCGCCGCATCCGGCGGATTACGTGGAGGACCCGGATTTTCCAGTCTACGAGGTTACATTCCGTCTTGCCGGTCAGGAGTTTCGGATGAGTGTGCGGCAGTTTGTTGTCCATACAGGTTTGTTTAAATAATATTATTTATTATTTTATATTTAATATCATTTGTTGATTTAATGTTATTTGTTTATTTAATGTTATTTGTTTATTTAATATTATTTGTTTATACAGGTTTGTACACAGAGGCCGAGCTTGATACTGATTTATATACGCAGGCGGTTACGATGATGGACAGGCAGACGCTTATCAGTTTCTGGAGGTCCATTTCCATTAGACCCTTTGGGAGATCCTGGCAAAAGGCCACCTCCATTAGAGACCCCTTGTTCCGATACTTGCAGCATGTTATCGTGGCAACTATCGTGCCGCGGGGTGCCAGCAGGGAGAAGGTCAACCTCAGTGACCTTTTCTTTCTATACTGCCTACTGCGCCGCCAGCCCTGCAATCTAGCAGCCTGCCTGGCAGATTACTTTGCCACAGCATACCACCGGCAGCTCCGCGGGTGGGTGCACACTGGCTCATTCATCACCGCCATCGCACGCTCGCTCGGGATCGTGCCCGAGGGAGATCCGCTGCTGTCCGATCCGGTCCCGTCTACCAGGTTGGGCCGCGCGTCAGTTTCTAGCATGCAGATCACCCGTCGCTTTGATGTTGGTCTGAGGTTTAGGGGCGCAGACGGGCTGATTTGGCAGCCGGAGCCGGTGCCGGAGGTCATCCCGGTTGTTATTGAGTTGAGGCCTGGAGTGTTGGCCCCTCCTGCTGAGCAGGCGGCCGCTCGGCAGGCTCAGCTACAGGCTCTGGGACTCGATGAGTTCCCGGGCCAGCCTCAGGCTGAGGCTCAGGCTCAGCCTCAGGCTCAGCCTATATTAGAGGATCCGGCTCAGGAGGAGCATATCGAGGAGATCCCGGTACCACCAGTTCAGCCAGCTCCTGAGCCGCCACAGTACCCGCAGCACGTTTACGCTGACCTGCCTCCGGTAGCGCGTGAGGTGGCTCGGGACTTCGACCGGCGCCTCAAACGCCAGGCCGCACGCCAGGACTGGATCATCGAGACGCTCGTTTCTCTACGAGAGCTCGCTGGGTTGCCTCCACTTCCCCTCCCACCGTCCCCACCGCACGAGGATTAGTATCTTAGTTTGTTTGTATAGTGTTTTGTTATGTATTATGCAGTCAGTTGTACCTTTTTGTTTTGTATGTACAAACTGATATATATATATATATATATATATATATTGCAGTTAATCTTCTATTTACATCACGTTGGTTTTGGATTGTTTACGTTTAATTCTTATGGTTTTCTGTACAATTTATTTAACGTGTTCGTTTAATTTAACAAAATAAACTAGGTTAACAGTTTATAAAGACGCACTTATATTATATACGTTCTATAAAAATAATGACGTAAAAAACGTAATTATAAAACAACGTATTATAAAGGCCACCCATTATAAAACTCAAATACAATTTTTTCCTCCAAAAAACACTACCAAACTAACCCACATCTCACCTATTTCAAAAAAAAATCAACACAAATTCCAACCATTGCTTTTTGTCTTTTTGCACACTCAAAGCGCCCCGCTTTGGCCATAGCGGGGCGCTTTGGCCAAGGTCAACAGACAAGGACTGACTGACCTTGGCCAAAGCGCCCCGCTATGGCCAAAGCGGGGCGCTTCGAGTGTGCAAAAAGACTAAGGCCGTGTGCGAATAGACCAGGCCTAAAAAAAAAGAGCTAAGGTTTACCAATAGAAATGCAAGCCACAATGATTTACCAATAGAAATGTAAATAAACAGTAAACTACAAAGGATGATAGATTGCACCCGTGGCCCATTCAATGTAGTTGGGCCAACCCACTACATTTTTCTCTCTTAGCCCAAAACTATTTAGAGATACCCACATATAACATATTCTTTACTATCTTAAAAGACAAAGTCGGTGGAATTTCCACCGGCTTTGCCTTATCCCCTAAACTTTTACAATATTACATTTTCAACCTCCTCAGCTTTGCTACGGCTTCTCCACTTTTGAAATAATCAATTTTAGTCCCTTATCTAACTTTACTATTCTTCTACTTTGACAATTGACATCTTTAGCCCCTAGCTTTTTACTAAATTAAATTTCATTTGACAACATTCGTTCGTTAATTTCTTTTGTTTACCCGTATTATTTTTTACCTAAAAAAACTATTTTTCCGTGCATATTTTTATGTACGTATCCGTATAAATTTAAGGGTGTCTATGTTTCGACATAAACTTTTTATGGAAGCGAGTTAGATCAAATATAAGACGTTTTCGTTTAAAAAACTATTTTTACGTGCATATTTTTATGTATGCGTCTGTATCAATTCGAGTTGGTCTACATTTTGATATACTTTTTTTTGAATATAATACGTTTTCTTACTTATTTTATGTACGTTTTCATAAATATTGTACAAAAGAGAGTAGAGTCAAATTGTGGGTTTTTTTTCATTTTTTTTTTTCAAAGCGTTAACTAATCCTATAGAATAAGTTATGATTGTACGAGATAGATTCAATTTACTTTACGTTATGATCCAATCGCAATACTTATATAGGTTACATTGAGTTCAATCAGATATGTCAAAACACGCGTTTTCGTATGGTTAACGCATCACCTAATTATGTACGAGATAGTTAGAAGTTGCTTAAGGTGTAAATTTCTTATCCCTGTACTAATTGTAGGGTCTCTAAACTCTTGGTTGTTTGTACGAGTGTTGGTTTTTCGATAGTTTCATATGTTTATATGTATTCTTGAACTATATGTTTTTTTTCCTTGCTTGTATGCATATATATTTTTCTTTGATTATATGCATCCTTGAAATTCTTGAGCATTCTTATTTCTAAGTGTCTGGTTGTTTGAGTTCGCGTATTTCTAATCGCTAGTTTGATATGTTGGTAACTCCTTGCTGCTATTTTTATGTTTGGAATCGAGAGCTTTGCGCTTTTGTATGCATGTGATAGATACAGCTGTTTTGATGTCATTATCGCATGTTTCTTAAGTGATTTGCATGGCATTGATTGTGTGGCAATGTGACATAAATACATCATTATGGCATTGATTGTGTGGCAATGTGATTATGCGAGTGAAGAAGACATGTGCACGAGGATATCTAGTCG
This sequence comes from Helianthus tuberosus, assembly GCA_030545235.1. Lineage (NCBI taxonomy): Eukaryota > Viridiplantae > Streptophyta > Magnoliopsida > Asterales > Asteraceae > Helianthus > Helianthus tuberosus. The sequence continues at coordinate 57,582,287 of CM060373.1, forward strand.
AAAATGAAGTAAAAAGCAGTTGAAATGGAGTTAGTTGTTGAAGTTGCTTCATTCAAGATTAGAACTGTTAAACTTTGATCAATAAGAGGAGGCCGATTGAGGGCTTCCAGTATAGCAAAACTTTGATGAACGTGTGGTAATTTGAGCCAACAAGCCACATGGATACTGACGGAGCTTGACCTAAAGTTCTATGGGGCCAAAAGTCTTGGGACGCAATTTTTATTCCTATCACTATGTTTTGGGTTATATATTCAGTCGGGACAAACAATAATAACTCCAAACATCTAATTAATCTACATTCATTCAAACTTCAAAGGACCGTATAAAACTTATGATGGTGCGAGAGAAATGGTAAGCACCTAAAAGAAGAATTAAAACTCACTCCTGACGACCTTTAAGATGACATATGGGGCTGCTCACTGATCCCTCAAGTATCATTTGTATAAAAACTAGTTTCAAACTTTATTAAAAATCCACTTCAAGTTTAAAAATAAGTACAAAACTTTACTAATAGCCTCATTCTTCAGTCTTCACGTCTTTTTTTTAAACTCAATACGACAATACCTATAAAAATTTTTGACAAAAAATTGGTAGTGGCCGGGAATTTTTAGGCAAAATAATTTGTGGAGGCCGACCTCTGTATTTATAAAAAAAATCGGACGAAAATCGCAAATTGACATTACTAACCGAAACATCGGCGGGGACCCTGGGCCCCTTGTAAGCTGCGCCCTTGCGCATGGAGGCGTTCCTATAGGCTGAATTATGGTGCTGAGGTCGACGACTGATAAACTATTTGTTAACTGGAGGCACGTTCTGCACTGATGACACAAGAGTCATGCAGACTGCTTCAATATTACTAGTATAGGTATGTTTCATATTTCTCTTTCAAACGACATATAAACAAACATATTCCAGTTTTCAACCGTTGAAGTCGAAACATATCTAAATTCTGAAACAGTACCAAAACAAAAAGAAAACCACAAGCAGTAAACCAGACCATTTTCTCGAGGCCATGATCCGTGCCTCATATCCGGCTCAACTTTCTATAATAAAGACCCCCCGCCAACACCTAGTAAAGATAGTAACTATATAATAGATACATACACCTTATCTACCCATTTTGAGACCATGGTGTTTTGTTTATTGTATGAACAAAATATGATGTACGCAAGATCAAGGAGAAAAGTCAGCATTATCTGAATTGAAAGTGAAGATATCAATCGGGGTGGTAGTGATATCCTCTTGGATTCTACCGCCCCCGTTAGGCCATCCTTGATTGTTGTCGAGGTAAACAACCACCACGGTAATATCATCGTGAAAATGGCGCCTCACCCCCTTTTCAATTCTCATTATATCATCGTATCTCATCTCTCTTTTCTTTGCTGCCACGTCTATTGCAGCTCTTATTAATCTCTTTGCTATTCCCTGAAATAAATCAAAGTGGTTGTGAAGGGTTAACATAACTCGATGGATGAGTCGAGATTTGGATTATTTTGATCTTTAAGGGGATCAATGGATAAAAGGTTTCAGGTCAACCCAACCCAGTTCATTTCAAGTGGGTCAAGATTCGTTCAACATGAATACATTATTTCCCAAAAGAGTAAAATGCCATTTTCATCCCTGAGGTTTGGCCAGTTTTGCAACTTTCGTCCAAAGGTTTGTTTTTCCGCATTTGGATCCAAAAGGTTTAAAATCTTGCCATTTTCATCCGGCTCGTTAACTCCGTCCATATTTCTCCGTTAAATCAAGGGTATTTTCGTCTTTTTTGTTTACTTAAAAGGGTAATTCATACTTTTTCAAGGGTAATCGGTCTTTTTACATAAAGCGATAAAGACCGAATTGCCCTTTAAGTTAACAAAAAAGACGAAAATAACCCTAACCTAACAGAGAAAAATGGATATGAGTTAATGAGCCGGATGAAAATGGCAAGATTTAACAAAAAAGACGAAAATAACCCTAACCTAACAGAGAAAAATGGATATGAGTCAACCAGCCGGATGAAAATGGCAAGATTTTAAACCTTTTGGATCCAGATGCAGAAAAACAAACATTTGGACGAAAATCGCAAAACTGGCCAAACCTTAGGGGTGAAAATGGCATTTTACTGTTCCCACAAAAAATGGACAAAATTGTTTTGGGTCAACCCAGCCTGGTCCATTTCAAGTTTCAACCCACACAAACAGTTAGTCATTTTAACACGAATCCGTTTTGACCCGTTACTCGACCAGCCCATGTACCCTCTACTTGATATTCTCCAAATCCTTACAGACGAGAGAAAAAAACTTACATTTCTTGGATTTTTATGAACAATTTCAACAACGGCATCGTCACTGAGTTGTTCCCACAAACCATCTGAAGCAAAAACTATGAACAGGTCTTGCGGCCTCAACTTGTGAATCAATATCGATGGTTCTGCTGACATCACAGCTCTTTTTAAAGGTATAGGAGCTGCATACTGCTGGAATAGAGGATTCCTGTTAAACTCCGGTTTCTTCAAGTACACATCACCAATCGATCTCGACACCTAATCACATAGTATAAGAAACATTAAATGGTATGACATTTGAATTGAATATTTGAATTATAAGTCAAACTTATATAACAGAAAAGTGAGAAAACCAAGAATAAACGAGATTAGTGCCTGAATAATGCCTTTTAATCTCCAGACCCCACGAGTATACACAACAATGTGTGGATCATCGGGATGAAGAGCTTTAACTTCCTTTCTGACCTCCTCTTCCCCAACATTATGGTCAGTCGTTAACCGTTCTGCGACAACGGTTGAAGAATTTGAGATCCTGCTCCCCGCTACTTGCCGACCCAGCACCGCCCGTGAGTCACCGACATTTGCCACATAAAGGGTACCGTTTGAGATCAAACCAACAAGACAGCATGAACCTACGGATACAATCTGGGGTCTATCCAGCCAGGATTCTCTCACTAAATTCACAAAAGCTGTTTCGGTTGCATCAAATGCCTTTTCTATCACCTCTTTGGATAATCCTCCGTGTTCAGCAGAAAATCCTGAGATGTTAATATGGATGGTCAATATATCGTCATCTTGTAATCACACTCTCTAATCCTACTTCTAAATTTACACATTTAGTCCACCATGGGACGAGAACCCAAGCCTCTAGTTTGCTAAACATGACCATGTATTTCAACTGGTTCGTATTGGGCATTTAGGTCGAAATAGATCCAATTTTTTACTCGTTTCATTGATCAATTCTCCACTAAAACAAATCTAGTGGTTGCAGAGAATTTGAAGAAATTTAGTTTACTGATCTTCAACTGTGAAGGCTCTCCCTATTTTAGGCGATTGGATCAGTCGATCAGAACTAAGTGACCTATCTCAAGTCTGTTAACGGCTTTCAGTTAAAAGATCTTTACAATCAGACTACAAATAAGCCTAAAAAAGTAAAAACACACCAAACATCGATCTATAAACCAAAAATTGAACAGATGATTATTGATGAATTGAGACGCTTCGGGACCACCGTGAACATCAAATATTTATAAACTAAATCATAAATAATCGTTTTCTAGTGACCTATCTCAGGTCTGTTAACAGCTTCCAGTCAAAACATCTTACAATCAAACAACAGATAAGCCTAAAATAGCAAAAACATAACAAACATCGATCTATAAACTAAACCTGAACAAAATTAGGGTTAATAGAGGCGAATTACTCTGTAAGCAACTGAAGAGATGATTAGTGATGAATCAAAACGCTTCGGGACCACCATGCATATCCGTCTATAAACTAAATCAGAAATAGCTGTTTTCTAGTAGTAACTTAACCCAACTACTCAAGTCTGTTAACAGCTTCCAGTCAAAATATCTTACAATCCGACTACCGATAAGCCTAAAAACGCAAAAACATAACAAACATCGATCTATATACTATAACCAGAACAAATCAGTGATCAATCTATAAACTAAATCATAAATAACTGATTTCTAGTCACCTATCTAAGTCTACAAACAGCTTTCACTCGAAATATCTTGCAATCAACTACAAATTAGCCTAAAAACAACAAAAATCGATCTATAAACCAAAACCTGACAAAAATTAGGGTTAACTGAAGCGAATTACTCTGTAAGTAACCGAACATATGATTAGTGATGAATCTGGAGGCTTCAGGACCACCGTGACCGTCGTAAACACCGACGTAAGTCGCAGAAGGTGACGTCAGCACTTGAGCTTGATCTTCGAGCGTTGAATTCGCTTGAACAACGGCAATGGAGTACTCGCCGGAAGCGTGTGGCTTCAAGTCAATGTTCCATAGAAGTCCGTCGTCACCGCCGCTGCCGAAACACCGCTCCAGCGGCCTGTAACAGGACTCTAGCATCGGAGCTCAACTGCCTGTTTCTCTCTCTAGAAGTAGTGTTTCTCTCTCTAGAACGCGTTTTTAACACAGGGTGAGAGAGGTGGTTGTGGTTGTTTGTTTGGTGGTTGGGTTTTTGATTATTTTGTTTCTTGCAGTGTAAAAGACCGAAAGAACAGACGAGTGTGAACTTGGAGAGAACGCTAGTGGATTTTTTTTTTCTAGAATAAGTATACATTTTTTAGACCATGGGCGTTACGTGACAAATGGCAAAATGCGTAAGAGAGAGGCTTTATATCATAAGAGCATTCGCGAAGCTCCCCCCCCCCCCCAAATTTTCCGAAACCGGGGGGCGGAAACGTATATACCTAAAAATTTTCTATACGAAAGTACTATTCATAACACTACGCATCGAAAAGTTCGGGGGGTCGGGCGCCCCCTCGGGCTATGACTAAGCTGCGCCCCTGCATAAGAGGGTGTAGTGTTAAGGGAGTTATATAACCCCTTCAATTTATACATCCATATGTATGTATATATACGTGTGTGAGTAGAGACGGTTGGGCAACGGCGTAATGATTTTCGCGTTGATTCAAAATTCAGATCCCATAGCGCCGGCCGTAGTGGTGTGCGGCGGCACTATGTTGCCTTTCTCCGCTATGTGGCGCCCAACTACGTTCGGCCTTATATTTAAAATAGGTTTACATTTGTTTTATATTTAAAAAGTGGTATAAGTTATGTGGCTTTTGGTTTTCTTGATAGTTGGTGTGAATACGAGTTTGATAAGGTAAGAAAAAGAACGAGTCTATATGTTTTAAGTGACGTCTTTAGTTGTATGAAATATACCTAAATGTAGGGTTGTAGTCTTGTAGATCCTTTAAATTCACACTTTTAAACCAAACATTCTTAAATAGTGTTGAATTTTATAGTCTCAAATCTAAATCGTTAAACCAAATATTATAAAGTTTAATCACTAATTTGGTGGTGTTAAACCGAACACTATGAGGTTCTACCATCAATTCAGTTTTCATCAAGTTATGAACCGTTAAACATTTTAGAAAAAGAAACTATTTGTAAAAATAATTTAATCCAGTTAAAACAGAACGAAACAAGATGTGGAATGAATGATTGAAAGAAAATTATGGATCAATCCTTACAAAAGGTTATCCTTTTTCATTTTAAGTAAAGGCCATATAAACACACTACTACATAAAAAAAAAAATTATCCATTACATAATCATTTTATATAGCACAACATTTGAAAATTTTAAAACAAAATGAATTTCACGCTATCAGGGGAGGAGTTTAGTGGGAACCGGGGGTGTACCCGCCCCCTCCAATGTTTCAGTCAGAAATGTAAAATTTCTTACTTTTCGTACGAAATTTTTAAAATTATATAGGATCCCCCCTCCCCCTCAATAATTTTGCTTAAATATTTATACAATATATAAATTGGGTCCCATGACTTTCTGCGCTCCGAAACTTTTGATCAAGCTCCACCACCGTACACTATTCAAAGGGGCTGTTTGTTTACCTCTTAATGAGGCTCTTAATGGTTCAGACCTCTTACTGATTCAGACTGTTTGTTTCATGAGCAGATGTCTGAATGGTTCACACATTTGCCTCTGAATGGTTAAGATTTATACAGAGTCTGAATAGTTAAGACTTCTAATCTGAATTGGTCTGACATTTGCCTCTTAACGGTTAAGTATTATACAGACTCTTAATGGTTCAGACCTCTTCTGGTTCAGCATTTAATGATTCAGAGCTCTTACTAATTTAGCACTTAACCATTCAGATGTTGTCAAATCGACACAAAGGGAGAACATAAGCAAACTTTGAAGTCAAGAAACGAAGCAAGGTGTGGGAGGAAAAAGGTGGAGGGATGGCAAAAAAACCCAAGGTCGATGGGTATACCCGAAACCCGAAAGATATGGGTCAGGTATACCCGAAGCCCAATGGGTATGGGCCGGGTACGGGCTTAAAAATAGAAAAAATCCGGGTATGGGATTTAGTGATACCCACCCGATACCCGGCCCATTTACCCGAAAGTATCATATTATAGATTTCCATATATATAAACTTAGTACATGTACTTATTACCTTCTCTATAGTCATATGTGCATATGTATATGGCAAATGTTTAGTGAACATATAACTTATTTTTTAGCATGTATATTGGGTATGGAAGCTATCACCCTTTATTATGTGGATGTTTTATGCAATTAGGTGGTCCTGATACAATTACTTAATTAAGTAATCGTTTTAATTTAGTTTAGTATATGTGGTTTGAATATGATACGTAAGTTATTAATCATATTTTCATTTGTTATAGTCATTAAAATAGTAAATTATATATACATCAAAGTAAAAATTGCATATTTGTCCCAACGGGTATTTTTAAGAAATTAACGGGTATACCCGATACCCGCGGGTATGCCCAATACCCGACGGGCAATTACCTGAAAAATACCCGACGGGTAACGGGCCGGGTATGGGACAAAGAATTACAACCGGGTACGGGCCTGGGATTACCAATACCCGGCCCATTTCCATTCCTAGGTGGAGTGATAAGTGGGGAGATAAAATGCGTGTTTAACGGGACGAAAACAAGCATCCGTAGAATTCAACGTTAGCAGTTGAGAATAAGTGGGCCCGGGCCGCCTTTGAAGTTGACCCAACCGTCCCTTTTGAATTCAACCTAACTAAATATCACACATTTCTTTATTTTTTTAATTGTTATTACAATTAACAATTTCCCAAAAAAAAAAAAAAAAAACCTTTTTTACGTGTATATATAATTTTTTTTTAATTTTTTATGTTAACAACTAGAACTATTGTATAGTACGAAACTTGTCCCACATCAAGTATGAGAGACGAATGAGTTTTCTTACTCACAAGATTAGTGTGTTAAGATAAGTTTTTGGTTTGTAACACAATACGTAAGTCGTCTATTCAATCGATAATCATCTCTTTTTCTTGTATTACCATAATGTGTGCACACGTTTAATACGGTTCGTGTGGTTCTCTACTAAATATAATTGATTTAAATAGAAGTTAATTTTCTAGAGATATATTTTTATTTCCTCGTGGGTAAATTATTATAGTTTCAGATGAATTCACAAATACACTGTAGGTGAATATACTATAGATTTAATAATGTTATAAGTAATGTATATATGGATTAAATTATGTATTCGACGACAAATAAAATGAATTTATAATCGAATGATTATCATTTCATATAAAGGAATCCATCAACGTTCATGAAAATATTCAATTAGGATACTGAGTTGTATAATATTATAGAAAACGACTCAACCTATAATTGTAGCATTTTCATATAAATTACATTGTTTATTAATATAAAAATATAATTATTTTTAAAATAACAATAGCTTAGGAGTTAGGAATACGGCAAGTTGACCTTTTCAATGGTTGTCGAAATTGTAGCAAATTGAGGTATAATAATCAATAAAATAGTTTTTGTAGGCGTAAATGGAGAATATATTTTTTGAAAATGTAAGACTAAAGGGTATGGGGAGGCTCATTCCCGAGGGGATGAGTCACCACGTAGGTTCAGCTTGGAGGGGATGGACCTAGGGGGTGGGGGATGAGCCCCTTTATGTATATATATGTATGTATAGGTTATTGTGAGAGAAAGGAGGACCGGCGTATCCGGCTGTGGGGAGTCGGTCTTGCCGAGCCGAGCCCAGGGGGCGGTGTGGGGGACCGGCGCCGGTCCTAGCCGGGCCTCAGCCTGCCCCCTACCCTTTAGTCTAAATGGAGAATATATCATATCTACTTCAAATCAAAGATTCATAAATAAGAATTCCATTCTTCCTTTGACCTTAACAACAAAGCAACGGCGCCAAGACCGGCAACAACAAAGTTTAGGATTAATGTCTTTTGTATCACTCTTCTTCTTATTCTTTTTTGAGTAAATTATTTTTGAGTTTTTGTGTTTTAGTGATTTTAATCATTTAAGTCCAAAACTAAAATGTTTACCGCTCTGAGTCCCTAAACGCTTTTTTATAACCTTTTGAGTTCATTTTTTTTTAAATTGGACTCAAAACGTTATAAAATAAGCGGTTAGGGACTCAGAGCATTAAACTTTTTAGTTTGGACTCGAGTGGTTAAAACTACTAAAATATAGAGACTCAAAAAGTAATTTACCCTTCTTTTTTTAAGAGTAAATTACAAAAATCGTTCTTTATGTATGTTACTTATTGCAAATTGTGTTCTTTGTCTTTGATAATTACAGAAAACGTATTTGATGTTTGCAAACCCTTGCAAGTTATGTCCTTTAGCTCTAACTTAGTTAAACTTTTGTGGTTAAATCTGACCAAATGGACCCCACATGAGGGTTACAGTATTTCAGACGTAAGGTTACATTACATGCAATACGTGAATTGGCGAATGCATTGTCATTTACTAACTTTTGATTGTGTAATATAAAGTTTTTGAGCTAAAGTGTAAAACAACTGAATTAACAGAGCCGTCTCCGAAAACTTTCTAAATAATTCAGGCCTCGGGCGAAATAAAAATCTGGGCCCAAAATTGTGGTAAAGGGAAATGAATTTAAAAAAAATAGACTTTTGTGGTGGAGCCAAGCCTTGAACTTGAGACCTTTACATTATGTTGAGATGGTTTTCTCCACTCCACCATCAATAATTTTATGTACAATAAATGAATGCGTATATTAAATACATAATTTGCTATATTTATAAAAGCTTCGGGCCCTTCAAAAATTTGGGCCTCGAGCGACGGCACGGATTGGCCGGCCCAAGAGCCGGTTACTGAAATGGATGAAGATAATGTCACGATGAGTCGATGACTATTCTTGCTTATCGTGTACATATTTTCATTTACTTCTATATATATAATAAGTTGTTGAAGAAAATGAAAACTACAATACATAATGGTAATAAATGTTGTTAGATGTGAGTTGATACAGACAACACACATATTGCATAACATATTTTTAGGCTAGCTTTGTCGTAATCACAACTCAATGTTAAAACTACATTTCTAAGCATGCATTCACAACAAATTATGTTGAACATGTTGTTAATGACTAAACATTTCACCTTTGGATGAGTTGATAGTGTCTGAAGTTGTTCTAGCGTTATTAGTTTAGTGACCACATACGACATTTTTAGCACAACATAGATCGAATGTAATATAGGTTTCTACAATTTTGCCTAAATAAAGAGATGTTGGCAAGAGAAACATAAAGTAAACTATTTTGAAAAGGTATACATAAGCCACTACTAAAGTGATCATTTATGATTTCTTTTTTCCCAACGTTTCTTTCTATCAAGATAATACATACCACAAGCAAGCATAAGACTAGAGGAGTAGAGGGTATGGTGGGGCCCATCCCCATGAGGATGGGCCGCCACGTAGGCGCCACATCACCAGCTCATGGAGGATGAGCCTCCTCCCAATTTGAGGGGGGGGGGTGGAGGATGGGGCTACCCCACCTTAATATTTTATAATTTTCTAAGTTTTTTTTATTAACTTAATAAAAACTTCATAAAAATTAAAAAATACAACATAAAACAACATAAATAAATTCTTTTCATAACATAAAAAAAAATTACATTTCCTAAAAATAATAAAAAAAACATTTCCGAAAAAAAAATTACATTTCCTAAAAATAAAAAATTACACTACTCGTCTTCGTCTTCGTCACCGTCCCCGACGTTGTTCCATATATGTTCTACCAAATCCTGTTGAAGGTTTGCATGCGTGTAGTCGTTGGTTAGCGCGAACGAGTTTAAATCCTGTTGCGTCGGATCTACCGGGACAGTATTCCCGTAAGATGCATTCTCATCATACTCACAAATCGCTCGACCTTCGTCTTCAATAATCATGTTATGGAGCAAAATGCAAGCGTACATACAAAGGCGCAACCTCTTCGGTGTGAACGCACGTGCCGGTTGCTCAAGGATGGCCCATTTTTTTGAAAAACACCAAAAGCAAGTTCGATATCTTTTCTTGCAGCTTCTTGACGCTTGGCGAATTTTTTCCTTTTTTCGTCCTCGGGAAATGAAATAGTCTTGACAATTGTAGACCAAGACGGATATATTCCGTCAGCAAGATAATACCCGCGTCTATACTCAACCCCTGAAACTGTAAAACGGGTGTCCGGACCGATTCCATTAACGACATTGCTAAAGATCGTCGATTGGTATAGCACGTTGAGGTCGTTGAGTGAACCAGGGAGCCCAAAGAAAGAATGCCAGATCCACAAATCTTGTGACGCCACGGCCTCAAGTATTAAGGTTGGATGGCCGTGATCATCTCGCGTGTATTGGCCTCGCCACGCAGTCGGCAGTTATGCCACGCCCCAATGCATACAATCAATGCTACCAAGCATTCCCGGAAACCCGTGCCTTGCTTCATGAGCTTGGTACAACTGTTGAACATCATACGCGTTTGGTTTCCGCAAATATTGTTTGCTATACAGTTTCACCACGTTATGGCAAAACCGATACAAACATTCCCACGAAGTTCTTGCTGACATCTGTAAGTACTCGTCCAAAGCGTCGGCCACTGTCACGTACGCCAGTTGGCGAATGGCCGCAGTACACTTTTTTAACGTGGTGAACCCTTCATAATTCCGAGCATCGGGTCGTTGCGTGAAAAACGGGTCTAGCCCCGCCAAATCATCAACAATCCGTGTGAATAACCGGCGACTCATTCGGAACCTTCGTTTGAAAATGTCGGCATTGTAAAGGGGTGCATCCGAAAAATAATCGTTCACCAATTTCTCGTGCGCTCCTGTCGTAAAAAATATATAAATACGAGGAAATATATAAATATATAAAATTTATTAATGACAAACCTTCGCGGTCTCTGTTAATCCGTATTCGTCTGGTAATAACGTTTTCAGACGAGCCATCTTCCTCTTCCTCCGCCAAAAGAATCTGCGCCGCTTTTACCACAGCGTTTGCGAAAAAAACATCTCATCTTCGTCCGAAGAAGACGAGGACCACCAAGAATTAGATGCCATTGTGGATGAAAAGATATTTTTTAGAAAAGATTGGTATAAAAATGGGAGTGTTTTTTTATAAAAATGGATGAGAATGGGAGAAGAATGGGTGAAATATAGAGGAAATGGTATAAAAATGGAAGAATAATGGGTATATATTTAAAGTGAAAAAGGTTTTTTTTTTTTTTTAATTCTAGCCGTTTGTAACGGCTATATATGTTTGAAATGGCCCGTCGTATTCGTATGTGAGGAGCCGGTTTAGCCGGGACAGGATGAGGGGGGCGGTGTGGGGGACCGGCGCCGGCAGGGCCGGCTCTTGGGCCGGCCAATCCGTGCCGTCGCTCGAGGCCCAAATTTTTGAAGGGCCCGAAGCTTTTATAAATATAGCAAATTATGTATTTAATATACGCATTCATTTGTTGTACATAAAATTATTGATGGTGGAGTGGAGAAAACCATCTCAACATAATGTAAAGGTCTCAAGTTCAAGGCTTGGCTCCACCACAAAAGTCTAATTTTTTTAAATTCATTTCCCCTTACCACAATTTTGGGCCCAGATTTTTATTTCGCCCGAGGCCTAAATTATTTAGAAAGTTTTCGGAGACGGCTCTGGGTGCCGGGCCTAAGCCAGCCCCCATACCGCTTAGCCTAACAGACCACCAATTTGCATATACTGTTCACAAAATAAAAAGGTGGAAAACAACTCCCAGGTGTTATCAACTTATGAAAAGCTACAAACTGTTAGAAGTATATGATTGTTGGATTGATTTGTTTCCAATTTGTCATCACGGCAACAAAATTGCGAATACACGTCGTCCTAGAAATTTTCTTATGATGTAATAGTTAAAAGGCGTTCAGATGCTTGTAAAATTTATTTAACCCGTATAATAGGAAGAAAAAGTATGAGAACTACTTAAAAAAAAAGACTCATTCCCTTGCATACAAGCACCAAACAAGAAAAAGACCCCATCATTTTTTGTCTGAGTGTCATAAGCAAATGCGGCTATAAAGCGGTATATTTGACAACGTTGGACGACACCATTCACATGGGTTATTTATAATTCAACCATAAACAATTAAGATTATATATACCTTCTATATGGTTTTGCTATTACTTTTTTTCTGCGATTTTTTTTTTCTTTTAAGACTTGAATTAAAGATTTCACATAAATTTTGTCTTTCCACTAGACCACCAACCCAATGGTACTATATTATTACTATTATGTGAAAAATACCGCAGATACATACCCTTCACTCTTCAACTATGTTTTAGATTATTATTAGACCATGCGTAATGGGCGTGTTTTTTTTTCAAAAAAAAGCCCCCAAACCCGCATGATCACGCCAAGGCCCCACCCCCTGGGCATTTTTTGGCGTTATTTTCGAAAAAAAAAGCTCCGAAGCATGTTTTAAATCACGCCAAAATGGAAAACTGTTGGCCAATCACATGCATCCCTCTTTTTCTTGGCCAATCCCCCTTTTTTGGTTAGTTTTTTTTTATTTAATTTTAACTTAATACTCACATCCCCACTACACCCATTTTAGAAAAATGTCCAAGAATGCCCCTTGCTGACTGGACTGCCACATAATGAAAAACGCCCAAGGATAGAAGCATTATTCACCCTTACCACTACTCTACGCATGTTTTTATTAATATATGAAAACATTATTTATGACATTACATTAATCTGTCACATGCCTGGCAGGTGATATAAATATCTAGAATGTAACAAAAGGCAAATAAAAATCTAAAAGAAACGACCCCACCACTATAAATCCAGTTTCTTTTGTTGGACACGCAAATTACACGCTTATATTACTCGTAATCTTACAAGGACAAAAGGGCACACACGGCCTCTTTTAGCATAAAGAATCGATAGATGATTAATATATTTCTATGTAAAGTTTTGAAGAAACACGTATCTAATTTTAGGATTAATTAGGTGGTTTATGTTTTAAACATGAGGGTTAATCTTCTTTAACTTTATTGAGCTCCGATGTGGTATGATCTTTCTGCAAAACAGCCAAACCGTTAGCTCGTTAAGAGGGGAATATGGGGGTTTCCCTCTTAACCAGGCTCCGACGTGAGAATAAGTAACCGCTTTGAGGATAATTAAGTGTGTGTTAAGAGTGGGAGTAGAGAAAACGGAATGTTTAACCTGTGTATGGGGGTCTCTATTTATAGCTGGAGAGGTGTACGAGGAGATGGGCTGATGGGCCTTGGGCCGAAAGGCGACAACCAGGAATATCATTCTTGTCTCATTGGTCTCGACCGTTAATGGTTTCTAGAAGTTCTCCGGTGCTGGCGCACCTTGATTGGAGCCACGTGTCCCAGCTGTCGCCCTTGTTGTCCGTCTGCCATCAGCAGGTGAGTGGAGATCATGGGGCAGTTGTCGCCGCCCCCTGATTGGTGCCATGTAGGCGTCCTTGTGTACTCTATGTTTCCTGCATGTCAGAAGATCGTGGAGCACGATAGAGCACAGCCTGGTGGACGCTGATTGGGTCGTTCTTCTGCCACTCGTACCTTTGGTACTATCTGAAGTGGCCTTGCGCCGTAACTCCTGCGCGACCCTTGTTGTGCACGTAACCGGCTCGCGCAGGGTTGTAGGAGCTGAAAGCTCTTATTCAGAATACTAAGTGTCAAGCTTATATTGTTCCTTGCATGGGCCTCGCGCGTAGGGCTGTTCAAAAAGCTCGCGGCTCGGAGCTCGCTCGGATTTAGCTCGGAAAAAGCTCGCTCGATTTGGCTCGGTTTAAAAGTGAGCCGAGCCGGCTCGGCTCGGTTAGAAAGTGAGCCTAGCTCGGCTCGGCTCGTAACGAGCCGAGCTGGCTCGGTTCAGCTCGCTTTATAGCTCGGCTCGGTTTAGCTCGAATTATTTTACTTATAATAAGTTTTAATTTTATATACATTATAATATATTACAAAAAAACTGATTATTATTTACATGTATATAGGTTTGTAAGTTGATATTTATGGCATATTTGAAGATTGATTACCATACTAATGAACTAATATTGTATTTTATTGAAATTAAAACTTATTTTGCGTTGTTAAACTTGATTTTGGTTTGAATTGTATTAGGTTGAACTTATTTTGAATATATTCTTTTAAATTATTGAATAATATTTTAGGCTATTAAATTTTAAGAGGTATATATTAGTTTTTTTTTATAAAATCGAGCCAAACCAAGCCGACCCGAGCTAGCTCGGTTTAAAACCAAGCCGAGCCCGAGCTTAGATTTTCAGCTCGGTTTCAAATCCGAGCCGAGCCGAGCCAGCTCGGTTTATAATCGAGCCGAGCCCGAGCTTGGCCTGGCTCGGCTCGGCTCGGCTCATGAACAGCCCTACTCGCGCGAGGTCAGGTTTTTACCTAAGCAGTCCGCGCGGGGTCTATAGATTGCTTAGTTTATTGATTAAGGAGTATGGTCCAGCGCGCGACCTGATTGGGCTGCACGGCTTTTTGGGACCATGCCCCTTCAAGTCCCCCCAGTCCAGTGCTGCTTCCATGCGCGAAGTAAATGGTTGGAGCTCTGGACTTATAAAAATGGTAGTGTGTTAGCTTCTTAACGTATTTGCTAGCTCTTGGTAGTCGGCGCGTGTATGAGTACTTATCGACTATTACAGCGCGACTGCCATGCTTGTTTATTGATAGCTTTTGCTTTGAAGTTGCTTATTTGGTCTTGGTAGACGCGCGCGCATAAGTGATGGCCACTTATTACGGCGCGTCTATCAGACTTTGTGCAGATAGAAGTTTCTTTGAGGGTTAACGCGCAGGTTCATATGGTGATACTGAATGCTGCGTGGCCTTAGCTATCTTCTTTATGAAGTTTTATAGTAGTTTTGAGCGGGAAAAATCTCAAATTTTGAATTCTGACAGGTTGGTGCAAAATGTCGTTGATTGCGACGGTTGAGTTGACTGCTGACACGGTGATCATCATACGGTCACTAACGGTTCACCTTTTGTGAGGCGAGTGAGGACCACACGAGCGTGGTAACCGTCACCCCGAGAAATCCGCCTTACGTGGCGGCTGCTGATTGGTTACGCGCCCGGTGAATCCGGCACGTTTACCCATCGCATTAAATGCGATGGGTATATATATTCGACGAGAAGAGAGAGATTTGCACAAATCTTTCTTCTGTTTTCCCTATTTCCTCTCTAATCTTCAACGAGTCTTTAAATCATCAAGTTTCTGAAGGTGATCTTCAAGTTTTTCCGGAAATTTAAAAAGATCTTCATCCTATCTTCATTATTCTCATATATATGGTTGAAGAAGTCCAAGTTGAGGAAGGTTCGCTCCCTGTCCTTAAGTGGGATCAGGGATTATTTGAGCAAATCACCAGGGGATTCCAGTTTCCACCGGAGTGGGATGCTCGGTACCCTCGTCAAGGTCAGACTGCTGCTGATGCACCGCCGGGGTACATCACTTTATACGAGGATGTTTTCCTTCAGGGGAATTTCCGGTTGCCGGCGACTCACTTTATGTCGGCGATTCTTCATTTTTATGGTTTTCATCTTTCTCAGCTGAGTCCAGCCGGTATGGTGAGGGTGTGCCACTTCGAATTTTTATGCCGATCACATGGGATAGAACCCTCAGTTGAGAAGTTCAGGGTGTTTTATCAATTAATCAGGAATATCGGGTTCTATTCCTTTGGCAATCGAGGCTCTGCTAAGAAGATACTTCTGAATCCTCCAAATAGCTTTCACGACTGGAAGATGAAGTTTTTCTTCATCAGGGAAGAAGTTTTGCCGATCGCCATGATCTTTCGCGAGCCGGACACCATCGAGAAAGAGGAACTTCCTGTCCCTAAAGGCGCTGATTGGTATTTGAAGCTTACTGCGACGCCTAATCGAATATTTGGGGAGCAGGTGTTGGTCGCGGCCGGTATGTGTGACAAATGGCCGGCGCTTAGCAAGGAGGTCCCTGTTTTGCAGCTCAATGGCGAAGGTATTGTGTTGTTTCTTCTCATTTTATTTTGATATATGCCTGCGCTTGACTTTTGCTCTATTATGTAGAGGTGCAACTTTATCAAACAGCTTTTCCTGCTTTTAGTGGGACTATGGGCGTGCGCCCATTACAGTCTGGGGAGCCCTATTTTTATGAACAAATCAAGTACTACTTCCTCTTCCTCTTCCCCGTCGCTGGAGCTTTCGCCAATCCTCCTTCTGCAACTGAAGGTTCGTTACTTCCAAATCCAAGACCCTTGCGCGGCGTGACCTCTGCTGGAAAGGAAATCATGTTTCTTTCCAGCGAAGAGTCTGTAGGTTCCTCGCAAGAAGAGTTAAGCTCATGGTCTAACGTCTTTGCAGGTGTGCTGCGCAGCCTGGGGATAGACCCCGAGGAGAAACCCAAGAAGACTGCCAAGAAGAGGACCAAGAGGGTTACCGTTGATACTGGTGCAACCAGTAAGAGGGGTGGATCTAGCCGCACGGCTACCACGGCGCAAGATAAAGGTACTCTTCGATTCCGGCAGAGTAACCTGGAGGATTATGTTGTTGCGAGTGACTCACTGGAGGGTTTATCTCGTATAGGTGAGAAGAAGAAGACTAGCGCAGCTGGATCAAAGAGTTCTGGAAGGGCGGGATCGCGGATCCCTGAGGCTGGCACGACTCCTTCTTCAACCTCCTTGGATAAAGAGGAAGAAGAAGAGCATGGAGGAGAAGTTGATGTTAAACCGGTGACCAGGAAGAGGTCAAGGGAAGAAGTTGTCGCTGGCGCTGGGCCGGTGCAGAAGGCTGGGGAAGCCCCAGTGATAGGGAAGCAAAGTAGATTGCGCTCCCTTTACAAGTTCTCCCCAGGTTAGTGGTAAATTCTAATATTTTCATTTTTTCCGTAGTAAATTCTTCTTAACACTTAATTACTGCAGAGGCCCAGAAAAAGACTCCTGAAAAGGCAAAGGGCGTTGAGAGACCCAAAGGAGCCGGCGCAAAAGAAGCCCAAGTTCATTATTAAGGCTCCTAAAGCTGTTGAGAAGGAAGTTGAGAAGGTTGTTGAGGAGGAGAAAACAAAAGAAACCGAGAGCGCTGCTACTACTAGACAAGATAAAGCGCAGGGACCGGAGGTCGTTCACGTCACGGGGCTTGACCAACCCTTGAAGAAGAAAGAAGGTGAAGTCATCAGGCAAAAGGAGCCTGAAGTTGTGAAAACCACTGAGCCTGCGCAACATGACGCCCCGTCCAGACCGCGCAAGTAACGTCAGTTGAAGGGGGGTCGACTGCTAGTGTACCCGATCAGGCAGCGTATAAAGAGACAACTACAGCTGCGGGTGGTGCAGGTGCTGGAGGTTCTGGCGGTGCTGGAGGCGCTGGGAAAAAAGGTGCAGGGGGTCACAGGTCAACGCCACAAGCATCTATAGATACGTTTGGGGTTTGAAACAAAAAGATACGTTTGTCGAGTTTGGAGCTTGCAGAGACTGGTTCTTGGGCTCTTTCCCTCCTGGAGAAGTTAACAGACAAAGAGCGCGTACCCATGATGGGCTATATCGTGCTTGCATCATTGGGGAGGCCAACACTCGCGCCGCTAATCACCAAATTGTGCGCGAGTGGCGTACGATGGTTAGGGAGCGAGATGATTGGGAGAAGTACTGGGAACGTTTGTTGTAACAAGCCTGAGACTTCGAATCGATGAAGAGTGCCTTTGCTGAAGAGAAGGCTGCCTTTGAAGCAGAGAAAAAATCAGAGGAATGGGGGCGCGAGGGCCTAAAGGGCAAGCTGCAGGCTGCTGAGGAGCTCTTGTCCAAGGAGTGCGCTGAATGGAATAATATATGTGAAAAAGATAATCAACGCATGTTTGCAGCGCGTTCCAAGATTACTGACCTTGAGGCCCAGATCGCCACTCTGAAAGGGAAGGTTGAGGAAGTTCAGGCGGACAAAGAGCGTGCTGAGGTTTAACAAGCTAACTCTTTTTTTTCTATCATTGCTTTATTTGAAGATATCTTTAACTCTGTTTTATACTTTGTAGTCTGAGTTGACATCGCGCAAGGACAAAGAGCTTGCTGCCAAAGATGTGGAGATTGCTGAGCTCAAGCGTCGATTGTTTGAGGCCCATGATAAGAATGAGTCTTTGGAGATGGACCTTGAAGCTGAGAGGGTGAAGGCTGAAACCACTGAGGAAGCGAAGAGGAAAGCCGAAGAGGCGCGTGACATCAGCACCTCTGCCCTCAATGTTGCTCAAAATAATTATTCTGAGGCCCAATCGATTATTGAAATGCTTGTTGCTGAATCTGAATGGATGCGCAATAGAGTGGTAGTCAAGGTGAGTTTCCCTCATTTGCCTTGTGTTTTTTATTAATCATTTTAGTACTTATGACTTTTTCTTCTGTGAAGATTGCTAATGCCGTACTTAATGCCACTGAGCTGGATGAGGCTGTTGTCGCGCTTACTGATGCCGTGCGTGCCGTTGGGCATCGCGGTGGTTATTTAGAATGTGCTCATCACGTTGAAGAAGCGCTTGGCCAGCCGTTTGATCCTCGCCATTGCTCAGTGTCTGATCAAGCTGACGCTCTACTTGCTCGTGCTGAAAATGTTTATGACCATCTCACCTTGCCAGTGATGGAGTTGGTCACCGAATCGTTAAAGCATGACGATTGAAATGCACGACTCAAGTCCATTCTTGATCCTCCGGAAACTGTAGAGTTGACTGATGAGGAGGAAACCGGCGACGGTGGCGATGGTAATGATGATGGTGATGATGGTGGTGATGGTTATGAATAGATAAGTGTTTGCAGGCGGTTGCCTTGTAATTTTTCTTGTTTCGAAGTTATGTAAACATTGCGCGGTCGCGCCTTTTGAATAGAACATTCTATGTTTGCTTTTTATATGTCAAGTTACAATTATTGCACTGTTATTAGAAACTTTGGTTAAATTAGCTCGAGTGGCTCGTGTATGAGTGTTACTGCCCGGTCTCGCGCTATGATCGCGGAGGACCTTGGAGGCTTTACTCAAGAGCTCGTAATTTACTGACGTGTTTTCGTGCTAATCAAAAGTTTTAACATGCATTTGTAACGTAGAAGACATGCTGGTAATCATAAGGCACAACCAATGCTTGCATTAATTAGCTTAAAAACAGGCGCGAGGCCAACATACATAATCTGAAAAAGAAAAAGCGTGTGGCCAACATAGATAGTCAAAAGGCGCGACGCCAACATAAATAGATAAAAGGCGCATGGCCATCATGGCTAAGTGAAAAGGCTAATGGCCAAGGTCAATCACATGTAGCATTTGCGCAGTTGTTGCGCATTCCACGTGCGCGGGATGATGTGTCCATCCAAGGTGCGCAACTTGTATGCCCCTTTTCCTAGCACCTCATGAATCAAGTACGGGCCTTCCCAGGGGCGGAACCAGAGGAGGGTCAAGAGGGTCCGTTGACCCTCCGATCATCGGAACTTTTTGAATTTTTATTTATAAATTTTGAGTTTTTAAAGAACAAACTTAGAGATGGACCCTCTAATTTAAACCGATAAAGAATATAAGCTTATGATGACCCCCTAACTAAATCGTTCTGGTTACGCCACTGGGCCTTCCCATTTTGGTGCTAGTTTTCCGGGGCGTTCAGCATTGGAAGCTTCGTTGTCTCTGAAAACGTATTCGCCTAGAGTGAAGGTACCTGTGTATGGGGGTCTCTATTTATAGCCGGAGAGGTGTACGAGGAGATGGGCTGATGGGCCTTGGGCCGAAAGGCGACAACCAGGAATATCCTTCTTGTCTCATTGGTCTCGACCGTTAATGGTTTCTAGAAGTTCTCCGGTGCTGGCACACCTTGATTGGAGCCACGTGTCCCAGCTGTCGGCCTTGTTGTCCGTCTGCCATCAGCAGGTGAGTGGAGATCATGGGGTAGTTGTCGTCGCCCCCTGATTGGTGCCACGTAGGCGTCCTTATGTACTCTCTGTTTCCTGCATGTCAGAATATCGTGGAGCACGATAGAGCACATCCTGTTGGACGCTGATTGGGTCGTTCTTCTGCCACTCATACCTTTGGTACTATCTGAAGTGGCCTTGCGCCGTAACTCCTGCGCGACCCTTGTTGTGCACGTAACCGGCTCGCGCAGGGTTGTAGGAATTGAAGGCTCTTATTCAGAATATTAAGTGTCAAGCTGATATTGTTCCTTGCATGGGCCTCGCGCGAGGTTAGGTTTTTACCTAAGCAGTCCGAGCGGGGTCTATAGATTGCTTAGTTTATTGATTAAGGAGTATGGTCCAACGCGCAACCTGATTCGGCTGCGCGGCTTTTTGGGAACATACCTCTTCAAGTTTATAAGTAAATTAATTAAGTAATTCTATATTCTATATTATAGTAGTCGGATAGACCCGTGTATTATACGGGTAGGGCTGTAAATGAACCAAGACTTCAGCGAACAGTTCATGAGCCCTTCGGCGGGACGTTCGCTTATGTTCGTTCATTTATTAAATGAACGAACACGAACAAAATATTCCGTTCGTTAAGCTAAAAAAACAGAGGTTGCGTTCGTTCGTTTACGTTCGTAAACGTTCGGTAACTTGTTCATTTATATGTTCACTAGTTTATGTTCATTTGTGTTTGTCCACTTAAAGGTTTTTACGTGTTATCTATTTATCTACGTGGTTTTAGTTTTTTAACATTTTAAAACCCTAAAAAGGTTTATATGTGTTATATATTTATCTTAGTGGTTTTAGTTTTTTAACATTTTAAAACCCTATTATACGTCTCTGTCAACATCCATCGTTTGACCATTTCAATTTCAGTTTGTCTTAAAGCTTGAGGAAAACTTCTTAATTTTCGTGTTAGTTGTGTCGTTTATGACAATTATGTCAGCTATGTTCGGATAATTATGTTAATTGTTAAGTATTTATTTACTCTTTGTTGATTTTTCATAATCTTTGTGATTAGAAATGCAAATTTTATTCTAAGATGAATATTTTGATGTGTTGCAAAACACCCTCATTTATCCATGTATTTTGTATATTATTTTAATAGTTTTTAAGTTATTTTTAGTCTTTATATGGTTGTATTTTATTATTTATATTATTACAAGCCCCGATACGAAATGAATTGGGAAGAGCAAAACGATGATTAAGGAAAGAAAGAAAAAAGAGATAACATTTAATAAATAAAAATAAAAGAGATGCAATAAGCTAGAATTTATTTCTAATCAATACATGTATATTTAAATATGAATTCTTGATGATGGTGAATTGGTGTACGCAAGGGCGGACCCACTCTTTGTGGATCGTGGTCCCGAGATCACAATGTTTTTAGAAAACGTAGTAGAGTCAGCATGTTAAATTTTTAAAGGACCACATAAAAACTTACAGATGAAACCCATAGTATCAAAATTAAAGTTGTTGCAGTGGCAAATCCCTTGTTTTCCAACCAAGAGGTCACTGGTTCAACTCGTCTTCATCATGTTTTTTGGCTAATATTTTAAAATCCAACAGGTAAACATATTTTCTGTTTATTTTTTTTTGAGTTTTGTAACATGAATTTCCATCAGAGTTCTTATTTCTGAGCAAAAGATTTAGATGTGATAATATGTACAATTTTCAAACTGTTTACCTATCCTAATATTTTTATAACAACAAATTTGATATAAGAAAGATAAGCATTCTGAGTGATCAAAGATAAAACTTAATAATTGTTCTTGAATTTCTCTTTTTTGTTAGATATTTGATGTTTTAAATGTCACATATAAAACTAGAAGATATGAAGAAATATTTTTTTATTACCTTTTTGTTTATATTTCTACATATGTAGTCAAATAATGTTGAGGAAAGACCTATTGTTCTTTATTACACTTCTCGCCTGATCTGACTCGAATGACGACCGACTCGAAAATTCTAACGTTGGGTTGTGAAAAAATCTTAAGACCTGAAAAAAGCGGACCCCATTGAAAAAAAAAAATCCTAGATCCGCCATTGGGTGTACGTCAACAAAATTTGCAAGTAATGTATTGAATTTATTTTGTAGGAAATATTTAACGGAGGTGAACTTTTATGCTACAATTTGGAGTTCACCACACTTAACAAATAATATAGAAAAGATGTGAGATGAAATTATATATTGAAGACTAGGATAAAACCCGTGTGATACATGGTGTTAGGTAACATGAAAAACTGAAATAAAAAGCTAGATCGTGCGTAGTCGTTACATTATGGGGCGTTTTTATGCCCAATAACGCCCAAACACGCCCGACCACGGCCCCCCGGGGCATTTTTTGACAAAATCTGCTTTTGGCGTTGTATTTTCCACGCCCAAGATAGATATCAGTTGACCAATCACTGTGTTAACTGGATATTATTTGTTTTAATAATTAAAAAAATAATAATTGGGTAATTATAGGAGTGCCACGTGTCGAACAACGCCCAAGGGTGGAGTATTATCCCATTACGCCCTTTTCTTCAAAACGCCCCTTGGCTGACTAGGACGACACGTTGCGGACAACGCCTAAGGGTGGGGCATTATTCACCATAACCACTACGCATGGTCTTATAACAAATAAATACATATTGTAATTGCAAATTCTTTATTTATAATTACATATCATATTTACTATCACAACTAAGAAATCTGTAGATACAAATATAAATTACAAATCTCTAAAAACTTCTTTATATACAACATTCAGTGTCGTATTCGTAAGTTTACCATCTTTATAAACAATTACGAGTTTGAGTCATAATTATCGATAGCGAATAGCGACAAATAGCGACATATACCTATATGCTACGTGTTAGGGATATAATTTTATCAATTGTGGATCATGTATCCTTTGTTTGGTCTGCATCACGGATCCTTAGGAAATGGTGCAGGAAGACTAAGGATCACAGATCCTCACTGTTATTCTAACAAACTAACAATTGTTTCCTATATCATTTGGCCTTGTTTTGCAGGTACATTTCGAAGAGGACCTATTCTAACCGGGAATCACGGGGAATATGCTCTCATTTCAAGCACGTGCATGGGTTAATGACCGTTGATGGTGAACGTGGGTGCATGGCTAGAATTTCGGATAGTTAGTGTAGATTGGTTGGATATTATAGTGGGGTATTGAGCTTGATAATTATCAGTTTACACACACTTACACTCTCGCATACTCTCTCTCGAACTCAACTCTCAAACACACTAGCAATCTCATTGTAACAAGCTCAATATCATCCAAAGTTGTAAACTTTTTTGTTCAATATGCTTGGTGATTAGTAGTTTCCATCACCCGAGGTTTTTTATGCCGAAGATCATTCATTGATCAAGGGCTTTTTCCTCGTAAAAATCCTTGTGTTCATAAGTCATTTAAATTTGATATTTGTTCATACATTTGATCAAGACAACAAGCACTCTACCTCACATTCAAAGTTTGGTTACATTATCCTTAATCAGATTTTTGACCAATACACCAAAAAAGGAGAAAATTTGCACCCGAAAGAAATGCCATTATCCAAGAAGAGGTAGACAAATTACTAAAGACATGTATTGTTAGGGTATGGATTTTATGCTAAGGATCATCCATCCTGAGACTAGACCTGGATCACGGATCCTTAAGGGATAATACAGGGAGTCTGAGGATCAATGATCCTTACTAATGTTTATGTTTTTAACAATTGTTCCTTGTGTGTTTAGTTTATGTTTGCAGGCATTATGTGACCTGAGTCAAAACGGGAATATCGAAGGAATATGCTATTTTTGGCTCGTGCAAAGGAGTCATGACCGTTGAAAGGGATCATGTGAAGACTTGCATGATTTTCGGATAGTTAGTTACTAGGATATTTTCTAATTTTAAAGGGGTTTACAAGCTTAGAATGAAAATACATGAGCTAACTCTCGAACTCTCTGATATTCATTGGTAAAACACACCCACCCACACTAGCAATTCATTGTATTGAGCTTGTTATCTTCTAAAGTTGTAATCTTTCTTGTGCAATATAGTTGATAGTGATAGTTTTCACTATCCGAGGTTTTTTATGTCAGAGATCATTCATTGATCAAGGGTTTTTTCCTTGTATAAATCCTTGTGTTCATTGTCATTTCCTTTTGATAATTGTTCATACATTTGTTCATACAATCAAGCACTCAACCTCACAAAAATCAGATTTTGTTACATTATCCTTGTTGTGATTTTTGACCAAAATAGTTTGACGCCCACCGTGGGGCAATTGGTGCTTCAATTCTGAAAAGCTTGTTCATTTCACTTATCTTTGTACATTACCATCAACCACATGGCTTCTCAGGGAAAGACTACTTCAAGTTCCATGTCGGTGGTCACTTCATCACAGGGCATTCCACCATTGCCTCCTGCTCCCTCTGCATCTCAGAAGAATGCTGAGAATGTTTCGAAGAAGCCAATCCCCGTTTTCACAAAAGCAACTGTTGTTTCTTCCTCCACACCTACTAACAGTGATATTTACTCTTTGATTTTGCAGATGAGAGGATACATGCAACAACAGGATGAAACCAATGGAAGGATCCTTCGTGAAATTGACGAAATCAAGAAACTGAAGAAATCAGCGGAGGATCACTCCCCGTTGATGCCTAGGTCGTTGGATTTCACTACTCCACCATCAACAATCCATCATTCCAAAGCATCAAGTGTTCAGTATCTAGGATTATCAAGCTTGTAATATGGATCATCAGCCATGACGTAGCCTCAAGGATCCTACTTCCAACCTCAAGGATCCTCCTCTCAGCATCAAGGATCCTTCTCTAGTTCAGGAGGATACATGGGGACCCTTTCAGCTCAAGGATCCTACCCTTAGTATCAAGGATCCTCATCACAGGTTCAAGGATCCATGGAATATCCTCCAAGGCCTTCAACACCGATGTATCCTGGATCCAAGATCTTCCAGGATCAAGGATCCTTAGGAAGTCAACAACCCAAAAGTTCTGAAATTCATGTGGGAGACTTCATTCCCATGCAAACTATTGCTTCATCTGGTCTCACTCTTGCACCAGAGATGCCTCATTTTGGATACACTTTTGGAATTCCAATTCCAAACCAGTCAGGAGGTAACACTTTCAATACATCTTATGGTACCAATCATGGTCTTATGCAGGAACCAGGAATCAACCAGGCCATGGCTAAAGAGTTACAAAAACTCAAGGATATGATATCCAGTGTCCCGAGAGTGGTTAAACCCATTCCTGAGATCTCGGATGGAAGTCATAGGGTGTCTCACTTTGCACCACCCATATTTAATGCTGAGATACCAAAACGATTTCAAACACCTAATATGAAGTTGTATGATGGTACCACCGACCCAGGAGAACATGTGGCACAATACAGGGAGAGAATGGAGATCAAGCCCATTCCAGAAAGGTTAAAGGAAGCCTGTCTTTGCAAGGGTTTCGGATCCACATTAACTGGATCAGCTTTGAAATGGCTGCTTAGTCTTCCTCCATACTCAATTACTTCATTTTCTCATTTAGTTAACTAATTCAATAATCAATTCTCATGTAGTAGAACATTTGAAAGGTTGACTAGTGACTTATATAGGATCACCCAAGGTCATAATGAATCATTAAGGGATTATATAACTAAATTTAGTAGAGAATCCTTAGAAATCCCTAACTTAGATATTGCTACTGCTGTTGAAGCTTTTAAAATGGGTTTACTAAAAGATTCTCCATTCTATGATGATCTTGTTGTGACACCTTGCAGGAACCTAGATGAGGTAAGGAACAGGGCCCTTTGGTTCATCCGTTTAGAGGATGACAAAAGGATACAGGAGAGGTTGTCAGGATCCTCAAAGCAAGATAAACAAGGATCCTATTTCAAGAATAATTGATCCAAATCATACACTAAACCTGACAACCAGAATGTGCATGCTGTGGAAAAAGAGGAAGATGACGAAGATTATCCTCCTATTTCCCAATATTGTTTTTCTGCTGATAATAGTGAACTAATCCTTGCTATGCAGAATTTAGGTGACAAAGCTAGATGGCCAAGGAAGAGCGACAAGCCGGCTGCTACTAAGGATAAATCAAAATGGTGTGCTTATCATGAGGACTTTGGTCATCTCACAGATGAATGCATAGGATTAAGGAAGGAGATTGAATATCTTTTGAGCAAAGGATACTTGAAGGAGTTGCTTGGAAGGAAAAAGTCAAGGATCCAGGATTCTGAGAAAGTTCCTAAAAAAGCTCCTTCTCCACCAGCTGATGCTCAAATCATCCACTTCATCTCCGGAGATTCTGATATCTATGGGACTTCATTCTCAGCAACTAAGAGACATGCAAAGGAAACCAAGATGGAGAATGGGGACAGACCTGTTCGAACTTCCATTCTTACCCAGGAGAAAGTGATATCCTTTGATGAGGATGACCGTGTAGACATACAGGATCCTCATCACGACGGTTTAGTCATTACATTATTTATCTCTAACCATTTTGTTTGCGGGATTCTCATTGACGGGGGAAGCTCGGTGAACATAATCCAGTTGGATGTCCTCAAAAGAATGAACATTCCTGAATCCGACATTGTTCTAAGATCTTCTGTCCTTGTGGGATTCAGTGGAGAGACTAAGAATACATTGGGGGACATCAAACTTCCCATTTATATAGAGGGAGTGAATTCTATTAAAAAATTTTGTGTTATTGATTGCCTATCTTGTTGTAGTGTTATCCTTGGCAGGCCATGGATACACGATATGAAGGCAGTCCCCTTAACATATCATCAATGTGTCAAGCTACCAACCCCATGAGGTGTGGTGAAGATAGAGAGTGATCAGCAGGAGGCGAAGAACTGCTACACTTCTTCAATGAATTCAGCCTCCATGCCTAGGGAAGCATAGCAATTAAAGTATCCTCCAAGGGACGTCATGGAGGCAAGAGAGCAAGACGTCAAGGATATTCTGTTGAACCCAGAGGATCCTGAATCCAAAATTTTTATAGGATCCGGGATCCTAGACAGTATTTAGCAGGATTTAATATCCTTCTTGAAAAAAAGAAAATCTACCTTTGCTTGGAAACATGAAGACATGACAGGTATATCTAAGGATGTTATTACTCACAAACTAGGTATTGACATGTCTTTCAAGCCAGTACACCAGAAAAGGAGGAAATTTGCACCCGAAAGAAATGCCATTATCTAAGAAGAGGTAGACAAATTTCTAAAAGCAGGTATGATCAGAGAGGTAAAGTATCCAAGATGGCTAGCCAGTGTGGTAGTTCTTCAGAAAAAGATTGGAAAGTGGAGGGTATGCGTTGATTTTACTGACTTAAACAAAGCATGTCCCAAGGATCCTTTCCTTTTACCCCACATTGACTCCATGGTGGATGCTATGGTGGGTCATGAGTTGTTAACCTTTATGGATGCTTCATCTGGATTCCAGTAAATTCAGATGGAACCATTTGACCAAGAAGACACAGCCTTCATGACTCCAACTGGTATATATTGCTATGCCCTTTGGTTTAAGAAATGTAGGTGCCATATACCAAAGGTTAGTAAATATGATGTTTAAGGAGCAGATTTGACACACAATGGAAGTCTACATAGATGATACGGTAGTCAAGTCCAAAAGAGCTGAGGATCACTTGAAGGATTTGGAAGAAGCATTTGATATCCTTGAGAGATACAACATGAAGTTGAATCCTTCCAAATGCCATTTTGGAGTTAAAGCTGGTAAATTCTTAGGGTATATGGTGACAAAGAGAGGAATAGAGGCAAGTACAGAACAAATCAACGCCATTGTGAACATCAAGTCTCCTGCCAATGCTAAGGATGTGCAAAGGTTGACAGGAAGAATCGCAGCCTTGAACAGATTCATTTCAAAGTTCTCAGAAAAGTGCAAAGAGTTCTATGATATCCTGAGGAAGAATAAAAAGTTCGAATGGACTGAGAAGCATGAGAACGCCCTCAAAGCCCTCAAGGATTACCTATCCTCAGCTCCAGCTTTAATGAAACCAGAAAATGGGGAAACATTATCCTTATACTTAGCTGTTTCAGCTAAGGCAGTAAGTGCGGTCCTAGTTAAGGATCATGAAGGCTCTCAACATCCAGTATACTATGTAAGTAAAAGTCTACTTGATGCTGAGTCTAGGGATTCTCATTTAGAGAAACTTATTCTTGCTTTAATTATGGCATCTACTAAACTCAGACATTATTTTGAAACTCATCCTATTATTGTCAAAACTAACTTTCCTATCAAGAATGTTCTCAGGAAACCTGAAATGTCAGGAAGGATGGCAAAATGGGCAGTCAAGCTTAGTGCATATGATATTAAGTATGAACCTAGGACTGCCATCAAGTCCCAAGCCTTAACTGACTTTGTGGCTGATTTCAGTAGTGATCTACAAAGGGAAGCTGAATTGGAAGTTCAACAACTTGAGGAGACCAAGGATCCTTGGACACTCTTCACAGACGGAGCTTCAAATGTCAAGAGAACTGGACTAGGCATACTACTAAAATTGCCACAGGGGGACATTATACCCCAATCAATTGCTTGTGAATTTCAAACCACCAATAATGAGGTAGAATATAAGGTCTTGATAGCAGGTTTGCAATTAGCCAAGCATATGAGGATCAGGTATCTTGAGGTATATGTAGATTCTCTATTAATTACTAATCATTATAACAGTTCTTACACTGTCAAAGGTGAAAAGCTAATCAAGTACTTAGAAATAGTCAAGAAATTGGCAGATTCTTTTGCTTTTTTCAGTCTGTCACAGGTACCCAGGGAAGAAAATGCAGAAGCTGATACCCTAGCCAATCTTGGATCATCAGTAAAGATTCCAGAGGATATGAAGATACCTATCATCCATGTTTTAACTCCTGCAATTGAGGATAACATAGCCATGGAGATAGTGGAGGATTCTGCAATTATACCCAGTGATGATGCACAGTCAAATTCAGGATCCTGGATCCTTCCAATCCTGAGATATATACAGAATGGAGAAATTCCTGTTGGAGAAAATCCTAGAGCCTTCAAAATTAAGGTATCTCAATTGACATTATTAAACAACATCTTATATAAAAGGTCTCTTGTAGGTCCATATTTAAGATGCATTGAGGATCCAGAGATTCAAGAAGTTTTAAAGGATTTTCATGAAGGAGACTGTTGGAATCACACTAGGGGCAGATCACTGTTTTCAAGGATCCTCAGAATAGGATATTATTGGCCCACAATGAAGAAGGATGCTGTGGAATATGCAAAGAAGTATGTTGCTTGTCAAAGACATAATAATATCCTACATAACCCAGCAGAGCCTCTGCATCCTATATCCTCTTCTTGGCCATTCATGAGATGGGGAATGGACATAGTTGGCAAACTTCCTAAGGCACCAGGAGGAAAAGTTTTCATGTTGGCCATGACTGATTATTTCTTCAAGTGGATAGAAGCAGAAGCCTTTGCATAAGTCAGAGAAAAAGAAGTTATATCCTTTATCAAAAGAAATATCATTACTAGATTTGGAATACCTTATGAAATTGCTTGTGATAATAGATCCCAATTCATTGGGAGCCGAACCACTAACTTTTGTGACAACTGGGGGATTAGGATGATAACTTCAACACCAGTCCACCCACAAGCTAATGGTCAGGTAGAATCATCTAACAAGATCATCATCAACAACTTGAAGAAAAAGCTTGGATCCAAGAAAGGGAAATGGGCAGAAGAATTACCATATGTGTTATGGGCTGATAGAACAACTCCTAAGAATGCTACTGGTCAAACTCCATTCTCTTTAGTTTTTGGAGCGAAATCTGTGATCCCTACAGAAATGGTAGTCCCCACTGCAAGAACAAGCATCCGTGATCCTGAAGGAAATGCTGTAAACTTGGCCCAAGACCTGGATACCATAGAAGAACTCAGGGATTTGGCAAGGATAAGGTTGGCTAGCTATTAACAAAGAATGGTTGGGGCTTACAACAAGAATGTCAGGGTCAGGAAATTTCAAGTTGGTGACATGGTATTAAGGAAGGCATTCCAAAATACCACAAATCCTGCTCATGGCAAGCTAGCAGCAAAATAGGAAGCCCCCTATCTAATTGAAGCTGAAGCAGGAAAGGGGGCATATCGTTTGTTAGCAATGGATGGTGACCTCTTACCAAGAGCTTGGAATGCTGTTCATTTAAAGAAGTATTTCATGTGAAAAGGATTGAGGATCCTTAGATACCTTAATATTCTGTTCATGTTTGAGGATCCTCAGAGGATAGATGATCCTCATTCTAGTAATGTTTTGCTTATTATTTCATAAGTTCTTTATTTCATTCATTATGAGGAAAGGATGTTAGATTTATAACATCCGTTTTTATCAAGTTTTAAGTTTTGCAGAGTTATTTACATTTGTGACAAAGGATCAAGGGGTTGGCCACCTCTCCAAAGTTTATTTGGGCTTGTCCCCAGTCTAAGGTATCCATTACCTTCTATGGTTTAAAGGTCTTCACCTTTCACACGAATTGGGTTTTTACACCCCACGAGTTGCACACGTTATCCAAGTATAGTTCGAGGCAATGTGAACAGTACCCGCTTTAGGGGCTGACAATTTCATTGCTGTTAGCTATATGCTAGATCCTAAGTATAATGGTAGACGTACCATATATCCGTTCCTAAGGTTTCTAACGTTTTCACGTTAGCTAAGGTTTTTGCATTTTCATGTCACTCACGTTGGGATAGTCGCCAGTTTGGGCCATACTCTAGTTTACACAAGTTTATTTGGGCTTGTCCTCAGTATGTTTGGGCTTGTCCCCAGTTTGTTGGGCTTGTCCCTAGTATGTTTGGGCTTGTCCCCAGTTTATTGGGCTTGTCCCCAGTCTATTTGGGCTTGCCCCCAGTTACTAATGATTCTTTCATTTGGTATTTGGCTTAGTCCCAGGTTATATACTGTTACAAGTTTACAAAGTTTAACAGCTAAGGATCCTGGATCCTAAAGTTCTACTGATTTTTATGCCTTATTGACATGACTGTAAGTGTTAAGGATATAGAATCCTAACTTGGATTTACTGGTATGATCCTTTATCTATCACTATTTTATTTTTTGGTTTATTAATGTTACCCTCAACCTTAAACAACAGTATATGTGATCCTTGATCATATAATGTTCAGTCTTTTGAAGAACTTGTTTTAACATATACGTGACATTCTTTTTCACAACTTATACATTCCTAAGTTATATGGTATGGAATTGACTAACAAGTGTAGACAAAACATTATTCAAAGTAAAAAGGACAACATCAAACATGGTGAAAAAGGTTAAGTTTTATTTATTTATTTATTTAAAACCCTTTCAAATGGTTGTTAAAATTGCTGACCCAAGCTTCTACCAGCAATACGTGGCCCGTCCACTTGGGTCAGCAAAGGGTGTCCATACTGATAAGTTCAAAGTGCAGGAAATTAAAGGCGAGGGGCACCAAAGACTTCATCCTCCACAAACAGAAGGACCCATCCATCTTTGTTACCCCCTATTGTTCGCAGGATCAGTGATCCTTAACCCTAAGCTACTATTGTTTTAAGTATAACCCCAAATTATTCAAACCAAACCACCAAACCACAAAACCATAACTTCTAAAAAATGGGCTCCGACCTCGTCTAAATTTTCCATCATCGCCCATTGATGCAGCCTACACCTTCGCTGCCTCATCTACCTTAGCTTCACCACTGCCACCAGCCGCTGCCGCATCCTCAGGATCCTTACTGCCGCTTCCACCAGCTTCAGCAGTCAGCACCTCCTCCGGCTCCTCATCAACCCCAAGCTCATGTAGCCTTTACCTCCAAGCAGCAGTGTCCCATTCAGCCCTATCAAAGGAATGATCAGCAGCCTCCTTGGCCATCTAGAGCTTGGTCTTGAGGATCACAATAACAACAGACTGTTTAGCCTCTTCTGTGATCTCCAGCTTCTCCTTGTTAGCCTTCATCTCAGCAACCAAGACTTACTTCTCCAAGCCCTTGTTCTCCTTCTCCGGGTTGGAGATCATCTTATCCTTAGCAGCTGCAATGGTTTGGAGATCTAGGATACGCTCCTCTGCATCAGCTAGGTGTTGGCCTTAGAGAATGTGGATTTCATCAAATTTCTGCAAGCATGAGGAACAATATTCAGAATTAGTGATCCTTAGACAGGATACAAAATTTAGGATACGTGATCCTTACCTCGAAGACGACGTCATGGAGCTGTTGCTCAATCACGGGAAGGTCACCGGAGGGCTCACTAGGCTTCTTCCTTTTGCTTCTTGCTTTGGCTCTGGTGGTCATGCCCTTGACCTCAGGGAGGCTTTGGCCTACGACCAACTCTTTTTTGATGGACTTGGGGGAGATGATGCCATCAATGTTACTCATTCCGAATCGAGAGGCAAACTTGGATGATTTAGCAGCACCTACAAGCACACAAGACAGATAAGTATTCATAATTTATTCTTTATCAAATATCTACATATATCTATGGATACTTACTTGACATGGTGTAGGAGGCTGATGAAACTTCTTCTGTATCCTTGATCCTTGCTTGGTATGTCCTGACAGTTGAGTCTAGATTCCAGAAAGCAGTGAGCCTTTCAGATATGGTAGGTGTATCTTGTAAGCTTGATAAGGTGATGGCTGCATAAACAAAAAAGACAAGTATCAGTAATCCTCTTCAGAAAAGAAAGGAGCTCTCTATGACCCTAGCCTAAGGATCATATATCCTATCCTGGGTGTTCCATTTTTTGGGAAGATGATTTCCATTGGGAATGGAATCTCTCATCACAAAAAAGAACTGATTTCTCTAGTTGGTATCGTTCTTGGTAACTTTGAGGAGTGGATGAGGATGTTGTGGCTTGGCTTTGAAGAGAAAATGGTAAGACCCATGGCTGACAAGGTTGTACAGGTGATTCAGTTCGGAGAGTCCTAAATCTATACCCTCATGCTCAATAATCTGCTCGAGAGTGAAGGGTACTCTCCACAGCATCGGCGTAGCCTGTAAGTAACATAGGCCAGTCAGGGTAAAGAAGCTTCTCGTGAACGCCGGAAAAGGGTAAGTGAAACCTATATGGAATGGAACGGCAGGAAAGGAGATCCAGACATCAGACTTGCAATCACTTTTCATCGAAGAGTCAAAGGGCCTTAAAATTGTTACCTCCGGGAAGCAATGGCGTAACTGATCAATTTCTAGATCAGTGAAGCGGCAAAGTTCCTAGGAAGGATTTTTGAGGAGACATTGACTCCTCAGTGGGCTGTTATTCTCAGGATCCTTGACTGGTGAGGACCGGCTGATCATCTTTGCCATGGATTTTGAGAGAGAAAGAAGAAGAATAGATAAAGGATGAAAGATAAGAGAAGAGAGAATACCTTGAGACCTTTGGATTGCGGTTTTAAAATGCAAAGATCAGGTTTTTAATAAAGATTTCATCTCTATCTATTCCCTATATATAATCATGTTTGTTGCAGGAGGAATCTTGTCGATGACGTCACACCTGTAACGGCTAGTTCTTTGGCAGCGAGTAGTCAGGAATCAACGAAAATATGACTCATTTAGTTACAATTAATTCCTCATATTTTGGGGCAATTGTTAGGGCATGGATTTTATGCTAAGGATCATCCATCCTGAGACTAGACCTGGATCACGGATCCTTAAGGGATAATGCAGGGAGTCTGAGGATCAAGGATCCTTACTGATGTTTATGTTTTTAACAATTGTTCCTTGTGTGTTTAGTTTACGTTTGCAGGCATCATGTGAGCTAAGTTGTAACACCCCGAAAATGGGTTTGGTAATCAAACCATATTAATACTAAAAGACGAGTAAATTACCGTAATGGTAAAATTAACCCGGTGAATATTAGGATTTTTAAATAAATAAGCCTAATATTAAATAAAAGCTGAAAGAAAGCTTTTGGGAAAATAAAGTTTATAGAAGCCCGAGTTAACGGCACTTAAGATAAACTTAGTCATGAATTCCCCGAAACCACTAATTTAACTAGGAATGTTTAACCTAGTTAATAAGTGGTAATATTGTTAGAAATAAGTAGGTTGTAGCCTACTAAATAACTAACCAAACATGAGGGGCCAAATCTGGATAATTGGAAACTTAAATTATAAAAAGAAAAGATCAAAACAAAACACACACTCAGTGTGTGTTCTGTTCGTCGACCAGGAAGCTCCCAGGAGCTTCAAAATCCTAGTTTCAACATAATCATCAAATTGAAGGGCCAAATGACTTTCAAATTCACAATTGAACGTGAATTATTGATCACCCAAGCTAGGGGATCATTAGGTATGTCAAATTTTGATGATTTGTAAAGTTGTGAAATTTGAATAATCATCATAATCGCGAATTACGAATGAATTATTGAAGCTATGATTGAATTAGTGATGTATACTTGCTTAGGAACTAAACCCTAAGTGAAAACTATACATATAATGCTATAATTTCAATGATTTGATGATTTACCACACTAGGATAAGTGGGTATTAATCATATGATGAATTTGATGATATAATTATGATTAGAATCATCATACATGATAGTAATCAGGAAATACTTGAACAAATAGTATGTTTAAGTATATAATCATACTTACTATGAAATGAGTTTAGTATGATATGATAAAAAATGATGGTATGTTCATGTTAAATGATGTTTAATATCATTAAGTATTAATTCGGTAACTTATGGTTACAAGAACTTGAATTCATAAGTCGTTAAAACGGTAGCATAATAAGGATGCTTACCGTATAATGGAAAAGTAATAAAACGAGTAGTTAAGCTACACCGTGTAATTACTTTTGTTAATAGGCAGTTTGACTTTTAAAGTCAAAATGACCTTTTATATGATCGAATGATAATTTCGACATAAATATCATAGGATGGAATAGTCGTGAATGATTATGACTAGTCTAACCATCTTACAAATTACAATGATAGTTTGACGCTTGACAAGCTAAGTGAAAGCTTGGGAAGGAAGCTGGTCAAACGAATCAAGAATGAAGGAAAAACATAATCTGGATGCAAGGTAAGTCAAAGCTTACACCTTTTATTTAATACCTATTGGTTTGATAGGTTATGAATAATAAAAGTCATCTTTGAACTAGAATGTTCCGACACGACACGTGTGGTTCGGAACAAAAGACAATGATAATAAACCATGTTTAATGGTTAAAACTGACTAATAAGATAATTTGGTCATGTAATGACTAATAGATTCTGAGTTTCTAGGGGTTACCTTATAGGGTAAACCAATACAAATAATAA
This sequence comes from Helianthus tuberosus, assembly GCA_030545235.1. Classification (NCBI taxonomy): domain Eukaryota; kingdom Viridiplantae; phylum Streptophyta; class Magnoliopsida; order Asterales; family Asteraceae; genus Helianthus; species Helianthus tuberosus. Next base: position 57,617,730 of record CM060373.1, read on the forward strand.
GGGTAAAACGGTAATTCAGTCACTCGTTGATGATAACCGTTAGTTTTTGAAAGACACTTTATGGCGTAAGACATAAAGAGGTCAAAAGAATCAAGAAATGATTTATAAATAAAATGAATGTACGGTGTAAACCGGAGCGAGTCATGTAGACGAGATGATAATAAATCCATCTCGCAAAGATACATGGTCAATTAGACCAAACGGGTCAAAAGGTGAAAATATCACTCTTTGACAATATCGACTAATGGTTTGTCGAGTTGTATGATTATAGTAATAAATATCGAATGGATATTTACATCGCTATTACTTAGCGGCTACTAAGGCAAGGTATCGAAACGGATCAATATATTGATCCAAGCCAGGTATGTGTAATAGGTTAACTACTAATTTGGAACGAAAGGTTCATTGAGAGTTAAATGAAGTCAAAATAGACATTTGGTTACTTTAATAAGTAAACCGAATGATTCAAGTGATGGTTATTGTGATTAGAAAATAAAATGACTTTTCAAACAAAATCATAGCTAAAAAGAGGGATTTTGGGTCAAACATGTTTTCAAAAGTCCTTCATCGTAAATGAAAGGCTAAAATGGACCAAAACGCCCTTGTAAGCTAAATTGAGCAAACGACCTTTAAAGGTTGTTTGGAAACGAGTTTTATGGTTAAATAAATACTTAGAAAAAGTATCAAAAGTGAAAGATGTAAATCTTTGGTCAATTGACTCTATAGGAGTCTTCACTGTAAAATAATGATCCGAGGGGTAAATCTCGGAATTTATAAATTTCCACATTAAATCTGACACAAATATAGTTGTGGAGGAAAATTATTTGATAAGAAAGGTGGTAACAAAATGCTAGAAACGAATGAAAGCGATTCGTGTATAAAATATGCTTAAAATCCCTTAACAGGTCAAAATAAGCATATAAGCGAAAACGGGGTTAAAATATTTATGAAATCCGTGTTTTGAACTTAAAAGGTCAAAATAAGCATTTAAGCGAAAACGGGGTTAAAATACTTATGAAATCCGTGTTTTGAACTTAATAAGATAGAAAATATTGAACTTGTGAAGTTCACAAGGAATTGGGATCAAACAAACATGTTTGTTTGATTAATACATGAACGGGTCAAAAAGTTCATAATTACATTTTTAAGCCGAAGGCTTAAAAGTCTAAAATTTGGTTAATCCGGATGTTAACTCCATGTGATGGAGAATAAATTTACTGAAGAAACACTAGGTTAATCGATCGGAATCATTAATCTAGGGGGTTTGAATCTGCATAAAAAGGTGGGTTTCCTCTCGCTCGATTCGGTAATAGCTGACCTTCTTCTCCGATGATTCTGCAAAAAAGAAGCACCGTTAGCCTCGCCAAGGGGAGAAAGGGGTTCTCTCCTTGACCCGACTCCGGTGTGAGAATAAGTATTGGTTATGAAGAAGAAGATGTGTTTGAGAAGTGTGTGTAACTTGAATTTCATACCTGAAAAGTTCTCATATTTATAGCCGGGAGTCTTTGGGCGGGAAAACCCGTTAGTGAAAAGTTGACGGAAGATGCTAACACCGTAAGCGGTTGCATTTCCTTCCGTCCAGCTCTTTGATCCGACGTAAGAGCACACGGATCATGGTTTAGATCGATGGCTGGGGATCTGCCACGTGTAAAGTGATCAAGTGGAGATTACTCTCCAATTGCATGCTATCATTGTGATTTCAGGAACGTCTGGGAGTCGACACGTGTCCAGACGGTTATAACCGTCTTAGTGGTGCACGATTGTACTCCTTCTAGAAGATTACTGTTGCAATCTGGTGTGACTCCTTATCGTGTAGATTCAGCTAAATAAATCCCAAGTCTGGGCAATAATATTCAAGTCTGAATATTAAGCGGAAGTGTTTTAGGATTTTCATCCTTTATTTGTGGAAGCAGGCGCAAGGATTTATGATTTCCTTTTGGTGCGTAAGTGTTATCTGCTATTTGGTCTTAAGCCCTTCTGTCACTGTCAGTTGCTTTTTACTGTACGTGTCTTGCACGCGCGCGTGTAAGCGCGTTTGTGTTGGTTATTGCTCTCTCTGCTGCTTGGAGAACTGTGACATCTGAAAAAGTTGCTGTGGCGGTTACCGATGCTATTTATTGCGGTGAGTATATATAACGTTTGAGTAACCCCTTTCCTTTGTAATCATTGTTTTGTTGAAAACGTTCTTGTTTCTTTCTTCCAAGAAAAAGTTTCATTCCTTCGTCTTATGTCAACCGGAGAATACCAAGAAGATCCTACTGAAGAAATGTCGACTGAACTTCCACCGTTAAAGTGGCCTAGAGCGACCTTCGACGGTTTGGTTCGGAATCTCAAATTTCCGGAAAACTGGGGTGCTCTGTACCCTGAAGAGGGGCAGACTGCAGCGGATGCTCCGGCTGGGTATATTACCCTCTTTTGGGATTTCTTCTGTGAAGGCAACTTTCGTTTGCCTGTCACTAAATTTTTTCTTGAAATTCTTGAGTTTTACAAGCTGCATATTTCTCAACTTCATCCTATCGGCATGGTTAGGGTTCGACATTTCAAGTTTGTGTGCCGAACGATGCATATCGAGCCGACGGTTCCTCGATTTAGGGTTTTTTACCAAATGCACTGTATTCAAGGTTTTTATTTTTTTATTCAGAGAGCATCTACGAAGAAGATTCTATTACAACCCCCAAAATCCTTCCATGATTGGAAGCAAAAATTCTTTTTTATCAAGGCCGGAGTGATTCCGGTGAGGATGTTTTTAAGGGGGAAGGAGGATGTTCCAATTGAAACGATTCAGACCCCTGTTGATGAGAATTGGTACCAAGATCTGAAGGATGTTCCGAATATTGTTTTGCCGGAGAAAGCTCTTGTTGGGGCTAGTATGAGCTTGAATTGGAAAATGGAGCGTGATGACAAACCAGTGTACACCGAGGATGGTCATGGTAAGATTGGGGTTTTTCCCAAAATTTTTTTTGACTTGCTATCCTTTGCTTGCAGTTGTTTCACTGTATGTTGTTGCCTTTAAAAGGGAAGGCGGAAGAATGGGTACTATTAAGAAAAAACATGAAGAGGAGCTTTGGTACCATAGAATTGTAAAGAACTTTGTTCTTCCGCGGGATGCAGATTTATCTGTTCAACCTGCTGCTGGTGCTGGTAAGCTATGTTTGTCTTTGTTTTCCTTTTTGCGCTTGTGGGTAAATTGTTCTTTTGCGCTTTTGTAGGTGAGTTGTCGAATTTGGGCATAGGCCCTGAAAGGAAAAAACGCGCGACGATATTTACGTCTGCGCCGAGGAAGGGTGAGGCTGCTAAAGTTCAAACTTTAAAAAATGTTGGAGAGAAGAAAGGTACGCGCCGTTCTTCTGACTCCAGGTGTGATTATGTGGTGGTTTCTGATTCTTTGGAGGTTCTTACACCCGCAGTAACTGTACGGGAACCGAAACCTGAACCTAGGGATTCTGCTGATATTCCCCCATCCAACCCAAGTGATCCTATTGATTTGGATTCTAGTCCTGAGCACTTGGTGCACAGGAAGGCTGGTAAGAGAAAACAAGCTGATACTGATGTTGAGGGTCCGCCCTCTAAGAAGATCCAGAGGAGGAAAATTACTAGAAAGGGGAATCTAGATGCTTTTATTTCGGAAACTGCTCCTGGTAGGTGTTACCTTTCTTGTTTCCTTTATGCGCGTTACTTCTTTACAAATTTTTATTGTTTTTCCAGAGGTTCCGGTTTCCCCTGTTCCCACAGAGCTGCCACCTGTGGTTAATGAAGAGCTTCCACCCACCCCTCCGCATGCTTCTGTTGTTGACCAGTTAGAGACTACGAAGGTTGCTGATGGTGGTGTAGATAAGACTGTTGAGGCTAAGAAGCCTGTTGATATTGCTGTAGAAACCGAAAAAGTTGCTGATCCAGGGGTTGTGGATGGTACTGGTAATCCACGAACCCCTGAAACTGCTGCTCAAGAAGTGGAGAAAGAGCAGACTGCTGAGAAATCTCCTACTGCAACTTCTTCTCCTAAAATTTCTGACGTGATGCCTGAGAATGTAGAGAAGGTTACTGCTGAGGAGCAGAACGTGTTTTCTGATGCGGGTCCAAGTTCTCCAATCCGCCCAGAGGAAACTCTGGGGGGACTATTACTACAGAACTTATACCGAAAAAGATGCTTCCTAACCTTTTGCCCCTGTTTGGAACTTGAGAAAAGGTGATACTTTCTCTGATTGGCGTGTGTGCCGAGATTGGCTGCAGGGGATATTTCCACCTGGTGAAATCAAGTTTCAAGAAAACCGATCTTACGAACAATCTTATCAAGCTTATCTTGAAGAAACTGCTTCTCATGCTTCTACCACTCATCGCATAGTGCGTGAGTGGTATAGTATGCATAAAGACTGGGAAACCCTTAAGGTATCCCAAAAGAAGTTTGCTAATGATGAGAAGCGTTTAGCCCAGCTAAAAGCTAAATTGGAAGCTGATCAGGCCAAGTTTGAGGCTGATCGTAAAACCGAAGAGTGGTCTATTGCTGGTTGGAAGAGGAAAGCTGAGGCTGAAGCTGCTCTCCTTTCCGAAGAACGCAAAAACTGGAGGAGAATTTGTGAAAAAGATAATGCTGAGAAGGCAAACCTCCGTAATATCATTAATAACCTCAAGGTTGAGGTTGAAAAACTGAAGAATCAGGATGCAGAGGTAGAAAAGTTGAAGAAGGAGAAAGCTGATGCAGAAGCTGCTTTGGAAGAGGCGCGTTCTCATAGGGAGCGCAGTGAGCAACGAGAGGTACAAGCTTGCGCCACTCTTGCTCTTAGAGATAAAGAATTGGAAGGACTTACTGCTTTGCTTTCTGATCAGGAAAAATTAAAAAGGGATCTGGAGCTTGCGCACTCTGAAAGGGCTGAAACTTCCCGCCGTTTGACTGAGACCGAAGAAAAATTGGAAAATTCTGAAACGGCGCGAGCCACGGCGGAAAGTGAGCTTGAACCCTTAAAGAGTGATATGGCGTGGCTGAAAGATCGTGGAATTGCTTGTGTATGTTGCTTGTATTTTCTCTGTTATGGAACTGTCTATGCGCTTTCTTGTTTATTCATCTTTACTTGCTTTCTCAGGTTGCTGAATCTGTGTTGAACTCTGAAGAGTTGGATAAAACCGTTGCTCGTTTAGTGGTTGTTGCGCGAAGAGATGGGTATGCGCAAGGATATGCTGAATGCTCTCATCATGTGAACAGCGCTTTAAAGGTTGACTGGGATGATAGTAAATCTGCAACTTTTGGCGTGAATACTGGTGCCGCGCTTGCTGCCTTGAAGACAAAGTTTAACAACTAGCAACTTCCGGTTATGGATCTGATAAATGTTGCGCTGCAATCTGATGATCATGTAGCGCAACTAAGGGAAATCTTTCCGGATGAGGGTGAAGATTTAGCGTAGGTTGAAAAATGTATTGAACAATTTTCCTGTAATATTTGGGATGTAAATCCCTATTTTTGTTGGTGCGCTGTTGCGCAAGTAACTTAAACACTGCCGTGTTTGAAAGTTTTTAGGGCGTATTTGTACGCTGAGAATAGCATGATGTTTCTATTTGTTTGTTTACAATATTTTGCATGAGTACGATTACTTTTATTGAGTAAGGTGAATGAAGTTGGTATAAAGCTCATGTGTGAACTTATGGTCGTTTGTGACGTGATTACTGACCGTTCATGAAGCTTGTTTTATAACTACCATAATGTTTTTGCGCTTACTAAAAGAAATTGCATGCACTTTGTAAACACAGAAATAATAGAAACTTTGCAATTTTATTTAAGGATAGAGCACAGAGGCTTTTACAAAGTTTTGCTAACATAATTATGTGAAACTTAACTTACTCTCTAATATTCCCGCTTTGCTTGATAGGTCATGTTTTTCCGCAGGAAATTCATAGAGTTGCTCCTTAAGTTTTTGCCCTTTTGCTTGGGCCCTCCTCTCCCCGGGTTATCTGCTTAATCTCTTTGCGCACATTTTGGAGCAAATGTGTGAGCTCGCCGCTTTTGAGGGTTTTCTCTATTTCTGTGCGTAAAGAAATGCAGTTGTTAGTGGTATGCCCGTTGTCCTTGTGATACTCGCAGTATTGGGCAGGGTCTTGTCCGCGCTTATTTTTCATGGGGATCGGAGGTTTGAATTGATAGTCTTCAGTACTCAAGACTTCCGCCGGGGTCTTAGTTAGGGGAGTCCATTGCCTCTCCCTATTCTCCTGTTTAGACTCCCTCTGTGCGGTGAGTTTGCTGATCGTCGCGCGAGCATCTTCAGACGAACGACTCCCTGAGCCAGACTCACGCCATGATTTCTTAAATCTTCTTTCGCCGGTTGAGCTTAAGTCCGCAGGTCTATTATGTGGTGGCGGTGGCCTGTTTGTGGTAAGGTTCTTTTCAGTTTGCGCATAAACCTTGGCCGCCGCCATTACCTTCTCCCAACTTTTTGGAAGGCCCTCTGTTCCAGATAAAACCTTAATCATGTCATCGCATCTAACCGCGTACTTGAATTGAGCGCGGATTAGTTGTTCATGAACTCCGCCAATCTCCAATACCTCTTTATTGTATCTGGTGATGAAATCCTCCAGATTCTCATCATCACGGCGCCAAATGTTCATGACGTCAGATATATCGCGAATGGAACGCCTTTGCTGGCTAAAGTGTGTCAAAAACTTTTCGCGCAGATCCTTCCATGATTCAATCTGTCCGATTGGTAGGTTATCGAACCAGATTCTCGTTGCGCCGGTCAGGGTCTGGACGAACAGATGGCACCATAGCGGGAGGGTCCAGCCCCCAACCATACCTGCGCTGGTAAACACCCTTAAGTGGTCATCGGAGTCTGTCAGCCCGTTAAATTTTCCCACGTTGGATGGTAATTTCGCTTTCTCAAGTGGAGCCAAAGCTATTTCCATGATGAACTTTGAATTTTCCGCTGCTTCCGCAGGACGGTAAATCAAATCATAGTTGTGTTCTGCCTCAGGGTTATAAACCGCTCGAGGCCTGCATTTATTGTAATTTGGCTGCAATCGATTGAACACACTGGTATTTGCACTTAAACGGTATGTTGGATCAGACTTGTCGGTGTGGGTGTCCCGTTAGGAACCCAACCTATCATGAACCGATTGTCTTCGGCGAGGGTGTGGTCTTCCATGATTTTCTCTCTGATGACTTCCTGTCTGAGTGTGTTCATGTTTTGATGTAGATCTAGCATAAATTTCTGTATTCTCATAAGATGAATCTTCTCGTTGGGAAGCGTTAGCACGAGATCCTGGTCTACGGGATTGAGTTAAGGGAGCAGTTTGAGCACACAGCTGTGTGTACACAGCGTTTAGTGCCCCTTGAGACCTGACGTACCAGGAAATTGGAGTTTCTCCTGGTGGCAGAATTGATTGAGCAGGGTTTGCTGGTAACACTCCTATAGTGACAGGGTCGTTTGCTCGATTGGATTGAACCTCGTTGTCATCCGAGGAATCCTCTGGGATTCCTTCTACTTGAACATTGTTTTCGACGTTCGGTCGAAAACCGGTTTGCCGATGAGATGATGAGTTTTCTGCCATGTTAAAACATAAAATGAAAAGGACTGAATCGAAACGAGATGAAAACTGATAAGACAGAGGAATCGGTGGGCGCCAATGAAGAAACACTAGGTTAATCGATCGGAATCAATAATCTAGGGGGTTTGAATCTGCATAAAAAGGTGGGTTTCCTCTCGTTCGATTCGGTAATAGCTGACCTTCTTCTCTGATGATTCTGCAAAAAAAAGAAGCACCGTTAGCCTCCCTAAGGGGAGAAAGGGGTTCTCTCCTTGACCCGACTCCGGTGTGAGAATAAGTATTGGTTATGAAGAAGATGTGTTTGAGAAGTGTGTGTAACTTGAATTTCATACCTGAATAGTTCTCATATTTATAGCTGGGAGTCTTTGGGCGGGAAAACCCGTTAGTGAAAAGTTGACGGAAGATACTAACACCGTAAGCGGTTGCATTTCCTTCCGTCCAGCTCCTTGATCCGACGTAAGAGCACACGGATCGTGGTTTAGATCGATGGCTGGGGATCTGCCACGTGTAAATTGATCAAGTGGAGATTACTCTCCAATTGCATGCTATCATTGTGATTTCAGGAACGTCTGGGGAATCGACACGTGTCCAGACGGTTATAACCGTCTTAGTGGTGCACGATTGTACTCCTTCTAGAAGATTACTGTTGCAATATGGTGTGACTCCTTATCGTGTAGATTCAGCTAAATAAATCCCAAGTCTGGGCAATAATATTCAAGTCTGAATATTAAGCGGAAGTGTTTTAGGATTTTCATCCTTTATTTGTGGAAGCAGACGCAAGGATTTATGATTTCCTTTGGCGCGTAAGTGTTATCTGCTATTTGGTCTTAAGCCCTTCTTTAAAACCAGTGCGCGGCCGCGCAAGGTAAAATAAAGAACTTGTAGATGAGGTTGTGGTATGGTCCCAAGCACTTGTTATGGGATTTTTGGGACCTTACCCCTTCATTTACGATCACGTAGGAAGAAATGAGACGTAAATAGGATAAAAAACGAGCAAGTTTTGCTCGTTTCGTAAGATAAAAGTTGGCTGGAAATATGCAGCTGCAAGTAATCAACATTCTGTTGAAAACACGTCCTCGCGGCACGCGACAACGAAGTGGTCAGGGCGTCGCGCAACGCGACCACTTTCGCGCCCCGCGAAGGATCTACTTAAAGGAGTCGCGGCCCGCGAGGGCCGCTATATCTGGCCAAAGTGCTGATGTTCAACTGTTTTATCTTGCGATTTTGTTTAAACACGTTTTAAACGCCATATAACTAACTCATTTCATGTTTTATGAAATGTAGGTATGCTAGATGTACCGGATGACGATCAAGCTCGATAAAGAACCGAACACGATTAAGATTCAAGCTTCCGCGAATTTTTCGTCGTCATGTTTTAAACGGCGAATGAAATTATAAGACGTTGAATTGTTTTATTTCTTAAAAGTTTTTAAGAAATAGGTAATTTGTAAGTCAGGTATACGCAGATTATGACAAGTATAGTCGAAAACTATATAAAAATCGTAATAAACAACCAAGGGTCTTACAAGTTGGTAATCAGAGCTTCAGGTTAAGGAGTAAAGTGTTCGGTTCAAGACTTGATCGCAAAATCCGGTAAGTTATTCAATACATTAACGGTCTAGCATGTAAAGTGTTGAAAACAACACATAGGGTTATCGTGTAAAACTCGTTACCCCAGATAAAGTGATAAAAGACCGATATAGTTAAACGAATTACGTGTGTTAATACGTGTCATATAAAGCCTTGTAGTAGAGTACGGGCGCTTATTAATGATAAACGTTACTAATTTTTGTATACGTTTTAGTTAAAGGACCCTCACATCCGAAGATGACGAGTGTCTAAAGAATTATCGATACGATAAAGAAATGGTCTGAAGTATGACAAGTAAGTCTTACACGCTAAAGACTGGAATCGAGAAACGATCTTGAATGAGAGATCGAACAATAAGGAAAGTTTATCAGGGCAAGTATCTAAAAGGTACACGTCTTAAACTTATAGCATAAATAGAAATATGCAACAAACACATAGTGAATGACAGTTGCATATAGAATATGAAACTTGGAAAACCTTGATAGATTACCTATCCAGGATGACGTTTCCAAGAGAAATTCAGTAGAGATATGTATTATTCACAGTCGTGAATAATAAGATAACAACTGAAATTAGTTTAAGTATAAACTTGGATGAAAGTAATAATCCAAGTAAGTATTCTCAATAAAGATCCAATTGAGAATAGTAAAGATCACATCAATGAATGTGATTGTATTAATGGGTATAAAAAGGAACATTGTATATGTTCAAGGATAAAACGGGTAAAACTAATAATTGTTAATTGACAATTAAATAAAGTTTTACCAAATGAAATCATAAAAATGAAATTAATCGAGAGATTACTTACATGGGACGTGATGTGGTAATTATAACAAGGTTATGCGTACCATGTGTTGATCGCTTACTCTGGCAAAGTAAGTAGTGAACACATGATACCATGAGCTCATTATGTCCGATGTCGTAAGGTCGAGACGAATGAAAAAGTTAAAAGAACCTTGGGGGTCAAGAAATCTTATGGGCATACTCGTATAAATGGTTTTCATGGGAATCATAAAAACGAAGTATGGCGCGCATAGAAATAAATGACCCAAGTGAATAGTGAAATAAGTCATAATGGACGAAAGAGCCATGGTTGACAAAAAGGGGCATGTAAAACCAAAGGATAAATGACCCGCGAGGTCATAGAAACGAAGGTATTGCCCATACAAAAAGACAATTGAAGTCATTGACTTTGGTCATAGTAAAGAAAGGATGATGGTGATAACCCTCATTCAGAATTTATAAGACCATCAAGCATGGTCACGTAAAGAATAAATGTTTGGTTAAATAAAGCGATGGATTTCGCTAAGACAACCAAACAAGTCAAAACAAAGTCGTAATGCATACCTAAAGGGTTGCATTAATAATGACTTCGGTAAATCATCCGGTTGATGGGTAGGAAATTAAACACATTCGTAAACCAAGAGACGGGAACGCGGATTTAAAGTGGACCCGGATTATGAGTTATGACTAAAAGACTATAAAATTTCGTAAATAGAAATTTTGAATAAATATGTTCAACTATTTTGAGGTTGAATGAGTTGAATAAAGAATAAAGTTTGATTATTTATAAGTGATGGATTTCACATTAACAAGTCAAACGGGTTAAATACAATATAATGCCGGATGGCATAAGTAAACGCAAGCCGGATAACGGTAGCGTTAAACGCAAAAGAATAATGAGCCTGGTAATGGGACATAATCAAATACGAAAATATGCAAACTAGATAACGGTGAGCATAAGACGAACCGACGCATAAATGACATGAGAGGTCATAGATTCGGTAGAATGAACCGAAATAAAACGATTGTAGTCACAGACTACAGTCAAGGTTAACGGATCTTAAACTTGAAACCAAATGATTTTCAAACATAAACAGGGAGCTTTGACACCAAACATGTATTTTAATAATGACATGAGTAAGGAATGATCTATGTGATCAACATAACCTTCGGGTTATAAATAATGAAAAAGGTCTACAGGACCAAAATGACCCTTGGGGTCATAAATAAAAAAGAAATGAACTATTAGGGCCTTGCCTTAACAAGGTAAAAGCCTAAAGAAATAGCCCACAAGGCTAAGTGATAGAACCTAAGGGTTAACTAGACAAAGCGATGGAACCAGTTATCCCCGCGTAAAGCAAAGACTGTACAAGAATAAATTCTTAACTGTCAATATCCTAATATGGATAATTGACAAAAGTTAAAGAGAAAAAGTTAAACTAAAACCTCAGTTTTAGTAAGAAATAACGTTTTTATAAACATGAATTCTGATAGGAATTTAGATAGTAAATACTAAAGATACAGGTCTTGACACTGATAAGTGCAAGACAATACATTCGAAAAGAAATCTTTCGATAATGAAAGGTTGAATTAGACCTAAACATGACATGACACGATCACGGTCAAGAAAAAGTAATGTGAAGTGTAATCACATTATAACCCGAGCGATGGGTATAAAGTAAATAGATTGATAAGTCTAGTCAGTGAGACCGGTTAAGGTCAAAATTTAAATTAAGAATTTGTTTAATACGCTATTCATTAAGAGATTAGCGCGGAATAAACACAATTTATAAACTCATATGACCAAGTGGCCAATTTGGCGACTCGGTCAAGTAAACAACAAAAGTATATAGAGATACAAGATGAAAGTGATGGCTCATGAGACCTCACTAACAGAAAATACTGATCACCTATTTTGAAGGATCATGAGACAACCTAAGTGAAGGGTTGGGAAGTCAAATCGAGCAAAAGCACGATTGAAAGATGTTACCTTACTTTTCTGGTAATACTAACAATTGGTTAAAGTATGAGTAATGCTTAAAAGATTAATCAGATCAATTGCATTGAGTTTAAAACTCAAATGAATCATGTAAGAAAGGTTTCGAGGACGAATACTCTTTAAGGGGGGATAGACTTGTAACACCCCGAAAATAGGTTTGGTAATCAAACCATATTAATACTAAAAGACGGGTAAATTACCGTAATGGTAAAATTAACCCGGTGAATATTAGGATTTTTAAATAAATAAGCCTAATATTAAATAAAAGCTGAAAGAAAGCTTTTGGGAAAATAAAGTTTATAGAAGCCCGAGTTAACGGGACTTAAGATAAACTTAGTCTTGAATTCCCCGAAACCACTAATTTAACTAGGAATGTTTAACCTAGTTAATGAGTAGAAATATTGTTAGAAATAAGTAGGTTGTAGCCTACTAAATAACTAACCAAACATGAGGTGCCAAATCTGGATAATTGGAAACTTAAATTATAAAAAGAAAAGATCAAAACAAAACAAAACACATACTCAGTGTGTGTTCTGTTCGTCGACCAGGAAGCTCCCAGGAGCTTCAAAACCCTAGTTTCAACATAATCAACAAAGTGAAGGGCCAAATGACTTTCAAATTCACAATTGAACGTGAATTATTGATCACCCAAGCTAGGGGATCATAAGGTATGTCAAATTTTGATGATTTGTGAAGTTGTGAAATTTGAATAATCATCATAATCGCGGATTACGAATGAATTATTGTAGCTATGATTGAATTAGTGATGTATACTTGCTTAGGAACTAAACCCTAAGTGAAAATTATACATATAATGCTATAATTTCAATGATTTGATGATTTACCACACTAGGATAAGTGGGTATTAATCATATGATGAATTTAATGATATAGTTATGATTAGAATCATCATACATGATAGTAATCAGGAAATACTTGAACAAATAGTATGTTTGAGTATATAATCATACTTACTATGAAATGAGTTTAGTATGATATGATAAAAATTGATGATATGTTCATGTTAAATGATGTTTAATATCATCAAGTATTAATTCGGTAACTTATGGTTACAAGAACTTGAATTCATAAGTAGTTAAAATGGTAGCATAATAAGGATGCTTACCGTATAATGGAAAAGTAATAAAACAAGTAGTTAAGCTACATCGTGTAATTACTTTTGTTAATAGGCAGTTTGATTTTTAAAGTCAAAATGACCTTTTATATGATCAAATGATAATTTCGACATAAAGATCGTAGGATGGAATAGTCGAGAATGATTATGACTAGTCTAACCATCTTACAAATTACAATGATAGTTTGACGCTTGACAAGCTAGGTGAAAGCTTGGGAAGGAAGCTGGTCAAACGAATCAAGAATGAAGGAAAAACATAATCTGGATGCAAGGTAAGTCAAAGCTTACACCTTTTTTTTAATACCTATTGGTTTGATAGGTTATGAATAATAAAAGTCATCTTTGAACTAGAATGTTCCGACACGACATGTGCGGTTCGGAACAAAAGACAATGATAATAAACCATGTTTAATGGTTAAAATGGACTAATACGATAATTTGATCATGTAATGACTAATATATACTGAGTTTCGAGGGGTTACCTTATAGGGTAAACCAATACAAATAATGAGGGTAAAACGGTAATTCAGTCACTCGTTGATGATAGCCGTTAGTTTTTGAAAGACACTTTATGGCGTAAGACATAAAGAGGTCAAAAGAATCAAGAAATGATTTATAAATAAAATGAACGTACGGTGTAAACCGGAGCGAGTCATGTAGACGAGATGATAATAAATCCATCTCGCAAAGATACATGGTTAATTAGACCAAACGGGTCAAAAGGTGAAAATATCACTCTTTGACAATATCGACTAATGGTTTGTCGAGTTGTATGATTATAGGAATAAATATCGAATGGATATTTACATCGCTATTACTTAGCAGCTACTAAGGCAAGGTATCGAAAAGGATCAATATATTGATCCGAGCCAGGTATGTGTAATAGGTTAACTACTCATTTGGAACGAAAGGTTCATTGAGAGTTAAATGAAGTCAAAATAGACATTTGGTTACTTCAATAAGTAATCGAATGATTCAAGTGATGGTTATTGTGATTAGAAAACATAATGACTTTTCAAACAAAATCATAGCTAAAAAGAGGGATTTTGGGTCAAACATGTTTTCAAAAGTCCTTCATCGTAAATGAAAGGCTAAAATGGACCAAAACGCCCTTGTAAGCTAAATTGAGCAAACGACCGTTAAAGGTTGTTTGGAAATGAGTTTTAGGGTTAAATAAATACTTAGAAAAAGTATCAAAAGCGAAAGATGTAAATCTTTGGTCAATTGACTCTATAGGAATCTTCGCCGTAAAATAATGATCCGAGGGGTAAATCTCAGAATTTATAAATTTCCACATTAAATCCGACACAAATATAGTTGTGGAGGAAAATTATTTGTTAAGAAATGTGGTAACAAAATGCTAGACACGAATGAAAGCGATTCGTGTATAAAATATGCTTAAAATCCCTTAACAGGTCAAAATAAGCATATAAGTGAAAACGGGGTTAAAATACTTATGAAATCCGTGTTTTGAACTTAATAAATAGAAAATATTGAACTTGTGAAGTTCACAAGGAATTGGGATCAAACAAACATGTTTGTTTGCTTAATACATGAACGGGTCAAAAAGTTCATAATTACATTTTTAATCTGATGGTTTAAAAGTCTAAAATTTGGCTAATACGGATGTCTGATGTTAACTCCATGTGATGGAGAATAAATTTACGATCACGTAGGAAGAAACGTGACGTAAATCGGATAAAAAACGAGCAAGTTATGCTCGTTTTCGTAAGATTAAAGTTGGCTAGAAATATGCAGCTGCAAGTAATCAACATTCTGTCGAAAACACGTCCTCGCGGCACGCGACGGCGAAGTGGTCATGGCGTCGCGCAACGCGACCACTGTCTCTCCCAGCGAAGGATCTACTTAAAGGAGTCGCGGCCCGCGAGTGTAACAACCCGTGTTCCGAAAGTCAAAGTCAAATTCAAGGTCAAAGTCAAAGGAAGACAAGATTGCTAATTGCGATCTGTCACTCCTTGCTTAACTACGGATTTGACCACCTTGACTTGTAACCAGTTTTGTGTTTAAATTGCTTTAGTTGTAATATGTGGAGTACATGTTAAATCGCTACTTAATCTCATATTGATCGCTAATCGCATCGCTATTGCATTCGCAACCCGAATTATGCGTACTGGATATTGTTTTACATGTGAGTGCTTATTATGTGTTACTTGTGCATGATATGTTTATGTTGAGGTGTTAATCGCAATCGCAATTCTATCGCATCGCAATCTAATCGCAAGCGCTAAACGAAAGTTATTTATAGTGATTGTATGTTAGATATAGTAGTTAGGTTGTTTGTGTAACTATTGGGTAATACTATCGCATCGATCGCTCGAAACGCTTCCCAACGCTCAACACGCGAATCGAAACGACAAAACTCAACACGTCGGACACCTGGATCGAATGGCCAATCGATCGAGTGGCCGTCCGATCGGATTGCCATCCGATCGGTGACCAATCCGACCCTTGTGCCCCCTTTCCTCTTTTGGAAACCCTATAAATACCCCTCTGTCACATCATTTGTGATGTGACAGCTCCCTCACTCGACCAGCCGCGTTCCAGACCTTCTTTCTCTCGATTTGTTAGGATCGGAGGCTCTCATGATTGTGTTTGTTTGTGTAAATTGTATAAAAAATAGAAATGAACAGAGTCTAAGTGCAGCGGAAATGAACAACAAACTTTGTAAACACAATCAAGGAAGAAAATAGTTTTGATGAACACATGATTTGCATTAGTCGAAATATTACAAAGTCAATCAAAAGATTACAAAGCATGCTTACAAACTAAGCTCCCCCTCAGCCTGATACTACAGTGGTTGGTTGCACAAGATGAAAGGATTGAATTGAGGAGAAGAACTCACTCAAAACGAATAAAATGTAACAGTACAGGGTACTGTTCCATTTATAGACAAACCAAACCACTGAGGCATCTCAGCTGACGTCACCATGAAAGCGACGTCTAACAGCCTAACAACCTGTATCTACTGTTCTCATACAAACACTGCTAAGCCTAACCACTGACTATACATAAAACAGATGATATGCTAAACTACTGCTCTTTCTATTCATCAGTGCTTTCCTCAAGGTTGATCAGTCCTTGATTGGGCAGTGCTTTGTCATCAGCAGTTTGTACCAGCAGTGCTTAGTTCTCAGCAGTCTTCTAGGCTTCATCAGTAGTTAGTCAGATCAGCAGCAGTTGTATGCGGTCAGTGGATATAAAGCCTTCAGTAGTTATAATCACTCTCAAGGGAGAAGACTTAGTGTAAACAGCTGCTTATTAGGAATCCACTGTTGTGAACCGGTTTTGGCTTTCATTATCTGTTCCTCTGGTAGGGTTCAATCCGAACAATCTCCCCCTGGAACAGATAATGCCAAAACTCTTCATTATTGTGGAATTTTGATTGCCTCATCAGCAGTTCCCTTATCTGACCTTTAAATTGTAGTTCAAAGTCTAGGGCATCTGTGTCATCATCATCCCTGCTAAGTGGAAGATCAAGGAGATCCTGTAAATCTTCAAGACTCAGGCCAAGAGCTTGTTCCCTTGATATTTTCTCCACTTCTCCACCAGACCTGAGCAAAGTCAATACGTAGGTATGTTTGTCAGTTTCCCACTTTTGTATTTTTGAGCCTGGTGGGTTTCTTGGGAGATGTTTATTTGCAGAGGTGTTTGGTGAGGCTGGCCTATTCATGACTGGCTGAGCAGTACTTGCAGATTGTTCCAATTCAAGATCTTCTTTTATCATTAATTTAATGCCCTCTTTCACAATAGCATTTCCAGCTTTTAGATCTTGAATTGTTTCAGCACCTGACTGGTTTTGACTCCTTCTTTTGTAGATGGCAGCACCAGCTGGAGCAGTGGTTCTTTTGACTTGCAGCTTTGGTGGTCTTTTTGAGACCTCTGCTTTGGAGTAGTCAGGCTTTTGTGGAACTTTTGGATCTTTCTTTCAAAGTTCCTCTAACCTTTTGTAGGTTGCCCTTACCCTATCTTCTCCCCACTTTGACACTGAATTCTTTGACCCATAATCAGCAGCTATCAGCTCCTCTTTCATTCTCTTCAACTCTAATGCCTTTTCAGCTTCAAACTGTTTAAACTTTTCAGGAGGAGTCTGCTTGACCTTATTTTTAATCATTTCTTGAATCCTGGCTGCCACTTTTTCAAGCTCAGGAATGGTCCAGTTTTTGTACATGTGTTTCTCCCCCTTGTATTTCTTGTAGGTAATGATGTTCTCAATGTAGTCTTTTCTCAAGGACTCATCTGCCCTTTCTGAGATTTGCTGACATACATTTTTAGCAAATCGCTCCATAGCACTGACCTGTGTGAGTAGAAACTGATAGTTTTGCTGAAATTCTCTATCAGATTTCCCTTGTCTGTTTCTGATTGCGATATCCTCTGCTTGCTTGGCTTTGAGTTTCAAATATTCTTCGATATTGTTTGGCCTGGGATATCCTTCAACTGATGGCAACCTCCTTTTAGCTGGGTCATCCTCATAGTAAAAGGATTTGATTTCTTCCCTAACTGCAATGAGTTCCAGAGGAAATGAGACACCAGCAGGAGGTAATGGCTTTAGAATTTGAGCTGAAGAGAGAGGTATGGGTTTTGGAATTGTGACAAGTGATAGAGATTTTGAAGATGTTGGTGGTGGTGAATTGTCATCATCTTTAAGAATTAGTCTTCTCCTTTTTGTTTGAGGAGGGACTGATGATGTTTTGGGTGGAACAATGGTGGTAGATTTGGTGGCAGTGGTTTGTGATTGACTAACAGCTGTTGAAACAACTGGTGTTTCAACCACTGTTGTCATTACAACAGATGTTGTAACATCTGCTGTCTTCTGCTTTTTGTCAGCAGGTGATGTTTTTGGTGGTGATGGTGGTGAAGCAGTAGTTGTGGTGTGTGTTGAAGTGAGAACAGATGTTGAAACCACTGAAGTACCAGCAGTAGTTGATACAACAGGAGTTACAACAGCTGTTTGGGTGGAGGTTTGATGCTAATGGCTTTTGGATGGTGGTTTTGGAATATGCTTTGGAATTCTGGATGGGGTGGACTTAGGTTTCCTTTTTGTCTTAGGATTTTTAGTATCCTTTGAACCAGAACAACCCTGCGCATACAGCTCCATGAAAGCTCTTTTCTCCTCATTCCACCTTGAAATATCCTTTGCCACTCTATCCCTTTTTACACTTGCTACTCCTTCATCAAATGCTTCTTGGGTTGCATCAACCTTTTTACTACCATCTGGCACAGGAATTTTTCTGGTCATAGCATCCCTTTCTGGTTCAATGTAAAGACCATCATCTATTCCCTTCTTCTTCCACTCCTGAATTTTCTCCCCCTTTTTGGCATTATCTGGAGGGAGTTGATCAATAAAGAGGACAGTCGGAGGAGCAGTGCTAGTGGTATGCAGGATCTGAGCTTTTAGAGCTTTGAGATCAGCCTGGGTGTTCTTGAACCTAGACTCCAATGTATTTCTCAGCTGTAGTACATGTTTTTCATGTTGCTGATCTGCCATTTGTGCTTGTTGATGGAGAAAAGGTTGAAACAGATTCCAGAGCTCATTTGTAGCAGATGCTTGTGGTAGGGCAGGTGCTTGAGGTGGACAGCAGTGGATTGCACCTTTTGTACTTGTAACAACTGTTGCAGCATATCTTTGAGTTCTGCAACAGAGTTATCAAGTTTTTCAACACGATCCGTCAATTTCTGGTACTTTAAACCATCACCCAATTTAATGGGATCATCTGATTTCCCACTAGCAGTGGTTTTATCAGTGGTTGAGGTAGGGAGTGTACTCCAAACATTAACCACTGATGCCCTTTTTTCTTGGTACTGGGGTCTTCTCCCTTCAACACTTGACAGTCTTTTGATGTTGCCAGAGGTCAAGAAAAGTCCACTGGTAGATGTCAGAGGTGCTATGGAAGGAATTGCCTCCAAGGAAGTCTTATTAATTTAACCACTGTCCAGCTGCAAACCAATGGGTTCAACAGTTGTAGTGGCTGCTTCACTTGGATGACCACCAAGAGTTACTTGTAACTCAAGGGGTGTAACCTCCTCAGGTTGTGTTGGTGGGTTAGCAAAGGTTGATACATCAGACCCAGTCAGTGGTTGAGGCATATTCTCATTGATAGGTGATTGAGAAGGACTGGTTAATGCCTGGTTTAAATCAATTGCATCCAACAGCAGTTTTGTTGGTGGGGGAATTGTGGATGTGATGTTTGGTTTGGAAATAGAATTTGCCCCGGGAATTGGGCTGTGGATGATGAAATCAAGTGATTTCAGAGCATCATGATGTAGTGTCCCAATTTGTACAACCTGTTCTTTTTGTGAAGAAGCAGGAGGAGTTTCGGTTATGGTTTTAGATATTTTGACCAACTGCTGTGAGGAAGTAGCAGCAGTCGTTTCTTGTGACTTTTGTTTTGTCACTGGCATTTGCTCTAGTATCTCATCCTCCAGAGTTTCCTTTTTGATGGGTTTGGAGGGTTTTTGAGTTTTTCTTTTTGTTGGCTTTTTGGTGATTGTAGGTGTGGGTTTCAAAACAGTTGTTCTGCTGCTTTGATCACCTTGAGCAGTGGACTCAGCAGCAGATACCTGAGGAGCAGTGGTAGCTGCTAAATTCTGCTCAAGCACCTCTGCTTGTGTTTTGCAAGGTGTTAACATTCTTGTAAAAGTTTCAGCAGTTAAACTGTTCATTTGAAGATAATCACCTTGGTTTATTGCAGCAATATCATCCTTACTGAATTTCTTTTCAAAATAATAACTTAAAAACCTTGGAAACAGTAAGAATGATTTTGTTTCAACATTATTAACCAAATCATTAAAGATTTCCCGAGAATAATTAAAATTTTCTTCTTGAAGAATAGCATATCCCAGATTTTGAATCTTTAATGGTATTTCATTAAAAGAAGTGGTTTTGTTTGAAACACACATTAGGAGGGTATGGAATAAAAACCTTGTTGCAGAAGGAAAGAAACCTTTTGTAAGGTAGCTTTCTTCATCATTGTGTCTGCATACCCTCTCTCAATGAAGTCAATTTTTAACTCGTTTTTAGGGAAAGAAGTTTTACCTTGCTGATCCTCGAGTTGAAAGACTTCTGAAATTGATTGTGGTGTGATCTTGACGGCTTTTCCCTTTAGAGAAGAGTTGATGGCTATTACTGTGTCTCCTTGTTTTTCAAGGGTTACATTTTTCCAAAACTCTCGTTGGGTTGTCAAGTAAATTGGTGCATCGGCTGTTAACAAAGTTTTGTACTTTGATTTAGCCATTTTGGCAATGATGGAGTCGAAAGCATCTGTGGTGCCGGGTTTTGTGAGAAGACCCAGAAGATTGTGAGATGTTTTGTGCGGAAGTTCAGTGGGATTGGCCTTTTGAGAGGCCGCTTTCGACGATGATTTGGATGTGGGTTTCGCAGTTCGATTTTGTCATTTTGAAGATGATGATCGAAGAAATTTGTGAAGAAATGGGATGGAAAAACTGCTTTGAGAAGAGAATTTTTGAGAATTCAATTCGACAGTAAAACCCTGTTTGGGGTTTTGATCAGGGTTTTATTAAGGGAAAAAGTGATCGCTGATGTGGCAGCGGTTATTGTGATCTGAAGGCTAAAAACTGACCACGTGTCAACAAATGATGAGGTGATGAATTATGGAGAACAGTTGTTTTTGAAACCACTGATGAAGCAAATATCAGTGGTTACAACGGTCAAAATGAGGACAGTGGGTGATTTTTACTATCAGTGGATAAGTCACTGATTTTGAGCATCAGTACTTGCCAAGAGAATGAAAGGATCAGTGGTTGACTTTCAGCAGTGGACAATATTTAGTAAACAGATGTTTGAGCAACACAGTGGTTAGGGGTAATATGATGATAATTATTTGAAAGACAATTATGTCAGCAACTGTTTTGAGAATTTTCATTCAAGGTTTTGCCACATGTCAATTACACATTTTGAAGTTTATACAGACTTCTGACAGTGGTTTAGTACCCCAGATGATGTAGACTTTTTACCAAAGCAACTCATTTTTGTTATAATATTTGAATTAAAACATGAGTGCCTAAGTATTTTAAAATCTGTTGACAATCAATCTTTTGCTTAGTGTTTAAAACAAACCTGAGTATGACATGACCTTGATATATATGTACCATTTCCTTTTGATCTGTTTATGAGGACAATAATACCAACAAAAAATAAGGTACTATATCCTGACAGAAAACACAAACTATTGCCAACAAAAACAGGCAAAAGTTCAAAATATATTATTCTTAAAAAAAACGAATAATATATCCTGGTTATTTGAGAAAATCCTTTGTATAAAAATGGTTAAAGGGTTTTATGAGAAAAGCATCAAAAAGGATCTGGTATAATTTCAATAAAATACGTAATCACAACATTCTCAAGTTTATAAAAATGGTCAGTGGTTTGACAACAGTCGTATGAAATTGTAAATACATTTTGACCACTATTTAGTACCATTTTCTTGTTGATTGATTGACAATAGAATTGAGGACACATGTACACATGAGTTTTTGAGAACCATGTGATGATTTTGATGATTTGTCTATTCCTCTTGATGTTCATTCATCGGAGTTTCCATTTTTCCCTGAACCTTTTCCTGAACAGATGAATGCACACAGTTGCTTAATGATTATTATTACCCTAAACTTTGACTCTAAAGTGTTTTATGTTTATACTCTTTTCTTCTGACTTCAAAAGTTTTTGAGATAAACACACTCTTGAGTTTTTGTGAATTTTCTTCTTCCCTTTTTACCCTTCCCATTTATAAGTAATGAGTTACTTACTGGGAGGTCTTTGTTGAGAAAAACCTTAATCCAATATCATTTTAGAGTAATGTTTTGAGAGAATTGGTCATATTTGCACAAGTTTTCAACCAATCTCTCATTACATATGATACGGATTATGTTGACCTCTTATTTTCTGAATGTATTTTAACATAGTTGATTTTGTCCTTTTGAG
Source organism: Helianthus tuberosus (assembly GCA_030545235.1). Lineage (NCBI taxonomy): Eukaryota > Viridiplantae > Streptophyta > Magnoliopsida > Asterales > Asteraceae > Helianthus > Helianthus tuberosus. Next base: position 57,639,723 of record CM060373.1, read on the forward strand.
GATCTCAACCTGTTTTCAATACATGAGATCTGAATGACTAAAGTTTTAATTTCCCTCTTTTTACGTTAGCAAAAACACTAATGTTTTACGAACATAGGCTTTTGTTAATCTGAGGTTCATACTTTAGCATCTAATATAGTGACATCACACGTTTCATAACAACAGTTGAAATCAATTTTGAAAATGTAAAACAATCCCATAATTTATCAGATATGTTTACAGATCTGAAAACTATGAGTGACATGTGCATGATATCACTTGTTGTGTGAGATTTGTGTGTCATATGACATCTTGATTGATTTACAGAGTTTTTGAATAACCATTTTGATCATGATTTACTCGTTACTCTGTTTTTCAACTGAATACAACCAACCTTAGTATCAATGAATTTTGAGCCGAACTGTTGTGTCAAATTGATTGTTAGATCGAATTTGACTGTCCAGGCTCTGATACCAATTGTTAGGATCGGAGGCTCTCATGATTGTGTTTGTTTGTGTAAATTGTATAAACAATAGAAATGAACAGAGTCTAAGTGCAGCAGAAATGAACAACAAACTTTGTAAACACAATCAAGGAAGAAAATAGTTTTGATGAACACATGATTTGCATTAGTCGAAAGATTACAAAGTCAATCAAAAGATTACAAAGCATGCTTACAAACTAAGCTCCCCCTCAGCCTGATACTACAGTGGTTGGTTGCACAAGATGAAAGGATTGAATTGAGGAGAAGAACTCACTCAAAACGAATCAAATGTAACAGTACAGGGTACTGTTCCATTTATAGACAAACCAAACCACTGAGGCATCTCAGCTGACGTCACCATGAAAGCGACGTCTAACAGCCTAACAACCTGTATCTACTGTTCTCATACAAACACTGCTAAGCCTAACCACGGACTATACATAAAACAGATGATATGCTAAACTACTGCTCTTTCTATTCATCAGTGCTTTCCTCAAGGTTGATCAGTCCTTGATTGGGCAGTGCTTTGTCATCAGCAGTTTGTACCAGCAGTGCTTAGTTCTCAGCAGTCTTCTAGGCTTCATCAGTAGTTAGTCAGATCAGCAGCAGTTGTATGCGGTCAGTGGATATAAAGCCTTCAGCAGTTATAATCACTCTCAAGGGAGAAGACTTAGTGTAAACAGCTGCTTATTAGGAATCCACTGTTGTGAACCAGTTTTGGCTTTCATTATCTGTTCCTCTGGTAGGGTTCAATCCCAACACGATTTCTCACGATTCTTGTAAGTTTTCAACCTAAATCTTATACTTCTATGATCTACACGCACTTTTGCATCTTTTTCACCTTTGAATCTTAACTTTTAACCGTGAAATCAGTGGATTTGAGGTGTTCTAGGGTGATGTCATCATGGAGTTCTTATGAACTTCAAGTTTTGGCCTCATTCCACCAAGAACAACTTAGATCTAAGAGATTTCCACATGAATAACCAAAGATCTTGCATAGATCTGAACGTTTTCAAGGATAAAAGGATTGAAAGATACTTGTCCAACTTTCTTTCAACTCTTTTACACTCAACGCACTCAAGACCGATAGAATCAGAGCTCGTTATGATCTTCTACTCATTCTTAGTGAAGTGTTGGTTCAAGATCTGATTTCAATCTAAGGGAAAACTGATTCCGGGTTAAACATTAACAACCGTCACGAACCAGTAAACTGATCGTACTAGGGTGATTCCTGTTCGATCGAATAACTTGGGTCATGATGGGGTTTCTGTTGTTTAGCATGTTATCATACCGTCTCGATCAAACCGTAAAACTTTCCAAACTCAACAAATCTTCAAGCTGCAAGAGATCAGATCGCGGGACGGATCGCCGTCCGATTGGAATGCCATCCGATCGGATAGCCATCCGATCGAACCGTAATCCGATCGGGTTACACTTGAGGATTTCATACTTAAAAAATTTTCAACATGTTCAATGCATAGTCAATTCCAACGGACTGTCACCCGATCGGTAGACCATCCGATTGGATGTTGATACTGCTGTGAACTTGTTCTCTGAGAAATACCTCGCCGAACGGATTGCCATCCGATCGAACCGCCGTTTGATCGAACAACCTGAAGGGTAGAGATACTTATCTGTTTTCAAAATACTACAACAAAAACTTCAAAAGGCAAGCCATCATACACAAACACATCCATCCCAAACGAGTGTCAATCCGACCGAATGGCCATCCGAACGGATGACCAATTCGAACGGATTGACATCCGATCGAATGGCCATCCGTTCGGATTGCCATCCGGCCGGATGACCACTCGTCACTTGTTCACTTTGCACCATTTTTACACGCCGTTTATCGCTTATGCTATCATTCTGATCAGGCTAATTTCACTCTAGCGCTCCCTTCAATCCATTAACTTCCATCGCTGTGAGTATACTCGATCCCTTTTTGCTTACGCACTTTTGGGTGTTACATATGTTACTTATTCTAAATCACATCGAACACACAACGCAAACACTATTCATACGCTAACCGCTATTGCATGTTATACGTGACTCGATGAATGCCTGTTTGTTATGTTTACACATTGATTGTTGTCTACCTGCCTTAGCAACGATAGTACTATAGTTTGGACTCAGCACCTGTTCACTCAGGGGTTGTTAAGGACATTACTTCACGTGTTCGCAATGGTGAACATGTGATGCGCACTCACTACTCGCAGTCAACTCACAGTCATTGGTATTGATAGGATCTTTGTCGATAACTTACATGCTTCACATTATACGTAGTACATGCTGGTTATGCGTAAACGATTTTGAACTTTATTATACTATTAAACTTGTATGCTCACCTTTACACTATGTGTATTGACCTCTATTTTAACGTATGTGACAGGTGTTTAGGATGCTTGCTTGCTACTTGATGGAATCGAGCCTAGGAGAGTCTAGAAACCAACAAAGACAATTTATTTTTTTATTTAAATCAAAGTTGTCGGAACATGTTTTGTTTTGAGGATATCTATGTCTGTAATAATTTGATTGCTTGGTAGGTTATGGTATGGGACATAATATTAGCTATCTGGTAATCTAGTTGTTATGGAATTTCTCTTGACAATCTGTTTCGCTCAGTGCCGCGCCCCGATGTTTCCGCCATCGGTTGGGGTGTGACAGATTGGTATCAGAGCCATAACTATAGGGAATTAGGCAAGATTCGACCTAGTCCAGGTCGATGTCTTAGAAACGACCTAGTCTATAGTCTAAGTACCAACAGACCGACTTGTGCATAACCGGTATGGGTTTTGTACGATCCTTTGTTCCTCATAATACCCATATGAAGTAGATGGTTCACACCATTGTTCTTCATTGTAAGCATATGATGGATAAGGGTCGTAATTTTGTTCTTCATAATACTCATATGAGGTGGGTTGTTCACGCCATGGTTCCTCATAATAAGCATACGAAGGTGGTGGCTCATATCTTGGTTCCTCAAAGTATGAGTATGAAGGCTCATACCTTGGTTCATCAAAATATGAGTATGAGGGAGGAGGTTCATACCTTTGGTCTTCATAGGATGTGTATGAAGTTGATGGCTCGTACCTGGGTTCCTCATAGTAGGTGTATGAAGTGGATGGTTGATATGAGTTTTATTGAACCGAGTGCGGGTTACTACAATTAGTGCAATAATTACTCCTATAATCATCCTCCTCATAGGTGTAGTTGTAACCTCCTGAGTATTGATCCATAAGAATCACTCAGCAGACCACAACCAAGTCTCGAGATCAGAAAACAAAAATGAAAACGGAAACAGAGGCTGGACACGGCCCCGTGTTCAGTGGACACGGCCCCGTGTACAGAATCTGTATCTGGGCGTTTTAATTAAATTCACTGATTTCGTTGAGCACGGGGCATGTTCAGTGAGCACGGCCCGTGTTCAAGCTACTGTTACTGGGTGTTTTTATGAAAATGTGCAGCACGGCCCCGTGTTCAGTGAGCACGGCCCCGTGTACAGGTTACTGTAAATGCAAAACTAAACTAAAATGCAGAAAAATGTGCGCGCGTTTTAAAAAGGTTTTGAAAAACTGATTAGGCCGTCGATTTTAAGCTTTCTTAAAATCCTTGTGACCCCGGCAACGGCGCCAAAAACTTGATGCGTGTGGAGTGTTATATATATTAGGTGTATATTTTAAGCCCTTTAACACTTTTTAGCCAAGTTTTAAATTTATAAAACACGATATTTACTAACACTAAACACACATATGGGCAAGTGCACCCATATTGAGCGTAGTATAGTGTTGGTAAGATACCGAGGTCGTCCAAGGACACAAGAGCTTTTAGTACCGGTTTATTCTCAACGTCTAATCAAATCAAAAAGTTTAGAAAAATGTTTTAAGCTAAGAAAAATAAAAACTAACTAAAATGCTGAAAATAAAAATAAAAACAGATAGACAAGATGAATCACTTGGTTCCGACTCGTGTATAGTGTAACCTTTGATTATTTCCGCACTTTTGCACTTATTTAAGAGATTATCTTAGTTATTGTAGTAGGCCCCTCTTTTGAAGGTGACGTTACCCTCAACCCAGTAGTTTGAGTCAGCAAGGATACAATCCTAAAGGGTCGGATTATTGAAAGATAATTAATTAAGTTATTAATGCATATTATGGTAGGCCCCTCTTTTGGAGGTGACGTTACCCTTGACTAAGTAGTCTGAGTCAGCAGGGATACAGTCCTAAATAGCCGGGTTATAGTATTAATAGTAGTTAACTTATGAGGGGATCAAAGAGTTTGGACCCCCGCCATCCAATACCGTTAAGTATTGAAGGAGGTCCTACTAAATTTGACCCAGGTCCATTGCAGGACCTCTAAACGCTGAACAATGGCAAGACTCTTCCCAAACCGTTCCCTTAACCCCCGACCAGGTAGCCAACATACCTCCATATAGACCGTGGAGATATGAATGGTGAAAATCTTTTATTTTATATAGACAGTAAAATAATGCCAAGACACCACGGACAAACGATAAGGAAGAATCACCTTCAACATAAGAAACTAGTTATTAAAGTCATTAATACAAATCCAAGTAAAAAGTGCGAAAAGATTAGAAATAAAAAGTATTACACTAGACACTTGTCTTCACCAAGTGATGTAAGAGACTTAGGCAAACATGGCCTTGATTGTCAAGAACTCTTACGATCAATCTTGGATCCCGAGACGACTCACACACTCTATGATGGATAATGGATGATGGTGTTATGGTGGTGGTGGGTGGTGGGTGAAGTGTGAGATAGGTGGTGTGCCAAGGGATGGTTTGAGCTTGAGCCAAGCACTCTTATTTATAGGCTGAACAGAAGCCCGGGCACGGCCCCGTGTCCAGTGGGCATGGCCCCGTGTCCACATCCTCTCTTTCTTCATTTAATGCAGCTTGTCTTTATTAGTTGACCACGCCCCCGTGTCCGCTGAGCACGACCCCGTGTGCAGAAGAATCTTTGTACTATGAAGATTTGCCTAGATTGTGAGAATCTTATAGTTGACCACGGCCCCGTGTCCGCTAAGCACGGCCCCGTGATGGGCAATAGAAGCTTCTACCACTTTGTCTTTTCTGCTGACACTTGGGCACGCCCCCGTGCTGGCTGAGCACGGGGCGTGTTCAGTCTTCTGTCTTCTTGTTTTACTTGGGAAGATGCTGTCGTGGGGTCGGGCATGCCACATTTGTTCCTTTTCTTGTATTTATGTTAGATTTTGCTGTCTTTTTGCTTCTTTTGTTAATTTGAGCTCATTTAATCCTGAAAATACAAAAGGAAGACAAAAGCACACTTTTTCCAACATTAGTACTAAAAAAAAGGTTAGTTTTATGCCACAATTGATGTAATTTATATGTTGCATTTTGAAGTGTGTATATAAGTTTAAGTATATTTTAAGCCCTTTTTACACTTTTTTAGCCAAGTTTTAAATTTATAAAACACGATATTTACTAACACTAAACACACATATGGGCAAGTGCACCCATCGTGAGCGTAGTATAGTGTTGGTAAGATACCGAGGTCGTCCAAGGACACAAGAGCTTTTAGTACCGGTTTATCCTCAACGTCTAATCAAATCAAAAGTTTAGAAAAAGGTTTTAAACTAAGAAAAATAAAACTAACTAAAATGCTGAAAATAAAATAAAAATAAAAACAGATAGACAAGATGAATCACTTGGCTCTGACTCGTGTATAGTGTAACCTTTGATTATTTTCGCACTTTTGCACTTTTTAAGAGATTATCTTAGTTATTGTAGTAGGCCCCTCTTTTGAAGGTGACGTTACCCTCAACCCAGTAGTTTGAGTCAGCAAGGATACAATCCTAAAGGGTCGGATTATTGAAAGATAAATAATTAAGTTATTAATGCATATTATGGTAGGCCCCTCTTTTGAAGGTGACGTTACCCTCGGCTAAGTAGTCTGAGTCAGCAGGGATACAGTCCTAAGTAGCCGGGTTAAAGTATTAATAGTAGCTTACATATGAGGGGATCAAAGAGTTTGGACCCCCGCCATCCAATACCGTTAAGTATTGAAGGAGGTCCTACTAAATTTGACCCAGGTCCTTGCAGGATCTATACACTGAACAAGGCAAGACTTTTACCAAACCGTTCCCTTAACCCCCGACCAGGTAGCCAACATACCTCCATATAGACCGTGGAGATATGAATGGTGAAAATCTTTTATTTTATATAGACAGTAAAATAATGCCAAGACACTACGGACAAACGATAAGGAAAAATCACATTCAACATAAGAAACTAGTTATTAAAGTCATTAATACATAACCAAGTAAAAAGTGCGAAAAGATTAAAAATAAAAAGTATTACACTAGACACTTTGTCTTCACCAAGTGATGTAAGAGACTTAGGCAAACATGGCCTTGATTGTTAAGAACTCTTACGATCAATCTTGGATCCCGAGACGACTCACACACTCTATGATGGACAATGGATGATGGTGGTGGATGATGGTGTTATGGTGGTGGTGGGTGGTGAGTGAAGTGTGAGAGATGTGGTGTGCCAAGGGATGGTTTGAACTTGAGCCAAGCACTCCTATTTATAGGCTGAACAGAAGCTCGGGCACGGCCCCGTGTCCATTGGGCATGGCCCCGTGTCCATCCTCTTCTCTGTCTTCATTAATTGCAGTTTTTCTGCATTAGTTGACCACGCCCCAGTGTCCGATGGGCACGCCCCCGTGTGTAGAAGCATATCTGTACTATCAAGATTTGCCTGGATTCTGCAAATCTTATAGTTGACCACGGCCCCGTGTCCGCTGAACACGGCCCCGTGGTGGGCGATAGAAGCTTCTATAGCTTTGTCTTTTATGCTGGCACTTGGGCACGCCCCCGTGTTCACTGAACACGGGGCGTGTTCAGCCTTCTGTTTTCTTGATTTTGCTTGGGAAGATGCTGTCGTGGGGTTGGGCATGTCACGTTTGCTCCTTTTCTTGTATTTATGTTAGATTTAGCTGTCTTTTTGCTTCTTTTGTTAATTTGAGCTCATTTCATCCTGAAAATACAAAAGGAAGACAAAAGCACAATTTTTCCAACATTAGTACTAAAAAAGGGTTAGTTTTATGCCACAATTGATGTAATTTATATGTTGCATTTTGCACACATCAGTAACGTCCACCCAACTTTCCACGTTTCGAACCTCAGAAAGTGCCTAGCCGAACAGGAGTTACATGTCCCTCTCGAGGATTTACAAGTGGACGAAACATTACACTTCGTGGAAAAGCCTGTCGAGATCATGGGCCGAGAGACCAAGGTACTCAGACGCTCACGCATTCCCATTGTGAAGGTTTGCTGGGAAGGCAAACGCGGTGCCGAGTTTACTTGGGAACTCAAAAGTGACATGAAGGCAAAGTACCCGCAACTGTTTGTTACGACTACTTCTTAAATTTCGGGATGAAATTTCCTTAAGTAGGGGAGACTGTAACAACCCGTGTTCCGGAAGTCAAAGTCAAGGTCAAAGTCAAAGGAAGAAAAGATTGCTAATTGCGATCTGTCACTCTTTGCTTAACTACAGATTTGACCACCTTGACTTGTAACCAGTTTTGTGTTAAAATTGCTTCCCCCCAACATGTTAAATCACTACTTAATCACATATTAATTGCTAATCGACTTATCGCTAATCGCATCGCTATCTCATTCACAACCCGAATTATGCGTACTGGATATTGTTTTACGTGTGAGTGCTTATTATGTGTTACTTGTGCATGATATGTTTATGTTGAGGTGTTAATCGCATTTCTATCGCATCGCAATCTAATCGCAAGCGCTAAACGCAAGTTATTTATAGTGATTGTATGTTAGATATAGTAGTTAGGTTATTTGTGTAACTATTGGGTAATACTATCGCATCGATCGCTCGAAACGCATCGCAACGCTCATCATGCGGATCGAAACGACAAAACTCAACAAGTCAGACACCTGGATCGAATGGCCAATTGATCGAGTGGCCGTCCGATCGGATTGCCATCCGATCGAGGCACCATCCGATCGGTGACCAATCCGACCCTTGTGCCCCCTTTCCTCTTTTGGAAACCCTATAAATACCCCTCTGTCACATTGTGATGTGACAGCTCCCTCACTCGACCAGCCGCGTTCCAGACCTTCTTTCTCTCGATTTCTTGCGATTCTTGTAAGTTTTCAACCTAAATCTTGTACTTATATGATCTACACGCACTTTTTCATCTTTTTCACCTTTGAATCTTAACTTTTAACCGTGAAATTAGTGGATTTGAGGTGTTCTAGGGTGATGTCATCATGGAGTTCTTATGAACTTCAAGTTTTGGCCTCATTCCACCAAGAACAACTTAGATCTGAGAGATTTCCACATGAATAACCAAATATCTTGCATAGATCTGAACGTTTTCAAGGATAAAAGGATTGAAAGATACTTGTCCAACTTTCTTTCAACTCTTTTACACTCAACGCACTCAAGACTGATAGAATCGGAGCTCGTTCTCATCTTCTACTCATTCTTAGTGAAGTGTTGGTTCAAGATCTGATTTCTATCTAAGGGACAACTGATTCCGGGTTAAATATGAACAACCGTCATGAACCAGTAAACTGATCGTACTAGGGTGATTCCTATTCGATCGAATAACTTGGGTCATGATGGGGTTTCTGTTGTTTAGCACGTTGTCATACCGTCTCGATCAAACCGCAAAACTTTCCAAACTCAACAAATCTTCAAGCTGCAAGAGATCAAATCGCAGGACGGTTTGTCGTCCGATCAGATGAACTGCAATCCAATCGGGTTACACTTGAGGATTTCATACTTAAACAATTTTCAACATGTTCAATGCATAGTCAATTCCAATAAACTGTCACCCGATCGGTAGACCATCCGATTGGATGTTGATCCTGCTGTGAACTTGTTCTCTGAGAAATACCTGTTAGCACGTTGTCATACTGTCTCAATCAAACCGCAAAACTTTCCAAACTCAACAAATCTTCAAGCTGTAAGAGATCAGATTGCGGGACGGATCGCCGTCCGATCGGATTGCCATCCAATCGAACCGCAATCCAATCGGGTTACACTTGAGAATTTCATACTTAAACAATTTTCAACATGTTCAATGCATAGTCGATTCCAACGGACTGTCACCCGATCGGTAGACCATCCGATTGGATGTTGATCCTGCTGTGAACTTGTTCTCTGAGAAATACCTCACCGAACGGATTGTCGTCCGATCGAACCGCCGTTCGATCGAACGACCTGAAGGGTAGAGATACTTCTCTGTTTTCAAAATACTACAACGAAAACTTCAAAAGGCAAGCCATCATACACAAACACATCCATCCCAAACGAGAGTCAATCCGACCGAATGGCCATCCGAATGGATGACCATCCGAATGGATTGACATCCGATCGAATGGCCATCCGTTCGGATTGCCATCCAGCCGGATGACCACTCGTCACTTGTTCACTTTGCACCATTTTTACCCGCCGCTTATCGCTTATGCTATCGTTCTGATCAGGCTAATCTCACTCTAGCACTCCCTTCAATCCATTAACTTCCATCGCTGTGAGTATACTCGGTCCCTTTTTTCTTACGCACTTTTGGGTGTTACATACGTTACTTATTCTAAATCACATCGAACACACAACGCAAACACTATTCATACGCTAACCGCTATTGCATGTTATACGTGACTTGATGAATGCCTGTTTGTTATGTTTAAACATTGATTGCTGTCGACTTGCCTTAGCAACGATAGTACTATAGTTTAGACTCAGCACCTGTTCACTCAGGGGTTGTTAAGGACATTACTTCACATGTTTGCAGTGGTGAACATGTGATGCGCACTCACTACTCGCTGTCAACTTGCAGTCATTGGTATTGATAGGATCTTTGTCGATAACTTACATGCCTCACATTATACGTAGTACATGCTGGTTATGCGTAAACGATTTCGAACTTTATTATACTATTAAACTTGTATGCTCACCTTTACACTATGTGTATTGGCCTCTATTTTAACGTATATGACAGGTGTTTAGGATGCTTGCTTGCTACTTGATGGAATCGAGCCTAGGAGAGTCTATAAACCAACAAAGACAATTTATTTTTATTTTAATCTGAGTTGTCGGAACATGTTTTGTTTTAAGGATATCTATGTCTGTAATAATTTGATTGCTTGGTAGGTTATGGTATGAGACATAATATTAACTATCTGGTAATCTAGTTGTTATGGAATTTCTCTTGACAATCTGTTTCGCTCAGTGCCGCGCCCCGATGTTTCTGCCATCGGTTGGGGTGTGACAGCGAGGGCCGCTATATCTGGCCAAAGTGATGCTGTTCAACTGTTTTATCTTGCGATTTCGTTTAAACACGTTTTAAACGCCATATAACTAACTCATTTCATGTTTTATGAAATGTAGGTATGCTAGATGTACCGGATGACGATCAAGCTCGATAAAGAACCGAACACGATCAAGATTCAATCTTCCGTGAATTTTCGTCGTCATGTTTTAAATGACGAATGAAATTATAAGACGTTGAATTATTTTATTTCTTAAATGTTTTTAAGAAATAGGTAATTTGTAAGTCAGGTATACGCAGATTATGACAACTATAGTCAAAAACTATATAAAAATCGTAATAAACAACCAAGGGTCTTACATAACTCAACACGGGAATATCGGAGGAATATGCTATTTTTGGCACGTGCAAAGGAGTCATGACCGTTGAAAGGGATCGTGTGAAGACTTGCATGCTTTTCGGATAGTTAGTTACTAGGATATTTTCTAATTTTAAAGGGGTTAACAAGCTCAGAATGAAAACACATGAGCTAACTCTCGAACTCGCTGATATTCATTGGCGAAACACACACACCCACATTAGCAATTCATTGTATTGAGCTTGTTATCTTCCAAAGTTGTAATCTTTCTTGTGCAATATAGTTGATAGTGATAGTTTTCACTATCCGGGCTTTTTCCTCGTATAAATCCTTGTGTTCATTGTCATGTTCTTTTGATAATTGTTCATACATTTGTTCATATAATCAAGCACTCAACCTCATAAAAATCAGATTTGGTTACATTATCCTTGTGATTTTTGACCAAAACAGGTATGATCAGAGAGGTAAAGTATCCAAGATGGTTAGCCAATTTGGTAGTTGTTCAGAAAAAGAATGGAAAGTGGAGGGTATGCGTTGATTTTACTGACTTAAACAAAGCATGTCCCAAGGATCCTTTCCCATTACCCCACATTGACTGCATGGTGGATGCTACGGCGGGTCATGAGTTGTTAACTTTTATGGATGTTTCGTCTGGATTCCAACAAATTCAGATGGAACCATCTGACAAAGAGGACACAACCTTCATGACCCCACTAGTATATATTGCTATATTGCTATGCCCTTTGGTTTAAGAAATGCAGGTGCCACATACCAAAGGTTGGTGAATATGGTATTCAAGGAACATCTTGGACACACGATGGAAGTCTACATAGATGACATGGTGGTCAAATCCAAAAGATCTGAGGATCACCTGAAGGATCTGGAAGAAGCATTCAACATCCTTGACAGATATAACATGAAGTTGAATCCTTCCAAATGGAATTTTGGAGTTAAAGCAGGAAAATTCTTAGGATATATGGTGTCCAAGAAAGGAATAGAGGCAAGTCCATAACAAATCAAGGCCATTGCGAACATCAAATCTCCTGCAGATGCCAAGGATGTACAAAGGTTGACAGGAAAAATTGCAGCCTTGAACATATTCATCTCAAAGTCCTCAGAAAAGTGTAAGGAGTTCTGTGATATTCTGAGGAAGAATAAAAAATTTGAATGGACTGAAAAACATAAGAAGGCCCTTAAAGCCCTCAAGGATTACCTATCCTCTGCACCAGCTTTGATGAAACCAGAAAATAAAGAATCATTATCCTTATACTTTGTTGTTTCAGCTAAGGCAGTAAGTGCGGTCCTAGTCAAGGATCATGAAGGCTCTCAACATCCGGTATACTATGTAGGTAAAAGTCTACTTGATGCTGAGGCCAGGTATTCTCACTTAGAGAAGCTTATTCTTGCTTTGATTATGGCTTCTACTAAACTCAGGCATTATTTTGAAATTCATCCTATTATTGTCAAAACTAATTTTCCTATTAAGAATGTCCTCAGGAAGCCTGAGATATCAGGAAGGATGGCAAAGTGGGCAGTCAAACTTAGTGCATACGACATCAAGTATGAACCTAGGACTGCCATCAAGTCCCAAGCCTTAGGTGACTTTGTGGTTGATTTCAGTAGTGATCTACAAAAGGGAAGCTGAATTGGAAGTTTAACAACTTGAGGAGACCAAGGATCCTTGGACACTCTTCACAGATGGGGCTTCAAATGTCAAAGGAACTGGACTAGGCTTACTACTAAAATCGCCACAGGGGATATTATACCCCAATCAATTGCTTGTGAATTTAAAACCACCAATAATGAGGCTGTCACACCCCGATATTTACAACTCAGCCCGGTGGGGAGTATCGTGACGTAGTTGATATCATCATAGTCAATTAACACAATTATAGCACAGCGGAAGTCTTGGAATATAAAATATTATTACAAACTCAATGTTTGAAAATATCAAAGTATTTATTATAGACAACCCTGTAATATCAAATCCACAGGTGGATCTTTACAGAATGTATAAAATGAAGTTTAGCAGACTTTAAGGCATCTTTAAGGATTTGCAAGATCCTCTATTTCGACGCTGAGCAACTCCCAGCCTATTACGAGTAGTACCTGTCACTTAGTCTTTGGAAAATACGTCAGTTTTCACTGGTAAATACAATTAACTGACTCTTTTGAAAAGAGTTTATGAAAATTAATTTAGGCGCACAAGGCACGAAACCATTTATAACTTGGGACAATCTTTATTAAAATCTTGTATACACATTTACATGTTTGTCATACATATGGGGTCGGTTTGGAAGCCGGCCATGATTAACCGACTCACCACTTATAAAACCCACAAAGGAGTTATCCCCAACATGTGGGTTATTTAGCATTTGCATATGTCAGGTGTATGCCTACACCCTGTGCATAGGTCGTGGCCATTTTCAAATGAAATGAGCCGAGGATATCCAGGACACAGTCGTATTAACCCCCAATGTTTATGTTATCAAACAAAACAGATTAAAACGGGTTATGCAAATTTATTAATCACAATCCGATTAAATGATTTCATACCCGACCAAGCGGTATTATTATAATACCGTATCCCAAGCCCGTATAAGGGAAAATAAGTTAAAAGTATTTACCTGAGCTAATACTTGATTCACAGCAAAATAACTCAGTCGTATCCATTCTAACTAAATGCAGGTAGCTTTTACCAGGTGGCTCTAGTCTGGAGTGATGATAATATGTAACCAATTCAGAATGCTAACGGTCTTATTTAAGTCTTAGACTTAGACCGGTTAGCTTAAAGTATCTAAAACGGTACGATACGCTAGATTAAGCGATGACCGGAATAGAATGTAATTTAGACCCAACTAGTACGAAGACTTGTATAATATGGGTAAACTAAGTACATTCTGGATTTTGAAGTATAAACGATAAGGTTAAACCCATTTCAGCAAACTTACGTAAACTAGTTACGTAAACCGATCCGAACGCGTAAATGCATAACGGGCAACCAAATGAACCATATACAAGTACCTTATGTTATTATGCTTAAAATATGTTAATACATCAGTAGGATGTTAACGTATATGCCCAAAAAGTATTTAAAACCAAATTAAGTCCCGTAGGGGCATTTTAGTCATTTTAATATTTATAAAAGAGGTTTTAAAGCAAACTGAGGTTCTGGTCTAAAACATTCAGTAAAAATATTTATTTTATCATGTTAAATCAGTAAGATATCATACATATGTGAGGTTCACCATTTATGGCCAAACTATGCACCGTATGGGCATTTTGGTCATTTCATATATGCTTTTAGGGACAAAATTGGAAGTCTGAGTTCAAAACTTATACTTACTGTTAAAGTATTAAAATTTATTTATAAAATCATTAGGTAACAAGTCTTAGGTGTTAAATACGGTTTTAAACCATACTATGCGCCTAATTAGCGTAACAGCCGATAATTGACGATATTCGAGATGTTTATGAAATTCTGAGATTTTGATCAGTCTTAACTGTTTAAAATATTTTATTTATCATATAACATCAGTAGGAAAAGGTTTGGTATGTTATTGATATGTAAATCTCATTTTATTGATGAAAGGGCATTATCGTCAATTACCGAATTCACACAAGAACTCTATGTTACGGCCAGTATAAAATCTGACCAAAAATTCCAAAAATCCCTAAATATTATATCATAACAGTAGGTAACGAGTTTTGGGTCAAAATCCATGTTTAAACATGCCCTATGCACGATAGCGCAATTTAATTAATAAAAAGTTTCAATTTACGATATCTTGCATAACTTTAGTTTGAGACCAGAAACTGATGTCAAATTTTTGTGACATACTTATATATCAGTAATAAAGCTTTTTATCCTCTAGCATTTTCAAAAAATCTCGTTTTTATAACATAAGGGCATAATGGGCATTTATAAGCATAATAACGGAAACTAGCATATAATTCAGAATACTAATGACCAGGTAATATAACCTCAGAGGGTTATACTATAACATAATACAGTCCTAATGGAAGCTTAAAACATAAAGGATTTAAGCTTAATTGGGCCAGAACTGAAAGTCAAAGCAAAAGTCAAGCTTTTGCGACTTTCGGTTGCGAACCGACCCTAAACTCAGAATTGTCGGGTTGGACATGTTTAGACATGTTCTAATATTATTTACCAAGTTATTTAAGTGATAAAATATAGCTTATGCCTTCTGTTTTATCAGATTATACTTTTATTTAAAAACTTGACTAGTTTGACTTTTTAACTAAATAGTTTGACCCGACAATTAACTAAGCAAACGAGAAAATTAGGAGGTGCCCTTTTAAGGGATTAACACCTACCTAATTATGGTCACATAACCATATTCATTTTGAACAATGGCTGGACCATTTGAGTTTAAACCGAGAGTCAAAGCTAATTTACGTAACTTTGACTTTTCGGTTTTTAATTAAGAAATCTGAATTAAAGAGGGGACTAAGACACTTACAAAGGGTCCTAGCAATCTTTTCTACTAGAATGAGTTTCCTTTTTGGTCAGGAACCTCCAGAATTTGAGAGGAGAAGAAAAGAAGGAAAGGTGCAAATGAAATGGATGAACAACACTCCTATATATACTTTTTGAGGGTTGTTTGGATGATTGCCGTGTGTAAGTGTGTTCTCCAAGTAATACTAGGATCATAACAAGTGTAAAACCAGATGTTTAAATCTGTATACAAGTCCCTAGTTTCAATTAGATGGTTTAGAAGCCTTTGTGTGGAGAACAAGGGACTTTAAAACAACAAAACAAAATTATGCTGTTGCTGTATGTGTTCTGGCGGCCCGCGACAGCAGGCCCTGTGGGCTTCGCGGCCCTCGAGGCTGTCCGGCCCAGACACATCAGATTGGCAGATTTGCAGTTCTGGTCCCTGATGTGTTTTAAATGTTTTTAAACCTTCAATAGTGACATATATGTCACATAACATTCTAGTTCCATGTATATTTTTCATTATAAGGTGTGAAAGTGTTAGTGGCCAATCTTCGGCACACCTGGGAGTTTAACTGAGCATAATGGAGTTCCTGATTCGTTCAAAAGACCTCTCATAAGCGTAGTTTCACTCATTGACGAGTTTAGTCCTTTTTACGCACAAGTTGTGCGTAGTATCATTTATCGATATCAAAGTCTTACATAGCCCATATAGGGATTCCCGAGAACGTGGCCGAGCATTACGGAGTTCCTGGTTCTTTTAAAAGGTCACTCGAAAGCGTAGTTTCGCTTGTTGATGCTTTTGGTCCCTTAAACGCGCAAACTTGCGCGTATCATCCTTTAATAGCATCAAAGCCCTATGTGGCTCATATTGAGCATTCTTGAGAGTATGATTGTACATCATAATGCTTTGGGTTCGTTAAAAGGTCATTCAGAGGTATAATTAAACATGTTGATGCTTTTAACCCCTATAACTCGCAAACTTGTGCGTAACATTACTTATTGGCATAAAAGCCTTGAATGGCCAATATTAGGCATTCCCGAGAGTATGATCAAGCATCATGAGGTTCTCGGTTTGTTAAAAGTTCACTCAGAGGTAATAATTAACATGTCGACACTTTTAACCCTTCGTCACGCAAACTTTCAAATAATTACGCAAACGGCTCCTCTCGTCCAACAAGTGGCACATTTGAGAATCCGGACTCCGTATAAGGTCACCAGAGGCCTAGTTTAGGCATGTTAACACTTTTAGTCCTTCTATATTCAAGGTTTTCGATTTTTGACAAAATTAGTCCCTCATAGTCAACGTTTGACTTTATTAGGGTTCATTACACGTGTCAACACATCATTGGACACGATTTTACAAGGTGTTACAGAGGCAGAGTATGAGGCCTTAATAGCTGGTTTACAATTAGCCAAGCATATGAGGATCAGGTATCTTAAAGTGTATGTAAATTCTCTATTAATTACTAATCATTATAACGGTTCTTACACTGTCAAAGGTGAAAAGCTAATCAAATACTTAGAGATAGTAAGGAAACTGGCAGATTCTTTTGCTTTTTTCAGTTTAACACAGGTACCTAGGGAGGAAAATGCAGAAGCTGATGCTCTAGCTAATCTTGGATCATCACTGAAGATACCAGAGGATGTGAAGATACCTATCATCCATGTTCTAACCCCTGCAATTGAGGATAACGTAGCCATGGAGATAGTGAAAGATTCTGCAATTGTACCCAGTGATGGTGTACAGTCAAGGTCAGGATCCTGGATCCTTCCGATTCTGAGATATATTCAGAATGGAGAAATTCCCATTGGAGATAATCCTAGAGCCTTTAAGATTAAGGTATCTCAATTCACATTATTAAATAACATCTTATATGAAAGGTCTCTTGTAGTTCCATATTTAATATGCATCGAAGATCCAGAGATTCAGGGAGTTTTGAAGGATTTCTATGAAGGAGATTGTGAGAATCACACTGGGGGCAGAGCACTATTTTCAAGGATCCTCAGAACAGGATACTACTGGCCCACAATGAAGAAGGATGTCCTGGAGTATGTGAAAAGATGTGATGCTTGCCAAAGACACAGTAACATTCTACATCGACAAGCAGAACCTCTGCATCTAATATCCTCTTCTTAGCCATTCATGAGATGGGGAATGGACATAGTTGGCAAGCTTCCTAAGGAACCAGAAGGGAAAGTATTCATGTTAGCCATGACTGATTATTTCTCTAAGTAGATAGAAGCAGAAGCCTTTGCCCAAGTCAGAGAAAAAGAAGTTATATCCTTTATCAAAAGAAATATCATTACTAGATTTGGAATACCTTCCGAAATTGTTTGTGATAATGGATCTCAATTAACTGGGAGTCGAACTACTAACTTTTCTGACAGCTGGGGGATTAGGATGATAACTTCAACACCGGTCCACCCACAAGCTAATGGCCAGGCAGAATCATCCAATAAGATCATCATCAACAACTTGAAGAAATAGCTTGGATCCAAGAAAAGGAAATGGGCAGAAGAGTTACTATATGTCTTATGGACTGATAGAACAACTCCCAAGAATGCTACAGGTCAAACTCCATTCTCCCTAGTTTTTTGAGTTGAATCTGTGATCCCTACAGAAATGGTAGTTCCCACAGCAAGAACAAGCATCCATGATCCTGAAGGAAATGTTGAAAGCTTAGCTCAAGACCTGGATACCATAGAAGAGCTCAAGGATTTGGCAAGGATAAGGTTGGCTAGCTATCAACAAAGAGTAGCTGGAGCATACAACAAAAATGTCAGGGTCAGAAAGTTTCAAGTTGGTGACTTGGTATTAAGGAAAGCATTCCAAAATACCACGAATCCTGCTGATGGCAAGTTAGCACCAAAGTGGGAAGGCCCCTATCTAATTGAAGCTGAAGCTGGAAAGGGGGCATATCGTTTGTTAACGATGGATGGTTATCTCCTACCAAGAGCTTGGAATGTTGTTCATTTAAAGAAGTACTTCATGTAGGAAGGATCAAGGATCCTTAGATATCTTGATATTCTGTTTAGACTGAAGGATCCTCGAAGGATGTATAATCCTTAAAACTAAAATGCTGGTGACTTTATATGAAAGGGATGTTAGATTCTTAACATCCAATTTTATTAAGTTTTGAGTTTTTTGTAGAGTTGTTTACATTTGTGACAAACGATCAAGGGGTTGGCCACCTCTCCAAAGTTTTTGGGTTTGTCCCCAGTCTAAGGTATCCATTACCTTCTACGGTTTAAAGGTCTTCACCTTTCACATGAATTGGGTTTTGACACCCCGCCAGTTACGCACGTTATCCGAGTATAGTTCGAGGCAATGGGACCAGTACCTGCTTTAGGGGCTAACAATTTCATTGTTGTTGGTTGTATGTAGGATGCTAAGTATAATGGTAGACGTACCATACATCCGTTCCTAAGGTTTTGTTAGTTTCATGTCACTCACGTTGGGATAGTCGCCAGGATGGCCCATACCCCAGTATTCTAAGGTTTCTAACGTTTTCACAATAGCTCAAGTTTATTTGGGCTTGACCCCAGTTTATTGGGCTTGTCCCTAGTTTGTTGGACTTGATCCCAGTTTGTTGGGCTTGACCCCAGTTTATTTGGACTTGTCCCCAGTTTATTGGGCTTGACCCCAGTTTATTTGGGCTCGTCCCTAGTTTGTTGGGCTTGACCCCAGTTATTAGTGGTTCATTTTATTAATATATGGCTTAGTCCCAAGTTGCATATTATTACAGGTTTTTGAAGCCTTACAAGTAAGGATCCTGGATCCTTTAACTTTACTTGATTTCTATGGTCTATTGGTACAATTGTAAGTTCTAAGGATATAGAATCCTAACTTGGATTCACTGGTATGATCCTTTATTTATCCTTACTTTATTTTTAATTTATTAATATTACCCTCAACCTTTGACTTTAGGATATATGATCTTTGATTATATAATGTTCAGCCTTTTAAAGAATTTGTTATGATAAACACTTGATATTCTTTTTAACTACTTACAAATTTCTAAGTTATATGGAGTAAAGTTAACTAACAAGAATCAACATAACAATATTTGAGATAAAGGATAAGTGAACAACACCAAAGATAGTCAAAAGATTAAGTTTAATTTATTTATAAAAACCCTTTAAAAGGTTGTCAAAATTGCTAACCCAGGTTTCTACCAGCAAAACGTGGCTCGTCCACTTGGGTTAGCAAAAGGTGTCCATACTTACGGTTCATAAAAGTGCAGGAAATTAAAGGCGAGGGACATCAAAGGCTTCATCCTCCACAAACAGAAGGACCCATCCACCTTTGCTACCCCCTATTATTCGAAGGATCATTGATCCTTAACCCTAGAAACTATTGTTTAATTACAGATCATCATTGTTCAAACCAAAACATCATAAACCAAAAACCACCAAATCCTAAAAAAGGGCTCCGGCCACGTCTAAATTTTCCATCATCGCCCATTTGCGCAGCCTAATCCTTTGCTGCTTCGTCCACCTTGGCGTCACCTCCTTCACCAGTGCCACCAGCCGCTGCCACCTCCAGAGGATCCTTAGTGCCGCTTGTACCAACTTCAAGTGTCAGCACCTCCTCCAACTCCTCATCATCTCCGAGCTCCTGAAGTCTTTGCTTCAAGCCGGCAGTGTCCCAGTCAGCCCTATCAAAGGAAGGATCCGCAGCTTCTCTTCCCATCCTAAGTTTTTTTCTTGAGGATCACAATGGCAGCAGAGTATTTGGCATCCTCGGTGATCTCCAACCGCTCCTTGTTAGCCTTCATCTCAGCAACCAGAACTTGCTTCTCCAGAGCTTTGTTTTCCTTCTCCAGCTGGGAGATCCTCTTATCCTTGGCAGCAACCATGGTTTGGAGGTCCAGAAGACCCTCTTTAGCCTCATCTAGGCGTTTGCTTTGGATGGTTTGGATCTCTACAAATTTCCACAGGCGTAAGGGATAATAATCAGAATCAGTGATCCTTGGATACTTTCAGAATTGAGGATTTGTGATCCTTACATCGGAGACAAAGTCATGGAATTGTTGTTCAATCTCGGGAGTATCATCGAATGGTTCACAAGGCTTCTTCCTCTTGGCTCCGGCTCCGGCTCTGGCTCTGGTGGTTGTGCCTTTGGTCTCCACCTGGCATTGGCCTGCGGCCAGTTCCTTTTTGATAGACCGGGGAGAGATGATACCCTCAACGTCTCCCATTCCGAACCGGGTAGCAGACTTGGATGATGATTTAGCAGCACCTGCAAGCACAAAACATAGATAAGTATTCATATTTTATTATTATTAAATTTACATACATATATATATGGATACTTACTTGACATGGTGTAGGAGGGTGATATGGCTTCTTCTAAATCCTTGACCTTGGGATGATATGTTCTAACAGTTGAGTCCAAAGCCCAAAAAGCAGGAAGTCTTTCAGGTGTGGCAGGAGTGTCCATCAAAGTTGCTAAACTGGCAACTGCATAAACAAGAAAAAATAAGGATCAGTTATCCTCTTCAAAAAAGAAAGAAACTTTCTACGGTCCTGTCCTAAGGATCCTATATCCTACCCTTCAAGTTCCATTTTTTAGGAAGATGATTCCCATTGGGAATGGAATCTCTCCTGATAAAAAAGAACTGGTTTCTCTAGTTGGTGTCATTCTTAGTGGTCTTGAGGAGTGGACGGGGATGCTGAGGCTTGGCCTTGAAAAGGAATCGATGGGATCCATGGCTGACAAGGTTATACAGATGGTTGAGCTCAGTAAGACCAAGGTCAATGCCCTCTTTAGCTATGATTTGTTCAAGGGTATACAGAACCCTCCACAGCATAGGCATGCCCTTACTATAGCACAAGCCAGTGAAAGTGAATAAGCTCTGGGTAAAGGCTGGGAAAGGATATGAGAAACCAATCTGGAAAGGAACAGCAGGAAAGCAGACCCATGTGGTGGATATGCAGTAGCTCTTCATTGTAGAATCAAAGGGCCTCCAGAAAGTAAGGGCGTATTTGATCGATCTCTGGATCGGTGAATCGACAGAGTTCTTGGGAAGGTTCTTTTAAAAGGTTTTGGCTTTTTGGGGGACTGTTTCTCTCTTGATCCTTGCTTGGTGAAAATCGGATCATGGTTTTGGTCATGGTGGATAAAGAGAAGAGGAGGATCAAGAATATAATTCGAAAGAAAAGGGGAGAGATGTTACCTGATGAATCTTCGAATGAGTATTTAAATGAGAAATCTTCAACTTAAATGGAGGATCTCATCCCTATCTCTAACCTATTTATAATGATGATTGTTGCAGGTGACCTATCGCTGACGTAAGAGACTGTAACGGCTATATCCACTTGCAACGGCTAGTCCGACATTAATGAAATATGACTTATCCGATTCGCATCCAACCAGTCATATTTAGGGGAAATTGTTAGGGATAGAATTTTATCAATTGTGGATCATGTATCCTTTGTTTGGCCTGGATTACGGATCCTCAGGAAATGGTGCAGGAAGACTAAGGATCACGGATCCTCACTGTTATTCTAACAAACTAACAATTGTTTCCTATATCATTTGGCCTTGTTTTGCAGGTACATTTTGAAGAAGACCTATTCTAACCGGGAATCACAGGGAATATGCTTTCATTTCAAGCACGTGCATGGGCCAATGACCGTTGATGGTGAACGTGGGTGCATGGCTAGAATTTTGGATAGTTAGTTAGTGTAGATTATAGTGGGGTATTGAGCTTGATAATTATCAGTTTACACACACTTACACTCTCACATACTCTCTCTCGAACTCAACTCTCAAACACACTAGCAATCTCATTGTAACAAGCTCAATATCATCCAAAATTGTAAACTTTTTTGTTCAATATACTTGGTGATCGGTAGTTTCCATCACCCGAGATTTTTTATGCCGGAGATCATTCATTGATCAAGGGCTTTTTCCTCGTATAAATCCTTGTGTTCATAAGTCATTTACATTTGATATTTGTTCATACATTTGATCAAGACAACAAGCACTCTACCTCACATTCAAAGTTTCGTTACATTATCCTTAGTCAGATTTCTGACCAAAACACTACATAGCGATAGCGAAGAAATAACGCCTGCTATTTTGTGTTTAGCGATAAGGTAGTTAAAAGTTAAAGCAATAAAAAATAGCTATTTGTAATTTATATATATTTAATGTTAATTTTATACTTTTTACGTATAAATTTTGAAGTTTAAGAACTAAATGTAAACTAGTGATGATAGAGGGGGTTAAATGTTAAACTACACAAACTAGTTTTACACTTTTATGTAAATTTTTACAAGTTTTAGGGACTATATGTTAACTAGTGAAAAGATAGAGGGGGTTAAAGGTTAAAATCCAAAAAGTTATTTAACCCTAAAAAGCTAAAGCAAAGAACACAAGCGGCCGCTCTTTTCTCTTCTTCTTCCTGACTTCCGGTAGGTTTCCGGCAGAAATTACAGCACCGGAGCCGGAATTAGTGGTCGGAATCCCGCTATAATCACGCTATGGAGTTGCTAACTAACATATTGCAAGATATGGTCGATTCGCTACGAAGCGCGCGATGGCGAACGGTATGTTCGCTATCGATAACTGTCAGAACTCAAGAATGAACAGAGATATGATTTTATTAAACAAAAAACTGAACGAAAGTACAAGATAACCAGTCAACACAGCTTGCTGGTAGAAAACTAAGAAAAGATAATCAAAGTAATGATCATCAACAAGGTACTAAAATCCTCACGAATGAACTTGTAAAGGAAAACAGAAAAGTATGTGTAAGAGAAGAGGAAGCTTTCTGGATGATTCTGCACCTCTCGCAGACCCCAATAAATAAAGACAAGACCAAAGCCCTAATACAGCTTAAACCCATGCGGCTGCTACAGGCCCATAAGGGCTGCTTCAAGCCCAACGAGCAGCAGAACAAGGAAACGGCCCAGCAGAGGCAACCTCGCAAAAAAGAAAAAATAAATAAGAATCAAATATAAAATGAGCATAAACATTTAAACTGAAAAACACTTGTTATTTTAACATCCCCCCTCAGTTTAAATGTGCGAAATGATTAATAAGACCTAAAGACTTACACATGTTAGAATGAGCCTTCGGCAATAAGCCTTTTGTGAACAGGTCAGCCAATTGATGCTCAGACTTAACGCCAAGAGTCTTGATCATCCCAGCAGCAATTTTTTCCCTTAGGAAAAATAGATCAACCTCAAAATGCTTAGTTTTATCATGAAACACAGGGTTCGCAGCGATAGATAAAGCTGCACTGTTATCACACTTTAGCTCAACAGGAATGTCTACATCAATTTTTAATTCTCTGAGAAGGTTTATCAACCATAACACTTCACATGTTGCACTGCACATTGACCTATACTCTGCCTCTGCAGACGATCTTGACACAACACTTTGTTTCTTGCTTTTCCAAGAAATCAAGGACGCACCAAGAAATATGCAGAAACCAGTGACAGACCTCCTGCTGTCAACACATTTTGCCCAATCGGAATCAGCGAAGGCTGTTAGATGGAAAAAACTTCCCTTTTTAAACAAAATTCCAGCACCAGGAGCACCCTTTAAGTATCTTAACAACTTAAAGGCAATTTGTGTGTGAGCCTCAGTAGGCTTATGCATAAACTGAGACAAATAATGAACAGAATAGGCTATATCTGGCCTAGTATGGGATAGGTAAATTAATTTACCTACAAGTTTTTGATACTGGGTAACATCAACATTCTTTGACTCCTTTTTTGTTAAATTAGTTAAAACATGATTTTGTTCTATGGGACAACTAGTAGGTTTACTCCCACTCATCCCATATTCATTCAATAGATCCATACAGTACTTTCTTTGAGTAAGACACACACCATCACCAGTTTTGATCACTTCAATTCCCAGAAAAATTTTTAATAAACCGAGATCCTTTATTAAAAATTCAGTTTTTAAAAGATGTTTAACCTTATTTATTTCATCTTCATTGTTTCCTGTTAACACAATATCGTCAACATAAACAAGAAGAACAACAAACACAGAATTAACAGACTTAATAAACAGGGAATTATCACATTTGGACTGATTAAAACCAATTTTAACCAAAAACTGAACAAGCCTTTCATTCCACATACGTGGAGCTTGTTTCAGACCATATAAAGACTTGTTTAACTTACACACTTTACCTTGATTTTCAACACTTAAACCATCAGGTAATGACATATAAATCTCTTCTCTAAGATTACCATATAGAAAAGCGTTATTCACGTCAAGTTGATATAATGGCCAGTTATTCTGAACAGACATACTAATAACACACCTCACAGTCACCATTTTAACAACTGGAGAAAATGTTTCCTCAAAATCTATTCCCTCCCGTTAATTAAATCCCTTCGCAACAAGTCTTGCTTTAAACCTATCAATTTCACCTGTTGACTTGTACTTTACTTTAAAGACCCATTTACACCCAATAGGTTTTTTTCCATTAGGTAAGTCAACAATATCCCATGTATTATTCCTATACAAAGCAGACAATTCATCATTCATAGCATCTATCCATCGTTTATCTTTAATAGCATCTTTATAAGTGCAGGGCTCAACCAGTTTATTAATATTAGCAGCAAAACACATATTTTCACTAGGTAAATTCGTATAATCAACATACTTGTCATAGCTATATCTAGCATTTCCAACAACAAAGTCCTCGAATCTTTTAGGGGCAGTTGAGGATCTAGAGGATCTTCTAGTGGGAATGGTACCCTCAGGAAGGTTTGACTCGTCATTAACACTACTAGACTCGGCCCTCACAGGATCAGTTTCATTCCTTAAGGACTCATTACTCTCAGATGAATCATCAGTCCTTGATGATTGCTGAGTATTACTATCCTCAGGTGATTCAACCTCATCACTGTGTTGCCGTGTCAAGGTAGTTGAGTCAGTGGAGACCTTCTCTTCATCATTGGGATTTACATCACTTGAAAGTTCAAAGTTATCAAAAAAATTTAATTGATTTAAGGTTTTAGAATTTTCTAAACTAGATCATGCATCATTTTTTAAAGGAAACACAGTTTCATGAAAGCTAACATCCCTAGAAAAAATAAATTTCTTTTGATCTAGACTCCAAACTTTATATCCCTTTTTAAGATTTGAATATCCCATAAAAACGCATTTTTCAGCTCTTTCTTCGAGTTTATCAAGGTTATTTAAAACAGTAAAATAACAGAGACAACCAAAAACTTTCAAGTGATCAAGAGAAGGTTTGAAACCAAACAACATTTCATAAGGAGAACAACCATGCAACACAGAAGAAGGAAGCCTGTTGATTAAGTAGGAAGCAGTAAGAACACATTCTGACCAGAAATTAAGGGGAACATTAGACTGAAATAATAAAGCTCTTGCAATGTTCAACAAGTCTCTATGTTTCCTCTCCACAACACCATTCTGTTGTGGAGTGTATGTACAAGACGTTTGATGAATGATTCCTTTTTGTTTGACAAAAGTTGACATTTGCGAGTTAATGAATTCAGAACCATTATCACTCCTGAGAACCTTGATACTAACTTCAAATTGAGTTTTAACCAGGTTATAAAAACTTTGTATGTTTTCAAAAACTTCAGATTTCGATTTCATTAAATAAACCCAAA
The DNA here is from genome assembly GCA_030545235.1 of Helianthus tuberosus. Lineage (NCBI taxonomy): Eukaryota > Viridiplantae > Streptophyta > Magnoliopsida > Asterales > Asteraceae > Helianthus > Helianthus tuberosus. The sequence continues at coordinate 57,665,907 of CM060373.1, forward strand.
CAGATCTGGTAAAGTCATCAACAATAGTGAGAAAATATTTATAACCCTCTATACTAGTAACCTTGTAAGGTCCCCAAACATCTAGGTGAACAAGATCTCCAACCTTAGTTGATTTATGGTCACTAAGCGGAAATGGAATCCTATGTTGTTTAGCCTTGTGACACACATCACAAGGATTAATTTCATTATATTCAGACTTAATTTGTAAAATATTTAACACTTGTTCAGCTGGATGACCCAGTCTAGAATGCCAAAGCTTTATATTTTCAGCCTTACTTAAACAGGCAAAAGCAGAACTATGAGAATTACCACAAAAATATAGACCCTTAGATTGTCTACCAGTCACCAGGGTTTTCTTTAAGCATAAATCCTGAATGTAACAAGCATTTTCATCAAAGACCACTCTAAGCTTATTATCCTTGGCTAACTTATACACAGAAATAAGATTCACACAATATTCAGGAATGACAAAAACGTCTTTTAGAATCACAGAATCTGACAGTTTAAGACAACCAATTTTAGTGACTTTAGCATCAGTGCCATTTGGATGCTTAACTGTTATGTTATACTCAGAAACATCAACTAAATTAAACATGTTTTCACTAGTCGTAACCATATGCTGGTTTGCACCAGAATCAATAATCCAATTCAGATTCTGTGTTGAAACATCATTTGAGTTGAAACAAAAAACATTATTGTTCCATCCTAGTGAAGAGAAGGAACTATAGCAATTACCTCCTACATTGGACTTATTGGTATCTTCAGTTCTGTTCTCATTTAGCAATCCTAGCAACTTAGAAAACTGATCAGCAGTTAAGGAATTCAAAGAACTAGCACATTTATCACTCACAGAAGAACTAGCACCATTACTAACATAATTGTTAGACCTTGACCATTGTTGACCATTTTGATTTGATTTTTGTCTATAATTGGGAGGATACCCATGCAGTTCAAAACATTTATCAACCGTGTGACCAAGCTTATTGCAATGTGAGCACTTAAGATTGGGATTAGGACCTTTATTAAATTTTTTCTTATTGTCATTAAAATTATTTGCCTTAGCAGCAAAACCAACATTAGGAGTTTTCGAAACATTATTAGATTCTCTGTGTGATTCCTCTCTAGATATAATTGAGAAAGCGGTTTTAATAGTAGGGAGAGGATCCCTTGTCAACAAATTGGTCCTAACAGGTTGATAAATGTCATCTAATCCCATCAAAAACTGCATAAGCTTGATTAAATGACTAAACTCATTAAACTTAGTAGAGGCATTACAAGTACAAGAGGGTAACTGAAGGATGGCATCAAATTGTTTCCACATTGTGTTAATTCTATGATAATATTCAGACACACTAGTCCCATTTTGACTCACAGAATTAATTTTTTGATACAAACCAAAAACCACAGAACCATCAACCTTATCATATGTGTCTTTTAAATCATTCCAAACCTCAGAAGCAAGTTTTGAATATACTTGACCAACATACAACTCATCAGAAACAGAATTTAGAATCCAAGTTAACACAATAGAGTTGCAACGATCCCATTGACTAGCTAAAACATCATTAGTTTCAGACCTAGAACAAGTACCATCAATAAACCCTAACTTGTTTTTAGCCATTAATGCAAGTTTCATAGCATTAGACCAGACCACATAATTCTCAGTCCCTTTCAACTTAATATTAAAAACAGTAAGACCACTTGAATCACTAGCATGTAAATATAAAGGATCACTAGCATCAAGTTTGCTAATCAAAGTAACAGACGACTCAGTTTTATCACCCATTATAAGCAGACAAATCAATCAAACACAGCAGTTAAAAGAAACACAGAATCAAGGACCAAATAACCTAACAGGATGCAAAAAAAAATAATAATAATAATAATAATAAGAACAGGTAAACACCAGACTAGAACCAAACACAACGGCAAATCTGCACCAGTGTTCCAGATCGCTGGTTCGTCACTCAATAGGTGCCAGCGCAAGTCTTAGTGCAGAAGCCCCCCCAAAAAAAAACCGAGAAACAAGAAAGATCTCACCGAGATTGGTTCCCAAGTTAGGGTTCGCCAAACAAAACTCACAGTTCGTAACCTTCACTTAGGGCTACGTAACTGTGAGGCAAAGAAAATCCAATAATGCTCCCTTGAAAGAAAACCGTCGATCCTTGACACCGATCGGAGACAAGAACACCACAGAAACCCCAAATCTGAAGATCTATAAGAAACCCTAGATCTGTAACAGATCTAAAATCGGAGAGCTCAAGACGTCTGATCAACACACCTTGTTGACCAAACCGTATGCGCAGCGGAAGGACACCAGAATCAACCCTTGAGCTCTGATACCATGTCAGAACTCAAGAATGAACAGAGATATGATTTTATTAAACAAAAAACTGAACGAAAGTACAAGATAACCAGTCAACACAGCTTGCTGGTAGAAAACTAAGAAAAGATAATCAAAGTAATGATCATCAACAAGGTACTAAAATCCTCACGAATGAACTTGTAAAGGAAAACAGAAAAGTATGTGTAAGTGAAGAGGAAGCTTTCTGGATGATTCTGCACCTCTCGCAGACCCCAATAAATAAAGACAAGACCAAAGCCCTAATACAGCTTAAACCCATGCGGCTGCTACAGGCCCATAAGGGCTGCTTCAAGCCCAACGAGCAGCAGAACAAGGAAACGGCCCAGCAGAGGCAACCTCGCAAAAAAGAAAAAATAAATAAGAATCAAATATAAAACGAGCATAAACATTTAAACTGAAAAACACTTGTTATTTTAACAATAACTATGGTTTGAGTCCATCTCTGCTTTTAACTCTGGACAAAGCGACGTAAAGCTGACCATGAGAAAAGACTGGTTATCCGAGAAACAGACATACTTTAGATAAAGATTGACCTTGACTTTTATTTATCGTCATGACGAAGCATACAACATAGAACTAAACTATGTAGCCCAGAGACCTTATTTAAAAAAAACAATTAAACTTTTTTTGGACAACCGAATCTACTAATCTTAAAAAAAACATGAGTTTGCATGTCATTTAACACATATGGATGGAAAAAGACTTTTGTTCCTGATAATTTTATCCAAAGAATGTGAAAAGAATTGGTCTTTATGTAAAGATGTAAGTTTTTTTTTAGCTTTGGTACTTTCTTTACAAAGATCTAATCAGCAAACTTCTAATAAATTCTTTCTTTTGTGTGTTTGGTGTCATTACATTGGATGATCACTTGATTATTTATTTAGAATTTTAATTGAAAGAATGGACTGTTTAATTATTATCGTTACAAGGTTTATTATGTAATCATGTGATTGGTTGCCATTTATTCTACAAATGAGTACAAATTGCTATGAGATTTATGGAGTTTGTCCTCTGCATCCTTAAAGCACCATATTATAAATTTATGATCTCACTTTCATGTTTGATTAGATCACGAATCTATGAAACTAACATGAATCGTCAACTTCTAGGGAAAAACTTATAACACAGTGATGACTGGTTATAGTTAACACTTTAAGAATTGTAGTGATAACAAGATCTCAAATATTTATTGCAGGTTATGTGGTTGCTGAAGCAAGACGCGTAAGAGAGTGACGCCTTTCATGTTGTTGTGGTATTGGTATGGGATGGTGCTTGTAAGCCATCATCTTTATCAATTCAGATACATTGTTGATTATGATTTGGCACGTAATAAGGATTGATATGTTAATTCGATCTAATCTTGCTAAAATCTTTATGAACGTTCACACTTGGTTTCTTGGTGGCTATTGTACCCTGGTATGTTGGAGCATGCGTCAGATATGATTGCCATGAGAAACCTGGATATATTGCATGCCTAATCGCTGTAGAGATTTCCACTTCTCATATCTTTGGTTGTTTTTTATCCGTTCAACCCATTCCAAAGGTATTTTATATATCGCTCTTTACATTATCCAACAGCTTGTGAGTATGACTGCATACAAGGCCTTTCTTTTATGTTTGTTCTCCACTTCGTATTGGTGTATTTTAATTAGTTTTTTTAAGGAAAAAGCATAGATTGCAAGTATTCCACACTAATGTGATATTGCCGACCATATGGCGGTTGCCACCTCGAATTGCATGAATAGATGTCCCGCCTCTTTTGGTTCATTGCCGCACATGATGGACTAGACTTCAACTCCTCTTTTATTTCTTATTGATATGTCAATATCTCTTCTAAAGAGATGAGTGTGATGGTTATTAGAATTTGTGTTTTATGTTTCAATGACTTTAATGAGAGTTGGGTTTCAGCCTATTGAAATTGAAAATATTATTAAAAAGGAAAGTTGGTTTTTAGCCTACTGAAAATATTATTCACACTTTTGCAGGGAGTCAGGAATATCGTGCTTCTGATTTAAGAGATAAGATAGGAAGACAATGGTCTTCACCTCAAAGAAACTCTCTTGCAATATAGCAGCCGTTCATGTGATTTGGATTTGTAATTGTGGTGATTATACCACTTCTTATTTGTACTTTTATGTATATACAAGGTAGGTTATGGTAAAAAAAATATTCAGTTATATGGGCCCTAATATATAACAGGGGGTTCTTTTGTTCCTATCATAAACTTTTTGGTTGTGTATAAAATTTGGCCGTTCAAAAAAAAATATGGGCCCTAAATGAAACTTTCACACATGGCGTTTAAGTTTTACTTGGAGTTATTTTCTTTAGTTTACTTTATTATTATTATTGTTGTTGATTAATATGGTTATGATTGGGAATATACATAAAACTTGGGCCTCCTAATTTTGAGAATGTAGGCTTACAGATAGACAATACTAGAGTTGGGCGTCCTGACTTTCTTACATTAGATGCTGAAGATCGATAAGAAAACCATTTATGAGTTAATACTAAATATTTTAGTCTTTTTCTCTATCTTAAATATATTTGATTTTTAGTTGTGAGATTTTTTAATACTATGCTATTTAAGTTTTAAAATATTACTTTTAGAATTACATTTCAACATGTAAGATTTTTTCGTTTAGAGCATCCCTAGTGGGGCGGGACATCACGCCGGAATCAGCCATGGCGCCCCATAGCGCCGCCCCACACCGAAACAGGGGGCTATGGGGTAGAATTTTGGAGTCCCCGTTATCCTCTTTGCGGCTTGAAGAAGGGGGGGGGGGGGGGTTCGAAAATCCGACCGTTACAACACACCAATCTCACCGGCCAACCTTGCCGGTCCGATGAAGTGAAGAAGAAGACTCCGGCGTGAAGGTCATCGGAATCTCCGATGAAGTGATCGGAGAAGATTACCGGAGCAGCAGAAAGACTGACTATGTAGCTGTAGGTATTTAGCTCTGACGAGAGTTCAGAAGCAGTTTCTGGTGGTGGTGGTGGTGGTGGAAATTGTTGCCGGTGGTGGTTTCTGGGAGGTGTCGTTGGTGGTTTCTGGGAGATACTTGAATTTCTGTTTGTTTTTTTACTTATTTTATAAAGTTTGAAATTAGTTATAAAAAATTGAAAATTAATAATTGAGTAAAGATGAGGTAGGAGCTTTATGACTACGGGCTCTAGTAATATAACGCCCCATAAAGCCCCTCTATAACGTGGTGTGCCACTTGTCGCATAACGCCCCCGAAAAGGCTTTATGACTACTAATTGCCTTAATGTTCTCAACATAAAACTTCCAAAGTATTTGATTTTGAAATTTAATGTTTTAAATTTATTTTAGGTTACAGTATTGTTTTTTGATTATAGGATGATAGTTATATGTTAAATATTCAAAGTCTATCCTTTGATCAACTTTGTTTTCTTTCTCTTATATATGATTCGTATTTTTATTTTTTTCAGACGTTGTTAACGTTTAATTAATATACCTTATTCGTCACACATTTTTCATTTTTTAAAATTTATATATACAAATGTGTCTAATAAAATTAAAATGCCTGACCTCATGAGTATTCACAGGGAATAACCTAGTTACTCTATTATTTGATTTGATTTGATTTGCTTCGAGATTTATAACTTTATTTTTCATTTTATGTACTTTTAGAAACATATATTTGGGGCAATTTTTAATCATATACAGACCTCTATAAAATAGATGTATAATTGGTGGTGTAGCTTTTCAAGACTCATCATGATCACCATCATCATCGTACTTAATAAATTCTACCAATAGCAAAACTAAAGTAGAATCAAGGGAGAGTAAAATATAGACAACCTTACCTCTACCTCATATGAATAGAGAGGCTACTTCGAGTGAGACCCTTAGCTTCATAGTAGTTTTGCATCAAGCTTTGGACATAAAACACATAACACTCAACAATCAGGACAAATGTTAATTAGTGCATGTACCCCCTTGTCTTTCGGCTATCAGCGCAACCACATGATGCATGATTAACCATCCGCCGTGTTGAAAGTATACACTTTTATTTTCCAGTTATATTACAAACTATTTATTTTATGTTGTTTTAATATAATTTTCTTTTGTTCTGTATTTTATTGGGCCTGCTGTTTATGGACTGCTCAAGGGTTATTTTGGGCCTATAAGACTAAAAGACTAAATGGACTGTCAAGCAACAGATTGGACTTAGTGGGCTGGGCTCTCCAGAGTAAAGACTTGAAGCAGTGTGGAGCTCCAAACATTAAAAAGAAACTCTATTAAAACTTGTTAATGTAGTTTAACTTTATCTATAGATTAAATATTATATATGTTAACAAAAAAAGCATGAACACATAACCAAACAAATATTTCAAACATTTATATTTGTAACTTTGCAAGAAAAGAATATCTAGAATCATCAACTTTTTTTTTCTTCTTTTTTTTTTTTGTAAAAGTGGGGACCCAAAATTCACAATCACCTTTTAACTACATTCCAATATTCAACACCCCTTTCTAGACCCATTAGTGGCCAAGAATCATCATCATTCATCAACCATTATAACCCACAACTCTAAACCAATATTTTCTCCTGTTTGTTAACCAATATGGTTCACAATGTCACCAAAAATTTGATTGTGAGTGTATATATAATCATATATCATTGTATAATAAGATGAGTACCATGTGGTTGATAACATGCCTCAATGAGAAAGAAACTGCCAAGGTCCAATCTTTGTCAAACTGTCCAATACCATTTGCACCACCACACACATATACCACAATCCTGACCTCACAAAGTTCTTGATAAGCTACATATTGCTCATTTTTTACCATTTATTGATACCCATTATGAGTATGGTGTTAAGTATTTTATGTACACAAGTTGTTATCAGTAACTAGCATGAACATTAATTCAGTTCAACCTTATGCAACAAGAGTGGAATGTACATAGTTTTTTTTTTGTGTGAATTTTAAGGTTTTTGTTTATTTTTATGTGTAGGGCATGATTGAGGTGCCAAATCATCAACATGGTGGATGTTTATCAAGAGGGTGGTGAGCTGCCCATGACACTTCAGATGCCTGCTACTAAAAAGGAGCTTACCTCTGATGCCATGAAGAGAATTAGTGAATGGTTTGCTTTCTAATCTTTGTCTACTTACTTTTTAGTGTTTGTTTGATATGAAAATCTATGAGAGTTTATTATATATAGTAAGAAGCATTGTCACACGTTACGCAAATCCCTCATCGTATGTTATTTCCACAAGAGAGATGCTGGGCCACATTGGCAGATCTTGAACTTAGTTTTGGTAAAATCAGAGGAGGCCGCACTTAAAATCAGAGAGATACTGGGCCAATATTTTACACTACATAAAAAAATTTCGGTAAAATTTACACTACAAAGCGAAAGGCCCGTGAAAAGCTCTACCCTTGCTAGGCCACAAGAAATGCCCAGTCTCGAATATCATCTAACGCGTTTTGGGCGCAGTGACTGTGGATGAGAGGAGAATCATAGTTAAGCGTGCTTGGGTGGGGGTAATCCAAGGGTGGGTGACCTCCATGGGAGCCTCCACTCGAGCAACCAAAAAAATATATAGAGCTCTTTGTGGGTAAAACGGACAATATTGGTTGGTATAACAGGCCGAATGTTACAATCATAGATGAGAATCTTTGAAGACCCCTAACATTTTTTATTCAAAATTTTCAGGATTTCATCACAAGATGTCCCAAGTGATGTTATTGTTAGTGTAGAAGGTGTTTCTTTTCCAACACACAAGGTACACTTTTTTGTATTCTCTTGTTACAACTTATTACTCACATTTTAATATAATTTCCCAACTTCTTGTATGTAAAGATTCAAGTTTGGTTTTGAAACATCGGTTTATCGGGTGCAGTTTGCTTTAATCTCAAAGTGTGGTTACATTAAGAAACTGTTATCCGACACCAAAGACGCTGATCTTTCTGTAGTCGAAATCCCCGATATCCCAGGCGGGCCCGAAGGATTTGAACTCGCCGCAAAGTTCTGTTACGAAACACATTTAGAATTATCTTTAGACAACATTGCAATGGCCAGATGTGTGGCAGAATATCTTGAAATGACCGAAGAATACGCAGTAGGGAACCTTGTATCGATAACTGAAGGGTACTTAAACAAAACCGGGCTTCAAAACTTATCGGGTGCAGCTACCATTTTGCAATCATCAGCAAATCTGTTACCGGTGGCTGAAAAAGTGAAACTGATTGATCGTTGTGTAGACACTATCGCGTGCATGGTGACCGATGAAAGTCAAGTTTACGTTGTTGATTGGTGGGCTGAAGACTTGATCGGTCTTAGGATTGATATGTTTAAACGGGTTCTTCTTGCTTTAGTTTCGAGGGGGTTCAAACAGTTTGCGCTTGGTCCGGTTTTAATGCTTTACGCGCAAAAATGTCTTCGAGGTTTGGTAAGATCCCTTGCTTGTATGTGCATAGAACTTGACTGCATTTTGGTTATAAGCTTTCAGATTGTTTTCAGTGCGTTGGAAATTTTGACGCGTTACTAGTTAATGGGTCGATGTAGATTGTGTTTTTATTTCGAACGGTCCAAAAATACATAAATTTGCTAAAATGGAACTAGTCAAATGTGTGAAATGGTAGAAGTCGCCCAAAATGTCTATTTTTAATGCATACAACCTCCTAAATCAGATTTGTTCCTAGAATTATCATTTATTTATCATATATATTAAAAAGGAACTAACCTGAATAGTAAATGAATTTTTTATAAGTAGTTACTTAAACTTTTGAGTAAAATGTCATTAGATTTGGTCAGTTTTGCCACTTTCGTCCAAATGTTTGTTTTCTACATCTCGATTCAAAAGGTTTGAAATCTTGCTATGTGCCTAAAAAGATAATTTTTAATGCATGCAACCTCTTAAATCAGTTTTATTATTGTATATATTAAAAAGGAAATGTCTAGAATAGTAAACGATTCTTTAAAAGTATTTACTTAAAACTTTTTTAATAATACTTAATTTATAAATTAATTTTGCAATATTTAATTTACTTAATAATATTTAATCTATCATTAATTTTGGATTAGTTTTTATGGTTTTCAATCGATGTAAAACACGCGTTGATTGTTATACCGAGTGCCCAACCCTCACATCTTGCCACCTCTACTTTAAGATATAATTTATGTTCTAGTGCATACCCTTTTTTAATCTTGTATAGTTACCACCAAATATTGAACACATTTTCATTAATCAAACAGGACTTCTACGCAAAATCAAGGAAAAATCTTGACCCAAAACAAGAACATGAGAAGAGGATTATTTTAGAAACAATAGTTAGCCTCTTACCGCGCGAAAAGAATGCAATGTCGATAAGCTTTCTTTCAATGCTGCTTCGGGCTGCCAAATATCTAGACACGACGGTTGCGTGCAGGCTAGATTTGGAGAAACGAATGGGCTTACAACTCGGGCAGGCGGTTTTAGAGGACATATTAATTCCTTCTTTTTGCTTTGATGGTGACACATTGTTTGATGTTGATACAGTGCAACAAATCATGATGAATTACTTTGAATATATGTCTAAGGATTCGGGTGATATGAACCACCCTTATCCGTCCCAAAGTGACAATGAGAATGTCGGCATGCTGATGGAAAGCTTTCTTGCTAAAATAGCGTCTGATCGGAATTTGTTGGTTTCGAAGTTTATAAACTTTGCTGAGTGTATTCCGATGGAGGTACGGGTGACAGAGGATGGAATGTATAGAGCTATTGATATTTACCTGAAGGTATGATCTAATTTTCATATTTTGTTACCATTTACAAATATCATGTAAATGATAACTTAAAGGGCAATTCGGAAAGGTTTGTTTTTCCCTGAAGTTTGGCTAGTTTTGCAACTTTCGTGCAAAGGTTTGTTTTTCCGCATCTAGATCCAAAAGGTTTGAAATCTTGCCATTATCATATGGCTCGTTAACTCCGTCCATTTTTCTCCGTTAAATCAGTTGTATTTTCGTCTTTTTTGATAACTTAGGAATCAAGAATACGGAGGTACGAGCCTACAGAACAGATCCTGTTCAAGTAAGGTCGTAAAAAATGTACCCAAGAAGTCTTTTTTGATAACTTAAAAGGCAATTCGGTTTTTTTTCTTGATGTACAAGCATTTAGCATAATGTACAAGTATTCAAAAAAGACGAAAATACCCTGACTTAATGGAGAAAAATGGATGGAGTTGACGAGCTAGATAGAAATGGCAAGATTTCAAACCTTTGGATCCATATGCGGAAAAGAAATCGCAAAACGGGCCAAACCTCATGAACGAAAATAGCATTTTACTCAACAACAAAAGAATGTATATTAATGGTCCAGTTATTTTTCAACTTCATATGTATTTCTACATCTAGAGTTGCAATTTGACCAAATTATTATGTTCAAATCTTTAGGCTCATCCTGCTATAAGCGACATGGACCGAAAAAAGGTCTGCAGTTTAATGGACTGTCAAAAGCTATCGCGTGAAGCCCGAGCCCATGCAGCCCAAAACGAGAGGCTTCCAGTTCAAACTGTGGTTCAAGTTCTTTACTACGAACAACAACGTTTACGCAAAATGGACAGCAGCAGCCCAATCACCGATCTTGTAACCTCCCACACTACCCTCGAATCTCAAAAATCAGTATCAGATGAAATCTCGCGCTTGAAAAAAGAAAACCAGGAGCTGAAATTCGAGCTTATAAAGATGAAAACACGATTGAAAGAGATCGAGAAGTCAAATGTTAATAAACCGAAGGGAAACAATGCGAATGAAAGCGGTGGTAGTAAGGGTAAGCCGCCGTTGCCTAAAAGGTCGTTGATAAGCTCGGTGACGAAAAAGCTTGGGAAGATCACACCTTTTCTTCATGCTGATGGGTTTTTGCCTTCAAGTACTAGAGGCAGGAATAAACCGGATAAAGATAGAAGACATTCAGTAGCTTGATATGCTGTTTTTTGATGGTTTCAGTGTTGGTGCATATATTTTCATCAGTAAATAATTTCTGTAAAACACAATTTTACATGATATATCTATACATGGGAGTGTGTGTTTTTTTTAACTTTGAGAAAGTGTTACCGGAAAACTCATGGGACCCCGCCAACACCCTACTAAGTGCTAACCAATGAGGTGAGTGTTGTTATAAACTTATGGAATAAAGTTGCTAGTTTCCTAGCTCAATTGTGTAGATCGTGATATTCAAGTGTCTTAGGCATAAAGGAGCCACAATGATCCATCTGGAACTTGGTGGTTAAACTATACTGTAGGTGGTCTTGCGAAAAAAATAGTTTGCCGTGAGGATAATAAAAACTTCACGCCTCCCTATCTTCGTAATTTTGTCTATACAAAAGAACAAATGTAAAACAAAACGATGGTCTATTCAAGAAAAAGATTTTTGACAAATTAATTGTTGCTAACGGGTCCAAGAGCCTCGTTTTTAAGGTTAGCAACATAGCATCGACGTTCAGCTTGAAGATTTCAATCAAAATGGTGTTCAGAATTTCCTTATGCAATCTTCGATTGTTGCAAAAGGTTTTCCACAATGCCGATCATTCCAACCCATAAAAAAGTTGTTGAAAGAGTAAGGGTTTATGCAATATATTCTATTTTACTCGCAAACAATCATCAGATAGGCAGTTTAAAAGTAAACAAACTGTCTAGCTAAGCAACTTTAAACACCCTCAAAACACAATAAGTAGATAAACAATTTTAATAACCAGTGCTTAAATAGTTGGCTCTCGTTACGTCCAAACATGCAAAATCACAGGCCACTTTATGATCATTGTCAACTAGAGCAAAAAAATTTTATCAAACATACCTGCAACCAGTGCACTAAATAAAACCTCATACCTACTTTCTTCCTCTGTTCAGCCTCTGCAAGTGGTAATTAAGTGTTCCCCATGGTTTTCTTTTTTTGCCCATCTGCAAAACGAGAGAAATTAAGTACTAAATATAAGTCAAACGTCTCAAAGTATTAAGGCAACTGTAATAATCAGTGTAAGATAATCAACTGTAATTATATACGCTGTTGGAGATGATCTTTGAATAATCCTTTATTGTTTGAGTTATAGGAATTAGAAAATCAGTGAGCGTTTGACAAAAATTTACTTTTAATAAAGAAAATTGGATTTTAATAATCCCAACTTTGACCTATTGACCCGAATTAACCCCAACTCAGAAAATGTTTACAGACAGTCCCAACTTTGAACAATTTTTTCGTCACTAATCCCTTACTAACTGAAAGTTAAACTAGTTAGTTTGTGGCTTTGTGCTTATATGGACTACTTATGTGGCAAAAAAAGTCAAAGTTTTGATGATGTTGGCTGCTTATGTGGCAAGCTTTTGATGACATGGATAGCTTAGGTGGCAGTCCACGTCTGCAAAAAGTAATTGTGCTAACTTTCAGTTAGTGTGGGATCGCTAGAGGAAAATATGTTCAAAGTTGGAACTGTTGGTAAACATTTCCTGAGTTGGGATTAAACTCCAATTTCCCTATTAATAAACCAAACGATAAAATGACCAAAAATGACATTCTCGTGAAAAGAAGGGTAAATAGGTAATTTTGTTTTGCCCTTCAATAATCAGTTTTGTTGCACTTGGTATAGATTATAGAAACTGATATTGATTCAAAACTGATAATCTGAAGCGAAAAATGTTTATCTAAACTTTGAAAACCGATCACTAAATATTCAGGTTAAGAACTTAAGTCCAAACACCCCTCAAGTGTCGTGTATTTGCTAATTCGCACCTGAGTCTCCATGCACGAAGCGAGTAATTGGCGTTGACGAGTGCATTTTTCATCAACGTTATGATTAAGGGACAAACACCCAAGATAACTCAGCATGTCCTTCATACAAGGTTTCGCCAGACCACCAAACTTCTTTGCATTTATATGTAACTCACCAGCTTTTTTGCCCATGTTTTTCGAGTATGATCTGTAAGATGATCGAATAACAAGACTTTAGGAATTTAAATATCGATAAAAAGACCATTAAAAAGCTGTGGCAGATGAGCATTCAAATTTCAACAGGTTCTACAAAGACCTACCGCAGACTTATATATATATGGGGGTTGGTTAACGTACAATATTCCTTAACGTACGCTGCATACGAGATGAAATTACGCACGTTATAAAACTCAAAACCCTAATCACGCATGTTGAAGAAACATAAGCACGCATGTTGAAAACCATAATCACGCATGAACATAATCACGCATGACGCATGTACAAAATCAGAAATCATGCATGGGGTAAAACCCTAATCACGCATGTTATAAAACTAATCACGCATGTTATTATTACATCTCGTACGTATTTTACGTTAAGGGATATTGTATTTTACACTTTCACTATATATATATATATATATATATATATATAGGGGGCCGCTAGAATGAGAACCACCACGAGTTATGAGAACCACGAGAACCAAGTGCCACGGAGGGGCGTTGACCACGAAATTTTTTTTACACCTAGATCCGTATATTTTAGCACCGGGTGTAAATTTTCGGTTCAAACGGCGCGCCCGAGGGGGTAGTTTTTTACGCCCAAAGTTTGGGTTTTTTTAATTTTTCTTTTTTTTTTTAACCAAACTTTGGGCGTAAAAAACTACCCCCTCGGGCGCGCCGTTTGAACCGAAAATTTACACCCGGTGCTAAAATATACGGATCTAGGTGTAAAAAAAATTTCGTGGTCAACGCCCCTCCGTGGCACTTGGTTCTCGTGGTTCTCATAACTCGTGGTGGTTCTCATTCTAGCGGCTCCCTATATATATATATTTGGATTGGATTGGTTGTTGGGTCAGGATGAGTTTGGGTTAGAATGGGTTTGGTCAAGATGGGTAAAAGAAAGAAGAAGGTCAGGATGGGTTTGGGTCAAGATGAGTTCGGGTCAGGATGGGTTTGGGTCAAGATGGGTTGAGAATAAATCAATAATAATAAAAACTGAAAAAATATAAAAAAAAAAAATTATAACAAATTAAAAAAACGAAAACAATTAAAAAAAGGAAAAAAAATAAAAAAAACGATCTGCACTTTTCCTGCATAACATACCTGATGTTATGATGTACCTTCGATCTCTGTTTGATGAGTCTACTACTATATTTATTGATAACCAGTGTGCTATGTAGTTTATAAAATGTATATCGCTACAGCAACAATCTAAACTTTCTCTTTTATTACACTTGAATACTTTCTTGATGCTCCTCAGTCTGTTTGGGCGCCTGACCCGTTTGACGTGTTTCGTTGTTCCCGTAGACTATTTTCGTATCAATTGTGTATAGTGCATATATAGGAATTAAAGAAAGACTTAATTATGCTATTTTTGTACAATGTGTGACACAATCCAGGATATCTGTTTTATAAGATAAGAAAAGACTGTGTATCAATTTCAACCCGAATGCGACATGCTTCCATCCGTAATAATCGACCTAAATCGTATGGAAAAAGACAAAAATAAATGATGAAAGTGGCAAAATAATAATATGTGGCAAAATAATAATCTGGATCCATTCACAGAGTCATTTTCATTTTTGGGGTCTAATTTTATATAAAAAGGAATAAGTATGCAGTATGCACAAAATGTAATGCCTATTGCTTCTTCTGAAGTTACCAGCAAACAGATGATAATAATTATACAACTAACAATTGATGATTTCTCATTCAAGAGTTTGTTTAGCAGTGTGAATCCATCAGACGAAACAACATCTAATTCGTAGTTTCAAACCAACACAAACCAAATACAATCTGTAAGCTAAAACCCCACAATAAAACAAAGCAAGACAAACTAACAAATCCACACGACAGTCGACAACAAAGCGAATAAGAAACCAAATTTAGGATCCTAATGTGATCCCATCATACTAACCAACATAGGGTCAAACCAACACTCGAACAGTAACTCCATTTTCAACCATCAACGAAAGTTAAAGCAAATTAGAGGGCAAAACAAGACCAGAACATGTAGAAACTTGCTTAAAGCAACAACCACATTAACCTCAATCAATCATACCATAAACTACAGTTTCCCAAAACAAGAATCTAAGTATCCAACAACTCGGGTAGTACAAAACTACAAAATCCCAATGTGAATCCATCAAACAAGACAACATACACAACTCAAACGACATCTAAATCGTCATGAATATTCACGGATTCCTAACTAGGGTTTCGATGTGTATTTGAAATTGAACAATTAAGAAGAAGTTTAGAATGCATAGTGAATTTACAGAAAATAAATCAACCAAAAGTGAAATTCATACCTTTCAATCGATCAAGAAGCGTAGAATAGATTGTTAATACGTTGATTTAAGGGAGTATTTGGGTAGAAACTGAGAGCGTGCTGGTAGAGTAGAAAAGATGAGAGCGTAGATGAGTTGTTAGGGTAAAAAAGATATTGGCCCATCCTGACCTGGTCTGTTTTAATTCTGATTTTCTTATTACCCATCTAGACCCATTAATAATTTTAATCAACCCAAAATGACCCAGCAGCTTAAAATTAAAGTCCAAATTGACCCAAGTTTAGGTATTTGGGTAGAAATTGCCAGGCCTAATATATATGAATACATTATTTCCAAACATAAAAAGTTCATTCAGCAAAATGCTCAAAGCATTCTCTTATTTTCAAACATAAAAAGTTCATTCAGCAAAATGCTCAAAGCATTCTCTTAAATTGAGCAGCAGATAACAACTATTATAGCTTAAGAAACTTAAATTGATAACTCCCCATCATCTCACTGGCTTGGATTTAAAAGGAGAGAGGCGCACAAAAGCGACGAGGTCTAAAACCGAGGCACAAAGCATAAAAGCAGTGGGCTTTTCGTATTAAGGCGCAATGTGATTACAAGTTTTTTTATATATCACATAGGTTTTTAGCATCCCTTTTCCAAAATATAGCTATAAATATGGTTTATATATAACTATAACTTTACCTACATGTACAAGCCAAAAAACCTATTGAACAACACTTTGATACATAAAAACACTCAAAGTACAGAAGCGTGCGCCTCAGACCCCGAAAACTGCGCTTTTCTTGAGCTTTGTGGAAAAGGCACGCCTTGGGTGACATAAAGCGCTAATGCCTGCGCCTCGTGCCTCAGGTGCGCTTTTTAAAACCCAACTCACTAGTGATTTATACCATGCCATAGATAATTTCATAAGCATCCTTCTTAACAGTACTAACATGCATAATCAATCATCATGCACGCATACGCACAGATTCATGTGTCCGCTATCGATCAACAAGTGACAATGACCACTAAAAAATCTAGTACACAGCACTTCACTGTGATATCGTATCAAACAAATCATGAGCAAAAGAAAATAACCTTTTCTCTATTTTTAATGCTTTTAGTTATGCCCTGGCATTTCTAGAATGAGAATGTTATCTCGTAAAGATTGTCATTCAAATGACTTCTAAGGAATCCAAATTCCAATGTTTGGAGGACGATGTGCCGTGTCGCATTTTGTTTCATCATCTAGCGTTATCTAACTTTACTTGTACTTTTTAGTCAACTTACCATGTATAGTCAAATTCAACATTGTATTACAAACAATGAACACCGGAACGTCCTCGAGTCCTACATTCTAACTTTAGTTCATCAAAACTACAAAAACCTTAGATATGTGGTGGTTAAAATCACAAAATCTGGTGATTCAGCAATCATTAAACTTCAAAACTGAAACATAATTCGCGTAATTAACAAAAGTGTTCACTTAATCTATTCAACTTTCTGATATCATAATTAAACACATTCCTATCGATTCGAATGTCACCAAAACCCTAATTCCGTAAAACAAACTGAATCTAAAAGAAAAAAAGCAACGTATTACGCATCATTTCAATACAGAAATACTACAACGCGAATCGTAACAATAACATATACGATTACATCAAAACTAATTGGACTTAAAGAGTTAAATATTGAATCATGAAGTGAGTGCTTACGAAGAAAGGAGATACTTAGGTCTGAAAATCGGAAGAAAATACGGAGACCGGAACCTTGCGGCGGAGCGTCTGGTGGAGATCGTCGACGGCGAATGGTGGAGGCGGTAGGGATGCAGTCGAGACGAGACGAAACAAATTAAAGATCACGAATTTCACATTAGACCTTCAACTTAGCAATAGTTACAATCATGGTCTTTTCTTTTTTCTTTGATAAATAAAGCATCAATACGGATTAATCATTAAGTGGATTTGCCAGTCGAACAAAAAATAAAGAGATTCGAGTAGGGGTGCAAACGAGTCGAACGGCTCGAGATCGGCTTGAGAAAAAGCTTGAAATGAGCCGAGTGTTATCTGTAAGTGCAGTTCCTGCCGGGTAACTGTCGCTTATCAGTTCTGGTCAACCAAAGCAGAAGTCCAAGTTAAAGTCAACCATAACGAAGAATTCAAGACCACATGAAGACCTGCATTGATCAAGGGGGAGTTGTTAATGCACTTTGGGTGAAAAGTGCATGCCTTCCAATTGTTAGGGTCTTTAGTGTACATGTCTTGAAAGTTAGTCCCAAGTTTATCCTAGGGACAACTTGTCCAAGTTTTAGGAGAAATTTTGTCTGAGTTTTATGTGTAGAATTGGTTTGTCCGAGGTTTAGTCCCTAGCCTATATATATGTGTGTATTGTATAGATTAGGGCAACTCTTGTAGCTTGGTGCACCTCTCCCACTCGTTCATCCTTCTGTGTGAATTCTAGAGAGAGAGACTATGTGTTAGTGAGAGAAAGCTAGGGTTTAGATCTTTGTGATCTAAACCAGCTTGTAGATGATGTATACTCCTTTGGTTTGTGTAATCTGTGATGACTGATTCATAATAAAGAGTTCATCTTCTACGTATTTCTATCTTTGGTGTTCTTCATGTTCTTCATGTCTTGAATCAAGTGCAATGTTTGATGTTCGTCATCGATCCGGTGCTTTCACAGTGGTATCAGAGCGTGGTTACCGATTCAGAATGGTCTAACCGCCTTCTGAATCACCATTGCTCTTGATTTGATGTTTGTTTCCGCCAAACATCTTGAAGATTTGAAGATTTTGCAGAAAAGTTGAAGAAAATGAAGCTGTTCGTGGTTGTTTTGTTCTCCAAGTTGTTGCAGATGTGAGGTTTGATCCAAAAATTGCTCTGTCCGAGTTTCTCTTTGTGTTAAACTTGTTTGAGTTTTTTTTTAAAACTCTGTGTTTGTGTCTCTGGGATTTTTGGTGAACTAGTGTGAAGTCACACTAGGGAGAAAGTCCGGAAACTTGGTTCTCATATTCACCATGTCCGAGTATTCATATTCCGAGTTTCGCCTGCCTCTCTGTATTCCGAGTTTTTACAGCACAAGTCTATATTCCGAGTTTTTCTTAACCTCTTTGTTGTCCGGGTTGTGTGAGGATGCAATCTGTTTGCTCCGAGGTTGATTTTTAAACCCCAAATTTCTATGTCCGAGGTTCTTGAACTGGTTGAAGGATGCTCCGAGTTTTGACCTTTTACAGCAAAAGTCTTTACATATGTGAACATTTTCCGAGTTTTAATTCATTCAACAGTCAAGTCCGAGGTTCTGTTCCGAGGTTCTCTTCCGAGTTTCTTTTAAACTGTTGCTCCGAGTTTTATAGTGTCAGTTTATGTGTTTCCGAGTTTCATGAAGGGTCCGACTTTCATGAAGGGTCCAACAAACGGTGGCAAGTGTGTTATCAGCTTTAGTTTAAACATGAAGAAGTTATCCGAGTCTTTAAGGTAATAACCGAGTTTTTTCAAACAAGTCTGTTATCTGAGTTTTGAGAGCAGGTCCGACTTTCAGAAGATCCGAGTATCACAGCCCGAACTTTATTGTGAAACAGTGTCCGAGTTATAAATAGGTCAAAGAAAGGGCTGTGTGTCTCCGAGTTTTTTTGGCATGTCCGTCTTTTAGAATAGTATTATTCCGAGTTTTGATCTAATAAGTTGTTCCGAGTTTTGAAACAACTCTTGGGTCCGAATTTTAAGCAGATCTGAGTTCTTAACAGGTTGTGATCTGTGTTCTATCTAGTTCCGAGTTTTAAACAATATCGTACTCCGAGTTTTATGATAACAGTTCCGACTTTTACAGCCTTTTACAGTTCCGATGTTTTAAAAGCAATCAACTGATCCGAGTTCTTTGAGAGCTTCAGAATGTGTTCCGAGTTTTACAGCAAAGCTGTATAATGTCCGAGTTTTCTGATATTTGTCAGACGCTCCGAGTTTTTCAAACAGTGACACAGTTCCGAGTTTGTAAAACAGTCTCCCCGTCTCTGATTCCGTTTTTTTTATTACCTCTGTGTCTCCGAGTTTGATTCCGAGTTCTAAACATACAGTTCATCTAGTTTGTTCCGAGTTTCTTTGTGAAACTTTAAGTCAGTTTCGGGTCATTGAACTTATGTTGTCCGGATTAAATGAGGGGACGAGTCGCGGTAACGGTGGTCCACGGTATTCTTTTCAAGATTCTCGGAGTTCGGATTCGGTACTTACTAGAGTTTTGGGACAATCTTGGATATTATCGTGACTTGGCTTAAACGTTGACAGTTTACAAAGAAAAAGGGGGAGTAAAAATTTTGAAATTCCTGTTTTCTTTGTAAAGATAAAGCTTGTGCGTGAAATAGCTCGTGTGTGATGGAGTTTTTGTCACGTGTGTTTATGTTATTAATCAAGTGTTGACATGATGAAGCTGAATTCTTGGTTGATGACTAGTTGAAGATTGAGCCTTATTAAGTTGCTATTTAGAGTAGAGAAGATTAGTTCTGGTCTCGAAATAATGTGGGGCTTCTTGATTTGAGGGGAAGGTCGGAGATGAAAGCCATCGGGGATTCAGGGGATTCGTGAAGATAGGAGATTGATTCATGAAGATTCGTGACAAGATGAGATCATACATGAAGGGTTGAAGACTTTTGATCAAGATGGTGGATGTACTTTTACAAAGTTCAGTTTGTTATTAACTTATCGAACTGAGCTTCATGTTTTTGGGATCTTGAAGTGTTTGATGTTAGGCATTGGAAATCCGACGTTTCGTTCTTCTACCGGTTAAGTTTGAAGATTAATGTATCGAGCGATATTCTCACATATTGTTGTAAGTCGGTTCGCGTTAACTCGATTCGGGAGTAGTTTGAGGGGGAGGATCTACAGTGTTTGATGTTGGATTCTTCGGGTTTCTCAAAGCGACATTAAGTGATCGTCAGCAAGTCTTTAATTAGAAGGGTTGAAGATCGCTGTGCTCTACCAGAAAGATCAAGTCTCAGCCAAAGTTGAAAGCTGACATGATATCTTCAGTTAAAGGGGAGTCTCTAAGTGCAGTATCCGGTGATTGAAGATTATCGATGCCACACGGAACTGATGCAACAATTAAGGGGGAGACTGTAAGTGCAGTTCCTGCCGGGTAACTGTCGCTTATCAGTTCTGGTCAACCAAAGCAGAAGTCCAAGTTAAAGTCAACCATAACGAAGAATTCAAGACCACATGAAGACCTGCATTGATCAAGGGGGAGTTGTTAATGCACTTTGGGTGAAAAGTGCATGCCTTCCAATTGTTAGGGTCTTTAGTGTACATGTCTTGAAAGTTAGTCCCAAGTTTATCCTAGGGACAACTTGTCCAAGTTTTAGGAGAAATTTTGTCTGAGTTTTATGTGTAGAATTGGTTTGTCCGAGGTTTAGTCCCTAGCCTATATATATGTGTGTATTGTATAGATTAGGGCAACTCTTGTAGCTTGGTGCACCTCTCCCACTCGTTCATCCTTCTGTGTGAATTCTAGAGAGAGAGACTATGTGTTAGTGAGAGAAAGCTAGGGTTTAGATCTTTGTGATCTAAACCAGCTTGTAGATGATGTATACTCCTTTGGTTTGTGTAATCTGTGATGACTGATTCATAATAAAGAGTTCATCTTCTGCATATTTCTATCTTGTTCTTCATATTTTGTTCTTCATGTCTTGAATCAAGTGCAATGTTTGATGTTCGTCATCGATCCGGTGCTTTTACATTATCAAACCTGAGCCGAGCTTGAGCCTAAAATAAAGCTTGTTTATTTATCATGTCCGAGCTCGAGCTCGAGCCTAACATGTGATGATTATAAGCTCAAATAAGTGTCAAGTTAGATTCTTGGTTTGTTAAAGTTTGTTAATAGTTGTTAACGTTCAAATCAGGGTTATATAAGCAGTAGATAGATCTCAATTTAGGGTTAATTGTTTATGTATTCGTTTTCTTGTAATTCGATGTATCAATTTTCACCTAATCATCAATAAGAGAGAATCATTGGTTTGAATCATTATTTCTGGTATCATTTATCACATGACATGTGAAGCTCGCCAGACTCGTCGAGCCTTAGTGTGATATTACTATTTATTAATATTTAACTAGTCTTAAGCTTCTGCGTTGTGGGTTGCGGGCGTAAAACTATGCTACCATCATGGGTGGAGGGGGCGTAAAACTGTGCTAACCGAACTCCGATCAAAACCAGAGGAAAACGTAAAACAAAAACATGAATTTATAACACCAAGTGACCAAATGAAAACGTACATAAAAGTAAGGACGAAAACTTATTATATTTGAACCGATGTATTTCAAGAAAAAAAGTCACGTCGAAATGTAAACCAATTGGATTTATACTGACACGTACATAAAAAATGCACGTAAAACTTCAGGGAGATATAACATTTTACAATGTTTTTAAAAAGTTAATTGGTTATAAGTGTCTTTCACCAGTACACACAAAAGACAAAAACTTATAATAATAATAATAATAATAATAATAATAATAGTAATAATAATAATAATATACAGACAAAGTTGGTACTTTTCATTAGAGACTAACGAGCCAAGATCGAGCTCAATCTCTCAAAAGTTAATCGAGCTCGAGTCTGGTTGGGCTTGGCTCAACTCGTTTGTACCCTAGTTTCGAGCCAATCGAGACTAAGGATATTGACTCAAGAAATAATAGAGTTATAGAATTCAGACCTAACCATTAAGTAAGAAGTAATAGGAACGATGAAACCTGTGAATTCAAAAGATTTTAGTGAAAATGAATTCGAATTATTCATTGATCGAGATGGCGAAACCTGCCTTATATCAATTAATCTATTCAGAAAAAGTTATGAACTAATAGTCTAATATTAGAACTGAGATTAAAATAATAAATATCCACCTACTAAAACTTTATTTTCTTGAATCGTTAAAATTGAAGTCGCGGCTAGAAGGATGCTTGAAAGAAAAAGAAAGTGTCAAAAGGAATAAAGATGTTAGAAAAGTCCCATAAAAGCCAGTAGATATAAGTTTTAAGATAATATTTGATATCTAAAACCTTGTAAAAGTCAGTGGATATAAATTTTAAGATAATATTTGATATCTAAAACCAAATTGATCTCTATAAATTGTATATGATATGCTGAAAACAAAGTGATCTCAATAAATTGTATATGATATAACATTGTATGTTGTGAATTTTTACGAGAACCATTGTATGTTGTGAATTTTTATAAGAACTGTAAAAAAATACATACGTGTAAATGTAGAGATAAAGATAATTGGCCCAAATAGAAAAAATGAGATAAATTAATGAAAAAAAAAGTATTTTGGTCTTTCAATAGAAGCTAGCGGGATTTAACATGCGTGTTGTCATGAGGGTGCGACGAAAATTCAATCGGTAACGGTTTGATTCGTTATGATATCGGCACATGCTACCAACGCCCCGTGATTGGTCGGACTAACTTTAAACAAAAGTTTAATGGAGATATAAACAATATTTAAAATAACATTTATGTCGGTATCGGTTCGGTTCATTACAACACCGGTACGGTACCGGTGCTTAGTATAGCAACCGAAAGAGAAAACAAAAAAAAATATGATATGCCCAAAAAGATATCTAATCGTGTTTTTTACATCAACCGAAAACCATAAAAACATATTTTAGTAACACTTCGATAGTACCGATACAATATTCAGTGAGAAACGACATCGTACCGATATTGCCATAACAAAAAAAGTAAATTCCACCACCCACGGTTTTAATGGTTTGTATAATGTAATATTTACTTTTAAAAGTCGAAATATTTATATAAAATCGAGTGGCCTAGTGTGGTCACTGAAAAATTGAGGGATCATTATTAAACTTAGGATTAAAAAAAAAAAAAAAAAAAAAAAAAAAAAAAAAAAAAAACCATTAAATTGTGATGTATAAGTTGTGATTTGTTGAGCGAAGACTTGAAACTACCTATGGGGAGAAAGAGCCTCTGGTGGTAGATACAACTATTTTTATTGATACTTTATAAATGTAAAAATATAAAAATTACCTGATTCCAGTGGCGGACCAAGGAATTTTTTCCTCGGGGTGCGGAATATTTTCAAAGATTTTAGGCCCCTAGCTGTATAAAAATATCGGTTCACAACGGATCGGGTCGGATCATGTAAGACAAAAGAACATCAAACTAAAATGTATAAATCATCAAAAACACGTCAAACGCCATTACAGATTACAAAAGTATTTAAAACTGTGCCCTACAGGTAGTTTTTTTTTTTTTTAATATATCCAAAATATCATCTAAAGATACTAAACACGCCATAAGTTCATTACATTCTTACTCATTGTTCCTAACACATATAATTTGCTCCATAAGTTCATAAAACAACACTAAACACCTCAACAAAATAAACAAATCATGGTCAACCATATCCCATAACTTTCAATTATATTTTTAAACATTCAAGCCCTAATATTAAATGTTGATTACTTGTAACTAATCATTTAAACAAACAAAGCTATAAATAAAACAACAAAATCATTTAACTACAAGTCTAAAACAACAAAAAAATCAAAAAAATATAAAAAGATTAAACTCTTACACATCTATATTTTCTCCTAATCATCACATAAAACAAAATAAATAAATAAAGTTCTATATTGGAATTCTGGCGTAATATGGGTCGGTCCAACCAGAATTTTGGTTTTTCCGGTAAAAAAAACCACCAGGTCGTGAGCAGTG
This sequence comes from Helianthus tuberosus, assembly GCA_030545235.1. NCBI lineage: Eukaryota > Viridiplantae > Streptophyta > Magnoliopsida > Asterales > Asteraceae > Helianthus > Helianthus tuberosus. The sequence goes on from CM060373.1 coordinate 57,690,213, forward strand.
GCGTCAAGTCGCTGAGAGTTTTTTTGGGGGCGGGATTTGGAAATGGAATGGGTGGATGGGTTTGGGTTATTTTATTTAGTTCAAATTTCTTTAGGTTGGGTTTGGGCTTGTGTTAATAAAAATTGATTGCAGATTGAGTTTTGATTGGATTAAATAATTAAGTGAATAAGTGGTTAATAATTACTAACTCCGTCCCATTAAAAGTGTCATATTTTGAATTTTCAAAGTATTTATTTATAAACTTTGACCTTAAATAATTTTGTTTGTGTTAGATAATACTTGATGAAAGTTATATGATTTGAGTGCGTTTTACAAGTGTTTTTATCGGGTTAATTTTCATCAAGTTTTATATAACACAATAAATATATAATTAAAGTCAAAGTTTATAAATAAAGACTTTGAAAATTCAAAATATGACACTTTTAATGGGACGGAGGGAGTATTTTTTTTCTAAGTGGGGCGGTTGAAGATTTTCAAGGGATGCGGGTGAAAAATTGCAAGGGGTGCGGTCGGGATTTGTGGCGAAAAATAATACTAAAAATATTTTTTCATGGGGTGCGCCCGCCCACCCTTGGCATAGGGTGGGTACGCCCCTGCCTGATTCGTGGTTTTTTTAGAACGACAAATTAGTTTATTTAAAATCTCTTATACCTACGCTTTACAAAATTTAAATCATCCATTTTTCAAATAGAGAGAAGATATTTTACCACCATATCATCTCTCTTGAGGACATTTGACTCACGGCTAGTGGATGTTATCAAAGTTCACTTGATATAGAGATAGCCCGAGAGGGTATAATATGCGTGAAACTATCTCATGATCTCAACTATAAAAGATGTATAAGAAAAGAATTTGAGACCACTATATATTTAAATTGAAGAGTAAAGTCCAATTTGAGTCCTTGTGGTTTGTGCAGTTTAACCATTTGAATCCAAAAACTAAAATTGTCTTGATTTGAGTCCATGTGGTTTCTAATTTTAACCATTTGAATCCAAAAGTAAACAACATCCAAATCATAAACATTTGGTTTTTGGATTCAAATGGTTAAAATTAGAGACCACAAGGACTCAAATGGTTAAAATTAGAGACCACAGGGACTCAAATCAAGACAGTTTTGATTTTTGGATTCAAATGGTTAAACTGTACAAACCACAGGGACTCAAATAGGACTTTACTCTAAATTGAATATGTAGTTACGTGGGTTAATGTAATTTTGAATCAGATAAAGATAAAGATGATTGTATTTGCATGTGTATTTTTATAAACAGGTTTAGGTTTGTATACATTCCTATTAACATATATGTTATTGATTCGAACACATTGGAGCTTCCCGATTCGATTGAATAGTTAAATATTAGATTCAATGAAGAAATGATATATAGTTATACTTAATCAAACTCATCAACAGAAAGTTTAGTTAATTATGCATATGCATGATATATGTTGGATCTTCACATTCAACGTCTCAAAATGTATTCACAAGTGAAAGATACTATAACCCTATGGTAAATTCAGACCCGACCCAAGAGATAATGAACCCAAGCACTTGTTTTGGGCGACCACCTGAGTGGGGCCTTAAATTTTTAAAAAAAATAGATATGCATAAAGCTATGCTTCGAACATCTTGAACCATATTAGATTACAATAGATTGGTTAGTTCTTTCGTTGTTACCAAGGAGATTAGTGTTTGAATCCTATCAAGTTCTTTTAGCAAGCATTAATTTATTTACTAGGTTTTTCTGTCATCATTTCATATTAATTGTTTTTTTATAACTTACACTTACTAAACTAAAAAACACCTACTAAATTAAAATTTTTTGATTGATTTGCCCAAAAATATAATGATGCTTGATTAGGTTTGTGTCATTTTGTACCTTTTTAAATTAGTTTTGTAAAACCTACTTAAAACATAGTTGGTGACATATCGCCTGTATGATGAGTCATGGTGGTCTTTAGCCTAAGGGATTGTTTGTTTACCTTTTAATGGAGCTCTTAATGGTTCAGACCGCTTACTAGTTCAATACTTAATGGTTCAGACTGTTTGTTTCAAGAGCAGATGTCTAAATGGTTCAGACAATTGCCTCTGAATGGTTAAGCATTATACTGAGTCTGAATGATTAAGACCTCTAATCTGAATTGGTCAGACATTTGCATCTGAACGGTTAAGCTTTATACAGACTTTTAATGGTTCAGACCTCTTACTGGTTTAACACTTAATGGTTCAGACCCCTTACTGATTCGGCACTTAATCATTTAGATGTTGCCAAACAGCCCCTAAGTATACTACTTTGTGTTAATATTAATTAATATATTAATTTATATTCTATCATCTTGTTATTTTTATAAATTTTCAAGATTAATATATACAAGTAATGAATGAATTATTATTCACATCAATAGGCAAACAAGCAAAACTGATTGTCATATGTATGCACACTAAATTAATATAAGTTTAGTCCACACGCTATGACGATATCATTAAAATATTAATCAAATTATATTTCCATGTATCTAAATAAACATCGTAGATCCCAATATATTATTTGTTCATGCGTCCAAGTAAGAACATGTTCCCCGCTCCATGTTCAAAATTATGTTGATCCATGGTTCAAAAAAAAATTGATATAAATATAATATTTTTGTTTAAAATTTAAATAACATTCCCTTCATAGAAATAAAACATGAAAAGTTTGAACGAAATTGATTTTACCAATATCATGTAATTAGGCCACGGGGTGTACTATAACATTTAGATTGTTAACAATGACATGACATGTTAACTAACATTGCAAGTTACCCCTCCTTGTGTTAAAAGACATTAAATGGGTTATGTGTTAACATGTTAACCCAATGTCAAGAGATTGAATTAATTATTCTTTTCTTTTTTAGACAAAAAAACACTAAAAGATAGGGTTAGATGAAGTTAATGGGATTAAACCATTTCATTGGAGTGTGGCAAAGTGAAATGTGGAAAAAAGATTTATGTGGCACTTAGATGGAGTTAACATAGGTTAAACTATACCCAAAGTCCTTATTGTTATTTATATACTATTAATTTGAAACAAGTGAGTGCATGAGTAAGTTGTAAGTTGTGCATTAAGGGTTTGTCTTGCAAAGTATTATTGTACATTTATATTGTTTGGTTGTAAATTGTGCTTAAGTGGTTGTACCTTAATCAAATAATGGTTTCATTACCTTACCAAATTTAATTTGTTTTGTATGCATGTATGGTTGTAAATTGTGCTTAAGTGGTTCTACCCTAATCAAATAATGCTTTCATTATCTTACCATATTCAATCGGTTTGATCCATTTAAAGTTGTGTTGTTTTATTTTTAAATTATTATTATTTATAATAATCTAATTAATTTAGCCAAAATCTTGTATAAATATAATTTGCAACATATTGATGCAATGGTTGTTGTAATGTATGCATTATGGTTTGTATAGTGGTAATGATATATATATTTAGATTATGATGAACCTGTCAAACGGGAAAAAAATAGATGCGGGTTCATCGTAACGCGCGAGTCCTAGATCAACTTAGTTATTTTATTCTATGTTTTACGTTTCGGTTTAATTTCTTCGCATTAACACGCCGCAACTTCAGTGTCGGTGGTCGCTGGCAGTAGTGTAGTGCTTGCCCCCGCCGCAACGCAGGGGGTGCTTAATACTAGTTATATATATACATTATCAATTAGCAATATGTTTGTGATGTGCTTGGTTGTACATGTTGCTTTAGGTTAGTTTTTTTGGTTTTGTGAGTTGTAGCTTTCCTTTTGTGGGCTGTATCATTTGTTGGTATTTATTGACTGTTTTGTTTTGGGGGTGCGTCATTTGCACCCCCACCGTTTCGTTTAACAACAACTGTCCACCACCGCCTCCGCCGTGCTCCACCGTCGGCGACGCTTTGTTTTTCGTTTATTATCTTCTCTGGTGGAAAGTTTATTTGTTTATTTTCGGTAAACCCTAAATCGTTTAAGGTTTTTTTTTTTTTTTTTTTGTCATCTTTGACGGCTGTTTGTTATGTTTGCTTCTTTTGTTTACCTTTTCCGGTAGAACTTTGAATTTGTGGTTTCATGTGTTGTTTTTGGGACGACGGCTTTTTGGCTTAATCTTCAGTGTATTTTTGGGTTATGGCCAGATTTTTTGTTTACCATCAATATGTTTGTTTTGCGTTTGGGTTTTTCCAGTTCCGACAATGTTGTTCTTAATTGTTTTTGTTATAGTGTTGGGATATGTTGGCATTGGGTTATGCTATGGATGAGATTGGTACAATATCCGTACCGGTATCGAATTTGGACAAAACTGGGTACCAAATACTTTGCTGAATACATTGGTACGGTACGGGTACATGCATTTTCAATACGGTACTCGCTTTGGTACCACTTTGTTTTTATTTTAGTTTTTTAGTACTTCTACGGGTACTAAATAGGTAAAATCGACATGATTACTAATATAGCACGAGTACCAAATAGGTAAAATTGGTACGAGTACCATAAATACCATAATACGAAAAAATATATATAAAAACTTCCAAAGGTCTATATAAAATTCGGTACCAGTACCCGTTTTTACCCGTACCGATACCGAAAGTACCGAATACTGATATCAATAAAACCGCATACAGATACATGTACCGAATACCTAAAATAGGTGCGTGTACGAGTATTTGGGAAAAAAAGCTAATCCCTAAGGTGTGTTATCGATGACGATGATCTTGTGTGTTCATCCGAGATTTTTTATGTAAGATGTGGTTTGTTTGTTTATGTTAATATGAGGCTTGGTTAACTATTTGCTTCCGACGGTATGTTTGCTGATTGATAATATATATATATATATATATAGGAAGGTTCATTGGGGAACACTAAAAAAGTGGGGAACAGCGGGGAACCAACTCAAACGAACTCCGATTGGACTCATTCCAGCGGCGTTGGAATCGACTCGCCGAACCCTAACTAAGATCTCTTAACCCTAAACCTTAAATCCTAACTCCTAAACTCTAAACCCTAAAGCTAAAAAAGAAGGCTAAAACCTAAGGTAAATCGTAAAATCTAAATTATAAACCCTAAAAGCTAAACCCTAAAGGCTAAACCTAAAGCTAAACCCTATAGCTAAACCCTAAAGCTAAACCCTAAACCCAAAAGCTAAACTCTAAGGCTAAACCCTAAGGCTAAACCCTAAAGCTAAACCCTAAAAGTCAAACCCTAATATATTTAGGGTTTAGGGGTTATGATTTAGGGTTTAGGGTTAAAAGATCCTAGTTAGGGTTCGACGAGACGGTTCCAACGCCGCTGGAATGAGTCCAATCGGAGTTCGTTTGAGTCGGTTCCCCACTGTTCCCCACTTTTTTGGTGTTCCCCAATGAACCTCACACTATATATATATATATATATATATATATATATATATATATATATATATATATATATATATATATATATATATATATATATATATATAAGCACCGCATACCACCAGGTGCACCGCATGCCACCACCGACTCCCCTTGGGTTGTCGTTGACTATCTAAAATCTAGTTTGACAAAGTAGTGAAGGCTTAATACAAGCAACCGGTGAATTCCATATTTCTTCCTTCTGAGCCTTAAAAATTTGCTTCTTTTTTGTGCACATTTACTTTCGGGTCAAATATGATGAGTCCTTTTTCGTATATACTTTTTGAGTTGTCCTTTATTATTTATATTCAGGTTAACAACCTATTTGGCGATGAAGAATAAATTGTTCTTATGGTCTTTGTGACCAATATGGCATCATTAAAGTAAAGTAAATGACTACAATGATGTTTTCGAGGCTATTCGTAACGACCTCGTAACAAGTTTCCATTCTTATCTTTGTCGTTATTTAGTTCAAATATAGCATAATTGATATGCAACGTTCTTGGTTTAGAATGTCAACTTCTAACGAAGACATGGGCGTATTTGAACGGATATCACATATTTTTCAAGATGTTGTTGATTCTAATAGACGGATCAACGAGAAACACAACGAATTAGAACTAACAAAGAGTTAGTGAAATTCTTGAAAAGCAAGCCGAGTTGCAGCCTGCAATGAACACGCTTAACGCGCGTTATGTTAGGCCTAATAATGCTGGAAAAATTAGGTTTATATATATATATATATATATATATATATTAGTGTATGACAAGCTGATTGTAAATTTTGTACCACTCTTGTAAAGAATCAGTGTTATTATATATCGTTCACGTTTTATCGGGATTCACTTTGCAACATAATTAGTATGCTTAATGTTATTTAACCTCCCTCGTCGCGTTGTATAAATTTACAATGATTTTATCACTTTGGGTGGTTATATGTATAGAACTAAGTTAATCGCTCTTGTAGTTGATTAGATTAAACATAAATAACCAAACATTGGTTAACAAAAAAGTGTTTAATTTTTACAGAAAGTATTTTCTAAAAATTTTCAAAAACATTTTGTTATGGAACAAACAATATAAAATCAAATCTAAATTGTTAAAAAGGTTATTCGATAATTATATTTTTTTAGTTATGGAAATTTTCCACCCTTCTTCCTAATTTCCACCGGTTCATATACGAGTTGTTAGTAATCAGCCTCACATTAAAAAAGCCAAACAAACAATTGTAATTCACCGAAGTAGCACCATTACAATACAACCATTGTAAAGAGAAAACTATAAAATCCACTAAAAATCCATTGTTGAAGAAAAGTCTAAAAATGAGAGAAATGTAAAACATCATACCTTGAATTTCCATGAACATCATCCTCAATCATCCCCAAAAGGACTAAAGAAGTCACAGGCCCAACATCCTTTAATATCCATCAACTTGCGAACTTGCTTTAGGACTCGATACATATTTAGAGACAATAAATTTAAGGAAATGAAATATCTAAAACATGTTTATACCTTGAATTTCTAAAAAATCGCAAAATGAATGATTCGATGATCCTCAAAAGACTATCCTCCATACTGGAGGGACCGAGCTTAATACTCATGGTAGAAGGTTGTGTAGAGCTAGTAATATTTGTTGCCACTATAACAAACTCATATTCTTTGTCAAGACTTACATTGTAAACTTTGTTAATGGAACCTGTCAACTTTGTTAGCAAACAATTGTGAAATAAGAAGTCAGGGCTGATCACGTTAAGGATTTGCGCTTCGTTACCATTGAGCACTTTTGCGATGTTTTTTATAGACATGCCTTTAAGAAAACACTTAGGTGAGGCAGCTAGACCTGGATAAGGCTAATTATCCATTGTGGTGATGTCGAGAGTGATAACATGAAAACTTAGCCGTCGAGCATAAATCGCTTCAATAACATCAGTTGTTAGACTTTTCGGGTGAAGTAGTTTTTCTAACAAGTCAATAGTATCAACACCTAATTTTAGCCTAACTCCATCCCAGTTACCCTCAAGGGAGGGGGAGGATTTGAAATACGGCTATAATCCTAGAGAAATCTTCTCCTTCTATATCTATACCAAAAACCTTAAAATCAAGCTTATTATGCATGAATCTTTCCAATGGACCCGCGCCAAATCCTAAAGATAACACGCTAACTAGGAAACACTTTTTCTTTTGATAGTTAAAACCGGACTAATTACAGTTAGACCATAAGTCATGGCTTGATAGTGTAGATGAAAAAGAACCTTCATGTCGACTATAGAATCATATCTCATGCGAAGGGTTTTCAAAGAGGTATCAATTGGCACCCCTTTTTCTAAAAACACTAATATGCATTCTATTTGGGGAACACCCACGGTGGCACGAAACCACATCCTTCACCTCTTTTCAACTTCAACCAAGTCCCCTTCTTTCTTATTGATTTCTACATCTTCCACAAGAGTCGTGTCAAAGTCAGCGACCGGAGCTTTCACACACACAGCAACATATTTTATGTGGCTTTCATGAGAAACAAATACTGGAGTATGCCCAAGTAAAATGGGGTTTACTTTGGTTCTCACTCTTTCCTCCGCAAGACTTCGATTAGGTGGGTTGAAATCCATTCAAACGTAGGCTAACATATAACTATCCAAATATTTCACGATAATCAACCTCGACAAGTTGGACACATATTTATCAAGTGAAGAAGTCCAGTAGGAGTAGAGTACACCCAATCATTCTCCTTGTTTTTAGTAAGATTAGAACCACAATCATAGGATGTTGTTCCCCTTGGACACAAATGGGAGAGTCCACAACAGATATACTAAGTTTATTAGTATATAAGAAATCGTTCATAATGATAACGGTGCTGGGTATTTCAAAATACTTATCCATCCAACTATCCAAGGTTTAAAGTTTTGGAAACATTGGTCGTCCATGCCCAATCCTGCTTGAATAATAAAGATACATGTTAAAAAGTGTTGGTGATGGAGTTACACTAAGAAGAAGAAGAGGAGGAGGAGGAGGAGGAGGAGGAAGAAGAAGGAGAGGAGAAGGAAGACGAAGAAGAAGATTAAGAAGAAGAAGGAGAGGAGGAAGGAGAGGAGGAGGAGGAGGAAAAAGAAGAAGAAGAAGAAAATGAAAACATACAGGGGAAATGGACTGTATCACCCTCAACTATGCAAAATTGGCCAATATCACGCTCAACTTTCAAGTTGGCTCACACCACCCCCTACTCGACAAGTTGGTGTCACTGTCACCCCTTGGTTAAAAAAATACTAACTGGGTTAGTATTTTAAGCCTATGTGGCAATCAGATGCTGACTTGGAAGCATACGTGGACAGGAACTTGATATATAACCCATTTCCCTCTCTAATCAGTTACATTTCATCAAAAACCCAGTTCACTTCAATGTTGGCGATCAAACCCTAGTTCCTTGATCATCGACGATTGCAGGCAAAATTCAGACTCCCAAGAGGTAAGGTTTATGTTAGGGTTGATTGCATTGTGATTTTACACAGTGATTTAAGTTATGGAGCGTATAGATGTTATGCTTTGGTATGGTGGTTGTCTTGATTTCTCTTTTGATCAACCTCAGTATATTGATGGTTATTCTAAGTTAATCCAAATGGATTTTGATCATATCGCATACTTTGAACTAGTTGATTATGCACTTGAAACCAACGAGTATGAAAGTAGGGATTTTTATATGTATGGGATGGATGCGGATAATGGTGATTTTAAACTGTTTCGTGATGATAAAGATGTGTTGGAACTTGCAATGAAGGCTAAAACTTGGGGTGAACCGTTCATTGAAGTCTTTGTTCAACATAGGCCAATTATGGCTGAACATAAGACCCACCACTGTTCCCAGCCCAGTAAACCACAGGCCCAGTCCAGTTGCCAGTCTAGTACACAACCCATTAAACCTAAGTCTAGTTCCCAGCCCATTAAACGACAAGCCCAACCCAAAAAACTAGTACCCAAGCCCAGAAAAAAAGTAGTACACGTGAAAGTGGGTAGGGCATCTGGTAAATGTGTTACAACTCCTGAAGTCCCTAGATCTGGAAGTACATCAGGTGTAGAACCAATTGTTAAACAGGTTGTTGAAGAACCAGTACACGAGGCTTCATGGGCATTTGATATAGATAAGGAAACAAATCTTAAAGAGGTTGTGAAAGAATCAGTAAAAGAGGTTGTACAGGAAGAAGTCATTGGTCAAGATAGTGATAAAGAAGCTGATTTAGAACAGGACAGTGAAGACAGTGATTACAATGAAGAGTCCAGTTGTGATGATGATGAGGATTGTTATTCTGATGAGGATGAGGTTTTGGAAGAATTGGTTGGCTTAGATTCAGACAGAGAAGATTTTGAATGGAAACAATCACAAGATGCAATTAAACAAGCCACCAAGGATGAAGAAGCAGCCACAAACAAGATACTTGAAGAGTGTATGAAACATAATGAAAAAGAAGGTAATTTGCATGAATCTAATGATGCAGGTTGTGCACATGTAGAGGGATACAATAGTTATGAAGAATCAGATGGAGATATTGCCACACCAGGTGATAGTGAAGAAGATGATGTTCGAGGTAAAAAGTTTAGGGAAACTGCTCCTAGTGTAAGTGCACAAACTAACTGGAAGAAGTTTGTTTGGAAAGTTGGGACAAGGTTTGCTTCAAGGGATTCCTTTAAGGAGGCAGTTAGAAGATATGCTGTGTCTAATGGCAGGAATCTTTTCATAGCAAAGAGTGATAGCAAACAAGAAGGTCGTGTAGTAGTCAAGTGTGTAGCAGGGTGTCATTTCTATCTATTTTGTTCAATGCACACAGGGAAAGAGTGTTACATGATTAAAAGTGTGAAAAACCATCACAATTGCCAAAGAAACATGATAAAGAATAGGCAACTAACTGCTAAGTTTATAGGTGATGAGTTCCTACCTTTATTTAAGGCCAAACCACACTGGTCTGCTAAGGAAATCATAAATGTTGTCAGACAAAAGTACAAGGTGATTATAACTAAGTGGTTGGCTTATAAGGCTAAGAAAAGTGCACATAAGAAGCTTCATGGATCAATGAGAGATCATTACAGTAAGATTGGTTCATATCTGAATGCATTAACAAAAGCAAATCCATCATCAACTTTCAAGTTGGAAACTGCTCCACCAGGTTTCATTAATCAAGATCCAGAGGCCACATGTGAAGCATTCTTCAGACTGTTTGTATGTTTTGATGGTCTTAAAAAAGGGTTTCTAGCTGGATGCAGAAAGGTGTTGTGCTTAGATGGGTGTTTTCTAAAGACCTTCCTTGGAGGAATGTTGTTAACTGCTGTTGGGAGGGATGCTAATGACCAGATGTATCCTGTGGCTTGGGCAGTTGTTGAAGGAGAAAACAATGACAGTTGGGAATGGTTCATGCATGAGCTACTGCTATGTTTGGAAGTAAATGATGCTGGGCTTTCAAGGACATTGATTTCTGACCAGCAAAAGGTTGTTACTCAATTCTGTCTTCCTAAATCAGTTGTTTAGTTATTCATTACTTATGTTTAAATGCTTTGGCAGGGTCTGTTAAATGCTGTTTCAATGATGTGGCCATATGCAGAGCATAGAAACTGTGCAAGGCACATCTATGCCAATTGGCACAAATCATTCAAAGATGAGGAGCTGAAAGAGTTGTTTTGGAAATCAGCTAGGGCTTACTCTGAGAGTGACTATCTACAAGCAATTGAAGACATGAAAGCAATCAATCCTGATGCTGTAGAGGCCTTACTAAAGCAGAATCCCAAGTGGTTTAACAGGTGTTATTTGAACACCCACACCAAGTGTAATGTAATAGTAAACAACATGGCAGAAACCTTTAATGGTTTTATCATTAATGCAAGGTCAAAACACATAATTCATATGTTAGAGGATATAAGGATTCAGGTCATGAGTAGGTTAGTGACAAAAAGGACAGAAATGGCTGCCAGAGATGTCATCATATGCCCTAAAATCCAGGACAAACTTGATTTTTCAAAAGCTGCTTCTTATAGATGTGAGGTGTATCCCTCATCATATCAAGTTTTTCAAGTAAGGGATTTTGATGATGTTTCTGTGGATCTAGAAAAGAGAACCTGCACATGTAGAAAATGGGATTTAAAGGGATATCCTTGTAAACATGTATGTGCTGTTGCTGGTTTTTTACATAAGCATGCTGAAGACTATGTTGATGTGTGTTATCACAAAGATACATACATGAAGGCTTATGAGTTCTCAATACCTCCATTGCCTAGTGAAAGGTATTGGACCAAGATCAATCAGCCAATGGATCCACCACCAATTAAATCTGCTCCTGGTAGGCCCAAGAAGAATAGGAAGAGGGATCCTCATGAAGATCCAAAAAGGCCTGGGAAACTCACAAAGCATGGGGTTATAATGAAATGTAGTAACTGTGGGGCTACAGGTCACAACAAAAGAAAGTGCACTGAGAAGGGGAAAACAACTGAAGGTAAATGTTATTAACTTTAAGTTTATTCTTTAGTTAATTACATGGCTTAAAGTTTGTGTATCAGGTGGTTCTGCTCCAAAGAGGCAGAAGAAGTCAACTAAGAAGGCAACAAAGCAGTTCACTCAAGAGGCAACCCAGCAGTCCACTCAAGAGGCAACTCAGAAATCTACTCAAAAGGGAACCAACAAGTCAAGTCAAAAGGGAAAGAGAAAGACCAATCAAGGCTGAAGTTATATGTGATCTTTTGTATTTGTGGCAGTGTTATGTATGACTTATTTAAGTAGGCAATGTTATGTATGACTCTAATATTTTGTCTAAAAACACCTTCTAGTAATGTGGGACCAGTTAAGTAGTCAATGTATGACTTTTCAGTGTTGTTTGACTTTTCAGTGTTGTTTGACTTTTTCTGTGTTGTTTGACTTTTGTGGTTGATTGAGTCACACATTGGTGTACATATTCCATTATGGTCATTGTGTACACTTTAATAGGTTGACTCAAAAAATTGATGACCATGCTTTCTGTTTGGTATGTTTTGCTTTGGTGATTCTGCTGTTTGATTTGGTGTTGGTTTGGTGATTCTGCTGTTTCTGCACTTTGGTCTGTTGTTTCTGCAAGTGCACTTGCATTTTGGTCCAAAACTGCACCTAGTGATAGTTTGACTGCAAATTGGTCAAACTTTGGCCAATTTTGCACCTAGTTATGCAGTTTGAGTCACTTGCAAGTGCAGTTGCACTTTGGTTCAAACTTTGGCCATTTATGCACCTAGTTACAGTTTGACTATTGTTTGGTCAAACTTTAGGCAATTCTACACCTACTTACAGTTTGACTGTAGTTTGGTCAAACTTTGGCCACTTTTGCTTTACACAGTTTGTCAATTTTGGTTCAAACATTGGCTGCATATGCAGTTTGAATCACTTGCAAGTATGGTCAACATGTACATTAACTTAGATGTCCAATTGAGTCAAAGTAACAAAACACTTCATTTCATAACAAGTGGGCACAAATGGTTACAAACACTAAATACCACAACAGTTCATTATCTATAAATACTAATTCCACAAATACAACAATATGGCAATTGCAATTACAAAGGTTAGCACATATGGTTTCTTCGACTTCGTCTTTGTGTCAAATCTCATTGCTTTCAAGTTCTTGTTCTCTTCTATTAACAACATATTGTGTAATTGAAGGTTCTTTATCTTTATGTCTTTAAACGTCACTTGAGTTGAGGTGCCGTATGAACGTTCAACGAACATCTTATCAACATCTTCTTTCCAGAGGAAGAATTTGCAATCCCCTCTCTGCAAAACACAACAACTATAAGGAAATTGCAATGGAATATCTAAATAACACCAAATTGATAAGCAAATTCAACTTACAAGCCAGTGATAACATCCGTAAAATTCTTCACCATGTCTTTCACTTTTAAGACCAGCTACACGAAGAACAGCAACAATGTCGTGATGACAGTACACATTTCCATCCAAATCGACCTTGAAGACTTTAGGTTTTCGAATTAGAGCAGAGGTAGAAGACGACGACATGTTGACTGAATGTTTCAATGGGCAATTAGGGGAAGAACGGCTATGGGGAGGAGGAATTAGGGCAAGAACGGCGATGACTGAATCCTGCAATTGATCTTCGTCTGCAATTGATGGGGAGAAGATGACTTTGATTGGGAATTAGGGTTAAATGGTTAAATTGATGGTAAACAGATGATATATCCTGCAATTGTCCACGTATGCTTCCAAGTCAGCATCTGATTGCCACATAGGCTTAAAATACTAACTCAGTTAGTATTTTTTTAACCAAGGGGTGACAGTGACACCAACTTGTCGAGTAGGGGGTGGTGTGAGCCAACTTGAAAGTTGAGCGTGATATTGGCCAATTTTGTATAGTTGAGGGTGATACAGTCCATTTCCCCAAACATACACAAGTGAAAGCTGGAGCTTATATCTATTTGTACCACCTACTTCACCTTTGTCTTTATAAATTTTTATACATATAAGTAAAAAAAATATCTATAATTATTTAAAAAAATCCAGTTGACATATCTCTTACAAATAAAAACAAGGCCAATTGGATTTTAACACCTTTAACTTTGAAGAATTGGCCGATAACACCCGCAACTAACACTTTGATCTGTGACACCCGAAACTTTTAATTTCGTTTGTCATTTCACCACTCAGTTAAAAAATGTCTAACTGAGTTAGTTTTCAATCCTAGGTGGCTTCATTAATCATACATGGCATCCTACGTGGCTAACACATGTTATAAGAAGCAAAACACTGATCTTCTTGCATTGTTCTGTTCGTTTTGGAGGGAAAGATTAAGGGCGACTACTGACGTGACCTAGCTTCTCAATCTATCAAGTTTAAACTCCGATCAAGGTACGATTTCACATGATTATGCAATGGTTGAAACGATAGATGTCATGCTTTGGTATGGTGGTTACATTGAGTTAGGTTTTGGTCTTCCACAGTATGTTGGGGGTGCACATAGGTTAATTAAAGTTGATATAGATCACATTTCATACTTTGAGCTAGCAGATTATGCACTGGAAACGAAATGCTATAAATCAAGGAACTTTCATATGTATGGGTTGGATGCGGATGATGGTGAAATTAGGCATTTTCGTGATGATAGAGATGTGTTGGAGTTGGTTAGGAAGGTTTTTAGTTGGAGTGAAACATTTATGGAAGTATTTGTTCAAGATCGTCAATTGAGTGCACCTGAAGCCCACTCCAGTTCTAGGCCAAGTAAACCTGTTACCCAGCCCAGTAACCCTGTTACCCAGCCCAGTAAACCTGAAGCCCAATCCAGTAAACTAAAAGCCCAATCTTCTAGGGTTTCCCCTAGATGCAGCTCTAACTCAATAGCTAAGCAAGCAGACGAGGACAGTGAAGATAGTGAGTTCAGTGTGGAAGATGAAGAGTCAAATTCTGATGATGAAGATTATGATGAACTAGTTGAGGCCAGTGATGAAGAGGAAGCTGCGGATGATGTACTTGGATTAGAGTCAGACAGAGAGGATGTTGAGTGGATACAGTCACAACATGCAGTTAGAGAGGCAACCAAGATAGATTTGGAAGCCAAAAAAAAAGTGCTTGATGAGGTAGTACATGAAAGACAAACAGAGGGTAATTCGCATGAAACAGAGGGTGATTTGCATGAAACTGAAGATCCAAGGGTAGATGGAAACAGTAGTTATGAGGAATCTGACGGGGACATTTTAACACCTGGTGATAGTGAGGATGATGATATCAGGGGCAAGAAGTACAAGGAAGCAGCCCCATCTGTAGGTGAACATACAAATTGGAAGAAATTTATTTGGAAGGTGGGAATAAGGTTTGCATCAAGGGAGGCCTTTAAAGAGGCAGTGAGGCAGTACTCAGTAGCTAATGGTAGGAACTTGTACCTTGCAAAGAGCGAAAAGACAGCTAACTGTGGCCGTATTGTTGTCAATTGTGTTAAAGGTTGTTCATTCTTTATACATTGTTCACTTCATAAAGGGAAAGAGTGTTACTTGGTAAAAAGAGTGAAGAATATACATACCTGCCAAAGAAACATGGTAAAGAATAGACAGCTAACTGCAATGTTCATAGCTAATGAGTTCCTGCAAGTGTTTAAATCCAAGCCCAACTGGTCGGCTAAGGAAATCATATTGGCTGTGAAACAAAAGTATAAAGTCATAATCACCAAGTGGCTGGCCTACAAGGCTAAATCATGTGCCCATAAGAAACTTCATGGATCAATGAGGGATCATTATAGCAAAATTGGTGCATACATGGATATCTTGAACAAAGTAAACCCAACATCAACTTTTGTGCTTGTTACTGCACCACCCGGTTTCATTAACTTAGATCCCACAGCCACATGTGAAACTTTTTTCAGACTCTTTGTGTGTTTTGATGGTGTGAAAAGAGGATTTCTAGCTGGATGTAGGAAGGTCTTGTGTCTAGATGGTTGTTTTCTAAAGACCTTCCTAGGAGGGATGTTGTTAACTGCAGTTGGCAGAGATGCTAATGATCAGATGTATCCATTGGCATGGGCAGTTGTAGATGGTGAAAATAACGATAGCTGGGAATGGTTTATGGAAGAGCTCAGGAAGTGTTTGGGTGTAAGTGATGGTGGTGAGGCATGGACATTCATCTCAGATCAACAAAAGGTAGTAGCCATTGTCAAATTTTACAATGAACAATTATCTTGTGCTATAATATCTAAGGTTAATAATCATTTATCTGCAGGGTCTGTTAAATGCTGTGGCACTTATTTGGCCAAGAGCAGAGCATAGAAACTGTGCAAGGCACATCTATGCGAATTGGCACAAGAATTTTAAGGATGAGGAGCTCAAGGAGTTGTATTGGAAATCTGCAAGAGCATACTGTGAACCTGATTACCTCCAAGCCATTGATGAAATGAGGGCCATAAACCCTGATGCAGTAGAGGCAATCTTAAAGCAGGATCCCAAGAGTTTTAACAGGTGCTACTTGAAAACTCACACTAAATGTGATGTCATAGTAAACAACATGGCAGAAACATTTAATGGTTATATCATAACTGCAAGGTCAAAGCATATTATATACATGCTAGAGGACATTAGGGTTCAAATCATGAGTAGGTTAGTCATCAAAAGAACTGAAATGGAAGCCAAAGATGTGCTCATTTGCCCCAATATCCAGGAGAAACTTGATTTCTCAAAAGATGCAGCCTTTAGGTGTGAGGTATACCCCTCATCTTATCAGGTTTTTCAAGTTAGAGATGTTGATGATGTTACAGTTGACTTGGTAAATAAGACCTGCACATGTAGAAAGTGGCAATTAAGGGGGTATCCTTGTAAGCATGTGTGTGCTGTGGCTGGATTTTTGCATAAGAATGCTGAGGATTATGTTGACCCATGTTACCACAAAGAAACATACATGAGAACTTATGAGAACTCAATCCCACCATTGCCTAGTGAAAAGTTTTGGCCCAAGGTTGATTATCCATTGGATCCACCTCCAATCAAAAAGGCACCTGGTAGGCCTAAGAAAAACAGAAAGAGGGACCCTCATGAGGATCCCAAGAAACCAGGCAAACTGACTAAGCATGGGGTGGTAATGACATGTGGGATTTGTGGAGAAAGAGGTCACAACAAGAGAAAATGCACAGTTAAAGGTGAACTCAATAGATTCAGTTGGTTTATTGATTATATTATTGTTTCCTAAATTTGTTTACTGTTAACAGATTCTCAAAATGCGGCAGAAATTGGAAGGAAAAAAGCAAGTAAAAGGGGAAGGCCAACTAAAAGGGGAAGGCCAACAGAGAAGGCTGCAGAGAAGGCTGCAGTTAGTTAATCTTTTGTTGGTTGTGTAATGACTGTGTAAACTTAAGACTATGTAAACTTATGACTGCTTTGCTGAATCTTTTGAATGGTTGTGTAATGACTATGTAAACTTATGACTATGAATCTTTTGAATGGTTGTGTAATGACTATGTAAACAGGTCTGCACATGTATGGTCACAGGGGTAAAATGGTCATTCTGCACACTTGTATGTTAAACAGGTCTGCATATAAGGTCACAGGGGTAAAATGGTCATTCTGCACACTTGTATGTTAAACAGGTCTGCATATATGGTCACAGGGGTAAAATGGTCATTCTGCACACTTGTATGTTAAACAGGTCTGCATATATGGACACAGGGGTAAAATGGTCATTCTGCACACTTGTATGTTAAACAGGTCTGCATATATGGTCATAGGGGTAGAATGGTCCTTCTGCACACTTGTTTTGGTCTGCATATGTCTGCATATATGGTCATAGGGGTAGAATGGTCCTTCTGCACACTTGTTTTGGTCTGCATATATGGTAGTTGTTTCAAAGGGCAGTTTCAAATGGTCTGCACACTTGTTTTGGTCTGCATATATAGTAGTTGTGGTTTCAAATGATCTGCATAATGGTAGTTATTTACTTGTTTTCAAAGTCAAAGTCTCTTGTGGTCACAGGGGTTTTGGTCTGCACATGTGGTTTCAATGGTCTGCACAATGGTAGTTATTTACTTGTTTTCAAAGTCAAAGTCCCTTGTGGTCACATGGGTTTTGGTCTGCAAATGGTCTAATGGTCTGCACATATGGTACTCAATCCATTCATGTGTTTGATATAAAGACTGCATTCATTCATTCATGTGTTCAAAGAACGTATAATCAAAAACAAGTTATATTCGATACACTACGTAAAACAACATGCCAATGATTACAAACAAACTAAAGACAAGCTGCTGCTTCAACATGAATTCTTTCGCACAAATTTGCCGTTTCAACATATTGTTCTCTTGAGATAGCAAGTTGTTCCGCAATTGCAAATTATATTCATTGCCGGTCATAGCATCACTTCTTGTAACTGCACTTGAGCTGCAAGTTGAATGAACTTCGAATAATTTGTCGAAATCTTTTTTCCACATAAAGAACTTGCAGTCGTCTTGCTACAAACCAACATCATGTCGTCAGTTCAAAAACATGTTAAATTCAATACACAGGACTTACCGGCCATTGTGAGCAAGCGTAAAATTCAGCACCACATCGAACACTTCTCCTTCCCGCTACGCGAATAACAGCTCTGATCTCGTGATGACAATACAACTTCCCATCCATGTCCACCTTGAAAATTTTAGGGATTTGGTTCGTATTACATGAAGAGTTGGAAGAAGTAGACATGTCGATCAGCCAATAAGTTGAAGAACAGCTCTGAACTCGTGATGAGCAAATTAGGGTTTGAATTTGGGTCGATTCTTGCGTTCCACCCAATTAGGGTTTCCCAATTTTTGTGCAGGGGTATCGAAGAAGAAGATCAGTGTTTTGCTTCTTATAACATGTGTTAGCCACGTCATCGTGCCATGTATGATTACTGAAGCCACATCTGCAAAAATAGTCCACGTAGGATGCCACCTAGGATTGAAAACTAACTCAGTTAGACATTTTTTAACTGAGTGGTGAAATGACAAACGAAATTAAAAGTTTCGGGTGTCACAGATCAAAGTGTTAGTTGCGGGTGTTATCGGCCAATTCTTCAAAGTTAAAGGTGTTAAAATCCAATTGGCCTAAAAACAAAAGGTTAGTGGTAGACTAGACTAAGTTACTTTTTTTTGAACGACAAATTTGGATCACCGACGAACCATTGGAGTATCCTTGTGCCACCAACGGAACCACCCGATCATATCCATCTCCACTAGGCATAATGCGCTTATACACCAATTCAGTAGGAAACCCAATAAATATGGAACCCCCCCCCCCCCCCCCTTGTGGGAATCAAACCCATAACCTATTGGTCCCAAAACCTTATCCCACCCTAAAGATGCCACTTGGCTATTAAGCCATAAACACTAGACTAAGTTACTAATGACTAGCATTACATCCCTACAATTTTAAAGTAATCAACTATTTATTTTATTCTTTTGAAAGGTAAACAGCTATTTATTTATAACCTTCATTACTTCACTTTTAATTTTTTATTTTGTTTTAAATGTAAACAATGAATAGTTTTATTCAAGGAAATAATAAGAATACAAATACCAGAAAGAAAACTACTTTAGCCTCAATTCAAACTCTATATTAACCAGAGAACCTATAATATTACAACTCTTTGAAAGATTATGATATTATATAGGGTTATTAGATTTTATCACCCTCAACTATTGTCTATTGGCCACTGCCACCCCCAATTATCACTTTGACGCCCGTCACCCCCAACTTAACACTTAGTGTGTTCTGTCACCACGTCGTTAGCCGATCCCTAACTTTTGAACTTGTTACTACACTTTTTGGTGTGTCATAGGGATCTTGGGAAGGTTTAGGGATCTTAGAACACCCCCAAAAGTATAATAACAGGATCAAAAGTTAGTGATCTGGTGACAAAACACACTAAGTGTTAAGTTGGGGGTGACGGGAGTCAAAGTGATAGTTGAGGGTGGCAACGACCAATGGCCAATAGTTAAGGGTGATAAAATCCAATAACCCTATTATATAACTATAAGAAACCAAATTAACTATATATTTGTTCGACAACCTATTATATTGCAACTTTTTGAACACTTATAGAATTATATTATTATAAGAAACTAAGAATAAAACATGCACAAGAGAATTTTAAAAGGCGTTTGAGATGAACTTACCATGAGATATCGTCGAAGAAGAATGCACAAGTGAATATATAAAAATGGAAGGAAACACACAATTAAAAAAGTTTATAAAGTTGTGACTTAACGTTTTTATGATATGTTTGTGATTTTGAATTTTCTACTTCAAATTGTTAAATTTTAGTTTACTTTCTCGTGTAACTTTGAAGTCATGTCAAGACAAAAGCTTGTGTTTGAGCTTTAAAGCCATGTCAAGACAAAAGCTTATCATCTTGTGTTTTTATCTTTAGTGGCAACATGCCAACACATTAAATGTTAGAGATTAATTTGAACTTTATGACAACTATTTAAACATTATGAGAACAAAAATTAGTGAAGAAATCAACAGATTTTATGTATTAATAAATCTAATTCACGCGCGATGCGGCGGGAAACATATCATTTAGGTTGGTGAGTTTAGGGCTATGTACGGGGCGGTTCGGTTTTGAGCCATATCACTTAGGTTTGGTTAGTTTGTAGATTATTATGAAGTGTTTTCTTGGGTCAGTCGTTTCTAACGAAAGTTACCATTCAAAAAAAGGCATTATTAGAAGGCTGTTGTGACTCCATCCCTCCCATTAGCCGAGGTTCATTGTTTTGGTAAAAGGTGAATTTGTCCAACTGGAAACTATATAGCTAAAAGCCTAAAATGAGTGTCAATCAAATGAGTAACAGGTGAACAAGGGGTGAAATTTGATTCATATTCAAACCAGGGGGGTTTCTTGTCCGTTTCTTTCAAATCTAAAATCAGCTGCAATAATATACAAGAGGTTTTAAGCTTTTGAAAACACTTTATCAGCTGCAATCATATACAAGAGGTTGTAAGCTTTTGGAAATACTTTGGAGTAATGTACGCTTTTGAAAAATACTTTGGGCAGCGGGTTGTGGTGGCAACGGCTGGGCTGGGTAGTATATATGCGATCTTTGCTGTGACGGATCAGCGAACTCGTATACGTAATTACCACTGTCGCCAGAAGTGATGGGCTGAGGGAGTTGATGGATGTGAGAATAGCCGACATACTGAGGTTGAATTGGATGTTGGCTAGACGGAACCTGAACCAGTTGAGGTGGCAGCGCAGCAGAACTCGTAGCTGTTCGATACACACCTGCTGATGGTTCAATTTTAGCTGTTTGGGCAGCACGGGGTGCAGGGAACAAGCTAGACGGCGGGGGATAGACTATCTCACTTAAAAAGAAATGAAGCCTTCACATGGACAGTTAATAGTTGTTGTTATACCAGACATCCTTCCTGTTACTATTTCTATCGTTTTGAAAATTTTTATTATTATTTTCCATTTCCTAAAATTAAAAATTATAAAATGTATATTAAATATGTCTTAAAAAAACAAAGGTTACCAAGAAAGGTGTTGACTTTTTGCTATGGGTGTTGTAAGAAAGGTGTTTGACTGGAATAAGTAAGTTGGCCTAGCTAATTTACAATTGCATATTATTTTAAAATACCAAAAACAAAAAGCACAACACAAAAGAAAAAAAAAGTATACAGATTTTAGCAGCTATACACCCGGCCGGCCCGGCACGGCCCGACCATATTCGTTATTCAGAAACATGGTCATGGTCTTGTGCAGTTGTACAAACCTGCTCATATTTCGACCGGTGAGTTTTATCCTTCTGTAGACTCTTAACTTGATCAAGGCTTTCTCTTGTCCACCTTTACATGAAGATTATACCACTTTTTCTTTGCTTTTTTGTCGTCTTTCAAAATAACCCGTTTTTTACTACTACTGCCACTGCTATTTATTTGTGGGGCGGTTGTGTATGAAGCTTGTATCTCGTGTCTTTGTTTAAGAAGCTCGTCGATCTACAAGATAGAATGATAGATACCCTTTATCAACCACAAATCTTAGCCATCTGGAGCCACTCATCATTCATAATATATAAGTTGAAATGAGCTACATACAAGCTGTAAGAGTAAGATAACTGAGTGTGTGTTGTAAGCACTTAAATACATTTTAGGCGATTTAGACTCATTTGTACAACAGTTTGATGCATAAAAACACCAAAAAAACAAGAGGCGCGCGCCTCAGCCTCTAAAGTTTCTCAAAAAACTGTGTTTTTCTTGTGCTTCTTGTCACTAAATGTGTATTTTCCATGGTTGACTCAAGTGTTTTACCTTGATTATAAGTTCAAATCAAACTCCAGCATGGTGTTTTTTTAAGCGAAAAAAGCATTCGACCCGCTTCTTCTTAAGCGAAAAAAGCATTTGACCCGTTTCTTTTTAAGCGAAAAAGGTTAGGTTTCAACCCACTTCTTTTTAAGCGGTAAAGCATTCGACCCGTTTCTTTTTAAGCGAAAAGCATTCGACCCGTTTCTTTTTAAGCGAAAAGGCATTCGACCCGCTTCTTTTTTAGCGATAAAGCATTTGATCCACTTCTTTTTAAGTGAAAAGGCATTCAACCAGCTTCTTTTTTAGCAATAAGGCATTTGACCCGTTTCTTATTAAGAGAAAGAATTCGACCCATTTTTTTAAGCCGAAAAATCATTCGACCCATTTGGTAAGTTGTGTAGCCATACTGAAATCGGAATGTTAAGAACCTGTTGTTTTTAATAAACTTACTCTAGGCTTGTTGATCACCGTCTCACTTGTAATTTGCGAAACAAACTCTACAACAGCTGCAGCAGCACATTCTTCAGCTTTTTCAAGAGTCATTGCATAATTAAGATTCTTCTTTGAAATTTGGAACGAATGATCCCCGTTTTCGATAACATGTAAATCGTTTAAAGCTTTCAGTTTACTCATAACCACTTCTAATGTTTTCAGAGAACATAAAGCATCATTACTACCCTACAGCAAACAAAAATGCAAGAAAAGAGCATGTTAATTTAAAACTATGGTAATGCATCAATAACTTTTTAAGTACAATAAACATAAGTGCAATAAAGTTCATTGTTTTACCTGTACAAACATAATAGGAACTGTAAGTTGCAAGAGTGGTTTATCTTGAGTAACTCCCGTTGTGCCCTGCAATATTATCTAATGGGTCAAATACCATTTTACTTATGTCATTGAGCAGTTCAGTAGCAAACCTTAAGGGGGTATCCCAAACATACGACAGCTAAAGCATTAATATCTTCCTCTGCAGCAACCATACAACTGACTCTGCAAGGAATCCAATAACATCATTATTAGTGACAGTTTTAAAACAACTCATGATTAATAACAGTTTTAACATCAAACCGTTACCTTGAACCCAATGATTTTCCAGCCAAGATCAAGAGATGTTCTGGATACTTAGCAACAACCTTTCTTACAATATCTGATTGGAACCCGACCAGTGTTTCTGCCTTTGGTGCAGCCTTTCTTGCACCGTGAATGTCTGCCAGAAACCTAAATCAGTTAACCTAACACTATGCATGAAGCTTAAGCGATATATTATCTATTTTTTCTACATATTTTACCTATAAAAAATAAAACAAAAACTAAAGAGTCTCACCAGCCATTCTCTGTGACCTTGAAAACTTTCTTGATGAAGTTTTTTGACAGCAATAACAATGTCGGTTCCGTGCTTAGTAGCAGTGAAAGACCAAACACATCTATTCTTTGATGTTTAATTTGCTTTTCCCAAAACCAAACACACATTAAACCAAATGCTAAGCATACAGAACTACTAACATGCTTGATTTGAAGCAAATCTGGAATGAGATGATTTGAAGCAAATCTTCAACAAATAAACATTTAACAACCCATATAGAATGTGTTCAAAATGATTAATATCATTATCATATAACATAATCAAGATCTTAAACTATAAAAGCTCCATGTAAGTTTAAAAGTGTTCAAAATGTACCAGCCATCGAGGAGACTCCGGAATAAAGAACAGGCCCGCGATCAAAAGAATACAGGGAGCAAGTCCTGCAAATTAATCACCATACATCGTTTGTTATATTTTCTTATTACAACTTTTTGGGGCTAACGATGGTTAATTATTTATACTTGTACTACATACCAGTAGTTATAGCTAAAGTTCTCCATGAAACAACGGTTCCCAACAAGAATGATATCGATGAACCAGTAACAATCATAAACTGAATGAATAAACAGAAAATGAATCTTTGCAAGGTACCCAACTCAAATTCTGAAAAAAAAGAAGCAAAAAGTAATGGAAATGTATGCGTCGAACTTAACCTGATTGAGGGTGGTGAGACCTCCACGTAGCTCTTTTGGTGATATTTCCGCGATATATACTGGAACCTATTTAACAGTGTCTAGTCTTAACATTTATGCAGATTGTCAAGTTAATAAAATTTCACATGTGAATACATTTTTGCCAATTTACCACAAAAGTGAAGATACCTATGCCATATCCAGTGAAAAACCGGCCCGTATCAAGTAAAACTGACCCCTAATTGTAAATCAGAGCAATATAAAATAAGTAATAATCACTGTAATCCAAAGCTATATATATATAAAAAATTATATAACCGCAATTTTGTTTCTGCAAATTCAAATTTTCAACATAACCTCCATCAACACGATCAGCTCTGCATTTCATGCCAACAACATTTGAAGAATAAGATATCAGTTTTCGATATAAATACCAGTGTTTAACTTAACACAAATAACACCAAAACATTAACATAATGAACCCATCAATAATAATCACATATTTTTTACTACTTTACAATCATAATCAGATTATAAAAACAAAAATAAAACACAAATCTATAGTATTTTGGCACCAAAATCGATGAATGGGAAATGGTAGTTTCACACATCTTAAAATATTGAGTTCACTCAGGAATACCTGAGCAAGCTTGCGAGTAACCTCTTGAAGACGGAGATTGCTCTGCGTAAGAAGGAAGACCACCTGGAAGAGACTATAAACTTAAATCCAGAAACAAAATTGCGTAAGAAGGAAGACGACCTGGAAGAGACTATAAACTTAAATCCAGAAACAAAATCAACTGAGGACAAGAAATTAGGAAAGAAATCGTGGGAATCTCAACTTACCAACCCCTAGGATGCAGCTGCGAATAGGAACTAAAACATCATCAATCTAGTCATTGTTGTTGAACAGCTCCACCATTGCACCACATCTATCATAGCTGTCACCAGATCCATATGATTTCTGGCGGTTACACATCGCTTGGATCGTGCGAGAGAGAGAGCAGATGGAAAGACGGATCTGAATAGCTTGGATCGCGAGAGAGATAGCAGAGAAACCCTAGATCCAGATCTGGATCTGGAATCGCCAGAGAGAGAGAGACTGGTGAGATGTGAGTTGTGAGAGAGATGAGAGAGAATGAAGCGGAAGGTGGATCCGAGTGAAAAATACATCATCCGTCAGATCACGATCCGTGTGAAGACATAAAGGAAATGGACGGCTGATGATGGATCCGGGTAAAAGCTAAAAGTTTTGGAGGGGCATAATTGGAAGTGTAAATTATTTTGTGCTTTAGAGGGTTGTAAACCATGTTTTAGGGGTGTTTGAAGGGAATTTTTATGGACTTTAAGAAGTCCTTCCTATATGTATTATAAAGTAGTATAGATAAATCTAATTCACAATTACCTCTACGAATTCTTCCCCTAAAAGTATTTAGATATGCATTTCTATATATACTTCTAAATACACATTAGACATCAATATCTATTCTATACTTACTATATCTATACTATATAATAAAAGGAACCATTTTGAGGACACTTGTCATCATATTAGGCCATGTCTTATGGATAATTATTATTTTAGAAAAAACTTTTCTAATTAATTATAGATAATCCTCCTACTAAATATTATTTAGTTTAATTATTACTTTTATATTTATCTATTAACTTCAAATTCAAACTTAGTTATCTAATTTGATATTAGAGTAAATTATGATTTTGTCCCCTGTGGTTATATCACTTTTACCCTTTTAGCCCAAAAAGGATTTTGTTTTAACATCTGAGCACTCGACGTCTTTTTTCCTAACCCCTTTGGACTCCAACGTCTTTTTTTGCAACCCTTTTGGCCCCTAAAATTATTATTGGTATATAAAATTAGATTTATTAAACCCGTGTAATACACGTGGGTTTTAAAGATATACCTTTTTTATTATTTACTATACAAAATTACATTTATTCGACCAGTGTAATACATAAGTTTTTTAAGATATTACTTTTTATCATTTGATATATAAAATTAGATTTATTCGATTCGTACAATACATGGGTTTTTTAAGGATATATATTTTTATTATTTAGTATAGAAAATTAGATTTATTCAACCCGTGTAATACACATATTTTTAAAGATGTAACTTTTTTTATTATTTGGTATATAAAATTACATTTATTCAACCCGTGTAATAAATGAGGTTTTTTAAAGATGTATTATTTTATTATTTGGTAAACAATATTACATTTATTCAAACGTGTAATACACGTGGTTTTAAAGATATAACTTTTTTATTTGGTATATAAAATTATATTTATTCAACCCGTACAATATGGTTCTTATAAATATAACTTTTTATTATTTAAAATATAAAATTATATTTATTCAACCCGTGCAATAAAGGAGGTTTTTAAAGATATATTGTTTTATTATTTATATTTAGTATATATATTTCATTTATTTGACCCGTGTAATACACGGGGTTATAACCTAGTAATAAAATAAACTAATCGAGGGACACTTGTCATTATTCTAAACCATCATTAATTGTATATAATTATTATTTAATTTAAATTATTAAATTTAATATGTTTCAAACATTTAAGAAATTACGGATAAAGTTTCATAAAATATCTTATTATTTATTTATATATCTTAATTTCTTAAATGTAGATAACTATTATTTAATTTAAATTGTTAAATTTATAGTAAAATGCACGGATAGTCCCTGTGGTTTTGTAAAATAACACCTATAGTCCTCAACTTTTGGAACTTACACCGGTGCTCCCTGTGGTTTGACAGTTTGTTACTCGAATAGTCCCTGGAGTGGATGGAGGTTAGTTTTCTCAGTTAAGTGGGTGTGAAATGACCTTAATGCCCTTACTGTATTAAAAAATATTAAAATATTAAAAGATAAAGTTAACTCAAGTGACCCCACCCCACCCCACCCTCACACTCGCCACCTGCAATTCCCTCATCGATACACGCCTTCTTCGTGCATTTTACAAAAGTTGGGAACTATAGGTGTTATTTTACAAAACCACAGGGACTATCCATGCATTTTACTCTTAAATTAAATATATGTTTAAAAAGCAATAATACTTACATTTATCATACTAATAAATTTATCCATAAACAACCAACCTTTTAAGATGCAACTCACGTCCAGATATTTAAATTATAAAGTTATATAATTTAATAATTACCGATAATTTATACTTATCTAATTAATTTAAATTGAAACATTATTTTTTTTATATAAGTTTATCTAATTGGATAATTGTTATATGCCTAATCTGGACATTTCAACATTTTTTTAGAACTAATAAATTAAGACCACTATTATTTAAATAAAACTTGGGTTATTAAATATATGTTCACATGACTATTAAAAATCGTGAGAAAGTCGATGATACAGTCTGTCTTCTAATCGATGGTTCAATTGATTTCATATTTATAAACTTGACAAACATCACAAGTTTTGATCATACATGACACAAAATTTTGTTTGGATATCAGAAAAGCATCTTAAAAATATCGTTTCATAATTGTTAAATCTTCGTTATTAACTATTTGATTTTTTATTTACTTAACCCGTGTAATACACGGGGTCATAACATAGTACTTCTATATAAATAACAATTATCGGTTATTCAATAGTAAACATAATACTTAAATATTGTAAATAATAAGTAGTTTTGAAATATGCAACATTTTATCTATTTGTAACACCTACTTTACCTTTATATCTATGAATTTTTATACATATAAGTAAAAAAAGAATATCTAGAATTATTAAAAAATTAATCATTTGACATATTTCTAACCAATAAAAACAAAATATTAATTATGAGGCCTAAGGAGGGTACAAAAAAATCATTTGACATATTTCTTACCAATAAAAACAAAAGATTAATTATGAGGCCTAAGGAGGGACACACTGGTATACAAGACTAGGTTAACAATAACTAGTATTACAACCTTATGATTTTAAAGTAAACAACTATTTATATATTATCAATTAGCAACATGTTTTTCCTTTAGTTGGTTGTACTTGTCACTTTGTTTATGTTCTCTACTTTTGCGAGTTGTAACATTACTTTTATGGGTTTTCACTCTTAGGGTATTTAAAGGGTGTTTGGTTCTAGGGTCCCTCATTTGCTAACACCGCTTCCTGTTACAACCACCCCATCCCACCGCCTTTGTCGCAATCCATCGTGGGCAACCCTTTAGTTGTCCTTGATTGTCTTCTCCGACGTCCCTTTTATCTGTTACAAGTAATTGATTGGTTTGATTTTTGTTAAACCCTGAACTGATTAGGGTTTTGAGGTTGTCTTTTGTTCGTCTTTGACAACTATTTATTACATTTTATTATTTGGTTTACTTTTACCGTTAAATCACCAGATTTGTGGTTGCATTTTTTTTTTATTTTGGTGATGCCCTTCCAGCTTTTTTTTGGGTAATGGGCTGATAGTTTGTTTTGTTATGATATATTTGTTTTGTGTTTTGCCTTTTACAGTGAACCAGTCATTGTTTTTCTCTTATATTTACGCCGGTGATGGTTTTCCGGCGATGCGATTGTTAACCAGTTTTTTTATGATGATGAGATTTCTGATATGTAGATTCTACTATCCATGACGACCATTTGTGTTCATCCGAAATATTTTACTTCATGTAGATCCAATTTGTTTGTTTGTGGCCGTTTGAGGTTTTTTGGGTACTATAGATACAATTTCATTATAAGTTGTTTGTTGGTTAACGAATATTGTTGGTAGTTTGAGTCATGATGAAGATGGCTTGTAGCTCATCTGAGAATTCTTGCAACGCGTGTGTGTAATGGCGATGTTGGTGTTTGTCATTTGGCATGGCATTATTTCTTGCAGCCATGTCGAGCTTCTGAGTCTCAATAAGCTTTGATTTATTTACTTGGGTTGAATCCGTGAATACATGCGTTGTGATTGTGGGTTCTTGAGCTTTTGTTGTGGTACATTATGCGTGTATAAAGTCAAACTTTTTTATTGTCGTATTTATGTATTGTTAATTAGCAACATGTTTTGGCTTTAGGTGGTTGTACTTCCGGTTTTGTTTGTGTTCTCTGCTTTTGTGAGTTGTAACATTACGTTTGTGATTTGTTCACTCTTTGGTTATTTAATGGGTGTTTGGTTTTTGGGGTGCCTCGTTTGCACCAAACCTCTTCTTGTTATATCTTTTGCGTGCTTGTACATTTAGATTTCGTGTTGTTGCAACCTTTTGTTTGTTATACCTATGCCTTTGTCGGTTGTACATGTTTTTGGTACCTAAGTGTTTGGAAATTGGGTCTCTATGTAATACTCGATCTTCAAAAAGTCAAAACGCATTCTACTAACAATAAATTTGGTCCCAATTTTTATTTTTTTAAAAAAACCACTTATAAAAGTTCCCAAAAAGGATTTAAATTGAACATATACCCAAATCGAAATATATACATACTTGTTGTTCAAACCATTACTTACATAAAAAATACAAGTTTAAAGTGTACTTTGAAACATCAACTAGAACTTTGACCATAATATGTTCATAACCAAAAGTTTTGACCCATTTAGACATTGTAACATTACGGAAACACATAAGTGTGTTCATCCCAAGCTTGTCATCACTTTAAACCGATGATTTACGTATAACATTATGACATAAGTTAGTATTAACCAATTCCCACAAACAAGATTCATTATATTATTCCATCTTGGTAACCATTGGTCACTTTTCTAAATTCATTCCTTTGGCATACTAATTCTCTACCATAAATGTGTGTATACTAGATCCGACTTCATTCTAAGGAACCATTCTAGACATATATGATGTCAATTCCATACACCCAACAATATCCAAGTTCTATATCTTGGTTTCCACGCATTTATCATTCTTTACCAGGGTCAACTTCCTACCACTAGATTACTACTTAACAACCAATATTTCAACAAAACCTTGACTCAAAGGACACTTCCTACTACTATAAAACCAAATTGTAAGCTAGAAGAACTTACCTCCATCTTGGGTTCCTTGTTGCTTTGAGTTGCTTGATCCTTCTTCTTTCACTCCTACACTTGATAAACTCATACTTAGATTTCATGACTTCATCCTAATAACATACTTATACAGTAAGATGATATCCAATTCACCACACACATGGATTCTTACATACTAATCATGATCATCATAAGGCATTTTTCACAAAATCACATAATTTACACTTAAGGCATTTCATCAAGCACTTGGTGAGCATCCACATAAATGTTCATTCAAATTGTCTAATTACTAGTATATTGCTAGGTTTCCACTAGGTATCGTATTTCATTCAATCATAATAACATTCAGTCATCCTATCTTAAAGTTAAAAGACTACTATCAACAATTTAATTTAAGGGATCCAATTTCACGCATATTATGTCAAAAACCCCACTTGATCCTACATGAGGGTTTTACTTAAATCATATACATACAGGAATCTCTACACATAATTTCATTCATACATTGATTCCAATTCAAATTCCTACAACAATTTATATCATACTAGCAATACCCATTAAAGATTGACAATTTCATACCCTTTCTTCGTACAAACTCCATCACATGAAAATTATGAGTTACCTAGTGATTAGCAAGTTTGGATGGTCAAGAATCAAAGCTCATGCATGAAGTAAATCATTAATTTTTTCACTTATTTGCTAAATTTCATCAAATTGCAACCAAGAGTGAGGGTGCTCTTTCTTTCTTTCTCTTTATCTCTCTCTCTCTCTCTCTCTCTCTGATCACGATACACATACTTGCACATTTTTGTTTTTCCTTCTTTTTCTTTTTTTATCATCCTAAACGTGCACTTCCAACCCCTATAGTTTCACTAGTTATCTTGTTTGATCACGACTACCTATTTACAACTAAAGGTTAATATTATATTTAACTAAGTTAAGTATCCCTAATTACATAACATCATACTAAAATATTTAAACACACATAATAGTCAAATAAGGATTTTTGGGGCGTTACACTCTATGATGGTGCATGTCATTTGTCAAGGCAATCTTTATTGCATTCATATCGCACTTCTGAGTGTTGGTGGGTGTTTTGCCGTTGCACAAAAAAGTCAACAGGTTTGTTGCTAATTGAATATACACACACACACACATGATTAGGAGAAAACGCCTCAAAGTGTGAAAACGGTGAGAACGATTCTCAGCCACAAGATCTTAGCGCTTTGTGGCTGAGATTGATGCAGTGACATTTTTGTAAATACTAGGGGCCTTAAAACTACCAGGAGGGGTAAAATAAGAAGATCCTAACAATGGTGCACATGCTAATCACACGTCATTTCCCCCACAATATTTAAACGTCCATAACTTTTTTACACGTGATTATTTAAAAAAAATACATCATAAAATCCAGCGTTTTCTTATCTTTCCAATTAGTATACTATTGATATACTTTTCGGAAAAAAATTTGGATAATAAACAAAAGTTATGATTCATGAGGTGCTACATCATGATGTCGCAGCATAAGTTAAACTATTTACTATATGACGAACTTCCAACTCTATATTTGTATCATTTTATTTGTTTGGCTAATAATAGGATAAGTTGCTAAAATTGTTCTATATGATCTCTAATTTTCGTACATCCCCTGATGTTTATTATTCTAAAATATGGTTTGAATTGATACGATATACATTTACATCGATTTAAACGCATTTTATATTTAATGTTGTGAAGCAACTAACCCACTAACAATACAGAGAGAAGAATGAGAGAATGAAGAAATGTTTTTTTATTGATGTTTCACTTTGAAGTAATAGGAATTAGGTAAAAAGCAAGGGTCCTCGTTCTAGTAGTGGGAAAATCCCCTGCTTCAGAAGGAATCCGATTAAAGAATGAAAGTGTGATTATTCCGGATGTTTTGATCTCCCTTTTCTTCGATCCGGAATTCCTAACAAATCCTTGACTCCTCGAATACAATGGGATTTCACACCTGGCGAATCTTTCACTCTACCTCCTCTTATTAAGACTAAACAAATACAATAAAGAGATGGGAGTTAAGTATGTGGAAAGTCACCTTATTATAATTCGTTCAAAACTTCCCCTTTGGCTATCCACGTGATGGCTATCCACATGATTCTTTAAATTAGTATACTATTTTTTAATACGCATGGTGATATATGTTGTCTCGTTAAAAACCTTGCTTGGAAAACCCAGTTGGATAAAACCATAGCCAAGGGAAAAAAAGTGCAACGCGTATTTTCTCCCCTTGATAGTTCTGGATCAGGTGTGTTGCCTCATTAAGAACCTTACAAAGAAAACCTAATAGGACAAAACTTAGTTAAGGGAAAAAGAGTGCAACTTGAATAAATCTCCCCTCATTATAATATGTATCCTTTAAGTGACGTGTGTCCATCTTCCTTAAAAGTGCTCAAAGCACTTTTAGCTAATGATTTGTCACTTGATCCCTTAATGTGAAATCCTTTATGTTCGCAATGTTGTATGATTTTCATATGAGCCTTCCAGTTCATCTTCTTGTAAACAAATATCATAAGATCTGCAAATGTGTTTTGTTACTTTCATTGCACTTATAAAAATAAAAACCAACCAAACTTGTTTTTGATGGGTTAGTAAAATATAAGGGTATAGAAAATATATGTTTTACCTTGTCTCCTCACTATCGACGAGTGATATATTATCAATGAATTTAATGATATATATGGTCGTGTATAACTAGCTATATATTAATACAATTTGGATTCATGGTATGTGCAAAATAAGCTGTATTTTGCACATTTGGTCTAGGGGTATTTTGGGGATAAATCTGTTGTTGTGTAATTGGTTGAGATCTTTGACTAGGGTATACTATCATTGGTGTAGAATAATTTAATTGACTCTTACACTCTTTAGCAAAGTGTCCCAATATGTTACATTTAAAGCATTTAATCTTTGATTTATCCAACCCTAATTTGGACCTTCCATTCAATCCTGGATAAGTCCTCTTAGTCCTTTTATAAAAATTGTTAGCTCTAAGACTAAGCAGGGCTACCTGGTGCAGTATGTCCATCTCCTCTTAGTCAGTTGGGTCTATATGCTTAAGATCATCGAGTACAAACGACAAATTATCAATGACATGAGTTTCATCATTTGCTACAAAAGCATGACCCGTGGAATGTTATTTAGAGTTGATACTTGTTGATATATCAATAAAATCATCAAAACTCAAATCATTTTTCATTCCAGATGATGAGTTTTCCTGACCCAAAGTGTTGTGTTACCAAAAATATAACTATCAGACACTTTTCCAGTAGTTTCCTGAAGTTTTTTTTTTCTTTTGGACAAGCTCCCTCTCAAAGGCTAGGAGCTTTCCTTGTAACTAGGTTAGACTCATGTCCTTGAAATTAGGGGATGTCCTCATCGCTATGGCAATAGTGTCCCATTTTCAGGCAGAGATCTAAAGTGGCTTTTGAAAATTCTTTTAACCAACTTTAGTTCACTAATTAGACAAGAAAAACGTTCAAACTGTTGTGTCAGGGTTTCCCCTTTGACATGCGTGAAAGTTTCATATTGTTGGTTAAGGATGTCTCGAGTGTTTTCGAGAACCTCCTCCGTCCCACCGAGTTTTTCTGTAAGTGCACCCCACAACTCCTTGGCGCTGTTACAATGCAACAGGCCAGCATAGATATCATTTGGTAGTGCCATAACCACAATGCTAAAGGCTTTGGCATCTAACTTGAATCTTTGATAGTCTTGCTCGGAATAATTTTCAGGTTTCTTTGGCTCATATACATTAGGGTTTTCGGTACTTGGTACCATTGGGACATGTGGTCCGAAAACCACAGATCTCCAACACCCTGCATTTTATTGAGATAACATACGCCCCATCCTACGTTGCCAGATATTGTATTCAGATCTGACAAGCATAAGTGATTTATTGCTCAAACCTGTGTTGTGGGGATCATTTTGTGCCATTTTCTCAAGTTCTTTTAAAGAAGAACAGGGTCTGTGAGAGATACGTTATCAGTTCTTGACTAAACAACCCTAAGTTATGAACTGAAATTGGATCTTTTTAAGAGCTGATCCTTTTGTGTTAAACTGATTGTGAAATCAAGTTTAAATGTGACCAGGCTCTGATACTAATTGTTAAAAACTGAGTTTTTTGTTTGCAAACAAGTATTGATTATTATATTAATCTTCACAAACTGGGAGTTGTCATCAATGAATTGTTTTCAATTAATAATAATGATTCAAAAGTTTTGCAACTCGGTTGACTCTACAAACTCCCCCTCAGCTGATCACACTAACAAATCAGTTCGTGCGAGAGAAAATCTGATGGTGTCTGATGAATAGAACAGTAACAGGTGTGATCTATTTATATAAGTATGAAAGCTCTATTGTGAGGTTAGCTGACTCACCCTGATAGTGACATCTAACATTCCTGACAGAAAAGATTCCTCAGATGTTTGGAAACATCTGAGCAAATCTTATCCTCTAATCTAGGCTATACTAAACACTGTTGAAATAAAGTACTGTTATATTGAGAAAACACTGTCTAGCATATACTCTGTTGCAGTTGTCCAAACATCTATTTGGCCTAACAAATGTTTGGTCTTCTTCATTAGATCTTTGCTTGATCAGGGCTTTGGTCTTCAACAGATGCTTGTGTTGGGATTCAGTGGTGTCAATTTTACTTTTTATCAAAACGGGTTTGACATATTTTATTAACTAAATATGTAATTAATAAAAACACAGCGGAATAAATATATAATCAACACCAAAAGTGAACCGAACAGGATCATGGTTACAAACATGCAAATACGATACATAAAATAATTAATCTACCGATGAGAAAAATTATCCCCTTTTGGTTAATAATAACCGTGTGAGACACCGAGGTACAAAGAACGAGTTCTAGACAGAAACACGAACCGAGCGGCGACGACTTTGGCTTGGACGGTCAACTATCGTAAGATGAGAGCAAAGAAATGTGGCACCAACTTTCGATGAAGGTGGCAGCTGCCTTTTCTTTTTATTGTCTCACACAAAAAACCAAAGTGAATTCCTTTCACTTTTCTTACGGCAGAACTTCATATCAAAAGGAATATGATTCAAAATCATATATAATAATATAAATTAGGTTAACTACCCTAATTATATCTTAGGCCTCGAAGCCCAATATAATAAGTTCAAGCCCAGACATGATACGAAGCCTGGAAAACAAAGTTTAATTAAATCAATAATTAAACGTTATATTATTTATAACCCGTATAAATAATAGATTCCGTTTCTCGTGGATATATAATTATTCTAGATAATTATATATTTTATTCCGTTAATTGTTCGTGATCACCAGTTAACCAAGTTAAGTGGATTTAATGTTCGTTGCTCAAGGTGTAACTCTTACGGGTCATAGCTCGGTCAGCAGCGTTGACTTATCGAACCCGTACATATAAATCCAATAATCTCCCACTTGGACGGCCTTCGATAAAATCCTCAACGCAGACAGTTAGCGGCGCTCTAGCTGCACATGGCTGCCCCTAACAAGGTATGACACTTTAAAGTCATTAACCAAAACACCTTGCCATTAGTAACAACTTACTATTGCAAGACAATAGACTTATGGTAATTGTTGTCATTCATCCCTTCTGTAAAAGACATAAATTGAATCAATGAGACATGGATTAAGTTCATTCTCATATGGTGTTCAATTATTATTGTTCTCGATCAAGAGTAAAAGTGGTCCGAACAAACACACAGTAAGTTTGGATAAGGCCTTACACTTCACCAATTTGAATCAACGAGGGCGCCACAATGTCTAACTGTTACATGTCATATAAGAGTACAGAATCCCATATCGACTACATACAACTCCCACTAAACTTCAGAACTATTCCCAATTAAAGCCTTTATGACTGGCAGTTACGCGACAGCGGTTGACAGTAATCAAAGAATAATACTTGGTAAACGGAAGTTCTAATATGTATCTCAGGTCAAAGGATACTAAATGAGTATACCAATATCAAATCATTTTATGACTAAGATCCATGAAGATGATTTGATGCGAGTTACATCCAACGTCATTCTCAATGAGGTCTGTGAATTTGGAAGTCAACTCCTTGAGTCAAAAGTCAGAATAGTCTTAATTCATAATTGTTCCCACAAGTCTGACCAACTACGGATAGTTTAGAATGCAAGATTCACGGATTAAACGTATTAAAATCGAACACAGTTATAAGATTCAGAATTACATTTAACTAGTAAATCAACAATGAATTCAAAAGTACAACTGTTAAAAGTTCATACATCCAAATACTAAATCAAAACATACTGCTAGCTAATCTAAGCCCGATAGCATCCATGTGCTGATCATGCTTGTCCTGAGTTATGGGCTTAGTAAATGGGTCTGCTAGGTTTTGATCTGTGTCCACTTTGCTTATCACTATATCTCCACGTTCCACAATTTCCCATATGTAGTGGAACTTTCTTAGAATGTGCTTGACCTTGTGATGAGACCTGGGCTCTTTGGCTTGAGCAATAGCACCCGTGTTATCACAGAATATCTCAATGGGTTTCTTAATGCTTGGAACCACATCGAGGTCGGTTATGAATTTCTTCATCCAAGCAGCCTCCTTTGCAGCATCTGATGCGGCTATATATTCAGATTCGGTGGTTGAATCCGCCACCACACTCTGTTTGGAGCTCTTCCATGAGATAGCTCCTCCATTTAGAGTGAATACAAAACCTGATTGTGAGCGAGAGTCATCTCGGCCAGTTTGAAAACTGGCATCAGTGTAACATCTTACAGTGAGCTCTTCTTCTACTCCTCCAAACATTAAGAACATATCTTTAGTTCTTCTCAGATACTTCAGAATGTTCTTGACAGCAGTCCAATGGGCGATGCCAGGGGCTTGCTGATAAAGACTAGTCATGCTTAAAGCATGTGAGACGTCAGGTCTAGTACATAACATAGCATACATGATAGAACCAATCGCTGAAGCATATGAAACTCCTTCCATTCGCTTAATTTCAATGTCCGTTGAAGGAGATTGCGATTTGTTCAACACAGTCCCTTTAATCAAAGGAACACCTCCTTTCTTGGAGTTTTCATCTTAAAGCGTGTCATCATTTTGTCTATGTATGTACTTTGACTTAGCCCAAGAAGCCGCTTAGATCTATCCCTATAGATTTTGATTCCTAGAATATAAGCTGCTTCTCCAAGATCTTTCATTGCGAAACAAGTTCCCAAATAGTGTTTAACTTCGTTAAGCATAGGGACGCTGTTTCCAATTATCAGTATATCATCCACATACAGGATGAGGAATGATATAGTGCTCCCACTAGCCTTTCTATAAACACAAGGCTCATCTTCATTTTTGACAAAACCAAACTCTTTGATCTTTTGGTCAAAACGAAGATTCCAGCTACGAGACGCCTGCTTGAGTCCATAAATGGACTTATTCAGCTTGCACACCCTATTAGGATATTTTGGATCAACAAAACCGTCTGGCTGAACCATATAGACATCTTCAGAGAGATGCCCATTAAGAAAAGCGGTTTTGACATCCATTTGCCATATCTCGTAGTCATAGTACGCGGCTATGGCAAGCAATATCCTGATCGATTTGATCATAGCAATGGGCGAGAAAGTTTCATCATAGTCAATACCCTGAGTTTGAGTGAAACCCTTCACAACTAGCCGTGCTTTAAAGGTGTGTACATTTCCATGCATATCGGTTTTTCTCTTGAAAACCCATTTGCTCCTTACTGCCCGAGATTCGGGGGGTAGCTCAACCAAGTCCCAGACTTGATTATCACGCATAGATTGCATCTCAGCGTTCATGGCTTCCAGCCATTTCGCAGAATCAGGATCTGAGATAGCAGATTTGTAGTTAGTAGGTTCGTCATTAAACTCATCTACTACCAAGACTTCAGCACCTTCGAGATGCCAAAGGTATCTGTCGGGTTCTTTACGAGTCCTGCTACTTCTGCGAACGCCTATGTTCATGTCTGATTCATCAGCAACAATTTCTTGTTGTTCAGACGTTCCGACTTCATCGGCGGTTGTAGTTGGTTCTCGAATTTCTTCAAGATCAAACACGTTATTTCCAGTTCCTCGATTAAGAAGTTCTTCCTCGAGAAAACGCCCCTTCCTTTTGATGGAAATAACATTTGCATCAGGATGGTAGAAATAATATCCGCTTCTTTTATAGTATCCGACGAAAACAACCTTTTCGCCTCGAGGATCGAGCTTATCATCAGCATCACTTGTGATGTATGCATTACATCCCCATACTTTTAGGTATTCCAAATCGGGTTTACACCCATGCCATATCTCATATGGGGTTTTGTTTACCTGTTTAGTCGGAGCCAGATTGACAATGCGGGCGGTAGTCATAAGAGCATGACCCCAAAAGGAGTGAGGCAAGTTAGTTCTACACATCCATCGATCGAACCATATTAAGTAGGGTTCGATTTCTCCTTTCGCTCATGCCATTAAGTTGGGGTGTGCCAGGTGGAGTGGGTTCTGAAATTATTCCACACTCTTTGAGATGATTGAGGAACTCTAAGATGAGGTATTCGCCACCTCGATCTGATCGAAGTACTTTTATCTTTCTAGTAAGTTGGTTTTCTACTTCGTTCTTTGAACTTTTCAAAAGTTTCATGCTTATGCTTCATAAGATAGACATAAGCATATCGACTATAATCGTCGATGAAAGTAACGAAGTATCTTTCATGGTTCCTTGTCATGGTTCTGAAAGGGCCACATACATCAGTGTGAATGAGTCCTAGCAGACCATTGGCCCGTTCACCAACACCAGTGAAGGGATGCTTTGTGAGTTTGCCAGCTAAGCAAGATTCGCAATCATTAAAGGAGTCCTGTCCAGTGGATTCAAGAATCCCCTAAGATTGGAGCCATTTTATGCGTGCCTTACTTATGTGGCCAAGTCTACAATGCCATAGAAAGGTTTCATTAATACCAGCTTTGTTACGCTTAGAAAGATGATATATGTTATTGCATGTTTGAACATCAATCTCATAGATACCATTTCGAGGTTTAGCCTCAAAATAAAAGACATCATTCAAGTAGGCAGAAATAGAAATACCATTAAAAACGTACTTGAAACCTTGTTCAAACAAAAGGGAAACCGAAATAATGTTTCTGGTTATACCAGGTGCAAACAAACAATTGTTTAAATTAACTACAAGGCCAGAAGGACATGCAAAATGAAATGTGCTAGTTGCAAGAACGGGCACTCTTTTCCCATCAGCAACAATGAGTTCAATGTCGCCTTGTTTCAGCTTCCTCCACTTTTCAGGCTCCTGCAAAACATTAGTGATGTGGTAACCACACCCGGTATCAAATACCCATGTGTTGCTAGAGACAGTAAAAAGCTTAATAACATAAATGAGAATACCTGAAGTAGTGCCAACGTTATTGGCCTTGTTTGCCTTCAGCTTGGCTAGATACTACGGGCAGTTCCTTTTCCAGTGCCTCATTTGGTTGCATTCAAAGCACTGACGCTCCTGGGGAGGGGGTGATTTAGCAACCTGCTTGTTGTTGGTGGCAGGTTTGGCAGCAACAACAGCCATTTTCTTGCCTTTGCTATAATGAGCCTTTTTCTTGTTGTTGGGCTTCTTAACACCACCAGACTTGACCATCAGAACTTGGTTGGTTTTATGTGGAATGTTCATCTCGGCTGTTTTGAGCATACCATGTAGCTCAGGCACAGTCTTCACCCAAGCATTCATATTATAGTTCATAATAAACTGGTCATATGACCTAGGCAGAGAGTTCAAGATGAAGTCCGCTGCCATTTCAACTTGCAGGGGATAACCAAGTTTGTTCATCTGATCAATGTACCCTTTCATCTTAAGCACATGAGTACCAACACACGACCCGTCTTGCATTTTACAGCTTATGAGCTGCTTCATGGTGTCATATCGCTCCAGTCGGGCTTGTTTCTGAAACATGCCTTTCAGTTGCTGGATCATGTCATAAGCATCTTTATCTTCCATGTTCTTCTGAAGTTTAGGAGACATGGTGGCTTGCATAAGGCAGGCTACCTCAATGGCATCCTCGTTATGCTTTTCCAGTGCCTTACGAGCAGCAGTAGTGTTACTTTCTGGCTCGGTAGGGACTGGGCCATCTAAGATATATAGCTTTTTCGCCATCTTGAGAACTATTCTCAGATTGCGGTGCCATTCAAGAAAGTTGGTGTTATTCGGTTTTTCCTTTTCAAGTATAGACTTGAGAACGAAGGAGTTGTTTTCAATAGACATCTGTTACATAAGCAAAGAGATTTTAATTAGTATTTTCAATGTATATTTCCTTATTTAATTAATGACCCATTACAGTAATTAGAACAAGGAATGAGAATCTGGCTATGTCAGTAGTAAAGGCAGTTGTGGCATGCACTTTAGTAAGTGACTAGGCAGACTGACAACGTGTAACACCTCAAAAATTCACGTCCTATAATGTATTGACACATGTCATAAGCTTGAACGTGTGAAAGAATACTCTAGAGGGACTAAAGTTGACAAACATGGAAAGTATGTGAATATAAGGGTTCAAAATGTCAACAAGGGATAAATATACTTTACAGTAACCCTACATGATGCTCATACCCTTAAACAAATGAATCATGGATCATACGAAGCTAAATATGAAAGAAAGTGAGAGATTACAAACTACAGGGGTTAAATTTGTCAACATGTTTAAAGTATACCTCTGAGTGACCTTTAAGCAAACCCGAAGCTTTGTAACGGTTAATTATGCTCACTAGAATGCACGATAAAAATTTCATAAAGTTTCGTTATCGTATGAGAAAGTTATGATCAAATTCGTATACGAGGGGTTAAAGCGTCAACGTTGAAAATTATGACTTTTCGGGTAATAACAAAGTGACCAAGGACTTAACAAAATGGGTATAAGTCTTGAAGCCCTTGTATGTCAATTTGGAGGGCTCAAAATGCAAGAAATAAGTGGAATGCCCTTTCGAAGAGCCAAGAGCCAAGATGCAATAACTAGAAAAAGTTTAAATCTGACAACAGGACTCAGGCGGGCCGCGTAAGCCTTAACAACATCTTACGCGGGCCGCGTCCGATCCCCAGATGCAGAAAAGTTGGGACAGCAGCCTGTTTAAGCGCATAACCGACTTAAATCAGATATTTTCACTCCATGGGCGACCCCTACATGCTTTTTAGACCTTAGGGAACATCTGTGGATGATCCATGACCAATGGTAGACTTAGTTGTCAACAATCTAGTGAGATTAAATCACTATAAAAAGGCCCCTTATGTTGCAACTTATGATCACACCTTCCATCTGCATTTCTGATCATTCCTGGAGCATAAGAGCAGACCCAAGTCATCACTAATCGTGCATAGGACTTTGGTAAGTGCCCTTAACCTTTCTTAATTGAGTTTTGCTTAGTTATTAGCTTAAAAGTCAAACCGTTGTAATTAACGTTTGACTTAGCAATTAATCATTAATGGTCCAGTGATTAGTCGAATCAAAGGTAGTTATAAGTTGGTAATTATGTGGGCATTAAACCCTTAAAAGGGCACCCTCTGATTCCCACTCCAACTAGATCAAATGTCGGGTCAAAGTTGTTTATAAAAAGTCAACAGAACCTTAATTTGCGAATTAACATGTAATTAGCAATATAGAAGGTGTGTAACCTATTTTATCACTCATATAACTTGATAATAAGTATAAGAACTGGTCTAAGCTTGTTTGATACGACAATTTTTCTGTTTAGACCCGGTTCGGAACCGAAAGTCGCAAAACTTTGACTTTTGCTTTGACTTCAGCTCTGACCCGATTTAGTATGTTTTGGGAATGCCTTAGAGCTTCCTTAGGACCAGGCTATATGATAGTATAACCCTCTGTGATTATACGCCTTGGTTCATTAGCTATCCAATTAATATGCATGATTCCGTTAATTGCTTAAATGTTGACCAATATGCCCTTTTGACCATAAAATGAGAATTTTGGATATGTGATAGGACAATAATCTTTGTTATTGATTTATAAACATGTCCCTAAATTTTCACATCAGTTTGAGGTCTAGATTAGGAGTTATGCCTAATGACGTAATAAGACCGCTTTTTAGTAATTAAACGGCGTCATTAGCATAAAGCCTATCTAAACCCAATTTTTGACACCAAACCTTTTACCCACTGATGTAATATAATATTTTGAGATTTTTAAAGATTTTTAATTATTTTTAACCTGCTCATAACCTAAGGTTAGGACCTTGATTCGGTAAATACCGATTATACCCTTTTCGTGTATAAAATGAGTTCTACATAATATTTTGACACCAATCCAATTGCTACTGATTTTATATAATAAATAAAGTATTTTGAACTTTATAACCTGATCAGAAAACTCAGATTTCCTGTATAACCCGGAAATCGCTTAAAATGGGTTTTTAAGCGTATTAAACACATAGTTTATGTTTAAAACCATTTTTGACATTTAAGACTTATCATAACTGATATGACCTGTTAAAATAAGTTATTTTACTGATGTATTCAGACCCGAATCTCAGAGTTTCATTTAATCTCTTTTATAATCTTTAAAATGACCAAAATACCCCTACGGGGCTTAAATTAAGATTAAACTCGTTTTGGGCATAATGGAAGATATCCTACTGATATCACAACATATGTAAAGCATATTGACTTAGGAAACCTGTATATGACTCTTACGGTTACCCGTTACGCTTCTTGCGCGTTCGGTTCGGTTTATGTAACTAGTTTGCATAAATTAGCCGAAACGGGTCAAACCTTATCGTTTTTATCTCAAAATCCAGAATGTGTTTAGTTTACCTATATTATACAAGTATTCAAACTTGTTGGGTCTAAATCACATTCTATTCCGGTCTTCGCTTAATCATGCGTACCGAACCGTATCTTTCTTTAAAACTAACCGGTCTAAGTTTAGGCTTAATTAAAGACCCGTTAGGATTCTAATAGGTTATTATAAACCTTCGTTCCAGAATAGGAGACCCGGTAAAAGCTACACGCCCTTGCTATTTGTGATTGATACTTGCAAAGGTAAATACTTTTAACTTATTTTCCCTATACGGGCTTGGGGTATGGTATATAAAATACCGCTTGGTCGGACATTGAATCTTTAATCGAATAGAGGTTAAATCATTGATATGCTCCGTTTTGAAATGTTTTGTTTGCTTAAAGCCTTTGGGGGGTTAATGACCATGTCCCGGATATCCTTGGCATCATTTTATGAGATGGCCACGACCTAAGCACGGGGTGTAGGCGTACACCCGTCAGTGCCAAAATACATAATGTGGTGTGTCTATTGATCTTTAACCCAGTCTACGGATCGGGCTACTGAACGCATAAGAAACATGTAATTCTTTTACAAGATTATATTCAAATAATTATCCCAAGTTATAAAGAGTTTGTGCCACGTGCATTCAAATCAATTTTATTAAACCTTTTCAAATGAGTCAGTTATTTGTATTTACCAGTGTAAACTGACGTATTTTCCCAAAAAGGTTAAGTGCAGGTACTACGCGAACTAGGCTGGCTTTCT
This sequence comes from Helianthus tuberosus, assembly GCA_030545235.1. Taxonomy (NCBI): domain Eukaryota; kingdom Viridiplantae; phylum Streptophyta; class Magnoliopsida; order Asterales; family Asteraceae; genus Helianthus; species Helianthus tuberosus. Next base: position 57,733,913 of record CM060373.1, read on the forward strand.
CCTACCGTCCACAATAAGTCTCGCAAGCTTGGATGTCAAACTGTTGAACAATGTTTCCTATTTATTTTTGATCCACCTGTGGATTATTTTCAACTATTTGTGATACTTGATATTACAATATATTTGGTTGAATATATATCTATCTTTTGCTTCCGCTGTGCATTTAAATATTGTGTTGTTTGACTATAATGTTACCAACCACGTCACGATACTCCCCACCGGGCCCACCGGTAATAAGTGGAAATATCGGGGTGTGACACAACGAGTGTCAATTGTGAGAATTTCACAACTCTCGAGTATGAGGCCGCTAAGACAACTCTTGTCTATGCATTGATACGTTTAGCCTCATCTATGCCGACTTTCTACTTTCGAGACAGATGGAGCTGTGGTGAGAAAAGAAAAAGTAATAGTCGTCCTAAAAGAGGTACGTGTGGAAGGGTCGGATGTGTCAAAGAAATCCTTGCACCTTGGAAGGATATGCTAGACATCAAGTGTGGTGCTGTGGCTCCAAACACTGATGGTTCGCTTTTACGTCCCAAGTGTAGCTTGTGATAGGATGGCATAGACTATTGATTTTAATTATGGGTTAATTTAATATTTACCAAATAGGGTCGTAAGAGCCAATTTTAGTACATATTTAGTCGTGACATCTTGATGAACCCTTTCATCTCTCAGGACACTGAATTTTAAATAACCTATTAAAACTAAGTTTGTCGCGACTTGTATAACCATTTAAAAGTTAATAGTTTTAAAATTATTAAGTTATGAGTTTTAGAAAGTTAAAACTTGTTAAATTTCAAAAACTCTAATGGTTATTATTTATTTTAAAATAAACTATTTGTTTTATCACAAATATTTACAAGTTGTAAAAATCAATTTAGAACTTGTTATAATTGATTGTGAACATTTTAAAACACCTTTTAAAAGTTTGGTATTAGGTTGGTATGTTATATAACACCTTATATGATAAAAGAAACCATAGTATCAAAAATAAATATGTAAATCTTTAGGCCATTTTGTTTGATCTTGCTAGAGCCAAATAGTAAGACCAAACTGGGTCACGGGGTAACAAACAACCACAATGATGGACCTAGTGCATCTAGTTGTCTTTAGCACATCCTTGATTCCTGTAATGTCTTCAGTTTTGTCTTCGGGTCTTCAACTTTATATTATAATATAAAAATATAACAAGAATTGAAACCCTAATCTATTACAACTTTGAGCCACAAAGTGGGCCAAAACCATAAAACAAAACAATAACAAAAATACAAGTACAAGGTCGGCCAGATTTACATATTCAACACAATCATATTGAAGTGAGCAATCTTTTGGTCAAATAAAACAAATAAAACTTTTGACCAAATAACTTTTTGCCCAAGAAATATTTAGATCTGAAACTTTAAACAAGTTGAAGTTTGAGATCTATAACCAGTTAAAAGGACCGGTTCTGATTTGCATGTTGTAAGCGTGGCTCTGATACCACTGTTGGGATTCAGTGGTTTCAATTTTACTTTTTATCAAAACGGGTTTGACATATTTTATTAACTAAATATGTAATTAATAAAAACGCAGCGGAATAAATATATAATCAACACCAAAAGTGAACCGAACAGTATCATGGTTACAAACATGCAAATACGATACATAAAATAATTAATCTACCGATGAGAAAAATTATACCCTTTTGGTTAATAATAACTGTGTGAGACACCGAGGTACAACGAACGGGTGCTAGACACAAACACGAACCGAGCGGCGACGGCTTTGGCTTGGCCGGTCAACTATCGTAAGATGAGAGCAAAGAAAAGTGGCACCAACTTTCGATGAAGGTGGCAGCTGCCTTTTCTTTTTATTGTCTCACATAAAAAACCAAAGTGAATTCCTTTCACTTTTCTTACGGCAGAACTTCATATCAAAAGGAATATGATTCAGAATCATATATGATAATATAAATTAGGTTAACTACCCTAATTATATCTTAGGCCTCGAAGCCTAATATAATAAGTTCAAGCCCAGACGTGATACGAAGCCCGGAAAACAAATTTTAATTAAATCAATAATTAAACGTTATATTATTTATAACCCGTATAAATAATAGATTCCGTTTCTCGTGGATATATAATTATTCTAGATAATTGTATATTTCATTCCGTTAATTGTTCGTGATCACCAGTTAACCAAGTTAAGTGGATTTAATGTTCGTTGCCCAAGGTGTAACTCTTACGGGTCATAGCTCGGTCAGCAGCATTGACTTATCGAACCCATACATATAAATCCAACAGCTTGTACTCTTGAACAACGGTTCCAAGTCTTCAACAGATGTTTGCCACGTACTTGGTCAGATGTTCTGAATAGGTGTTCAAGATTCACTATCTTTGGGGAGAGTCTTGTTCAATCTTTTGCTTATTTCTTGATCATAAGATCATGCTTTGGCTTATGGATATCATCTGTTCTTTTGTAGGTCCAACAATAACCGCATGGATTGCCTTCTTACCTCTTGTTGACTCGCATGAGAACTTATGTAAATCCAAAAGGTCCAGAATTTGAAAAGCATAGATTGGTTGCATGTGGCACCACTGACTGATCACACTCCATGCCACTTGAGTAAACTGACAGGAAATGAATACATGGTCCATAGATTCATGTACATCGCCGCAAGCCGACACATTAGATTCTGGACTGGGATGTTCCTACGCTGTAGCGCTATCATTGTTGGTAGGCATTGCAGCTCTGTCCACCACGCCACAAACTGAACCTTAACCGATGTCACTTGGGAAGGTGATGACCGGTGCTCTGCTAGGATCCTTTTTAGACTAGCGACTGAAAAAACTATTCCCATCAGACTTCTCCCATACCCATGAATCTGGGGCATCAGACAAAGCAATTTGAGAAATAGCTGAGCTGATGTTGTTCCAGACTTGAGAGTCTATTACGGCTCCAATTCCATGAAAAGACCGACCCATTTGGACCAAGCCTAACGCGATCATTGACATTGCACATCTTTACCTGCTCAATAGCAAAGAGATTTGGATAGGAGAGCCTCAACGGTTCCGACCCAACCCAACACTCGAACCAAAATAAAGTCGAATGGCCATTGCCTATCACTACCCGAATACAGGACTCTAAATTGGCGCCATTTGTAATCAGCTCAGAGCCCATATTAACTATTTGCTTCAACGGTCCCGAGTACGATAACTTTCTTGGAATAAACAACCAAGATTGAGATCCACTATGGATTGACCACACAACCTTTCGCCAGAGAACGTCTGGCTCCATTTTAAATCTCCACCACCACTTTGCTAACATGGCGAGGTTGGCGTCTTTTAACGAACCGAACCTGATACCTCCCTTCTCCACCGACCTTAGGACATTATACCAAGCCACCCAATTCATATCTTCCTTCTCCTCAGTTCCACCCTAAAAAATACCCTCCTTAGCCGTTCCAAAGATTTTAGAACCTGAGCCGGGGCACGATACATAGAAAAAAGGTAAGTCGGTAGTGCATTCAATACAGATTTTAAAGAGTTATCCTACCTCCGATAGACAATTTCCTTGCTTTCCAAAGGGCCAATCTGGTTCGAAACTTATTCACCATCGGGCCCAGTTTCTTATCAAGTTCATATTTCCCCCAACCGGAAGACCAAGAGGTGTGAAAGGGAGAGAGCCCGTTCTACACCCAAACAAGGCTTCTATATTAGATGATTCCAACTGAGATACCCCGATGCCATATAAACTACATTTCTGGAGGTTTATCTTTAGCCCATAAACCATGTGAAAGCACCTAAGTAGACGTCTTAGCATCATCGCATTTCTTGTCAAGCACTCGCCTAAGAAGATGACGTTCCCATTTACCCCCATCTTAATGCCCTCGAAAATATCAATAGAGCTTGCCTTCTTGATAATACAAGTAAGCACCTCCATTGCGAGAATAAACAAGTATGGAGAAATTGGATCCCCTTGACGGAGGCCCCGGGAGCTAACGAACTCGCAAGACGGTGAACCGTTCACTAAAACCAAAGCCCGTGACATAGACAAAATGGTGTGGATCCACCTCCTCCAATGATGCGGGAAATGCATCGGGTTCCATCATGGATAATAAGAAATCCAAGCATAAGGAGTCGTTGGCCTTTTCGATGTCGACCTTAAATAACATGCCCTTTCTTCTTGACCGTTTTAACCATTCGATAATTTCATTTAAAATTAGGGGCCCGTCGAGGATACTACGATTCAAAAGGAACTCCATTTGCTTCTCTGAGACTAAGTTTCCGATAACACTTTTCAGCCTAATTGCAAGAACCTTAGACAACACCTTGTTAATATAACCGACAAGGCTAATCGGTCTAAAATCAGTGAGGCGTTGAGGATCCTTAACTTTTGGGATTAAGGCAATGACGACGGAGAAACAACTTTCACAAAAACCATTTTAAGGAACTGTAAGAACCGCTTCACGAATTTAAAATTAAATCCCTCAGGGCCCGCGGCCCGATCAGTGGCGCAATCCCAAACAACCTTCTCTATTTCCATAACCGTAAAGGGATCACTTAATCCGGCACCCTCATCTGCTGAAAGCCGATTAATGAGCGAGGATACCAGCTTCGGCCGAAGCTCCACTGGTTCAGACAGTTTGACTGAAAAATATTCCACCACTTTGTCTTTGATCTCAACCGGGTCACTAATCCACCGATTCTTGCACATCAAGCCTGCAATATGGTTAGAAGAGAGGTTGAGATTGGTAACCGTGCGAAAATATGAAGAGTTCTCGTCCCCTTCTACTTCCCACTTTACACGAGACTTTCGCTTGGCGTCAAGAGCTTTTAATCTCTCAAACACTAAGATAGTTTTTTATGCATCCACCCGCGATTGTATTTCAATATCAGACAGCCCCCGAGTCTCGGCCAAGAGCTCAAGATTAGAAACGATTTTGAGCATTTGTTTATTACTCTCTTCCTGCCTCCTTTTATCCGCCAGAACTCAGGCCTTAATTCTATTCTTCAGCCAACGCAACTTTGTAGCAAGAGCCACATCCGCCCTACCAACAAAAACAAAGGAACTACAAAGCATTTTGACATAATCTTCAAAAGCTGGACATTCTAGCCATGAATTAAAGAAACGGAATGGGCGGTGACCAAAATCCGTAACAAAGATGGAGAGATGGATAGGGTTGTGATCTAAGAGATTTCTATTAAGAGCCGTGACAGTAGTGTTAGGCCACTTGACGTAGAAATCCATACAAACCAAAAATCTATCTAATTTACTGAATTTTAATCCCGCTTCGGTCGTAAAAGTGAATCGAACCACGCCCATATTATACTCCTAAAAATACCCATTCTGAATAAAATGGTTAAAAGCCACTGCATGAGACGGAATGAATTCCGAATTCAAGTGTTCGTCACTCGACCGAACATCATTGAAGTCACCCATCAACAACCATAACCCTGGTAACGACTGCTTAACCCCGATAATCTCCTCCCATCGTGTCATTAGGGGCATGGATGTTGAGAATATTGATTACGTCGCCGGAACCTTGAATCACCCTAACAACCAAAAAATGTCTGCTTTTAAACACTCCCGTCTTCGAGAATACCCTTGGATCCCACAAAGCTAATAACCCCCGTGAGCGGCTATACAATGTTACTGATTTGTCACTGAATATTCAGATGTCAATCAATATTCAATATAGTTAATATTCATGGTAGAGTTGCAACAATCCGTAATTATATATCCCGTCAAAAAACGTCATCTGTTTTATATTATTACATTCACTAATGACTATGTCCGAACTTTTGTTTAATCAGTCATTTAGAATATTCACATCAATCTATGAATTGCAATTGTTGATGCAACAAATAATAGACCAAGGATGGTAGCTGGGGTGCTTAGGAAAAAGGGTTGAAGGGTTCAACTTTGCCTAACGCAGGTATTGGGGTCCCCCCACGTTTGCAAGACGTGGAGAGAGGTTCACTAGTTTGTTTTTGTTGTTTGCTCGAGATCCTCCACTGAAATGTGTTCAGTTTCGGATGTAGGAGCAAAGGGAATGTGTGTGTTGAATGTGAAAGAAAGTGACTTGCATGAAGCAAGTACTCAAGAACAATGACCAGAGATTCTCCAGGAATCAAAACTGATCGGAATGTCTTTTACACTTAATGAAGTGTCTAATTTATAGGGAAAGCCATCACTCAAAGAGGAAGCTGTTTGACTAGTGAACATGCTTACAGTGGGGGTTTTGCCCTTTTTGGGGGTTGAAGCCTTTGACCTGCGGATAAAAGGCTATGCTCTGTGGACTCGTACTACTTTTGCGGCTGGGGAGTTTGGTGAAGCAATCAGAGATGTGACTCTCTACTGTTTACGTACTATTTTATCCAAACTCCCGGGTTTTCAACCTTCGAACCCTTTAACCTTTTAAGCTTAAATGTGTCTATGTCATTTTATGTGGTCTTGGGCTACCCCCGTCATCAGGCCCCCAAGTCAGAGGTTTTTGGGAGTGAGCTCAAAGACTTCTGACTTTTTCACACTTGCTTTTATTGCTTAAAGGCTTGAAAGCTTAAAAGCTTTGCAAGCTTAAAGGCTTGGAGTCAGTTAATTTTTTGAATTTAGAAAAAAAAAACTGACAACTGATTTGATGTGTGGCAGTTTATAGGTCGGCAATTTTTGTAGAGATTAGGTTAATAACTGTTATGCAATTATAACCTCTATTTGGCTTTTATTTTGATTTATTATTCAAGACAAACAATCAATCCTTCATTATCTCTCAAGTTTCTTCCACATTTTCTTTCCACTCTTCAGGTTAGTTCCGGTTTCCTTATTTTCTTCTTATTTTTCTGTAAAATGGGTGCTCGTAAGGATTTAGCAAAATCCTTTTCTCAATTAACCCAAGAAGAGGTAGAACTGTTTTGTATGGAATATGGTATTGGGAAGAAGTTTAAACCAACTGCTCTGGCTTGTGACGTTCTGATTGATAAATGTCCGGCCAGTTCGATTGCTCTTTATTGTCGTCATTTTGAGTTTTCGAACCTCCGTCATCCATTTTCCCTCTTTGTTTTAAATCTGTTGGAGTATTACCGAGTCTCCTTTGGTCAAATTCATCCGAAGGGCATGGCTAGGGTTTTGCACTTCGAGGTTTTATGCCGTGCCCTTGGTTATGATCCTTCGTTGTTGTTATTCCGTCGGTTTTTTCGTTTGGCAAAAAACGGTGATTGGTTCACCTTTGAAACATCCAAGGTTGATACCTGTCTCATCTCTTCCATGGTTACCACACTTGGTACTTGGAAAGATCGTTTTTTCTGGGTCTCTGATTCTATTATCCCCTTCAAAATGGTGTGGAGGCACCCAGATGCTGTTCTTAATGAACCGGAACCCTCCGAATCCGATTTGAATGATGCTTTTCTCAAAGCCATCCGAGAGTGCCCTTCAAGGGTTCGTCCTTTCCCTGAACATTTGTTAGTTCTGTTGGGGGTTAGTAAATTGTGGGAACAGGCCAATCGGGATCCGGTTCTTATGAGGAATTGCCAGGGTATGCCTTTTTCTTGTTTTGTGTTTGGCAACATCTTTGTTTGGTGACTTATTTGTTTTTTAAAACATTTTGCAGTCATGTCTTCTTTGGACTTTATCAAGAGTGACGATACATCTGACGTTGTTTTTACGGATGCCCGAGCCGCTGAAGGGGATGATGCTGTTACCAGAGGTAGAGAACAGAGGTTTGAGGATGCTGGGTATGTTAGTGTCTCCAATACTAAGGGTTTTACTAAGCCTGCTGCTCCCAAGGCTTCAACCCGTCGATCTACTCGTCGTTTGTTGAAGGGTGCTCCTCAATCCACTTCTTCTGAACCAGTGGAATTGAGTGATGATATCGAGGTTTCTGAGGATCAAGGTGTTGATATGGATGCTGAAAAGGAGAAGAAACTTGTTGTTCATGGCAAGAAGACTCCAGCCAAGAAGGTTATGGCTACTCCTGTTCAGGGTTCTTTGAGCAGGGACGTTGAAGGGTTGAATGATGAGGTTTATGTGCCTGGTTGGTATGTGAAGCTTGATGATAGTTTTAAGGATGTTGCTGTTTGTGAAGATGTGTTGAGCCATATTGCTCCTCCTTCGGTTCATAGTACCATTGCTGAGATGGATGATGACATGATGCTATCTCGAATGATTCTAATTACTTGCAACCTTGCTGCCATGCTTCCTCAAGGAGTTGCTCGTTTTCGTAAGAGAATGCATGAGTACGAAGAATTTTCTAAGAAGAAGGAGAAGATGAAATCTTCGATGGCTGTGATGAAGAAAGAGATTAGTGGGTTTGCTGAGAAGGAAGAAGCATGGGTCAAAAAGGTTGGTGAATTGACTAGAAGGCATGAAATTGAGATGGGTGATCTTAAGAAAAGCTTCGAGGCCGATCGGTTGAAGCTCAAGGCTGATATGGAGGCTTTGTCTGTTCAACAGAGAGCCTTTGATGAAGAGAAGGAAGGCCTGAAGGCTTTGGTTGCTCAAACCACCGGTGATAACCAATGGTTAATTGAGCAAGGTTTCCAGCAAGTTGTTACTTACCTTCTTCGCTCCAAGGAGTTCAATTCCACTCTTGGTGAAGTTTACACTAAATTGCTCAACTTGGGGAAACATCAAGGTCTCATCGCTGGTTACAAGCTTCATTAATCCGGCCATCCTTTGGAAAAGTCTCCCTTATTTCATCCTGAAGCTTCTGAGGTCTTCAAGGGTTCTATTGAACAGATGGAGAGGCTGACCTACCCGTATGTCAATCAAGTTTCTACTTGTTTTGGTAAGCCTCTGACTATCTTGCAGGAGCTAAAATCGGAGGGCCTTAATGAAAAAGTCTGTGCTGAAGTCCTGGGTTCCCTTTCAAGAAAGCGATCTTACTCGGGAGATAGTGATGACACCCTTTCAGGAGGACCTGATGCTTTGAAGGATGCAAGCTTGGAGGCTTCAGCAGTGGGTGGTGATGGTGGCATGAAGGCTAAGAAGTCAAAGAAGGCAAAGAAGGTTAAAGGTGAAGGTTTCGGGGCTTCCAATCCTCTTGCTTGATGGACATTCGTAGCTTTCTTAGCATCTTTTAAAACAATTTGTGGTTTGTATGTTAACTGAAACAATATTAGGTTTTACAGGAACCCTTAAGGTTCTTGTTATGTGTTTGTGGTGGGGCCTGTATGGCCATTTGAACAATTTCTCAGCTTGCAAGTCGTTAGGGCTTGCTTTTAACTTTGTTTGGATATTTGGAAGTCTGTTAACACTTTCTTCGCTATGCTATTATGTTTAACTATTTGTCTTGTGTTGTGTTTTTTATGCTTGTACCTATTTCGTTAAGGCAGCTTGGTTGGCTTCAAGCTTTCAAACTTTCTGGTTATCATGCATGTAGGTTGAAGCCTTTGAGGCTTCAGGTTATCACATATGTAGCTTGAAGCCTTCTAGGCTTCTCAGTTTCGTGACTTGGCTATAGTTTCATGACTTGGTTTGTATCTTTTTGTTCGAGTTGTTGTATTATTCCTTAGGTTATGTCTTTTCCTTGCATCTTTGTCTTTGTTGGGTTTGTGTTGCCTTCATGTTTTTTATACCTTAAAGGGTTCAGTGCTGCAGTCACTTAGCCTTGGTATTTTTAACAAGAAGTCATAGCACTTATCCTATTTATTATTTTCCTTGTTTTCATTTTGTTTCGTAAGCCTGTTTGTTGATTATCTTTTCTAAGGCTTAAGGAACATTTGATATAGGCTGTTCAAACCTGTCTATGAGACAATTTTAATAATAAGTCTCATGGAGTTGTATTGATTTAGGAACTCACCCCTTATATAGGTCCATTCAACCCTTGAACCTATTGAGCGATGTGGCCCGGGAGCTCATTCCCTTACATGGCCCTTGCCATGGAGTTTTTTGCTAGGTTCTCAAGCTGATTTTAGGATAGAAAGACAAATTTGATAAAACAACTTCATTCATTCAAGAGATATTGTTTTTATAAAAAGGCGTTCATAGTGCAACTCTTGAGATACAACTTTTTAGATACAAACCAATCTTTCTTGTTTAGACATGGAACCTTTTCAAGGTTTTTCCATTCCAGTGTCTTGGAAGCCTTTTACCCTCTGAATCTGCTAGCTTGTAAGATCCACCCTTATGTGCTTCAAGGATGGTATACGGGCCTTCCCATTTTGGGCCGAGCTTTCCTTGGTTCTTTTTTTTGCTAGCTTCATTGTTTCTAAGCACTAGGTCTCCTGGCTTGAAACGTTCATTCTTGACTCTTTTGTTATAGTAGACTTCCATTTGTTGTTTGTACTTGGCCTCTTGAATTGCAGCTTGGTCTCGTGCTTCCTCTAGGAGTTGTAAGTTTAACATGGTCTCTTTTTGGTTTGTTTCGGGATCCATGTTGACAGTTCGTTGTGTTACAACTCCTACTTCAGCTGGAATCACGGCTTCAGACCCAAATACCAAGCTATAGGGTGTTCTTTAGTGACTTGTTTTTTTGGTTGTTCTTATGGCCCATAGAACACTTGGCAATTCTTCAAGCCAATTGTTTTCATACCTTCCCAACCTGGCTTTGATTCCTTCAACTATGCTTCGATTCATCCTCTCAACTTGACCGTTTGACTGTGGATATGCCACTGAGCTGAAAACCTGAGTGATTCTTAATTCTTTACACCACACGCTGAAAGGCTTCTCGGCAAACTGCTTTCCATTGTCGGTGACAAGTATTCCCGGTAATCCATAACGGTAAATAATGTTTTCCCAAACGAAGTCAATGACCTGTTTGCCCGTGATTTTTGCAAGTGGTTTAACCTCAGGCTACCAACAAGAATTTTACTCCATCTTTGGCCGGTGGGAATGGGCCAACGATATCCATTCCCCATTTATAAAATGGCCATGCTGAGGTTATTGGGACAAGGTCATGCTTGGGATTCTTCGGGACTGGTGCATGAATTTGGCAGGCATCACACTTCCTTAATTGCTCAGCGGTATCTCGGTGCATGGAGGGCCAAAAATACCCAAGGTTCATTAGCTTAGCAACCACCGATCTAGCCCCAAAATGAGCTCCGCATATACCTTCATGAACCTCTTTGACCAAATACTGGCTTTGCTCGGGACCAACACATCTTAGAAAAGGTGCAAGGTAACCCTTCTTGTAGAGGATTTCACCTTGCAGTACGTACTGCCTTGCCTTGATCTTAACCCTTTCAGCCTCTGTTTGATCAGCAGGCAATTCACCATTTTTAAGGAATTTCTTAATTGGAGTCATCAAATTTGGATCTTCTTTGGTGATTACGTCTTGAACTTGCAACTCATCAATTGACGGAGCTTTTAACACTTCTACCAATACCTTCTTGGTAAGGTGGGCAAAAGTGAGAGATGCGAGTTCACTCAAGGCATCTGCTTTCTTGTTTTGAGACCTGGGAATTTGCTTGATGGTACATGTTTGGAAGGTGTTCATCAATTCTTTTGATTTTTCTTTGTACCTCTTCATGTTGGGCTCCTTTGCAATGTAGCTATCATTCACTTGGCTTGATACCAGCAGCGAGTCTGTGAACAGTTCAAGCTTTTGGACCTTCATTTCTTTAGCCAGTCTTAAGCCGGCTATCAGTGTTTCGTATTCAGCTTCGTTGTTGGTGGTCTGAAAATCAAAGCGAAGAGCATATGTGAATTCTAACCCTTTTGGGTTGATCAGAATGAGCCCAGCCCCTGACCCTTCAATGCTTGAAGCCCCATCGGTAAAAAGCTTCCATGCTTCAAGGTCTGAAGGTTCAGTGGCAGTTGTGTTTACTTCAGTAGTTGTTTATTTTGGGACTTTTACAATGAAATCAACCAAAACCTGGGCTTTGATGGCTTTTCTTGGAACATAGGTGATGTTATGTTCACCGAGTTCAACAGCCCACTTGGCTAATCGTCCTGAATTCTCTGGTTTTTCAAGCACACTTTTTATTGGTTGGTCGGTGACCACTTATATAGGGTGTACTTGGAAGTACCTTCGAAGCCTTCTGGCCGTTTGGACTAGGGCTAGAGCAAGTTTTTCCAGGGGAGGATATTTGATTTCAGCCAATTTTAATGTTTTGCTGAAGAAATAAACGGGTACCTGAACTTTCTCTCGTTCGATGGTAAGGACCGCACTTATTGCTTCTTCAGCAACTGAAAGGTAAACCGAGATCAATTCTCCTGTTTCTGGGGCTGCGATGTCAGGTAGGGAAGCTAGGTGTTGCTTCATCTGGTTGAAGGCTTCTTCAGCCTCCTCAGTCCATTTGAAGTCCTTTTTGTCGGAGCAACCCTTGAGCGTTCTGAAAAAGGGTAGAGACCTTTCAGCCAATTTTGAGGTAAAACGCTTCAAGGCTGCAAGCTTCCCATTTAAGCTTTCAACCTCCTTTTTGCTTCTTGGCGGTTTGGTTTCAAGAACAGCTTTCACCTTGTTTGGGTTAGCCTTAATGCTTTGTTTTCCCACAATATGCCCCAGGAATTTGCCTTCCTCAAACCCAAATGAACATTTCTCGGGGTTGAGTTTCATGTTGACCTTCCTTAGGTTCTTGAAGGTTTCTTGGATGTCATCAAGCATTTGGTATTCCGTTTTGCTTTTGATGACCAAATCATCAACATATGCTTCCATGTTCTTGCCAATTTGACTGGCAAAAGCTTTGTCAACTAGGCGTTGGTAGGTTGCACCCGCGTTTTTGAGACCGAAAGGAATCTTTTGGTAGCAAAAGATTCCTTTATCCGTGTGAAAGGTTGTCTTCTCTTCATCTTCTTCCTTCATTAGGATTTGGTGATAACCCTTGTAAGCATCAAGGAAACACTTGAACGGGTAACTGGTGAGGGAGTCAACCTTGAGATCAATTTCTGGCAACGGGTAACAATCTCTGGGACAAGCCTTGTTAAGATCCTTGAAGTCTATGCACATTCTCCAAGAATTGTCTGGCTTTCGAACCATGACCGGGTTTGCAACCCAGGATTGATACTTGACTTCTCGGAGAATGCCGGCTGACACAAGCTTTTCAACCTCTTGGCATGCAGCCAAGCTTCTTTCGGGTGCTAGACTTCGTTTCTTTTGGACAACAGGCTTGACATCAGGTGGTATTCTCAACTCATGTTCAACAATGCTTCGAGGGATGCCTGTCATATCTTCTGGGCACCAAGCAAAGACATCGCTATAATGTGTCAACAACTTTTCAAGATATGAGAGAGTCTCTTGTGAAAGGCTTGGATTGACCCTTATCATTTACTCAGGATACTTAGGGTTTATAATTAGCCTTTGCTTGTCTTCTTCACTTTTAGAACTTTCACCCTCAACCATGTAGGCCTCCTGAGTAGGTTGAAGGGTTGCGATTCCCCTCTCGGTAGGAAATTTGACAGTGCCATGGCCAACAGACACAGCCATGTAGAATGCACACTGCCCTGGTCTTCCAATGATCACATCATAGTTTGAAGGTATATTGATAACCACGAAGGTGAGAGGTTGGACTCTCTCCTTCCGTCCTTCGCTGAAACGAACATTAAGGGTCAGTTGCCCTAAAGGCTTAAGGGGTATGTCGGCAATACCTTTTATGGAGGTCCCGGAGGGTTGAAGCCTTGAATGCTCTTCGTTACTCAAGCAGTTGAAGAACTTTTCAAACATGATTTCGGTGGCAGCCCCAGTGTCAATGTATGCTCTGCTTGTTTGTAATGTTCCCACCGTAGCCTCAACCACAAGAGGGTTCGAAAGAGGGTCTTTTTCTGTTGGAGGAAAACAAACACACTGAAGCTCCCAAGCTTCCAACCGCTGCCTTTTGAGTGGAACCTTTTCATCAAAATCCACCATGTTAACTTCCTTGCCCTTTCCTTCGGCCATCTTGTCCCTTACTCCATTCACCAAGTGAGCAAATTCCCCGGACTTAACGGCTTCTTCGATCCTCTTCTTTAGTTGGAAGCAATCATTGGTGTGGTGCCCCTTTTCTTCATGAAATTCACAGTATTGGGTGGAATTCTCGTTTTCCTGCTTTTGGGGAGAGGTCTAGGAGGCCGAAAGTTTTGCTTAACCTCTTCTGTTGCAAGGATTTCTTGAGGGGTCTTGGTAAGGGGTGTGAAACTTATGCCTTTCTCCCTGCTGGAAGGGTTCCGGCCTTCAGACCTTCGATGCTCCGAACCCTTTTGGCGTCTGTCATAGGAGTTAAAGTTCCCCCGTTTTCTAGCTGGGCTGTTGCCTCGCCAGCTGGATCCTCTTTTCCTTTGCTCTTTAATGTCTACTGCCTCCTCTCCCCGGATGTGTGCTTCAGCCCTTTCAAGAGCTTCTTCCAAGGTTTTGGGCAGGGATTTGTTGAAATCTCTTGTGAGATATTTGGATGTAATGGCGTTCATAAAACCGGCCACCCTCATCTTTTCGTCTGCCCCTACATATGTTAGACCTTCCTTCTTGTATCTTTCTATGAACTCTCGAAGGCTTTCATCATCTCTTTGTTTTATCTGAAAGATTACTGTAGCATCTTTGACGTATCGCCTCTGCTGGGAGAAATTGGCCAGGAACCCCTTGCTGAGGCCATCGAAGCTTCGAACGCTTCGAGCAGGTAAATCATTGAACCAGATTCTAGCTAACCCGACAAGGGTTTGCATGAACATTAAACAACATTCAGCATTTGACCATTTCTCGATTCTTGCAGCACCAGTAAAGATCTGAAGATGGTCTTCAGGATCTTCAGTCCCATCATACGTCTTGATGTGGGACGGCATTTTAATCTTTGTCTGAAAATCATAATCGGCTATTTGCTGTGAGAAGCACGAGAGGTTACTCGGCTTGTAAGGCTTGGCCAAATCTTCTTCAACCCTTGCACCCGTGTTATTGTTGTTGTTGTTGTTCCCTTGAGTGGCCAGCACCTGACTAATAAAGTGCTGCCACGGGAAGCTGGCCATCATCTGGGCCATCATCTGGGGCATAAAGTTGAAGCCTTGAAGGCTTCCGGGTGCAATTGGGCAACTAACTCCCAAGGGAGTGCTCATAACAGCACTCCGTGCCAAGGGGAGTACGGACAAAGCTTGCTCCCATGAAGTTGTTGTTGAGGGAGGAAGACTCGTCACTGGGGACTGTAGGAGTAGGTCAAAGGTCAGCTCATGGCCCAAAGGAGCACCGTTTGTAGCTGGTTGGGATGAAAAGAGAGGATATGCTGTAGGATTCGGCCTTGCGGACAAATATGGGTTAGGGTTTGGAGGAGGATTACTGGGACCAGCCTCATCCCTGGACACCAAAGGTTGTGAGTTTGCAAAAGGAGGGATGGGGGGTCCAGGAGATAGTGTTGGCTCCGGTTCGTCATAGTCTAAACGAATCCTCACTCCCTTGTCCCTTTCCCTACTCACATATTGGTTAAGGAGAGACCTCAACTCAAGGAAATTGTTGGCGACCCCCTCAGGGGTAAGCTCAACATGTGATGGGGTGCCAGAGACACCGATATTAGGGGAAGGGACCCCTGATCTGGACGGAGTTGGAGTGTTGAAAGTGAGAAACTCGGGAGTGCTCCCCGGTGTCGAGAAGGACGTTGGTATAGCCACATGGGCTTGACCAGTACTTAGGGTAGAGGTATTTGGAACTTGGTTCACCTCTCCCAGGGATCCACTTTCTGACATGGTAATTTCGAGCGAATGGAGCTACACTACTAGGTCTTTTGAAGAAAAATAGTGGTGTAGCCCCACGGTGGGCGCCAACTTGTTGATGCAACAAATAATAGACCAAGGATGGTAGCTGGGCTGCTTAGGCGAAAGGGTTGAAGGGTTCAACTTTGCCTAACGCAGGTCGTGGGGTCCCCCACGTTTGCAAGACGTGGAGAGAGGTTCACTAGTTTGTTTTTGTTGTTTGCTCGAGATCCTCCACTGAAATGTGTTCAGTTTCGGATGTAGGAGCAAAGGGAATGTGTGTGTGTTGAATGTGAAAGAAAGTGACTTGCATGAAGCAAGTACTCAAGAACAATGACCAGAGATTCTCCAGGAATCAGAGCTGATCGGAATGTCTTTTACACTTAATGAAGTGTCTAATTTATAGGGAAAGTCATCGCTCAAAGATGAAGCTGTTTGACTAGTGAACATGCTTGCAGTGGGGGTTTTACCCTTTTTGGGGGTTGAAGCCTTTGACCTGCGGATAAAAGGCTATGCTCTATGGACTCGTGCTACTTTTGCGGCTGGGGAGTTTGGTGAAGCAATCAGAGATGTGACTCTCTACTGTTTACGTGCTATTTTATCCAAACCCCCGAGTTTTCAACCTTCGAACCCTTTAACTTTTTAAGTTTAAATGTGTCTATGTCATTTTATGTGGTCTTGGGCTACCCCGTCATCAGCAATATTTATTGAAATGAAGTTTCGATGATATGCATGAAGTAACGTTACATCCCCTTATTCATTTTTGTCAAAAAATAAAAATAAAAATACTCATGTTGGGTTTACATTTTTATGGTAAGTCCACCTGGGAGAATATGACTGATGTGATATAATACAACTTTTATGCATGTTATATTATAAAAGTGATTAAAAGTATTAGTTTCTTCTATGAACCAACTTTACAAATGCCAAAAGTTGTGATTGTAACAATGAAGGGTGTTTTATACATTATGAAAATATAAATACAAAATCGACTCAACTATCTAAAATCTAGAAAAACGAACTAATGACATGTTAAATATTTTAAAATAAAAAAAACATAAACTCAATTCAATCTCAATTAGACTCTAATCACTATATTTTTATGATTTACGATTTAGGGTGACCATGATTCATCATTGTTTCAATACTATATAAATTTTAAAAACAATGATCTAATGAAATTTTGAATACTTTAATATAGAAAACATAAACTCAATTCAATCTCGATTCAACTGTAATCAATATATTTTTCCGATATATAATTTAGGGTGACCATGATTCATCATCGTAACAAGTTTACATAATGGGACTAATAATAAGGTTATAGGGTTGGATGGTTGGTTTGCATGGCTTAAAAACTGTTTGGTAAGTTTGTTATATTAGGGATCATATCTATCAAATAGTATTAGATAAAATAGGAGATTCAATGCTCATGTGAACCGTGATAATGAAGATGTACTAATTATTGTCAAAGATGATTATGAAGATGTTTCACTATAGCTTTTCCTTGAACTTTCTCTTGATAGTTTTTATCTTTTATGT
Source organism: Helianthus tuberosus (assembly GCA_030545235.1). Lineage (NCBI taxonomy): Eukaryota > Viridiplantae > Streptophyta > Magnoliopsida > Asterales > Asteraceae > Helianthus > Helianthus tuberosus. The sequence continues at coordinate 57,751,013 of CM060373.1, forward strand.
ATTAAAAATAGTTAAAATAATTTTATAATAAAAAGAAAATATGAAAAAGATGTATTGAAAATAGTAAATACAATAAAATGTTATAAAAACTAAAAATTACTTGTATATCATACCATGTAACTAGTAACTCATAACACCCTTAGACGGTTATTGATTGAATAAACCATCGTAAAGTCAATTTCTACCTAAACTAATTGCATAACATGTCACAATTCTGTAAGCATGGTTGTAAAATAAGGTCTTCATGGCCTAGTATAGGCTGTACAAACTGCTCGACGATCGAGGATCGCTCGAAAAATGCCCGAAAAATGTTCGTTCGATTCCCGCTCAGTTTGTAAATGAGCCGTTCGGCTTCGTTCGAATTGAAAATGAGTCAAGCATGAGCAAAGGTCCGCTCGCTCATCGATCACTCGGTTTCGCTCGAATTATTTTTATTAAATAAGTAATATTAATATATTATAGATTTTAGAGATTTATAACTTATAAGTATAAGTAGCCAATAAAAATACAAAGCCCAAGAATCAGATTTAGCCCAATTCAATACTAAGTCCTTACCCTAATTCCTAAACCCCACTCCCCAGCGACTTGTCGACTTGTTTCTACACTCTGCGACTGTGCGACATTGAGTGAACTGGGAAGACTGAACTTTAGAGACACCGACGACTGCCCCTAGCTCCAGCGAGTGCCCCTTGCTCCGGCGACCGTTCCTTGCTCCGCGACGGACCCTCACTCCGGCGGCTGAAAGTATCCTACATCTTCATACCCAATTTGAACCCTTATGCTACACAACATCTGTGTGCTTGTCATCCATTAATATTCATCAATTAATATGTTATCTGAATTTATGCGTTTGATTATGAGAGTACGTGATAATTCAATAGACCTAAACCCCTCTTTCAAACAGATTATTGTACGGATGTGGAGTTTCAAACATATTTTCTTTCTTCACTTTTTTATGCCATAAAAATGTTTAAAGCTAGAAAAACCGAGCACCAACATCACTTTTGTGCTCGGTTTTGCAAAATCGATCTAAACCGATCTGCTGGGTTGTAATTCAATCCGAGCACGAGCAGACCCTCGCTCGGATCGGATCGGCTCATGAACACCCCTAGCCGAGTACTTCCCAAGTAGTCGCTACAAGTTACGCTGTCGAGGCGACTCTCTTCGTTTCCGCCTTATTACTTGTAATCGATCAAACGTGGTCAATCTCGGTCAGAATCGGATCTAGTAGGTCAACTCGGGCCGAGTTTGACTTAAAAGAAATAAAACATAATTTATATGCCTATCATATTAAAGAATGAATATCATTTTCATGTAATTTGTTATAAATATTAGTAAATTTATGTTATTTGACATATATTTAATTTCCGAAACTAATTTCTTTATAATTTAACATCCCCGAGTACTCTCCGCGTAGCCCAAGTACTCTCAACTCCCCAGTCAACCGACTAGGAAGCGCCTAGCGACTTTTACAACCATGTCTATAAATGGAGGATTGTTTTTCTTTCTGTCTTTTATTTTTTAAATATATCTTAAATCAGAATATCAATTTATAAGTCCTAATCTTCACTATTAACTATTTAATATTTCATTTATTCAAACCGTGGGGTTTCTTTTCTAACTTAGTTTTGAAATAAATGAATTACAAGTATCAATTTATAACCTTTTTTATGTTATATATCGAATGTGTCAAGCACGAACAAAAACACCCATATGTTAGATTTTAGCCCATATTCATCTCTAGATTATATCATAGATTTAGTCATCCACAACCCCTATCATATCAACGTATTCATACAAATAAAACAATAAATAAATAAATAAATAAATATCTAATCAAAACCAAAGATTTCCCCAACGTTCAAGAAACTTAGTGCTAGCCCACAACTTTGATACATTCATTCCATATTAATAATCAAATGATCAAATTTAAGCACAAAACAATCCTAAAAATCAACACAACATATATAGATTCTCTTACCCAAAACAACAAAAAAACAAGAACAAAATTAAAACCAAATAGCTGGCTTTATCTTTACCTGCCTTATTTAACAAAGCTTACTACTATCATCTTCTAAACACATACATACACCTTCATCAACCATCATGGGTCGGGTCACTATTATTCAAGTATTAGCTCTCTCTTCACTTCTCATCATCTTCCCAAACTTAGCTTTTGCTCAACTCAAGCAAAACTACTACGCAAACGTTTGCCCGAATGTAGAAACAATCGTTCGCAACGCTGTCCAGGCTAAGGTTCGACAGACATTCGTTACCATCCCAGGAACTCTTCGTTTGTTCTTCCATGATTGTTTCGTTCAAGGGTGTGACGCTTCGGTTATGATAGCATCCAGCGGGTCCAACACCGCGGAGAAAGACCATCCGGATAACCTGTCGTTGGCTGGAGACGGGTTTGATACGGTTATTAAAGCTAAAGCGTCGGTTGATGCTGTCGCGAGTTGTAGAAATAAGGTTTCGTGTGCGGATATTCTTGTCATGGCTACGCGTGATGTTGTTGTGATGGTATTATTGATTTTGTTTCATGTAGGTTTTTAGATGTTTATAGTAGTTAGTTTGGATATTGATTTGTTATTGACTGATGGTGATTGCAGGCGGGAGGACCGTCGTATGCAGTGGAGCTCGGGAGGTTTGACGGGTTGAGTTCGACGGCGGCTAGTGTGGGTGGGAAGCTGCCTAAACCAAACATGAATTTGGATCAGCTTAATGCCATGTTTGCCGCTAACGGGTTGACCCAAGCCGACATGATTGCTCTCTCAGGTAAAAAGGTGTTGATTTCAACGCGTTTATAATGGGTCGATTCATGTTATGCTATCACTGTTGTGTCTAAATAGGTAGATGGGTTGGGTCAAACGGGCCGGATGTCAGTCACACATATTTTTAACACAAAACCTCCTAAATTACATTCCTTTTGCAATTGTACTTAACTAGCGGGTGAAACTCACGCTTTGCATCAGAGATGTTAAAATTTATATGGCATTCGACGACTAAAAAAAGTCTATTTACATATTGCAAAAAAAAGTTGTATGGTGTAACCCAAAACGTAAAGTCGTGTTTTATATAGATCGAAAACCATAACAACGAAAATCATTGCTAGGTGCACACACGGTGGGATTCTCGCATTGCGACCAATTCACAAACAGGATATACAACTTCAGCAAGCAGAGCCCAGTGGACCCAACTCTAAACCCAACTTACGCAGCTCAATTGCAGCAACAGTGTCCAAAAAACGTTGACCCACAGATAGCCATAAATATGGATCCAAACACGCCCAATACATTTGACAACATGTACTTCAAGAATTTGCAACAAGGAAAAGGATTGTTCACCTCTGACCAGGTCCTCTTCACTGACTCGAGGTCGAAACAGACGGTGGACTCGTGGGCCTCGAGCACGAAAGCTTTCAATAACGCATTTGTTGCAGCCATGACTAAACTGGGTCGGGTTGGGGTTAAGAATGCCAAGAATGGGAATATCAGGCGAGATTGTTCTGCGTTTAATTGATGTTATACTCATATATTACTAAGCTGATTGCATAAATTAAACACTGTATTTACTTATTGCGGGAATACTTACATGATTGAATCTATGAAATAAGAACAAAAAAAAAAACAACAGAACGTTAATAAATAAATGATTGTTATAAGCATACTTGTCATAAGTCATAACAATAAAAACTGAAGAAAAAACACCTACACTTGTGTATAATATTTATAGCTTGCTCAACTCAAGAAAAAAAGATTTGAGAACATACTGTAAACAAGAAAAACGAGTAAACTATAGATAATAACTAAAACCCACTAGAATATTCGACGCGGTCAGTAATCTTACAAACTAGTCATAACGTATGCTTTAATGGACAGCGGTCCTGTCCCCGAGAATCAGCATTGAGATGTATATATTATTAGACTATGAGCCCACACTATCTAGGGTTCCTTATATCTCTATATCTTGTAACCTAATTGAGCCCGTGGGCCCATAGTCTAATATATACAACCTAACGTCTTTTATCCAAAACTTTTGTGGTTTCCTACTCTTCCACCACGCACGAGTTACAGTACAGTTTCACTTCTAGAATTCAACAACACACTACTTATTCTCAAAACCAGACAAACAAATCTTCTCGAGTCGTATAGACCAATCTTCTCCAAGCATCTTGGGGTTGGTCATTGCTGCCATCTGTAAATCCAACAATGATGTAGTAAACCTTTTTCCGGGCTCGTGTAAAGACCTTGAGCTAGCTAACTCCAGACTCGGTTTTATAACCCGTTTCAAATAAGATTCCAGTCCATTATTCAATACGTTGACACAATCCATAGAGATATCCAAACTCTCCGTTTTCAACCTATGCTTTAATCTGTGCTCTAACGAATTTCTACTTAGTAATTGACCAGTGTAATGACACGTCTCCATGTAATAACCAGAACCCGGATCACTACACGACACTTTTCGTGTTTCATTCGAGTGTATATTAACGCCGAATGGAGCTGTAATTGGGATTCTCTGATAACTAACCCGCTCAGAATTAATTTCAACCGGTGGCATGAGGCCTCTTATCGTTGCCACATCATCAGCCACATGATTCTTGTCACCGACTCCAAGAGGGCTCCGTCGATCTTTAAACTTTCTTTCACGAAGAACCGGAGTCCTTCCTTTTCTTGGAGACCGAGGGAATACATCTCTACAGATAGATTGAAGACCACCGTTTGAATCTTTAAAAGTCAACGCATTGTCACGTTTGACTTGTTTAGGAGGCGGCGTGTTATAGACGGCTGCGTTTTTTAATATCGCACGGATAAGTTCATTGTGAAGACGTATATTCTCTCTACCAATCAAACGAACACACAGTTTATCAAACTCCGATTTCCCGACCTTCAAACTCAGATACCGCGTGAGAAGGTTGAAATAATTTTCAAACTTTTGCGCACCGAGACTCCTTTCCATTTGAATCTTGAGGTCGAAAGTATCAACCCTAGAACAATGCCGAACCGCTGGCATTTTCGTAATATACTCGGTTATCTCACAATCATCAAAACATCTTTATAACAAAATATGCACATCTCTAAATAATCCAAAAACCACATCCCTCATAAACCTACTAACTTCTAACTGACCGTTGACTTTAAGCAAAAAGTCAACTACAAAAAATCCTGCAAAAAACAACAAAATCTACATAAAATGATTAAAATTCAACTAAAACAAAACTTATTCTCACTTCATTGAATCAAATTCACTGTCAATTTCATTAATTTTGTTACTATCTAGCTCAAAATCAACATAAAATTTATCCTCACTTCTAACTGCTCGTTGACTTTTACCAAAAAGTCAACTACATAAATTCTGCAAAAAAACAACAAAATCTACATACAATGATAAAAATTCAACTCAAACAAAACTTATTTTCACTTCATTACACCAAATTCACCGTCGATTTCATAGATTTTGTTACAATCTAGCTCAAAATCAACATAAAAATTATTAACAATTTATACAAATTCTGATAGCCAGATTCAATTAACATGAAATCAACAAGAATACAGTCAAACAAGTGATGATTATATAGACAAAAACTGTATGAATTTCATGATTGAATGGAGAACTGTAGACGATGAATCGAGTAATGGAATATAAGTGAAGATTTGATGAAAATTGAAACGGAAAAAGAATGTAAATAGTAGGCTGACCTGATTGATGAAATGGGGAAGTTGAATTTGAGTGAAATTGAAAGGGGCGTGATTGATCGAGTGAGAGATATTAGGGTTAGGGCTCGTAAGTGTGTTTGGGGGTTTTGGGAAGACACGTGTGAAGTTGTAAGTGGAGTTTGGGTTATGATTGGGGGTTTAAAACATGCATCATCCGTCACCCTTAGGCCGTGGGGTATGGTGGGGCTTGGGTTAGGCTTGGGTTGGGACATTTGTTGACACGTGGAATTGGACCCCCCACCGCCTAGTGACGTGTCCACGGGGTATAGCGGGGCGTGGGTTGGGCTTGGGTTGGGTGCACCGCGTGGCAGATTGTTAAAAAAAAATACAAAAAATTTATAAAATTCACACAACATTTATAAAAAAAAAAAAAAACCTACAACTTCATTAAATTTTTAAAAATTACATAATCCTAAAAATTACATAATTTCTAAAAATTACAAAATAACAAACCTAGAGCGTTAGATAAATTTCAAAAGGGACGATATTTTCGAACGCCTATCGTTCTTTGCCTCGAAACTCTATGTTTGCCACCGCCAGCCGATCCTCGTGGCTTAACTCGCCGCTCGGAACGGCTTCGTAGTAAGCCTTGAAACGATCGAGCTTGGGCCGTAGCTCGCGCCATTTGTGTTGGCACGCGTTGAGGTTGTGGCGGTCGTTACCGACGTTATGTCGGTAGGTTGCGAATGCTTCCTGCCAATATTTTATAGGGGTTGTTGGGAGACCCAGGTGGCGGTTTGGTTTTCCCCCAAACCGTTTGAATTTAAAATTCAAAATTTGAAAAGGCCGCTATGACATGGCGGGTTGAGCGAATGGGAGGCAGCCAGCTAGCATGTCCATACTGCCCCACGCCCGGCTTGAAACCCAAGCCCCAAGAGCCACGCCCTAACCCAAGCCCACCCGGGGTGGTGGCTTGGGCGTTTCCCCCCAACCCAAGCCCCATACCCCATAGCCTTACTACATATATAAAACTCAAGTATGTTAAGCTAGTATTTTAACCCCTTCACGGTGCGATGTCAGTGTTGAAACTTAAAGTAACTCAAATTCATACTGTGATATATATAACTTAACTTGTTTTCGAACAAAATTTACGTTAAAATATAGACTAACTGAAATAACACATAAAATTAGGCACGAAAACTTATAATATTAGACCTGACTCATTAATAAGCACACAAGAAAACAATGTTTTTATGTTAAATAATGGTACCACATATTGCGACGATATCGAAACTTAAAGTAACTCGAATTTTTACCCCCTATTGAAAACGTAGACCAACTATTATATTTTATCATGTATATAAAAATAAGTTTGTAAAACTTGAGTGTGTCAAAATAACATTTACAAAACTTTTAAGAAGTTGAGCAGGGCAAGTGTCTATTCCAAAAGGTAAAGAAAAAATAGTAAAAACCAAAAGAGTTAAATGCCATTTTAGTCCATGTCGTTTGGACCATTTTACCAGTTTAGTCTAAATGTTTTATTTTTCATTGTTCAATATAGTTAGTGGTCGACAATTTTCACCACCCGAGGTTTTTGTGTTGACGATCTACTAGTGATCAATGGTTTTTCCTCATATAAATCTTTGTGTTCAATTACCACTACGTCAAAAACCACCTACGGCCACACATATGGCCAAACTGTCCAGCCACACATTTAATTAAATGTGTGGCTAATGGTCATTTCTAACATTTGAAAAACTTTCAGCCCACTTATCGCCACACATTTTACGTATTCATGTGACCATCATATGACAGCTCAAACATTTAGCCACACTTTGAGAAAAAAAACTGTAACGTTTACTAGTCACACTAAAAAACGTGTGGCCAAATGTGTTCTACGACCACGGTAATTGTTTATTGTGGCCAAAAATACATGTTTTTACAACCTTTAGCCACATTCTAAGAAAAAAATGTCACATTTATTTGCCACATTGGAAATGTGGGGCCAGTTGTGATCTACGACCATGGTATTTTTTAATGATGTGGCTAAAAGCACATATTTGGGAAAAAAATGAGACATTTAGTAGCCACACTGTAAAAAGTGTGACCATATATGATATACGTCTATAGTATTTTTGTGATGATGTGGCTAAAAGGTAATACATATGGCCACATATACTATTTTGTGTGACCAAAGTTTAGACAATAGTTACACTTAAAGTTACAAGATTTTATGTGGCTTTATATAAACATTCGTCACACCATTGTTACTTAGCTTATTTTTGTGTGACGGAATGATAGCAAATGTCATGTAAAATATATGTGACCAAAGTTAGATAATAGTTACACTTAAATTACAAAATTTTAATATAACTCTACATAGCAATTAGCCTCACCATTGGCACTTTAATTTTGTTTTGTGTTACAGAATAATACCAAAAGCCACAAATAAAAAAATTGTGTGACCAAACAATATACAATAGCCACACGTAATCCTCTCGTAACTGTTCCCACCTCTTACCATATCTGTTCCTGGTTCCAAGAGAAGATGGACTTTGTGAATCCCTTTTATCCATGTGATTATCGTTTGTTTCTCAAACGTATATGTGTTATTTTATGTTCCTCCGTACCGGAGACGAGCTAGGTTTCTGAATTGTTCCATTATGAGAGTTTTAGATCTGCAGATTGAGTTCGAGTGAAGCAGATTTGAGGTTTGGTGGCTACGGGGATTGTAATTTCCTGTGATCCCGCCTCATATTGCGACCGGAAAAGGTTAACCCTGGTTTCTTATTCATCTTTTAGTTCATCTCATATGCTTTGTTTGAACTCTCGTCTAGGGTTTCGTATTGGGGGAATTCAAACATACTGAATTATCACGTGATTAAAATAGGTTCTCTTATGAAGCAAATAAATTCTTAGTTTTCAGAATTAATTTCCATGGATGTTATTTAACATTGGTTTTAAAACTGAAGTTGATTTGGTTTGTTCAGTGATTCAGTGATTACGGTTGTATGAGATTATATTATAGAGTTGGAAGGTTTTGACTTCTGATTTGTTTAGTATACATTAATGTTGTTTGATTAATGGAAAAGAGTTGATGATATGAATATTTACTTGTGAGAAGTTGATGAAATATAGTTAGACAAGAAAGGTGTATATGGCCATTGCCTTTGGGAAAACATATTGATTAATGTTCTCTTTTGTGATATTAGTACTATAAAGAGCATGTATACCTCCTGTTTTGTTGCCTGTATGCTTTGAGCACAAGCAATAACAAACAGTCCATGTTACTTGAAAATGTGGTTCTTCTAAAGAGTCTGAAAATAAGTTGGTGGAATGTATCATACAGATGGTCATGGTCGCTATTATATCCATAATTTGGACTTGGTCCTAACTTTTGAGAAATTATAACCTTGAACAATCTTGTAACACGTTTGGTCCCTAAGACTGAGAGATGTACGATATGGTTGTTAAGTTGATGTGAAATGACCATCTTTTTAATTTAGTCTAAATTAGCATTATACTTGAACTTAACCGCGTACAGGCTTGAGTACGATTCTTATACTAAACCATGTGAATAGCTTAAGTTACAGTGATGAATTGCAACAAAGAGGAAGCAGCTTGGGCCAAACAGCTTGCAGAGAAGACGATGGAGATCAAAGACTTCTCTCAGGCCCTAAAGATTGCACTCAAGCCCTCAAGGCCCAACAGCTTTATCCTGAACTAGAAAACATTTCTCAGTTAACTTCGGTATGTTAAGGACCCTGTTCCGCTGACATAAGGACTGGTATGGAATTCTCAAAGTTGAGGCTTCTGCTGATGATATAACAATTGAAAAAAATAGTACACAATATTAGCTCTTACACTCCATCTTGATAAAACAAGTTTTCTGGATCTACTGACGCTTTCAAGTTATTTGGTAAAGCACAATGGATGCTTTTGGACCGTGAAAAAAGAATGGTTCATGATAGTAAGCCTAGAGCTTATGAAAACATTTCAACCCCTAGTTGGAACCCTAAACAACCGAATACACTATCAAATGTCCAATATCAACATCCTCAGAATCAAGGTCGTTCTGTTAATTTTATTGCAGCGAATCCTTGTAATTTTCATTTTAATCCACAGCAATTCTCAACTACTGGTGGACATTAGTCAACTTTCTAGACTATTTATCCTTTCTATTCAGTTAGGTGCCAGTTTTTTAAAGATGTCAAAGCTATTCTAGGGTTGGGTCAAAACGTCTATTTATAGTATGGGTCCAAACGGGCTAGTCAACATTTTTTTGTTAGTATTATGAAGATAACATTCTAACATCCTGGTTGACTTTTGACTTGTTTGACCCTAGTTTCCTATTTATCTAAGTTTTTATAAACATGGTCTCGTATGATTGCAGGGTGTGCCAGGTTACTTTGGTTGCTGCTGTTTGAAATTTCAAGGTTTGTGATGTGACTAAGTGATGCAGATATGATTTGCTTTGTCTTGAGGGTTCGAACCCGGCCCAATTACCTGAGACCACATAACCATTTACCCGAATCATATATCCAAAATTATGTGAAAATACCAAAACTACTATAATTAATATCTATTATCTTGTTCAGCAGAGGTTTTTTTTCATAAAAATAGTGAAACTTTTGTATTAGATAATCTATATATGTAACAAATTATGATATGATAAACATAGTTGATTTTATCAGTTACAAACATAAGAGTTACATTAAATTAGTTAATATAAAATTTTATTTGTGTTTAAAAAATGTGCAGCTAAGGCTTTCAACTTTGAATTCTTTATAGTAACATAATCAGTGTGTGTGGTGTATATAAGATTTATTCATAATTTTTTTATGATTTGGGTAGACGGGTATACCCGTTATCCGCGGTTATGTTCGATACCCGACGGGTAATTACCCGATATATACCTGTGGGGTATCGGGCCGGGTATGGGACTGGGATTAGCAATACCCGACCCGAACCCAGCCCATTGCCATTCCAATATATTTGATAGAGCTAGTTTTCAATCTGATACGGGGATTATGCTTTTGCAATGTTATAAGAGGTTGGTTGTTGTTATGGTTGGTAAGTTAAATTTGTTGGGGGACGGATAGGATTATTGGTATGAAGCTGCTGGTTAGTATGAATCTGTTTAGCATGGGTTTTTGCAAAAGTAGTATGAGTCATGATGCTGATGTGGTTACTGCTAACCATTGGGTGTCAGCCCAATGGCCACCGGCACCCTAGTTAAACCGGTTCGAGGCCTAAAGTGCTCGGGTTCGAATCCTGCTTGCAGGCTCTTCGCTCCCCTCGAAACGGCTGGGTAGTCACCGCCAGGCAGCGTTGCCGGGTCGCTAGCTTGGGGAGGGAGATCCCTCCCGCGGTCAGGGGTACCGTGCAATTACCCTTTTTTTTATGTGGTTACTGCTGCTCCTACGCAGATTGGTATGTGTTTGATGTTTGTGGCTGAGTTTGCCTTTTGACTATCGTGGATTGGTGGGTAACTGGGTATGGTTAGTGGTAATTTGTTGCAGGTTGGATGTGCTAAAAGGTTGTTGATTGGGGCTGCTATGGGGAGAATAGAGGTCAAGACTACTAGGAAGCTGAAGAGAAGATTATTCTCTTGTTTTTATGAGTTGGGTTTATTTTTTGATTTTCTTTCTTTGTTTTGTTGCTTTTAAGAGGTTATGATTGTATAGCGTTTTTTTTTTTTTTTTTTTTCTGTTTTGACTTGCCAACAGATAACCACAATAGCTAATAGTCGGTTTACTGATTAGATTTTATGTTTGTTCATGAAATAGAGGCACTGCTATATATATGAATTAAATATAAATAAGGTAAACTGAAACATGCAGGAAAGAATCTTTATTTTCTTTATTTTTTTTAATTAATTTAAGCAGGCAATCATGTATGAAGTTTAGAGAATCAACAAGTTTTTCAAGCATTTGATTTTATTATGGTCTTTCATGACTTAAAAGTTTTATGCATTTATTTGATTTTATTAGGCTTTAAACCTTGTTACACTTCTAGTTTTGGATGGAGCTAGTTTTTAGATGGAGCGCAGGGCGCGCGTTGTCACACTGTTTTTTCACATATATTTTTTGCAATTTTCATCATCGATTTAGTTCATTACATTATTAATACGTTATATCCAAACTTTATGAAAGTTGGTAAAATGTAAAAAACAAGGCAAAGGGAAAAAAACACTTTAATACACTTTGAGGACTATAAAGTAAATATTAAAGTAGTCACATATCATATCTTGAGCTTTTTCTTAATGGTAAAAATTCATATCAGTATTTTTTTTTCAAAATAGGTATATACTTACATTTTTGCCATCTAAACACTATGATAAAGATAGATTTATTATTTAGTGGTGCTTAATGATGCCAAATATGGACAATACTTTAAATAAATTGATATTGATAATGGTATCACTCCATAGATTTTTTTTTATTAGATTGTGTATACCAAGTTCACTTAATACATGTCGAAGATTTCTTAATACATATCTTGGTTGAATTGGTTGTTTTTTATTTAACTAGAGGGATTCCCCCGCCCTTTGCGACGAGATTTCGGTCAGTATTGGTTCGGTTCATTACAACACTAACATGATACTGACATTCGGCATAGCAATTGACACATGTTTCACATCTATTGAATACAACTTCGTGTTCAACGAATTTTATACTAACACGTTGAGAAAAAAAAACTTAAAAACAAACACAGTACATGTACCAATGTTGAACCGATAGGTTATTGGGCTTTGATAGATTACAACGGTCAATAGTAGGTAATATATGTCTTAATGGAACATAGTTGGCCTTAATGGATCACAATGAACAATAAAAGAATTATACATGTCTTATTGGGTCTTAATGGATCACAATAGACTATATTACATCATACATGTCTTAATGGACCGTATTGGCCCTTAATGGATCACAACAGACGATAGTAGATCATACTTGTTTTAATGGACCGTATCGGACCTTATTGGATCACAATGAGCAATATAGGATCATAGATGTCTTAAAGGGCCATAATGGGCCTTAATGGGTCACAATTGGCATTAGTATATCATACATGCTTTAATGGACCATATCTTAATGGGTCACCGTTTGCATTAGTAGATCATGCATGCTTTAATGGACTATATTAGGCCTTAATGAGTCGCAGTGGACAATAGTAGATCACAATTGTCTTAATGGACCATATTGAGCCTTAATGGGTCATAATGGGCATTAGTAGAGCATACATGCTATAATGGACCATATTAGGCCTTAATGGGCCATTATGGACAATAGTAGATCAGAGTTGTCTTAATGAATGATATTGGGCCTTAATGGATAAAAATGGACAATAGTAGATCATACATGTCTTTAGTGAGGACATTAGGCCTTAATGGATCACAATGAACAATAGTAAATCATATGTGTCTTAATGTCTTAGGGGCTGTTTGTTTACCTCTTAATGGGGTTCTTAATGGTTCAGATCTCTTATTGGTTCAGCACTTAATGATTCAGATTGTTTGTTTCGCGAGCAAATGTCTGAATGGATTATTAAGAATTATACAAAGTCTAAATGATTAAGACCTCTAATCTGAATTGGTCAGATATTTGCCTCTAAAACGGTTAAGCATTATACTGGCTTTTAACGGTTCAGACATCTTACTGGTTCAGCACTTAATGATTCAGACCTCTTACTGGTTCAGCACTTAACCATTCAGAAGTTGCCAAACAGCACCTTAATGAACTATATTGAGCCTTAATGGGTGACAATGGACAAAAGTAGATTATACATGTTTGAATTGACCATATTGGCCCTTAATGGATCACAATGAGCATTAATAGATCATACATGTCTTAATAGACCCTGTTGGATCATAATGGACAATAACAGATTATACATGTCTTAATAGATTCATAATGGACAATAATAGATCATAGATGTCCTAATGAATCATATTGAACCTTAATGGATCATAGTGATCAAGTTGTAAGGAATATTATACAACATAGTAGATAATAATAGATCATATATATTTTAATGGACCATGTTAAATATCACTAGTTAGAATAACTTTAATGGAGCATTTTTTGGCTTTATGATGAATTGTTATGTATTAAATGGTTACATGTTTTAGTGTTAGTTATTTTGATAAGTTTTTTTTTTTTAAATTAAAAGTTTTAATTTACTTTTTATACATAACATGTAATTTATATATCTTCAAAAAATGTGTAGTTTGATTAGTTTCTATGACTTTTTATAACTTTATATTATTAAAAATCTTAAAAATAATTTTCCTTCTAAAACTTTCACCCCAATAATTTCCCTCCCAACCCAATCCTGCTCTCAGTTTCAACTCCCCCAAAAATTTCAAATGAATCCCAAATCCCTAGCTTTCAATTTCACACCGTTTTATTCTCTCACATTCCTCAATCAGGACCATCACATCCAACTCTCCAAACACCATCGTTCCCCAGCCCCTTTGTCGCCTTTCTCACCGTCATCAGATTCTACGACGGCGCCAACTCCATACAATGAAGTTCCCAAATTAAAGATCCCTAATTATCCTGATGGTGCGTTTGGTGCTAAGGGTTCTCAATCGGGTTCGTTGGTTTCTGAATCGTGGAGATTTGGGATCTGATTCATTGGGTGTGATTAAGCAATGGAATGGGTTGGAATTTCATCAACAATCCTCCATTCACAGCTGGATCTGGTGCTCTGGTTAGACCTTCTTTCCCGATTTTAGATATTTTTTGCTTATTATGTTAAGTTTTTCTATAGTCTGAATACATAGTTTCCCAAATAAGTCCTAATGGACATTGCTGAGTTTTTTAGTCTTCTTCACCTTCAATCTAGATATGCTTTCTTTACGATTTCTATTTGTCTAGTCTATCGGATCTATTTTTGATGTAAGTTATGGATATAGATCCCTTTCGGTATGGATTTTATGCTGTATAAAATGAATTGTAAGATATTATTAAGTTAAAAAAACAACTTTTTTTTTGCCTCAAGAACTCAAAGTGTTATTTTATATGAGGGTAAAGGAATATGTTTATCCTATATGTATAACAAGAGTGTTCACGGTTTGGTTTAAAACCTCTAAACCGCCTAAACCACTCATCCTTTTGGTTTCACAATCAGTTTTTCTCTTTAACTTTCAGTCGGTTGGTTCAAAAATTTCAAACCGTAACGAACGGTTTGGTTTACGGTTTATAAAAAAAACTGACCGAACTGTTTGAATAAATATTAAAGTTTTAAATATTTATAGTAGATATATTTGATTTTTATATTTTTCTTGGTTAAAATAAGATAATACTAAAGGTTAAATAGTTGATATAAACCATTTAACTGTACGTGAAATCTCCCATCTCAATTCTTATTTCTCATCCTGTATGAGACTTATAGTCATAATCTATGAACTTTTTCTTTTACGA
Organism: Helianthus tuberosus; assembly: GCA_030545235.1. NCBI lineage: Eukaryota > Viridiplantae > Streptophyta > Magnoliopsida > Asterales > Asteraceae > Helianthus > Helianthus tuberosus. Next base: position 57,766,104 of record CM060373.1, read on the forward strand.
AAGGAAAATATTATTGAACAAAAGCCCTGCTACTATCAAGTTGTTAGAGCAGAGGTAATCAGGCAAACCCCAGTACAGTTACATAGTCGCCTTTTCATTTGCAGTTTGTTATGTGATTTTTAACTTGTTAAGCTTATGTTCCCAATGTTATGTTAGGTTTGATTGCGCCTACCATTTTGGTTAAATTTTATCATCTATGTGATAATGGTTGACAACGTTTTTATCAATTTTATGCAATCTTGTTTCCGTTAACTGTTTAGTTACCTGCCTTTGCTTTAATGCATTCTATATAAAGCCTGATAAAGCCCAGACCATTAGTAATACTTCATTTGAGATACATTTACGTGTTAGCTAAGAACCACCATATTATTGGTGTAGTTATTTAAGTCATTGTTTGTTACATCTCATCACACTCCTACATAGACACATCGTATGGTGTTCCTGTGTGATTGGCATCATATTCTCTTGCACAAGTTGTACATTCGATGATTTTTTGTCTGGCACGTTAAAGATTGAAGTCTTATTAAACTACTTTATATGTATCCGTAAATACTAACCCATTCTCTTAGGTTCAACCTGAAGTGGATACACCAGCTAACAGCTCGAATCAAATCTTGGTGAGGCCCAACCTCGGCAAAAGCAAAACCATAATGAATAAAATGGGAGCTCTACAGGCACAAGTGTGTTGGACCAAGAACAATCACTAGTAGATGATGCAAATCTTTGTTCGAAATTAACATTTGGAAAGTGGTGGTTGACAGTGATGATCTTACTCCAAAGTCTACAACTACATGTATTATCTTTCTTTTTTACTATTGTATTATTTCACTTACATATATGTTCTTCGATTTTAATGATTGGTATATGACAGTGGGTTCTAGTTATCTACACACACACACCTGAAGTTTCTTCATTCGAATGCTACTTCTTACAAATGGGCATTTGGTGGTATGCTGAACTTAACTTGATCTTTTTCTATTTTGACTGGAAGTTTAACATGTCTAATGAATTATGTTAATTTTCATCCTCTGCTGAAATGGAGGAGAGACTTGCTATGGCATAGTTGATGTTGGAGGCTACCTTGCAGTACTACTCTGGCCAACATAAGGCACTGCCTTCCCTAAGGTATTTCTGTTTATAACTTAGGTTACAGCTGAAATGGTAAAAAAAAACTAAACTGTGCTATGTAACTATGTTACACCCTCCATCCGATGAAAATTGGGATGTTTTTTGGTCAAATTTTAAAGAAAAAAAAATCCGCAGTTTACCCATTGGTCAAATTTTCTAAAGCTAAAAGGTTTTAAACTGATCGTTTTACAAAGCAAATTTTTAGGCTATTATATTGAAGCAACCGAATCTGCTGTGTAAAGGACTCTGGATAGATTATTAGCACTTACATAAAACTACCCACATGTTAGACCACCACTCTCACTTCACTACACCATCTGGTTCCTTCATTCATTCAGATAATGGGCTTCCTAACAAAAGAAAAAGGCGCATTGCAGGTACTCTTGGTATAACCCTGCTCCAGGTAAACTGTTTTTGTTACATTTGTTGATGTACGGTCAAGTTTTAAGTTTATTTGTTTGAATATTTTGTTAAGTTTAATTATTATTAATTGCTAAAATTGGACGACTATAAAACTAGTTATATGATGCATCCTAATATTGTTTAAATTTGTGAAATTGTGGATCCAGATGCCGCCGAGAGGTGGTGTCGTTGTCACCGAAGATCTTGCTTGAATCAGAGCAATACGCATGTGAGATCTGTAACCAAGGGTTCGAAAGAGATCAAAATATACAAATGCATCTCAGAGACGACACAAGGTGCCATAGAAGGTGTTGAAAACGGATTCAACCGAGATCAAGAAGAGGATGTCCGTGTGTCCGGAAGACTGGAGTTGAGTTTTATGGTGACATGGAAGTTTTTGTTTTTTATGTTCCTTAGGTTTCTTTATATCAAATTTGTTCATTGATTCCATGGATTGTTTTTGATGTTTTCTATAGTCTGAATTTGTAATATGTTATCAGTGAGTTTCAATTTGTAGGTACTTGATGGACATAATGGGGCAACAATAGCTATATACACCGAGGAGAATCTTTTGAACAATGATTGAGCTCATGTGAGCAAGATGTAAGTGTAATCTAATCGCTTTCAGCTTGCATGTACTTGTTGGTATATCTTATAACTTTCTTTTAATTACAGCTGAACATAGCATGCAGACAAAACATGATGAACCGTGTGACGTTTCTCAAAGGAGTTTTTAGAGAATGAGAGGAGGTTATGTTGTTGCAAGTACCGAAATGAAGGTGGGAATACTTTTTTAGAGAATGAGAGGAGGTTATGTTGTTGCAAGTGCTCTCTATAGTGATGCATGCTTAGAGAAAAGTGCTACTGTTGCAAGTGCTGCAGGCTACGTTGCAGTTACTCATCATTTTTGTAGATAACTTTTGATTAGTAGTTTATGTATTTAGTATTAAAATTGAAAACTTATGTATGGATTTTGGTTTATGATTGTTAATATCATTAATTTGGTTTTTAGGTTTGTTCATGTTTACTATTATTTTAATTCTACACAAATTGGAAATAAAATTGCTAATTACACAAAAATGGCCACATAAAACTATAACAAATATGTGTGACCAAAAGTTAGACAATAATCACACTTAAATTTGCAATTTTTTATGTGTCTATATATAATTTCTAGCCACGCTTACAATAAATTCTTGTGACTATATAATAGTTACGATCACACTTAAAGTGGATTTATGTAACTGTTGATACCATTTAGCCACACTTACATTGAATTCATGTAGCCGTTGATACCATTTAGCCACGTGTTATAGACCATTTGCTAGATTTCAAAAACTTTTTTGCCACACTTTTTTTAATTGATGTGGCTAAAACAAACTTTTTAGTGACTATATAATATAAACGAACACACTTGTAGTAAATTCATGTGACTATATAATAGAAACGACCACACTTATAGTAAATTATGTGGTCACTGATACCATTTAGTCACACTTTATGGACCATTTGCTTGATTACAACAACCATTTTGCCACTTTTTTTTTTAAATTGATGTGGCTAAATTAAACTTTCTAGTGACTATATAATAGAAACAACCACACTTATAGTAAAATCACGTAGCTATATCATAGAAACGCTCACATTTACACTAAACTCATGTGGCCATTGATACTCTTTAGCCACATTTAATGGACTATTTGCTTGATTATAAAACCTTTTTGCCACATTTTTTTAAAATTGATGTGGCTAAAACAAACTTATTAGTGACTATATAATAGAATTGGCCACACTCATAGTAAATTTATGTGGCTGTTGTTACCCCTTTAGTCACACTTACCGGACAAAATGACTGATTTTCAACAAGACCTTTTAGCCACAGTTTACGTTGCTACAGCCACCCATAAGTGAATGTGGCCATATGATACCTACGATGACTCGACCTTTGGTCACACTTGAGCTGAGAAATAAAAGTGTGGCGAAAGGCATATGGTCACACTTTTTTTATGTGGCCGTAAACCTTTTTTGACGTAGTGGTAATTTACACCCTTATATTCATTTCCATCATTGTTAATTATCTAAACACTCTACCTCACATTTCAGATTTGGTTACATTATCCTTAATATGATTTTTGACAAAAACAATATATATATATATATATATATATATATATATATATATATATATATATATATATTGGAACACATGATCAAAAACATCCCAAGGTTGCATTCAGACTACAAGATAAAGGAGGTTGACGTATAACTTTCTAATAGTTCTTTGAAAAATTGCATTTGCAGGTGCAAGAATAAAAGAACTACCTATAAGAGTATGAAGTTTAGCTGCTTCAAGAAGCTTGGACTTGGCTTTGATATACTCTTTGAAGGATAGAATACAGGCTAGTAAAATATTGTGTCAAGTAAGAACAAATGAATTTGTAAACTTATGTGTATATTATCTTCATGTATTCATTATGAATAGAAAGGGTTCAATCCATAGCAACATCATAATATTCGAATATTTGGAATGTGTAACATACTAATGTGAAATTCGATCGTCACGACATTTCATTTATGCATAAGTTTGTGTTTGTTTGAGAAGTGCTTAAGTTAATCATGGATGTCACTAAAAATGGGGGAGGAATATTGGTAATTTCAGTGGTATTGGATTGACTTGTTAACTGAGTTAATATTATTGATTATTAAACGAGTTAGGAGATACGAGAGTGCGTGGATTTTAATAATATTTGGTGTAAACATCGGTTTTGAGCTTTTACATTTAAAAGTTGCGATTGGTCCCTGTTCATTAATTGGATCCAATTATTGTTTCTTTAATACAACAACTAGTGGATTTCTCCATACGCTTCGCGGCAGGAATCCGGTCGATATCAGTTCACTTGCACATTAAGACATAAGGGAAAATACATTGTAATGGCATATTCTGGAATCACCGAAAAATTACATCGCTATTTAAAACTAAATCGTAGAATCGTTTAAAAGAATGATTGTCTTCTTAATTTGAAATAAATAATTAAAAAAATTAGTTGGGTATTAACATAAAAGTAAAATTAACAAATAAAAAAACTTAATCATGTTTATATTTAAGTACCTCTGTGAAAATAATAAAATATATATTTATTAATTGTTTATCGCTTGTTAATAATAAAATAAAAAAAATTAAGTTTACTATTCATGATCAATTCCTATTCATATGTATAATGTATAATAATAATAATAATAATAACTAGGGTTAAGACCTGCCCGCGTTGCGGCGCGGGTACATCGTAAATATTGAATGGATTAGTCCAAACGTTATATGATGCATTAACCATATGAAAACACACATTTTGACGTATCCAGTTGAGCTTAGTGTAACCTGTATAAGCATTGTAATTGGATCAAACGTAAAGTAAAAGGAATTCATATCGAACAATCATAACGTATTATATGTGACCCAACTCATACATAAAAAACGTAACAGGTATGAAGGAAAATATGCACATGTAATCGAAAGTGATTAATTAGAGCTTTCGAAAAAAAAGGGAGAAAAAGAAACCATAATTTGACTCCACTCGGTTGGAAACTAACTTTACGAAACATACATAAAATAAACACGAAAACATATTATATTTGAACTAAATCATTTCCCAAAAAAGTTTACGTCAAAACTTAGAACAACTTGAATTTATACAAAAACGTACGTAAAAATATGCACGTAAAAATGGTTTCTTTAAACGAAAACGTATTATATTTGACCTGACTCGTCTATAAAAAAAGTTTACATCGGAATATAGAACAAATCATATTTATACATACCCGTACATAAATATGCACATAAAAAATAGTTTTTAAGTAAAGGAAGAATAGGGGTAAATCGAAAGAAAATATTAGTAAAAATTTAATAGGTTAAAAACGTTCGTAAAAGCGTGCCAAGTTGCACCAATGCTACAACGACATCGACTCTCAACATCGTAAAAATAAAATGGTAAAAATTACACAGAACGAAAAGGAGACTAAAATCGTTGAACCACGCACACCCGTTACAGTGTCTTAATGCGAAGAAATTAAGCAGAAACGTAAAACGTAGAAAATAATAACTTAGTTGATCTACGACCCGCCCGTTGCGGCGAACTTTTCAAAAGGGGAAAAATGGATGCGTTGTAACGGGTCTGTCAAATATGAAAAAATAGAGCAAAAACGTTGAACCTCACATGCACGCTACGACATGTTAACTCGCAAAATTTAGATCGAAACGTAAAACGAAAAACTTGCGAAAGATAAAAAGTATGAGGGACCAAAGTTGTAAATAGCAAAGTGTTGTGTTAAATTATAAAAGATGGAAAACTTTGAGTTAAAAGTAAAAAAAATTTAAAAGGTGTTAAAATGTAAAAGATAAAACTTTTAGGTTGAAAGTGAAAAATTAAGTTTTTTTTTTTAAAACTTTCCAAGCACAAGTTACAAGTGCTAATGCACAAAAAAGTTACTAACTTATATATGGAATAATTGGGCTTGTGGTATTGGATTAGTCAATAGAGAAAAGATCTGAAATCTGGACCTTTTAGGATATACGAATGGAAACTAGTCGACACATGAAGAGTTTTTGTTTTGTGGAATAGAACAAAAAAAAATCCGGTACAAGATCTTCAAACAAACAACAAATTCATTCTTGGCTACTCTTGGTCTTATCTGATCAAATCTTTAAGTGTACCATCAAATGTTTGATTTGAAAGTGTATCACGATTCCAAGAGAATCCAAGTCGTTTCAGTTTTATTTTCGGTCCCAATTCTCATCTTCAGTCGGCGCTGCATATCGTGTAAGTTCCAACAATGATTTGTGTTGATTAACTTAAATGGATATTCTCGTCGGTAATAATATTATAATGCTCGTTAAATGATCAATCACGAACTTTGCAAAATACATTAATTAAATAATGTGTCTTATCAAAATTTCCAAAAGACATGTTTTTTTGTTCCATTAATAAAAGATTATAATATTACTTATGTAGTCAACAATAAGAAAAAAAAAACATAATCACTATTTCACTATTATCATAAATCCCATAATATTCAAACAGCAGCCCATTTAACACATCAATGGGCCGTTATGACAATTTAGCTTTAGACTTGTAATATGTAACTTATTCATTATATATGCTGGAGTTAACTGCCATTTTCGTCCCTGTGGTTTGGTCACTTTGGCCATTTCAGTCCATTTTTCAAAAATACGCCATTTTCCTCCCCGACGTTCTGGAAAGGTGCCATTTCAGTCCAAAAATCATAACCCAGTTAAGTCGGTTAGTAAATAAGGACTGATTGTGTAAATTTGTAACATAAAGGACTGATTGTGTAAATTTGTAACACCACCACCACTCCCACTCCGCTGCCACCACCACCACCACCACCACCACCACCGCCACCACCACCACTCCGCTGCCACCACCGCCACCACTGCCACCACCGCCACCACAGCCACTGCCACCACAGCGACTGCCACCACCACCACTCCGATCTGCCACCAACATCTCATACCACCATCTCCACCTCGTTCACCACGGAGGTCGGCGGTGAACGAGGGTTGTCGGAGAGGATGACGACGATGAACGGAGGTGAACAATGGTGGTGAACGATGACCGGAGTGAGGTTCAGGTTAAGTTCAGGTGGTTATCGGGCACGGTGGTCTTGAGAACTCCGAACTCGGATTGTATTCACTGTGGCAGTTAACTCTAATGTGAAACCATGTGAAACCACAAACTTATTTTGCGAAACCTCAGTCGGGCAGATGCTGGCGCGAAAGAGTTCTAGAAAGTGGCTCCCATCAACCCCCAAAGAACTGTTCTTGGGAGTATCTAAATCTTTGTATATCATTGGTTCAAAGTATGGAAGTGCAAGCTCTTTCAAATTTAAATCTTCTACAACTTCATAAGTATTAGACCTGCTTGTTAAGTCATATACTTTGTTTAAAACGAACATAGGGAGCTGATTTTCAAGCATGATGAGATCACGTTGGAGAACGGGTAACATCCACCTCTGTATTTGCATTGACTTCTTACTGAAATCGATCTCCCTGGTCTCTCTAAGAAGCTGTATAATGAAGCAGCTATCGACAAGCATCATGTATATGACCTGGTCGCTGTTCATCTTCAAATCTTCAGAGTAGAAACTACGAGCTTGCTGTTCCATTTGTTTCAGTTCCTCATGTACTGCATTTAGATTAGGACGATCGGGCTTGCTTGGATTAAAGAGGTCATAAAAGAAGTTCCATTTTGTGATCTCCATGGCTTGCAAATGAGCTGCTCCGTGATGGTAAGGAACGATTGAAACAATATTGGGTTCATAAGCTTTGGGTTTGACTGATCGTAAATGGGCTGGAACTCTGTAGATGGAAGCACCGTTGCTGATCTGTGTTCGAAGCTGAGCATTGAGCTTTTCGTGTAGCACAACTGCAAATACAGAGGTGGATGTTACCCGCTGTAAAACCGACAACCTGCAACTCATCTTCATCAATCATCATCACAGTCGGAGAGAGAGAGAGAGAGAGATAACGACGAGAGAGAGAGAGAGAGAGAGAAGGAGGCGGTGGCAGTGGCTGTGGTGGCAGTGGCAGCGGAGTGGTGGTGGTGGTGGTGGTGGTGGTGGCAGCGGAGTGGTGGTGGTGGTGGTGGCAGGGCTAGTGGAGTGGTGTTACAAATTTACACAATCAGTCCTTTATGTTACAAATTTACACAATCAGTCCTTATTTACTAACCGACTTAACTGGGTTATGATTTTTGGACTGAAATGGCACCTTTCTAGAACGTCGGGGAGGAAAATGGCGCATTTTTGAAAAATGGACTGAAATGGCCAAAGTGATCAAACCACAGGGACGAAAATGGCAGTTAACTCTATATGCGGAAATTAAAAGCTATTTCCAATATGATACACATTTAAACATTTTTAAGGTTTTGATAAAATAATTAATAACATATTCCGACTATACTAACATACTTATTAAGTATATGAATTATGAACGTGGTGTGATAAATAGTCTTGTATCATATTTGATGTAGACGCGACGGATCCATATGATACAGGGTCAGCCCAACCATTTTGGAGGCCCTAAGCGAACTAAAAGATGGGGTCATTTTTAAGGTCATCTGCCACCCTAAGTCTAGCAAGATAGGCGGAGCACGTCATGACAATTAGAAGTTGCACTTTTTTGGACCAAAAGTGAACAAGAAACATGTTAGTAATTCAGTTACAAACATGATAGACAAAAAACACTCCGTCGTTGGACAATGATATCAACCAATTTCTGAAAAAAACTTGTTATAAGTGAGGCATGTGGGTTTCCTGTCTATGTTTTAGCATCATAAGTTCCATTATACAAGTTGGGGCAATAAAGTGATAGTATATAACAATATTAAGAACAATATACATGGTAAGAGGAATATTAAGAACCCATTAAAGAAACAAAGAGTTCTTAATCTTCAAACAAACAAACTAAACCCAAACATGCATTAATCTTTCTCAAACTAATTAACAAATTAATAACTATCTTAGCAAATTAAAGAACTCAAGAAACTTATAAATCACTTAAAATCGCCTTTAGTACTCAGAAAATAATCGACCAAGAAAGGAAGAGTAATCAACCATACTCGACCAGACGATAATCTAATCGCAGAAGCCAGAAGCCTAGAACAGTAATCGAGTAATCAACCACATAAGAATCCATATTCGCAGAAACAAAAGAGAAGGTAATCGAAATTTATACTTCCCATTCGCGAGTTTGAACTTCCCGAGTCGACAAACAGACTAGTTTTACACTTTCCAAGTCGCCGATTACACTTCCCCTTTGCTATTTTGCCTAGTCAATGTTTGGTGTTTAGTAAAGGAAACTATTATATCTGGCATGTATATCTAACATTCAAGTGACACTATATATTTTTTATTGATACCAAATTGGGTGTTTTTTTGCCCCATTCACGCCCAAAAACACCCGCTCACCGCCCCCTTGGGCGTTTTTTTTGCATTTTTTTGGTTGGGAGTGTAGATTAAAACGCCGGATTGTTTTATTTTTGACCAATAACAAATTTCCAACTCATTTATTTGTTTATTTTTCAAAAAAAAAAAAAGATAATAATTGGGTAATCATTGTTGGAGCATTATGGGGCATTATACCACTACACAAATTTTAGAAAAACGTCCCATAATACCCCATTGCTGACTAGACTGCCACATGGCGGATAATGCCCAAGAGTCTTTCTTTACCACTACACATGGTCTTAGCATGAGTTGAATGTTGGTTGAATTTATGACCATATGTTGCTAAATAATTCTCCACATAACCAAACGTCAAAACATAAAGACACTGTTAAAAGAAATTTGATTATTTTCAACAGCAAACGTGGGAACTTGGAAACATTATTGTTTGTACTTGACTCCAAAACATGCTTGGTTCTTATCATTGAGAGACTTAAGTCATCGTAAAGTCATTAAGAGGGACTCAATCATTTTTGGGGCCAGTGCCGGCTTTAGTGTAAGTCAACTAAAGCGGCTGCTTTGGGCCACAAATAGTTAAAGGCCTCCATTTTTCTAAGAAAAAAGTATGGGTTAAATTTAGCCCTGATGGTTAAAAAAGTTTTGTGACAACCCTCGTATTAACATGTATCCGTACGATTAATTAACGTTAAATAAAAATGCTTGATGACTGTGCTTAATTACTTAACAGTTTCCTGATTACCGTGTCATACTTACATGTGCTTGTTAACATACTAGTCATGTGCAGAAAATTGACTAAATGGTCCTGAATGTTTTCCTAAGTGTTAGGAATTAAAAGTGTTACAAAAATATATATATATATAAGACACTTTACGGAATAATTAAACACTTTAACGGAACGGTACCTAACCGGATAACCGGACATTACCCGGAACACTAAATTTTTGTCAAATGCATTGTTTTATTATTTTTGGCTAGTCATGATCCCCGTACACCATAACACCCCCTAGATATCAACTAACTAACATATGTAAGTATCTACTTGAAAATTTACTAGTAGTTACCATCTACCATCAAATTGTTACAAATAACCCCCCCCCCCCCATACCTTCTTACGGTCACAAGAGGACCCACAAGATCCACACCATACTTCCTAGATCTCTTAGTATATTTTATTAGATATTATTTGATGTCTTGCTTAAGAATATGAACAAAATATTAGTATGTAAGATTATAAGTATGGCATATCTTCCAAACATCACTTCACAATCTTCACTCTCTCACTCTCATCTCTCTCTCCCTCTCTCGGCCCTCCCTTAACCGCCATCATCACCACCATTCCACCACCCCATTCATCCTTTATCAAGTCCCATTCAAGCTTAAAGGTTGATACAAGGAAGCTTGCAACTTGTGGAGCTTCAAAGGACCTTGTTTCTTACTTTTTCACCATCATTTTTCCATCATCTTCTTCATCTTTTCACTAGAGATTCATCCCTAGCCTTTGTGCTAGTAGTAAGTTCCTTGTTACACTCTTGTTCATCTTGTTTCATAGTTAAAAGTTGTAGTATGATGATTATGTTTAAAACACTAAAGAACAAGAACTAAGAAGATGAACATAAAGCTTTACATGAAGTTTGTATAAAGATGAAATCTGGTTGGATTAGGGTTGGTTAAAGCATGCATGATGTTTGATCGTTGATTTCTTGATAAACCCGTTGTTAGAACATTTGTTGATGCGTTTTAGTAACACTTAAACTCTAAAAAGCATGCTGATTGGCATTTTCAGCCAACTTCAACTGGCTGTAAACAGATCATAATAAATCGAAAAACTGATTTTCTGAAGCTTAAATTATGTATTTTCGAAAAACAGATCCAATGGCCCTCGAATCGTAATTTTTCGAGGTCGTTTACTATTTTTAAAGGGCTGTTTTTGGACAGCAGCTAAAGCTGCATTTTTCTGCAGAAAATATGTGTAATGTTTTTAATCATAACTTAAAATATATGTTGAATCAACTCATGAAATTTGTACAATGGATGACCACTGATGTCAGTGTAATTCTTCCACTAGAATTTCGTAAATCGGACTTATGATGAATTTTAAATAAATTATTCCGTGGACTGCAGTCAGAAAATGATTTTTTATAAAATATTGGTGATGAATTGGATCCTGAGATTTTTACACAATAATATTTGGATCGTTTAAGACCTTCTGTAAAAAGTTGGGAATTTTTGGAACAAGTTAACTATTTTATTAAAATCCTCGAAAACAACCCAGTTTTGAATAAAAAAGTTGAAACGACATAAGTAGTAATTTGCGTGTCTAAATGTCGGGTAGGTTATCTGAGAATAATCTAACATGTTATATGTCAATAAAAGTGTTATGTGCAATGTCGTATGTTTGCTTATGAACGGGAATAGATGGGAAGTTTATATAGGCATGAACCGTTAAAGTGATGCATGTTATGTGGTAGATGCGTGTAGGAACTTTGTGCTTATTTGAAGTCACTAATAAACTAAGTGGCAATCATACTAGGACGTGATTGACCGACCTTGACTGTTAGCTATTTTTGAGAGTCAAACCGAGCAACCGAGGTGAGTTCACACTTTCTAAGGCATGGGATTCCCGGTGGTTGGGAATGGGTTAAAGAATTTAAAACAGAACCTACATATCCTCCTTGGGTAGGATATGTACAGCCATCCTCCATAGGTAGGATGCCAATATTAATCCTGCGTATTCTCCTTCGGTAGAATACATACGTTCGTCCTCCTTGGGTAGGACAACAACCTTAAAACTTACTAGACAAAACTCTATCATTCAGTCCCTCCTTTTATATCGACTTAATCGCCGAGGCCGATGGCGAGCGGGTCATTAGTTAATAGCGCTATTAGGTTTAACAAACCTCACACCGTGTCGTCCGAACGGGCGTGTACTAATGGACTATGGCAAACTGTCAATGATGATAGAACATTGACGTAGGGCACATTATTGTTCGTCAGTTGTCGATATCAATCTAGTGGTTCACATGGGGAAGTCCCCACTGATTATGGATATGGTTTGGGTAATAAAGAAGGAACTGGTTAATCATACTTTCAACTATGGGGTAACCCCCCACGGCAATTAAGCCAACGAAAGACAAACCATGTTTTCGAAAATAACTTAAAACTAAACAACTAACCGTGAACTCACTCAACTTTGTTGTTGACTCGTTGTTACATGCCTTACAGGTCGCTAGATGCTTATGGAGCTTGCGCGAGGAGGAGGTCGTTGTGGGATACGGACTGTTATGTTCCGTGCTTAATATTTAAAGCCTTATGAACTTATTAAACCTACGTTTTGGACTTTAAACTTATGAACTAGGGAACTTATGTTTTGGACTTACGTTTTATGCTTCCGCTGTTAACATTAAGTCGGTTACTTTCTTTTGGCACCAATCGTATTGTGGTTGGTTTTATTTACTTAATTATGTTGTTCAATATGATTGGTGGCTCGATCCTGGTCATGTTACGCCTCCAAGCGGTGGTACTCCGCATGGTGGATTTTGGGGGTGCGACAGATTGGTATCAGAGCCATTGGTTATAGTGAACTTGGTTTTAAAAAGGGAAAAGCTTTTTGATAAAACCAGACTATAACCTGTACAGTGCTCAACGATCCACAACGACGCTTCGCTCCACGTGCAAGACTCAACATCCTAGGTGATGTGGGTTATGTTTATATTACCTACTTGTTAGTTACATGGTACATTGTTCATGGTATGCATTAGTTAATGTGATAACTGTTATTTGAACCTTGTGTGCTTACTCTCTTCTGTCACTCCACACTTACGCACTTTGCGACACCTTCCTTACGTGTGTTCCTTCGATGTGAAGATCATGAGTGGACGTCTCGACATGACCCAGGGTCAGCTGACGACCTTGATTAACGAACGGATTGCTGAAGCCTTAGCAACCCAAACAGGGAGTCAACCCATACACCCTCAAACGCGCATAGGCACCCTCAAGGCTTTCTTGGAGTGCAAAACTCCCACTTTCGACGGCACTGGAGGGGCAATCGGCCTTCTACACTGGATCCGAAGAGTCAAATATACATTCAAAGAAAGTGGAAGCCCTGCCAGCAAATGAGTAAAGTACGCTACTGGCATGTTGCAGGGGAAAGCGTATTCTTGGTGGAACGCACAAGTTCGGATGCCCGGGTTGGCAGACGCGAATGCCACCCTCTAGAGCGACTTCAAGGAGTGGATTAAGGAAGAATTCTGCCACCTGGACGACATTCTGGAACTTGAAATAGAGTATTATGGGTTGAAGATGGAAGGATCAGAGATTGAGGCATACACAAAGAGGTCCAACGACTTGGCTTCCTTATGTCCTAACTTGTCCCAACCCATATCTAGACGAATCAAGCTATACCTCAGAGGCTTAGTCCCGGAAATCCAAGGGTCTGTAAGTGCGGCCAACCTTCCCACAATCCAGCAAGTCATTCGTTTGGCGCACCAACTCACCGATCAGGCAGTAAAAGAGGGCAAGTTGCCCAAGCGTAACTTTTCCAATGCAAATGCTCTTATTAGTAACAAGTATATTTGGGGTGATCACTAAGGTGAGGGTCCTAGCTCTATACAACAGGAACCGCACAGGAAACTCGGGCTGAACTACCAAAATCAGGGGGGATACCTAGGGAATAACCCGAGATGCCGCAAGTGCCAACGGCACCACAGCGGGGCATGTGCGGGATCGTGTTGCCAGCGGTGCAAGAAGATGGGACATATGGCTAGAGACTGCAGGAGCCCATATCCTGCAAACCGAAACCAGCAGCAGGGTAGCAAGAAGGGGTGTTTTCGATGTGGTGCTGAAAACCACTTCAAGAGGAACTGTCCGCTGATGAGACGGAATCGTGACAACAACGGCAACCAGGGCAACGGGAACAATAACGGAGACAATAAGGATAACCACCGGACTGGTGAGCATGAGTTCCTGAATGGACAAAAGGAAGAAAGAAACAACCCCAACATTTTGGCAGGTAAGTTCCTACCAGATAATTTCTTTGTTTCTATTTTAGTTGATTTGGGTGCCGATGTTAGTTTTGTGTCCTTAAAAAGTTAGTCAAGTGCTTAAGCACACTCCAACACTTTTGAACCCCAAGTACACGGTAGAATTAGCAAACGGTAAAAGTCTTGAAGCCACCCACATAGTTAAGGGCTGTAACCTCGTCCTGACTGGTTAGACCTTCTCTATCAATCTTATTCCTATCGTTCTGGGTAGTTTCGACGTTGTCATTGGGATGGATTGGTCATCTCATCGGCAAGCGGAAATTCTTTGCAACGAGAAGATTGTCCGCATCCCTCGTTCTGGTAAAGAACCTCTCATGATTCATGGCGACAAGAGTCGTGCTGTTGTGGGCATCATCTCTTTCCTTAAGGCCCAGAAGTGTTTGCGAAAGGGCCACACTGCCATTCTAGCACTCGTTACTGACACATCAACGGAAGAGAAGAGAATTGAAGACATTCCTATTGTGCACGATTTTCCTGAGGTATTTCCTAAGGAATTACCTGGCCTTCCGCCTCATCGACAAGTCGGGTTTCAAATCGAGCTAGCTCCTGGAGCAGCACCAATAGCTCGTGCACCTTATCGACTAGCTCCATCAAAACTTGAAGAACTGTCTACGTAATTACAAGAACTCTTGGAAAAGGGTTTCATACATCCTAGCTCTTCGCCCTGGGGAGCTCCAGTCTTGTTTGTGAAGAAGAAAGACGGTACTTTCAGAATGTGTATTGACTATCACGAACTTAACAAGGTGACCGTGAAGAATCGTTATCCCCTTCCGCGCATTGATGACTTATTCGATCAGTTGCAAGGGTCGAGTTTCTACTCCAAGATTGACCTGAGGTCAGGTTACCATCAACTAAGAGTCCGAGACTAGGATATCTCTAAAACAACATTCAGAACTCGTTATGGGCATTACGAGTTTCTGGTTATGCCTTTCAGATTGACGAATGCACTAGCGGTAGAACTCGTTATGGGCATTACGAGTTTCTGGTTATGCCTTTCAGATTGACAAATGCACCAGCGGTCTTCATGGATCTCATGAACCGAGTATGCGAACCTTACCTGGATAAGTTCGTTATTGTTTTCCATCGACGACATCCTAATCTATTCTAAGAGTCAGGAGGAACACGAGCAGCATCTACGACTTATGCTGGAACTCCTTCGAACAGAGCAGTTGTATGCCAAATTTTTGAAATGTGACTTCTGGCTTCGCGAAGTCCACTTTCTAGGCCACGTGGTAAACAAGGATGGGATTCATGTTGATCCATCCAAGGTAGACTCGATCAAGAACTGGCCTGCACCTCATACACCAACAGAAATCCGCCAATTCTTGGGCTTAGCAGGATATTACAGAAGATTCATCAAGGATTTCTCAAGGATTGCGCAACCTCTCACTTCACTGACTCAGAAGGGTGTCACCTATCGATGGGGTGATGCACAGGAATCTACTTTTCTGCACTTAAAAGATAGACTTTGTAGCGCGCCTATCCTCTCATTGCCTGAAGGCACAGATGATTTTGTGGTTTATTGCGACGCTTCCATACAAGGACTTGGTTGCGTGTTGATGCAACGTGACAAGGTCATTGCTTACGCATCACGCCAAATTAAAGTTCACAAAAGGAACTACACTACGCACGACCTGGAATTGGGAGCAGTTGTTTTCGCACTTAAGATATGGAGACATTACCTGTACGGTACCAAATGCACCATTTACACCGATCACAGGAGTCTCGAGCATATCTTCAAGCAAAAGGAGTTAAACATGCGACAACGTCGATGGGTCGAGCTCTTGAATGATTACGAATGTGCGATCAAGTACCATCCGGGCAAAGCCAATGTTGTGGCCGACGCCCTCAGTCGAAAGGATACTATACCTAAACGTGTGCGAGCGTTACAACTTACCATCCAATCTAGTCTTCCTGCCCAAATACGAGATGCTCAGGTAGAAGCATTGAAAGCAGAAAACATCAGGGCTGAGTCCCTACGAGGATTGAGGAAACGGTTAGGACAAAAGGAAGACGGCGCCTACTATGTAAACGGGCGCATCTGGGTTCCACTTTATGGAAACTTACGCGAACTTGTGATGGATGAAGCGCACAAGTATCGTTATTCAGTACATCCTGGTTCGGATAAGATGTACCATGATCTCAAGGCTACATATTGGTGGCCTGGTATGAAAGCCCACATAGCAACCTACGTCAGCAAATGTTTGACTTGTGCGAGAGTCAAGACTGAATATCAGAAACCATCAGGCCTACTTCAACAACCAGAGATACCTAAATGGAAATGGGAACAAATTTCCATGGATTTTGTCACTGGGGTGCCTAGATCTCAACGCGGAAATGATACAATTTGGGTAATCGTGGATCGACTGACCAAGTCTGCACATTTTCTGGCTATCAAGGAAACGGATAAGTTTTCTACTCTAGCATACATCTACCTAAAGGAAGTGGTATTAAGGCATGGAATGCCAACCTCCATCATTTCTGATCGTGACTCACATTTTACATCCGAATTATTGCAAGCTATGCACAAGTCCTTTGGCTCTCGATTAGACATGAGCACGGCATATCATCCACAGACGGATGGGCAATCTGAACGCACCATCCAAACCCTTGAAGACATGCTTAGGGCATGTGTAATCGACTTTGGTAATGGCTGGGAAAAGCACCTCCCGCTAGTGGAGTTTTCGTATAACAACAGTTACCACACCAGTATCCAGGCCGCTTCGTTCGAGGCATTGTATGGACGAAAGTGCCGATCACCTCTCTGTTGGGCAGAAGTTGGTGACAGTCAAATCACTGGCCCAGAACTTGTAGTAGATACGACCGAGAGAATTGCTCAGATACGGCAACGAATGGCGGCAGCTCGTGACCGTCAGAAAAACTATGCTGATAAGCGAAGGAAACCACTCGAGTTCCAAGTTGGGGACCGGGTGCTACTTAAAATCTCACCTTGGAAAGGTGTAGTTCGTTTTGGCAAATGAGGCAAACTCAATCCGCGTTATGTCGGACCCTTCGAAATCATTGAGAAAATTGGCAAGGTGGCCTACAACCTGAATCTACCGACCGAGCTCAGCGGGGTTCACAATGTTTTCCATGTGTCGAATCTGAAGAAGTGTCTGTCAGATGAGACCCTCATAGTTCCCTTAAAGGAGCTCACAATCGACGACCAGTTGCGATTCGTCGATGAACCAGTTGAAATCACAGACCGAGACGTTAAGATTCTCAAGCGTACCAGGATACCTCTTGTCCGAGTTCGTTGGGATTCCCGTCGTGGCCCAGAGTATACCTGGGAACGAGAAGATCAAATGAAACTCAAGTATCCCCAGTTGTTTAAGAAAAGTGCAACCACTACCGAGGCTGAAGCTACTGCAGAATTTCGGGACGAAATTCCAAATCAACGGGGGGATGATGTGACACCCCAGGAAAACCAGTAAACCACGCAACTTAACTAGCTTCCTCAGTAACCACGCGCTAAATTTCGGGATGAAATTTTCTTAACAGGGGGAGAATGTGACAACCCTCGTAATAACATGTATCCGTACGATTAATTAACGTTAAATAAAAATGCTTGATGACTGTGATGAATTACTTAACTGTTTCCTGATTACTGTGTCATACTTACATGTGCTTGTTAACATACTAGTCATGTGCAGAAAATTGACTAAATGGTCCTGAATGTTTTCCTAAGTGTTAGGAATTAAAAGTGTTACAAAAATATATATATAAGACACTTTACGGAATAATTAAACACTTTAACGGAACGGTACCTAACCGGATTACCAGACATTACCCGGAACACTAAATTTTTGTCAAATGCATTGTTTTATTATTTTTGGCTAGTCATGATCCCCGTACACCATAACACCCCCTAGATATCAACTAACTAACATGTGTAAGTATCTACTTGAAAATTTACTAGTAGTTACCATCTACCATCAAATTGTTACAAATAAGCCCCCCCCCCCATACCTTCTTACGGTCACAAGAGGACCCACAAGATCCACACCATACTTTCTAGATCTCTTAGTATATTTTATTAGATATTATTTGATGTCTTGCTTAAGAATATGAACAAAATATTAGTATGTAAGATTATAAGTATGGCATATCTTCCAAACATCACTTCACAATCTTCACTCTCTCACTCTCATCTCTCTCTCCCTCTCTCGGCCCTCCCTTAACCGCCATCATCACCACCATTCCACCACCCCATTCATCCTTTATCAAGTCCCATTCAAGCTTAAAGGTTGATACAAGGAAGCTTGCAACTTGTGGAGCTTCAAAGGACCTTGTTTCTTACTTTTTCACCATCATTTTTCCATCATCTTCTTCATCTTTTCACTAGAGATTCATCCCTAGCCTTTGTGCTAGTAGTAAGTTCCTTGTTACACTCTTGTTCATCTTGTTTCATAGTTAAAAGTTGTAGTATGATGATTATGTTTAAAACACTAAAGAACAAAAACTAAGAAGATGAACATAAAGCTTTACATGAAGTTTGTATAAAGATAAAATCTGGTTGGATTAGGGTTGGTTAAAGCATGCATGATGTTTGATCGTTGATTTCTTGATAAACCCGTTGTTAGAACATTTGTTGATGCGTTTTAGTAACACTTAAACTCTAAAAAGCATGCTGATTGGCATTTTCAGCCAACTTCAACTGGCTGTAAACAGATCATAATAAATCGAAAAACTAATTTTCTGAAGCCTAAATTATGTATTTTCAAAAAACAGATCCAATGGCACTGGAATCGTAATTTTTCGAGGTGGTTTACTATTTTTAAAGGGCTGTTTTTGGACAGCAGCTAAAGCTGCATTTTTCTGCAGAAAATATGTGTAATGTTTTTAATCATAACTTGAAATATATGTTGAATCAGCTCATGAAATTTGTACAGTGGATGACCACTGATGTCAATGTAATTCTTCCACTGGAATTTCGTAAATCAGACTTACGATGAATTTTAAATAAATTATTCCGTGGACTTCAGTCAGAAAAAGATAAATCTGATTTCAGTCCGGAAAATGTTTTTTTATAAAATATTGGTGATGAATTGGATTCGGAGATTTTTACACAATAATATTTGGATCATTTAAGACCTTCTGTAAAAAGTTGGGAATTTTTGGAACAAGTTAACTATTTTATTAAAATCCTCGAAAACAGCCTAGTTTTGAATGAAAAAGCTGAAACGACATAAGTAGTAATTTGCGTGTCTAAATATCGGGTAGGTTATCTGAGAATAATCTAACATGTTATATGTCAATAAAAGTGTTATGTCCAATGTCGTATGTTTGCTTATGAACGGGAATAGATGGGAAGTTTATATGGGCATGAACCGTTAAAGTGATGCATGTTATGTGGTAGATGCGTGTAGGAACTTTGTGCTTATTTGAAGTCACTAATAAACTAAGTGGCAATCATACTAGGACGTGATTGACCGACCTTGACTGTTAGCTATTTTTGAGAGTCAAACCGAGGTGAGTTCACACTTTCTAAGGCATGGGATTCCCGGTGGTTGGGAATGGGTTAAAGAATTTAAAACAGAACCTACATATCCTCCTTGGGTAGGATATGTACGGCCATCCTCCATAGGTAGGATGCCAATATTAATCCTGCGTATTCTCCTTGGGTAGAATACGTACGTTCGTCCTCCTTGGGTAGGACAACAACCTTAAAACTTACTAGACAAAACTTTATCATTCAGTCTCTCCTTTTATATCGACTTAATCGCCGAGGCCGATGGCGAGCGGGTCATTAGTTAATAGCGCTATTAGGTTTAACAAACCTCACACCGTGTCGTCCGAACGGGCGTGTACTAATGGACTATGGCAAACTGTCAATGATGATAGAACATTGACGTAGGGCACATTATTGTTCGTCAGTTGTCGATATCAGTCTAGTCGTTCACATAGGGAAGTCCCCACTGATTATGGATATGGTTTGGGTAATAAAGAAGGAACTGGTTAATCATACTTTCAACTATGGGGTAACCCCCCACGGCAATTAAGCCAACGGAAGACAAACCATGTTTTCGGAAATAACTTAAAACTAAACAACCAACCGTGAACTCACTCAACTTTGTTGTTGACTCGTTGTTACATGCCTTACAGGTCGCTAGATGCTTATGGAGCTTGCGCGAGGAGGAGGTCGTTATGGGATACGGACTGTTATTTACTTAATTATGTTGTTCAATATGATTGGTGGCTCGATCCTGGTCATGTCACGCCTCCAAGCGGTGGTACTCCGCATGGTGGATTTTGGGGGTGTGACAAGTTTAATTGGGCTGAACCTAAGAAACTAAACTTGCAGCCTTGGAGAATTAGAACATTTTATGTTCTTGATGTAATCTACATCTTGATTTTGGATAACATTCATAACAAGCTTGAAGCACCCTATCAATATGGAATTTGAACACATGTTAATTAGTAAAATTGGAATGATATTTAAATATGAAACACTATTGGTGTTATTTGTGCTTCCATATCCAGTTAATCCAGTTATGAGAATAAGGGTAGATGAAATTGATGATGAGTCATAGATGGAATAAGTTAAAAGAAGATAATAATGAAATTAAATAAAGATAATATTTAGTTTCTTAACTTCATTACATATAATCAAGTTGAATTTAATTATACGAAGGCCATGCTTGATCGTTAACACTTTCATGTTATTTCTATAGATTTGGGCAAGTTGTTTCGTTGAAAACACGTAAAAATTGTAGCGTTGAGGATAATAAAATTTAAGAAGGCCCCATTCTTTTGAGTTTGCTTAGGCCTCCACAAAGGTTGAGCCGGCCCTGTTTGGGGCCTTTTCTGAATATCATTGGAACATATAGTGGCGTTTCCTTTATAAACAAGTATCTAAGTAAGAAAGGAATATAAACAAAGTAAAGAAAAAAGAGGATTACAAGTTGACCTCGAGTTCATGACAAGTATTTTAGCTTCAAAGATGAGATGAGATAATTTAAATCCTTCGTATTCAAGAACAATATGTTGATCAGTTATGTATGTAACGGAAAATATGTATAATTATGTACCTGATAAGCCAGCAATCACACAACAGGGATTGATGTAGACGACATGATTGTGAGATTGGTCGAGTTCCCGTTTAGGTTTACAGTTAATGATGGGATTAAGAGTTATTGAGGAACTCGAGATTATGGAGAGAGAGAGGGACGAATTGTAGTAGGTGATTTTATACGTGTAACCCTCTAATCTGTGTAATTATCTTCTTATACACACCCAAAAGAAGGGTTGAGATCCTGTACAAACAGTGCTAATTATAAGAACCGTAAGAACAAATCTGAACCATTGATAATTTAAATCAAGGATTGATATTGATTATAAATAAAACCCTTATAATTAAAAATTACTACTAACAAATTAGGGGTAATTTTGTAAAATTGCTAGTCATTTGACCATTTTCCATTAAATACAAATTCCACCAAGGTTTTTTAAACTAAAATAACTTTTATATACTTCATTATTTAAAAAAAATATACCATAAAATCAATTATTTTTTTTATCTTTAATATGAGTACCATATTGCTATACCTTTTTTGTATTTATAAAAGTGATTTTTAAAAAAGTTAACAAAATGTGTTTTATAATTGTGCTGATAACGTGCTGATTATGTGTTAATTACAAAATAATACAAACAAACATCAAAAGTAGATATAATCAGCACATCTGGTGTGCTGATAATGGAGAACGATTGAGGATGTTGTGCTAATGTCGTTTATGTTGATAATGGAGAACGATTGAGGACGATGTGCTGATAATGAAGAACAATTAAGGATGTTATGCTAATTATATAGTGTTGTGCTGATTATCTTTTTTGTAATTATTTTTAATTAGTTATAAATAAATATGGTCAAAAGTTCTAAATTACCCCTAAACTAATTTTTTATTGATGGACACTTGTCAATTATGTGTTGGTTCTTACGGTTCTTACAAACTTAAGTGTTTGTATTTGATCTCATGCGGAGGGTTCAAATGAGAAGAAATTCTTTGTAAGAAGAAAAAAGAAGAAATTTCAACAAATAGGAATGCTTCATTAGACTTCATTTAATATTTGTACTTAATGTAACTATAAGGGTATATTAGTAAACTTACATACATTATTAATTGGTAGTTTCATCTTTAATAACTAACTATATTAAATTAGTAACTTATTTTTAAGATATATATATTTTTCACAAAAAGTAAAAATAAAAATTCATTTAAAGTGTAGGATAAATACGAGGCGTGTAGGATAAATTACGAGTTGTGTAGGATAAATTTCAATATGTGTAGGATAAATTTCGAAATGTGTAGGATAACTTTTGATGTGTGTAGGCAAAAATATTTAGTGTGGAGGATTATAGTCTTAATGACTAATTAATTAGTCAAACATAATAATAAATGAGATGAGAAAAAAAACTATTTAATGTTTTACAATTATACCCTTTTATTCTTTTTCTTCTCAATAAAATTTTCTTCTCAAATGAACCTTCCCCTTGATCTCATTCCACCAAAAGAAAACCCTTTATCAGTTAATAGGGATAACATGATTTATCAATAATTACCAACTAATATATAATAAGAATATAAAATATAGTTTAATATTTTTATCTATTGTTATATAAATGATTAATAATAACCATACAATTAAAAATATATTAAATATATTTAATCTTACACACTATGATATACACTAGGTGTCAATTTTCTATGCATTGACAATGTAATTTAATTTAATTTTGTGCACATAATTTCAGAAAAAAAAAACACTATACACAATCACACATGTCCTAATCAGTGAGCAGATCTAGCTTAGTAACTACCACATTGGTGAACCTCAATTCATTTGTAAGAAAATATCTTTAATTTCAGGGTACCTAAAGTCTCTAAGACCACCCGTAACGGTCGTGTTTTTTTCAAAATTTCGCCCCAATCACGCCAGAAATCGCCCCTCGACCCCCCCTCCCCCATGGCGTGTTTGGCCGTGTTTGATCGATTTTTTGGTTTTGGCGTGTTTTAAATCATGCTGTTGGGGCATTTTGTTGGCCAATCAGAAGGTCAGACGAAGAAGAAGAAGGGATGGAGGGTTTGCCGAAATTTTTGGGTTTGGTCGGAATTTTTGGGTTTGGCCGGAGATGTTGCAGGTCAAACTAAGAAGAAGAAGGTCAAACGAAGAAGAAGAAGGGATGGAGGAAATTTAAAAGTTTGCTCAGTTGTCACATTAGGCCCCTTTGGTTTTAAACTTCAATATCTTTAAACTTTAATATTTCAAGTTTCAAAAATGCTATATCAGTGCCTAAAGTTTTGTTTATTAAATGTCTCATTTGGATCTTTTATAAAACTTAAAATTTTGCAATGTAATTTTTTAGTATTGTAATTTTTTTAATTTAATGAAGTATTTTAAGTTTTTAATTTAAAAAAATAAATAATTGTGTAATGATTGGATGTGGCGTTATTGGGCATTATTCCCACTACGTCACTTTTGCAAAAACTCCCAATAATGCCCCCATGCTGACTGGACTGGCACATGACAGAAAACGCCCCAGGGTGGTGGCATTAATTAACAAACGACTTGACATGCCACCTCCGGTCTAATTGAACTTCAATAATAAATACTAAAATAAAGTTGTAATGAATGCCGATAAGTATTCAATTTTGTCATCAACTGTTGCATAACATCATTATGCAATTATGCAACTACACCGAATTGACATGCCACCTCCATTGGTATGCATAAAGCCACATACATAATGAATCAAAGTGAAATGCAAGTCTTTGTACCACAGCTAGGCTCATGAGACGCAACTTTTATTTTAGAACAACAACTCACACATTCATCTAAATTATTCTTAATTATACTTCACAGCCTAAGGGGGGCTTGAACTCTCTACCTCTAAGTAAGGGAGCACCATTTAACACAACAAGATACCATAGCTAAAGTACATTTTTGCACATTAGAACTAGCCAAACGTTTTGTTGCTAACCCTTGAACTCTAAATCTTGTCTCATCTTTTGTTGCATAGTAATATAGATGCGTAAAAAAGATATGTGCATTGCATAGGCATGAAGCAAACGAGTCAACACCAAAGAACCTTTGGGTTTATAAGTAGAAAACTCAACATTTCTTCATGATACTTCTCGGCAACTAGGAGCAAGATATATATATATATATATATATATATATATAAAACTATATATGAAGATAGACAACCAAGAGTGGAACCTCAATTGGTTTCTCACCTCTCACATATGGATTTTGCCATTCTGGAACGTTAAAACGTCGATAGGAACCTAAATTTTGCCACTTTGGAACATTGTCACATAGATTAGAACTTGGATTTTGCCATTATGGAACGCCAATCGAAGGCGGGCGACTTTGAAAACATGGCCCAAAGCCCTAGCATTTTTTTAAAGTAAAAGGGCATCTCTAATATTATTTCCTATCTTTATCGTTTATATTATAGACATGACCATTAACCAATTCGACATTTCAATTCGTTCGACCTTTGGATCGCGTGCATGATTAATTTTTGTAAACCTATGTAGTTTGTCTTAAAGAGAGAGTTTTTATACATTAATTGAGTATCATTCCCTAAATGATGAATTGTGTATTCAATATAAAGCCTATCAAAGATATTAGATTCTTCTATGATGAATTGTGTATTTAATATAATAAAGAAATTAAAAGAAAAGAAAGGGGGTATGCACCAAGAAGCTTGGAAGCTGTCGTCATTGGCTTTATCTGAACAGATATTAAATAATGTAAAAATAAATGGAAATGAATGGTGGTGCATTCCACTATTCCTCGTCACTCCTTCCTTTATTCCTCTATTATTGTCATCATCAATTAAAAATATAATATTTTTTTTAAATTAATAGAGCATGGGCCAATTTAGACCTTGAGTCCACGTCATACCCATGTGTCGTTGTATTTTTATCCATTGAAATATATTCTCTTTCATTATTTATAAAGTTAGGAATATTATTTTATCAACTATAGATATAAGTTAATAATATTTAGGAAAATAACTATTGTTTTGAGTTTGTTATACTTCTATAAACGTACTAAACAAAATTCTCACGTAGTCATTTATTTACTTTTATAAGTGTATTTGACTGTTTTATAAATATATATTTGTGTCCGTCCGACCAACCAAAACGGTTTTGACATTTTAAACAATCTTTTAACTATTAGTTTGTGTTAATTCTTTTAAAATGAGATTAATGTTTCATTAGTGTAATACATATACATAATTGCATCTTATAAAAGAAAAACAAATAAATTAAGAGTTAAACTCTGGATTCAATTTTCATATTCAGATCCAAGTTCTAAATTGTCGATCATATCAAATTATCAATAAACCGTTGAAATGCCAAAACCATTGTGGTTTGAACCCGTGGACCTTCAAACCAATTAAACCGACTAATTTGCTTAAAAATAAACGGATTTGATTGTTTTAACTTTTAATGGTCTACAAACGCCTAACTAAATTGAATCATTTTTTTGAGGGGAGGCAAATTATATTTTTGGGAAAAGATAAATTATATTGTCTAGGAAAAGATAAATATACTATCTATAAACTTCTATTATATTTTACTAGATGTAAAACACGTGTAGTTTTTAGAAATTTTACATGTCACATTTTATTAAACAACGAATCACCATGACATAACATGTTACCAAAAACCGAAACAATATATATCATATTTACACTAAACTTGACACCATGACATAACATGTCATCAAAAACCGTAAATAACTAACGAAAACAACATATATCATATTTACACTAAACTCATTTTCCTCTATCATATTTATACATTAAAACGATCTTAAATTAATATATATATATATATATATATATATATATATATAGATGGAGGTTCATTTGAAAAGAAAATTATTGAAAGAAGAAAAAGAAGAAAGGACATATTGATAAAATACTAATTCATTTATAACTTATCTCATTAATTTTTCTCACTTTAATTAATTAGTCAACTAATCATTAATTATCCTACATATAATCTACAAAACCTACACATATCAAAATTTTCCTACATATACCTTACACATTATAGAATTTTATCCCACACACGTCGAAATTATCCTACACACCTCGAAATATATCCTACACAACTCGTAATTTATCTTACACACCACCTTTTAATTTATTTTACACTTTAAATTAAGTTGTTTTTTTAATTTGAAAAGCTATATATTTTGAAAAGGAGTTACAAATTTAAGTTAGTTAGTTATTTATTAAAGGGGAATATTACAATTTAATGATCTATGTAAAGTTTACCAATATACCCTTATATTAAAATTAAATGCAAATATTAAATGAAGTAATTTAAGTATTCTTATTGGTTGAAACTTCTTCTTTCTTCTTCTTACAAAAAAAGTTCTTGTCATTTGAACTCTCCAATATATATATATATTCAGACCTATAAAGATAATCCATATTTATTTTTAATTATATATGATTAAAGCGATCTTATATAAAAAAAAATATTGAGACCTCTTATATCTAAAAACAGAATATTGAGACCTATAAACAAGTCCATTTTATTTTTAGTTATATATGATTAAAGCGATCTTATATAAAAAATATTGTGACCTATAAAGAAATCCATTTTTATTTTTGAATATAAAACTATCTTTTCGTATAAAAATATAAAGTAGTCTAAAGATATCATACATGAAGAAATATTAATGCTTTCATGATATAATAATATACAAATCTTTAAATAATAAAAAGGCAGAAAAGGAGACTAGTAAGCAACCAATAAATTATTTGAGGGCCTTTTTGAAGCCAAGTATATTGTATATATAAATATACTATAGAGCTGTATAAATATGGCTCTTCCAACTCACCAATAGCCGTCTTCTACATGTCCCTAAACCTAAAAATAAATGTACAAAGTTTGGTCCCTAACCTTCTTAACCTAGCGTAGGGAAGTATATTGTTATAATTTGATTTTCCTAAGTCAATATTTTTAATAAAGTTTAGAATATTAACAATATATTATTTATTTATACATAAAAAGAACTAGTATTAAGCCCCCCCGTGTTGCGGCGGAGGCGTAAAACCATGCCAAGTAACACCAATGTCATACCACTGTCAGCGACCACAATACTGGAAAAGCTCGTAAAAAAAAAGAAAAAAAAAGGAAAAAAAACCAAACAAAAAGCAAACAAAAAATCGTTGAAACACACTCTCGTTACGGCGTGTTACTGCAAAGAAATTAGTCCGAAACGTAAAATATAGAAAAAATAACTAAGTTGATATAGCGTCGCGACGAACATGTCAAACCGGAATAAATACAAAACTTGTGGCGGGCATGTCAAACGAGAAAAAATAGACAAAAAAACGTTGAATCTCACTCGCACGTTGCGGCGTATTAACTCACAAAATGTAGAACGAAACGTAAAACAAAAAACTTGCGAAAGATGAAAAGTATGGGAGTCCAACGTTGAAAATAAAAAAGTATTTGGATTAAAATGCAAAAAAAAGGCTTTAGGTTAAAAGTAAAAATATAAAAAAAAAAGTTAAATTGTTAAAGATAAGAAGAAATTAGTTAGAAGTGAAAAATCATTTTTTTAAACCCCTTAAACATAGGGTACAATGTTATGAAGCACAAAAATTATAAATTAATAGTATGGAAAATAAAAGTTCGGTTACATTTTTATACTTAATAAATCTGTTTTCTTTTTCTTCATATTTTACGGTAATATCATTAAATATTCAAAAATATGAAATAATACCTAAGTACTTGTTCTTATGTTCAAGTAAATCCATATATCCGAAATTTTATTGGATATTAGTATACATATATTAATAATATTATTAATTAATATGTAGTAAGTTGAATGAGAAAATGTCATGTGTCGTTAATTAGAGTTATTAATATTTAGATTTAGATCGGATACAACCATGCATAGAATAAGTATAATGTACAAAAACCCTTATCCTACGTTATCGTACGCGACAGACTTTAAAACTTGCGTAATTATGTTCCATGCGTTATTATCAGCAGGGTTTGACAAAATGTACATGCGTAATAATGTTCCAATGCGTGATTAGGTCAAAAAAAAAGCTCTCATGCGTTATTTTTGAGTCCAATGCGTGATTAGTGCCTGATCGTACGGTTACGGCCGTCGCGTACGTTTTGTAGGATAAGCCCTAATGTATGTTAACCGCACTCACCATGCATATATTTCATGATAATTTATAATCACATCATAATAATCTAGATTATTGTATATTATTGTGAGTATAAGTTGATATGACAAATGATACTTATCTAATAATTTATGATCGCATCATCTTTATCAACCTTATGCGTTTGGCTCTTTGAAAATTTTGTAAACCAATATTATTGGATTTAGTTTGAATTGAGAATACGGGTATGTTTGGCAAAAGTAGCTGGTGGCTGAGTGCTGGAAGCTGATAGCTGGTGGCTGGAAGTTGGTAGTTGGTAACTGTAACTGGTAGCTAGTAGCAATAGTTTTTTAGATATATTTGGTGTTTGACAGAGTAGCTGAAGCTTTTAATAAAATGTATAAAATGACCAAAATGAACATAATTAAAAATTTAAAAAGTTTGTGTATTAAAAAGTTCATTATTTTTAAAGGTTGAGATAATCTTTTTTCCCCTAAAAGCTTGTAGCTCATTCTAAACGCTACTAGTATGAGCGTTCAACCAAAAACTTCAAGCTCCTAACCTAGAAGCTTCAAGCTCCTTCAACCAAACAAAACTTTTAATTAAGTAGGAGTTTTTTTCTTAAAAGCTTAAAGTTAGAATCTCCTAAAAGCTTCATGCCAAACATACCCTACTCCTATTAACATTTGAAACATGTGCTTGAATCATAGTGGGCAAAAAAACACACACAAAAAAAAAAATTGATAATATAGGGTAAGGATAGTGTAAAAAGGGCCTAAAGTGTGAGAAGTGTATTATAACACTATATATAATACTATATAACACCATATAAACACCGTATAACAATATGTAACACCATATAATACCATATAACACTATGTAACACTATATATCATTGTATAACAAATATAACACTATACATTTATCATAGACATGCTATCAGACAACCTATAGTGTTATATTTGTTATATAATGATATAGAGTGTTACAAAGTGTTATATGATATTATATGGTGTTACATATTGTTATACGGTGTTTATATGGTGTTATATAGTATTATATATAGTGTTATAATACACTTCTCACACATAAAGTGTATCAATTACACATTAACATTTGTATGACAAATGGCGTGGTTATTAAAGGCGAAGAACCCCCCCCCCCCCCCCCCCCCCCCGGGGATGGGGTTTAGGATGGTTTGGTATCAAATGGATTATCCGTTTAAATAAAGTGGAATGTTATGCTGTAATTTCTTTGCCCTTTGCCCGTTTGGGTCGGGGGTTTTGTTCCTTGTTTGGCCTTTTGCCCGTTTGGGTCGGAGATTTGTTTTAATGAAGTTTAATTTTCAAAAAAAAAATAATAAAGTGGAATGGGATTTTGGTTCATTAACCGATTTGAGTTCAAAGAATGGAAAGTTAGGGGAAATTAGATGCACTCCCTCGTTGGTTCAAAGAAAGGAGCGTTCAAATTTTTGGTTCATAAACCCAATTTTGGAACACCCCTTATAATTCTACTTCATTTTGGATTATTTGATTCAAAATAAGGTGACACTCTCTCATTGCTAGATTACTTTTGGATTATGTTGGTTCACATAGAGTGCCCCCTTCACCCTAATAACTTAATAAATTGCTAGTCGAACCGAGGTCACCATCCAATAAATAAGATGAGCTAGTAGATTTAAAAAAGTGAATTCATAACAAAACAATTTTTTAAGGTTGTGATGACGGGGGTAGCCCAAGACTAAATAAAATGACTAAATATGTAAACGTTCAAAGGGTTAAATGGTTCAATGGTTGAAAAGCTGTGAGGTGGGGAAAAACAATGCGGAAAGAGTGGCCAGTCACATCCAGGGATTCCTTCACCAACCCACAGCCGCAAAAGCAATGCAGGTCTGCAGAGCACACGCTATTATCCAGGGGTCAAAAGGTTTCAATCCCCGAAAGGGCAAGCCCCTCGCTGCAAGCAAGGTCGCTAGTCAAATGAATGCCTCTTTGGGAGATGTCTTCTCCTATATAAGTGACACTTCATTTACTGAGTTGGGACATTCTTGGCCAGGCCTGTTTCCTTAAACTCTGGTCATTCACATCAAGTACTTGCTCTATGCGAGATACTTACTTTCACATCCAACACACACACACATTCCGTTTGCTCCCACATCCGAATCTGAACATACTTCAGAGGAGGATCTTCAGCAAACAACAACAATTAACTAGTGAACCTCCTTCCACGTCTTGCAAACGTGGGGGGACCCCACGACCTGCGTTAGGCAAAGTTGAACCCTCCAACCCTTTTGCCTAACCAGCCCAGCTACCATCCTTGGTCTCTTATTTGTTGCATCAACAAGTTGGCGCCCACCGTGGGGCCACGCCGCTATTTCTCCTCAAAAAGACCTAGTAGTGTAGCTCTCTTCACTTAAAATCGCCATGTCTGAAAGTGGATCCCCGGGTGAAGTAAATCAGGTTCCAAACACTTCAACCCCGGGTAGTAGCCAAGCTCACGTGGCTATACCAACTTCTTTCTCAACTCCGGGGAGCACACCCGAGTTCCTCACCTTCAACACACCAACTCCGTCCAGATCCGGAGTTCCTTCTCCCAATATCGGTGTCTCAGACGCCCCAGCACGTGTTGAACTTACCCCCAAGGGAGTTGCCAACAATTTCCTGGAATTGAGGTCTCTTCTCAACCAGCATGTGAATAGAGAAAGAGAAAAGGGGGTGAGGATCCGCTTAGATTATGACGAGCCAGAACCAACGTTGTCCCCCGGACCACCTCCCCTTCCTTTTACAACTAGAAATGAGGCTGGTCCCAGTAATCCTCCAAACCCTCACCCATATCTATCCACGATGACGAATCCCACAGTGCATCCCATCTTCTCTTCCCAACCGATTACTAGTGGTGCTCCTTTGGGACATGAGCTAACTTTTGACCAGCTCCTACAGTCCCCAGTAACAAGCTTTCCAGCATCTACAACAACCACGTGGGAGCAAGCCCTATCAGTGCTCCCCTTGGCACGAAGTGCTGTTATGAGTACTCCCTTTGGAGTAAGCTGCTCGGTCGCACCAGGGAGCCTTCAAGGCTTCAACCTCATGCCCTCAATGATGACTCAGATGATGGCCAACTTCCCGTGGCAACACTTTATTAATCAGGTGCTAGCCACTCAGGGAAACAACGGCAACGGCAACAATGTGGATGCAAGGGCTGAAGAAGACTTGGCTAAACCATATAAGCCAAGTAACCTTTCATGGTTTTCACAGCAAATAGCTGATTATGATTTTCAAACAAAAATCAAGATGCCTCCTCACATTAAAACGTACGATGGGACTGAAGATCCTGAGGATCATCTTCAGATCTTTACCGGTGCAGCAAGGATAGAAAAGTGGTCAAACGCTGAATGTCGTCTAATGTTCATGCAAACCCTTGTTGGATCAGCTAGGATCTGGTTCAACGACTTACCTGCACGAAGCGTTCGAAGCTTCGACGACCTCATCAAGGGTTTTTTAGCCAATTTCTCCCAACAAAGACGATATCTCAAAGACGCGACAGTAATCTTCCAGATAAAACAACGTGATGATGAAAGTCTTCGAGCATTCATTGAACGATACAAGAAGGAAGGTCTAACTTATGTAGGGGCGGATGAGAAAATGAGGGTAGCCGGTTTCATGAACGCTATCACCTCAAAATATCTCACAAGAGATTTCAACAAATCTCTGCCCAAAACCTTGGAAGAAGCTCTCGAGAGAGCAGAAGCCCACATCCGGGGAGAGGAGGCAGTAGACATTAAAGAGCAAAGGAAAAGAGGGTCCAGTTGGCGGGACAGCAGCCCAGCCAGAAAAAGAGGGAATTTTAACTCCTATGACAGACGTCAAAAGGGTTCAGACCATCGAAGTCCTGAAGGTCGGAACCCCCCAACCAGAGAAAAAGGCATGAGTTTCACACCCCTCACAAAAACTCCTCAAGAGATCCTTGCAACGGAAGAAGTCAAGCAAAACTTTCGACCTCCTAGGCCTCTCCCCAAAAGCAGAAAAAATGAGAACTCTACACAATATTGTGAGTTTCACGAAGAAAAAGGTCACCACACCAATGATTGCTTCCAACTCAAGAAAAGAATTGAAGAAGCTGTTAAGTCCGGAGAACTCGCTCATTTGGTAAAGGGAGTCCGGGACAAAATGGCTGAAGGAAAAGGCAAGGAAGTCAATATGGTGGATTTTGATGGAAAGGTTCCTCATAAAAGACAGCGGTTGGAAGCTTGGGAGCTTCAGTGTGTTTGCTTCCCCCCAACGAAGAAAAACTCCCTCTCTAGCCCTCTTGTGGTAGAAGCTACCGTGGGAATATTGCAAACATGTAGGGCATACATAGACACTGGGGCAGCCACTGAAATCATGTTCGAGAAATTCTTCAACCGCTTGAGTGATGAAGAACGATAAAGGCTTCAACCCTCTGGAACCTCTATAAAAGGTATCGCCGATATACCCCTCAAGCCTTTAGGGCAACTAACACTTAATGTTCGTTTCAGCGAAGGTCTGAAAGAAAGGACCCAACCACTCACCTTTGTGGTTATCAACATCCCCTCAAGCTATGACGTAATCATTGGAAGACCAGGGCAGTGTGCATTCTACATGGCCGTGTCTGTTGGCCATGGCACAGTCAAATTTCCTACCGAGAGGGGCATAACAACCCTTCAACCCTCTCAAGAAGCTTACATGGTTGAGGGTGAAAGCTCCAACGGTGAAAAAGACAGGCAAAGGTTGGTCATAAACCCTAAGTACCCTGAACAAAGAATAAGGGTCAACCCAAGCCTTTCTCAAGAGACCCTTTCGTATCTCGAAAAGCTACTAACACATTACAACGATATCTTCGCTTGGTGTCCAGAAGATATGACAGGAATCCCTCGGAACATTGCTGAGCATGAGTTAAGAATACCATCGGATGTCAAACCTGTGGTCCAAAAGAAAAGAAGCCTAGCACCTGAAAGAAGTCTGGCAGCCTGCCAAGAGGTTGAAAAGCTTGTGTCAGCTGGCATTCTCCGAGAAGTCAAGTACCAATCATGGGTTGCAAACCCGGTTATGGTCAAGAAACCTGACAACTCTTGGAGGATGTGCATAGATTTCAAGGATCTTAACAAGGCTTGTCCTAAGGATTGCTATCCACTACCGGAAATTGATCTCAAGGTCGACTCCCTCACCGGTTACTCGTTTAAATGCTTTCTTGATGCATACAAAGGTTACCACCAAATCCTCATGAAGGAAGAGGATGAGGAAAAAACAGCCTTTCACACGGACAAAGGGATCTTTTGTTATCAAAAGATGCCTTTTGGCCTCAAAAATGCCGGTGCAACCTACCAACGACTCGTTGACAAAGCCTTTGCAAGCCAAATTGGTAAAAACATGGAGGCATATGTCGATGACTTGGTGATCAAAAGCAAGACGGAGTATCAAATGCTCGACGACATTCAAGAAACTTTCAATAATCTCAGAAAGGTTAACATGAAGCTTAACCCGGAAAAATGCTCATTTGGGTTTGAAGAAGGAAAGTTCTTAGGTCATATTGTTGGGAAACAAAGCATCAAGGCTAACCCAAACAAAGTAAAAGCTGTTCTTGAAACCAAACCACCAAAAACCAAGAAGGAGGTTGAAAGCTTAAACGGGAAGCTTGCGGCCTTGAAGCGTTTTACCTCAAAGTTGGCCAAAAGATCTCAGCCCTTCTACAAAACGCTCAAGAACTGCTTAGATAAGAAGGATTTCAAATGGACTGAGGAAGCTGAAGAAGCTTTCAACCAAATGAAGCAACATTTAGCTTCCTTACCAGATATTGCGGTACCTGAAGCTGGGGAGTTAATATCGGTGTACCTTTCAGTTGCTGACGAGGCCATCAGTGCAGTCCTCACCATTGAGCGGGACAAGGCTCAGGTACCCGTTTATTTTTCAGCAAAACTTTAGAATTGGCTGAAACGAAATATCCTCCCCTTGAAAAACTTGCCCTAGCCCTAGTTCAAACAGCTAGAAGGCTTCGAAGGTATTTCCAAGCACACCCTATACAAGTGGTCACCAACCAACCTATTAAGAGTGTGCTTGAAAGGCCTGAAAACTCGGGACGACTAGCCAAATGGGCCATAGAACTAGGTGAGCATAACATCACCTATGTCCCAAGAAAAGCTATCAAGGCCCAAGTCTTGGCTGATTTCATTGTGGAAGTCCCAATCCAAGCAATCACTGAAATAAACACTACCACCACTGAACCTTCCAACCCTGAAGCCTGGAAGCTTTTTACCGATGACGCTTCAAGCGTTGGAGGGTCAGGGGCTGGGCTAATTTTAATCAACCCAGAAGGGTTGGAATTCACATATGCTCTCCGTTTTGATTTTCAGACCACCAATAACGAGGCTGAATACGAGGCACTAATAGCTGGCTTAAGGCTAGCTAAAGAAATGAAGGTTGAAAAGCTTGAAGTGTTCACAGATTCGTTGCTGGTCTCAAGCCAAGTAAATGATAGCTACATAGCTAAAGAGCTCAACATGAAAAAATACAGAGAAAAATCCAAGGAGCTGATAAGTACCTTCCAAGCATGCAACATCAAACAGATCCCCAGATCTCAAAACAAAAAGGCTGATGCCCTAAGTAAGCTTGCATCTCTCACTTTCGCCCACCTTACCAAGAAGGTGCTGGTAGAAGTATTGAAGGCCCCATCAATTGATGAATTGGAGGTTCAAGACGTAGTTACCGAGGAAGATCCAAACTGGATGACTCCCATCAAAAAGTTCCTTAAAAATGGTGAATTACCCAATGATCAGGTAGAAGCTAAAAGGGTTGAAATCAAGGCAAGGCAATATGTATTACAAGGAGAAACCCTTTACAAAAAGGGTTACCTTGCTCCCTCGCTAAGATGTGTCGGTCCTGAGCAAAGTAAGTATTTGATCAAAGAAATTCACGAAGGTATATGCGGAGCTCACTTTGGAGCTAGGTCGGTGGTTGCAAAGCTCATGAAACTCGGGTATTTCTGGCCCTCAATGCACCGTGATACAGCTGAACAGTTACGGAAATGTGATGCTTGTCAGATTCATGCACCAATCCCAAAAAGTCCCAAGCATGACTTGGTCCCGATAACCTCGGCATGGCCATTCCATAAATGGGGAATGGACATTGTTGGTCCATTTCCCCCAAGCAAAGGAGGAGTGAAATTCCTGCTGGTGGCAATAGATTATTTCACTAAGTGGCCCGAGGTCAAACCACTTGCTAAGATCACGGGAAAACAGGTTATTGACTTTGTTTGGGAGAACATCATTTGCCGTTAAGGATTGCCGGGAATACTTGTCACTGATAACGGAAGGCAATTTGCTGAGAAGCCTTTCAGCGTTTGGTGCAAAGAATACAGAATAGACCAGGTTTTTGCTCAGTGGCTTATCCGCAATCAAACGGTCAAGTTGAAAGGACGAATAGAAGCATAGTGGAAGGTATTAAGACAAGATTGGGAAGATACGAAAGCAACTGGCTTGAAGAATTGCCTAGTGTCCTATGGGCAATTAGAACAACCGAAAAAACAAGCCATAAGAAAACACCCTATAGCTTGGTATTTGGGTCCGAGGCTGTGATCCCCGCTGAAATAGGAGTTGTAACCCAGCGAATCGTCAACATGGATCCCGAAACAAACCAAAAAGAGACCATGTTGAATTTACAACTCCTAGAGGAAGCACGAGATCAAGCTGCAATCCAAGAAGCCAAATACAAGCAACAAATGGAAGCCTACTACAACAAGAAAGTCAAGAATGAACGATTCAAGCCAGGAGACCTGGTCCTCAGAAACAATGAAGCTAGCAAAAAGGAAAATCAAGGAAAGCTTGGCCCAAAATTGGAGGGTCCATATACCATCCTCGAAGCACACAAGGGTGGATCCTACAAGCTAGCAGATTCAGAAGGCAAAAGGCTTCCAAGGCATTGGAATGGCAAAACCCTGAAAAGGTTCCATGTTTAGACAGGAAAGTTTGGTTTGTATCAAAATGTATTTCGAACAACACTATGAATACCTTTTGTAAAAAGCAAGTATTGCTTGAATGAATGAAGTTGTTTTATCAAACTTGTCTTTCTATCCTAAGATCAGGTTGAGAACCTAGCAAAAAACTCCATGGCAAGGGCCATGTAAGGGGATGAGCTCCCAGGCCACATCGCTCAATAGGTTCAAGGGTTGAATGAACCTATATAAGGGGTGAGTTCCTAAATCAATACAACTCCATGAGACTTGTCAAGAAAAAATAAAATT
Source organism: Helianthus tuberosus (assembly GCA_030545235.1). NCBI lineage: Eukaryota > Viridiplantae > Streptophyta > Magnoliopsida > Asterales > Asteraceae > Helianthus > Helianthus tuberosus. Next base: position 57,803,062 of record CM060373.1, read on the forward strand.
GTCTCATAAACAGGTTTGAACAACCTACACCAAATGTTCCCTAAGCCTTAAAATATAATCAACAAATAGGCTTATAAAGTCCAGTACAAGGAAATGATAAAAAGGATAGGTGCCATGTCTTCTTGTTAAAAATACCAAGGCTAAGTGACTGCAGCACTGAACCCTTTAAGGTATAAAAAACATAAGGGCAGCACAAACTCGACAAAGACAAAGTTACAAAAAGACAAAGAAAATCTAAAAGAACAATACAACTTAGACAAAAAATTATAAAGATACAAACCAGGTCAGATCACAAAACTAAAAAGCCTTCAAGGCTTCAAGCCGTCAGGGTAACAACTCGAAACCTCAAAGGCTTCAACCTACTAACAGACAGCCAAAAGGCTTGGAAGGTTAAAGCCAAACAAACTGCCTTAACGAAACAGGCACAAGTAAAAAAACATAACAAAAAGAAAATAGCTAAACATCATACCATATCAAAGAAAGCCCTAAAAGACTTTCAAGCACAAGTTAGGGCAAGTCCTAGTAACTTGCAAGTTTAACTATTGTTCAAACGGCCATACATGCCTTAAACACAACCAACAGGAACCTTAAGGGTTCCTGAAAACCTAATATTGTTCAAGTTAACATTACAAACCATAAATTGTTTTTAGTGCTAAGAAAGCTACGAATTAAGCATCAGCAGAGGACTTGGAAACCCCGGAACCTTCACCTTTGGCCTTTTTTGCTTTCTTCTGCTTCTTAGCCTTCACACCTCCATCACCACCTACCGCTGAAGCCTCCAAGCTTGCATCCTTTGGAGCATCCGGTTGACCCGAAAGGGTGTCATCACTATCTCCCGAGTAGGATCTCTTCCTTGAAAGAGAACCCAAAATTTCAGCACAGACCTTTTCATTTAGGCCCTCCGGCTTCAAATCCTGCAACACAGCAAGAGGCTTACCAAAACAAGCAGAAACTTGATGGATGTAAGGATAGGTCAGCTTCTCCATTTGCTCAACGGAGCCTTTGAAAACATCAGAAGCCTCGGGACGAAACATAGGTGACTTCTCCAAAGGATGGCCGGATTCATTAAGCTTATAACCAGCAATAAGGCCTTGGTGTTTCCCCAGGTTGAGCAGTTTAGTATAAACTTCACCAAGGGCAGAATTGAACTCCTTGGAATGTAGAAGGCAAGTAACAACCTACTGGAAACCTTGCTCAATTAACCACTGATTGTCAGCAGTAGAACGAGCAACTGAAGCTTTCAACCCCTCCTTCTCCTTACCAAAAGCCTGCTGTTGAACAAATAAAGCTTCCCGATCAGCCTTAAGCTTCAACCGATCAGCCTCAAAGCTCTTTTTCAAATCACTCATCTCAATCTCATGCATCTTTTTCAAATCACTAACCTTCTTGTCCCACGCTGCTTCCTTCTCGGCAAACCCAGCTATCTCCTTTTTCATCACAGCAATTGAAGATTTCATCTTATCTTTCTTCTTGGAAAAATCTTCATATTCTTGCATCCTCTGACGAAAACGAGCAACCCCTTGAGGAAGCATAGCAGCAAGGTTACAAGTGCTCAAAATCATGCGAGACAACATCAAATCATCATCCATCCCAGCAATGGTCTTGTGAACTGAAGGAGGAGCAATGTGACTCAGAGCATCCTCACAAACAGCAGCATCCTTAAAGCTGTCATCATTTTTCACCAACCAATTAGGTACATAAACCCCTTCCGGATCCAACCCTTCAACGTCCCTGCTTGAAAAACCTTGAACAGGAGTAGCAACAACCTTTTTGCCCGAAACCTTCTTACCATGAACAACCAATTCCTTCTCTTTCTCAGCACCCGCCTCACCACCTTGATCTTCCGAAACTTCAATATCATCACTCAAATCCACTGGTTCAGTAGAAGTGGATTGAGGACCAGCCTTCAGCAACCGACGGGAAGATCGACGAGTAGAGGACTTGGGAGCATGGGACTTAGAGAAACCTTTGACATTGGAAGTGCTAATATAACCTGAGCCCTCAAACCTTTGCTCAACAGTCCTAACCACAACATTCTCACCAGGAACAGACGGAGCATCCCCAAATACAACATCAAAAGTGTCGTCACTCTTAATAAAATCCAAAGCAGACATAACCGCAAATAACAAAACAAAAATGCATAAGACATAAGTCAAGAAAATGGCAAAGAGGGCAAAAAAGAAAAATGCATACCCATGCCACTCCTCATAAGAACCGGATCCCGATCGACATTTCCCCAAATTTTACTAACCCCTAAAAGAACTAGTAAATGTTCAGGAAAGGGACGAACCCTCGAAGGGCATTCCCGGATGGCTTTAAGAAAAACATCATTCAACTCAGATTCAGAAGGCTCCGGATCATTAAGAACGGCATCCGGTTGCCTCCACACCATCTTGAATGGGACAATAGTATCGGAAACCCAGAAAAAGCGATCCTTCCAAATCCCAAGTGTTGTAACCATAGACGAAATAAGGCAGGAATCAACCTTGGATGTTTCAAAGGTGAACCAATCGCCATTTTTGGCCAAACGAAAAAACCGGCGGAAAAGTAACAATGAGGGATCATACCCAAGGGCACGACACAAAACCTCAAAATGTAAAACCCTAGCCATACCCTTCGGATGAACTTGCCCAAAGGAAACCCAATAATATTCTAACAAATTCAAAACAAAGAAAGAAAAGGGATAACGAAGATTCGAAAACTCAAAGTGACGGCAGTAAAGAGCAATCGAACCAGGGGACGGTTTATCAACAGGAACATCACAAGCAGGAGCAGTTGGGTTAAACTTTTTATCAATACCATATTCCATACAAAATAAGTCTACCTCCTTTTGTGTTAATCGGGAGAAGGATTTTGCTAAATCCTTACGAGCACCCATTTTTGAAAATATGAAGAATGTAAGATGCAAAGGAAACCGAAACTAACCTTAGGAGAGGAAGGAAATGGCAGAGAAAAACTTGATGGAATTATGTAGAAAGTGAATAAGAAATGCAGATATAAAAGAAAATACCCTAAAATAGGGGTAATAATGACAAACAGTAACTTCTGCAAAACCGCCACCCTATGAACTGCCATACATCAATCAAATCGGTTGTCAGTTATTTAAAATTCAAATAACTACCTACAACCCTTCAAGCCTTCAAGCAACGAACCCTTGAAACCTTTAGGCAATAAAATACACACATAAAAAGTAAGAAGTCTTTGAGCTCATTACCCAAAAACCTCTGACTTGGGGGGCTGATGACGGGGGTAGCCCAAGACTAAACAAAATGACTAAATATGTAAACGCTCAAAGGGTTAAATGGTTCAATGGTTGAAAAGCTGTGAGGTGGGGAAAAGCAATGCGGAAACAGTGGCCAGTCACATCCTGGGATTGCTTCACCAACCCACAGCCGCAAAAGCAATGCAGGTCTGCAGAGCACACGCTATTATCCAGGGGTCAAAAAGGCTTCAACCCCCGAAAGGGCAAGCCCCTCGCTGCAAGCAAGGTCGCTAGTCAAATGAATGCCTCTTTGGGAGATGTCTTCTCCTATATAAGTGACACTTCATTTACTGAGTTGGGACATTCTTGGCCAGGCCTGTTTCCTTAAACTCTGGTCATTCACATCAAGTACTTGCTCTATGGGAGATACTTACTTTCACATCCAACACACACACATTCCGTTTGCTCCCACATCCGAATCTGAACATACTTCAGAGGAGGATCTTCAGCAAACAACAACAATTAACTAGTGAACCTCCTTCCACGTCTTGCAAACGTGGGGGTACCCTACGACCTGCGTTAGGCAAAGTTGAACCCTCCAACCCTTTTGCCTAACCAGCCCAGCTACCATCCTTGGTCTCTTATTTGTTGCATCAACAGGTTGCAAGTTATGTTGTGTGGCTTCTTGCATCAATTACCAATGTTGGAGAACTCGCTAGTCGCTAGTCGGTCGTTGAGGTGGGGACTAGCGACTACTCGGGATTAATCGGATCGGGTTTTTTATATGTAATTTTCAGTTTTATGTATACATATACACATTTTTATAGGTAAATATTTTAAGTAGCTAGGTTTTTAACTATTACTCAACTCATTTTTTTCAGTATACAAAATAATTGTTGGAATCCACATGGGTTGGTGGGAATTTGACCGGAATTTAGAGGTTTTAGCCAGAAAATACGGGTTTTTTTGCCGAAATCTGGCCGGAATCACCGATTTTTGGCCGACCGACTAGGCGCGATTTTTACAACACCGTCAATTACCATATTCTTCGTAATAGTGTTCAAACTCTATGCTCCGTTATTTATAATCTCATGTGTTACTTATCATCACGTGTAAGTTCTAACTTATAATAATAATGCAATTATTTGGAATTTGGCATGTTGGTCACATATGATAATTATTGTTTACTTCTAGTAACACATCATATTTTTGAAACATGCACTAAAGTTGTGGATTTATGAATAACTCATATTAAATAACCTTTAATTATTGATAGTAAGTGAGAATGGCGTAACTCAAGATAAGAAACTAATATGGATTAAACCATCGAAGTATATGCCAATATCAATGCTTACAAAAATTATTAATATCATTAGGAGCCAATCGATGCTTACAACAATTATTAATATCATTAGGAGCTAATTTGGGATGTGAAGGACATGTGTATCGATAACCGTCTAAAAAGAAACGCTCACTAAGAACCATCACCAATAAGGAATGCTAAATTCATAACTGCTCATTGGGAGGTCTCAGAATCAGGACTGGCATATCATGTCAGAAACGACACGATGACCTGAGGGGTAGACATGAACACGACACGCTATCTTATCATGTCATTTTTTTTACAAACACGAACCGGTTTATGATTGAGGATTGTGAATGTGATTGTGAGATGCAGGCATGCTGCTGACAGAGACTAAGAGAGGGAGAATGTGATATGCGATCTCAAAATTATAGGTTTCAATTGTGTATGTCAGTATAAACCCCACCCACATCTAGAGATGGGCATAATACCCGGTTCCAAACCCGAACCCGTAGAACCGACCCGGAACCGGTTCCAGTTCGTACCCGATACATAGGAGAATCAGGTCCAGGTTCAAAAAACCCGGAGGTTCCTACCCGGTTCCATTTTTTCTCATAATAAATGGGTAGTACCCGGTTCTGAACCTTACCCGGTTTATACCCGTACCCGGTTCCTCTCCTATACCCGGTTCTAACAGTACTCGGTTCCTCCAGTATACTCGGTATTATGTTACCGTTAGAACCGGTTCTATCCGTTGCAAGCTCATTAAATGCATTAAATGCCTAATATATCCGTTGGAACCGGTTTCTATCCGTTGGAACCGGTTACTAGCCATTGGACCCGGTTACTAGCCGTTAGAACCGATTCCTATATATTGTTTTCAAATTTCAATTGTTTAACTCACCAATCCTCTTATTCTTCTTATATCATTTTCTTCTAATTCTTCTAATACTTTTCTACAATGGCTTCAAAGACCTCTAAAACCACAAATTCCCCATCCATCAATAATGTTCCTACAAGTCAAACCGCTCCATATGTTGTTGGAACATTATCACATAATCACAATGCGGAAGTATGGTGCAATTGGGACTTGGTCGAAATGAGTGAGGGTTCGCAAAAGGCCCAATGTAAACATCGTGGCGCCTTGTTAAGCAAGGACTCTAACTCGACTTTAGCGAAGCATGCTAAAAAGTTTTGTAAAGCTTTAAAAGATTTGACACCCGGTCAAGTTCAACTCTCAAAAGATGGTACAATATTTCGCTATGAACAAAAGATAGCTCGTGATAAGATGGCGAAGTTGGTGATTCAAAAAGCCTTGCCGTTTGGACACTTCGACGACCCCGATCTTACTAAGCTTATTAGGGAAACGCTTCAACCTCGCTACAAACATGTAAGTCGTCGTACTTTAAAACGCCATTGTTTAAATTTATGGGAAAATGCAAGAAAAGATTTAATCGTTTTTTTTTTAAATTTAAAAACTAGTGTAAACTTAACTAGTGATGTGTTCGGTGTGTTTCTTTAGAGTGGAGTTGGCGGCCGCTTTCATAAACTTTCCACAACCCTTGCACCTAGCCATTTCATGGTTGTCGGTCATCAAACACAAGTCGAAGTGCTTCCAAATAGTCGGGTTTCTTTTGGTTTCCAAAACCATCACAACTTCTTCGTTGCATGCCATCCTCTCTTCGTTTGTTGAGTTTTTGGAGAAGTAAACTAGTAATTGAAGGTGTAATGAAGAAGTTTGGGGTAATAATGTGAGTGAAGGGTGAAAATTTGGGGTTTTATAGGAAAAAAACAATTTTTTAATTTACAATCGGTTTCCAACGGTCATATATCCGTTGGAACCGGTTCCCAACAGTGTTATGCAGCTTTTGGTTTGAAAGTACCCGACAGAACCGGTTCCTGTCAGTACTCGGCGGACCCGGTTCCAAACTGTACCCGAACCCGGTTCGAAAATACCTGTAACCGGTTACATTGGTTCCGATTTTTTATACTTCTACCCGGGTTCAACCCGGACCCGGTTCCTCAGTGTACCCGGTTCCACTATGTAATAACAGAACCCGGGTACGGGTAGTACCCGGTTCCGGGTATTCAAAATACCCGATTATGCCCATCTCTACCCACATCCTATATTTGCTTTTTTCATCAAAAATGATTTTTTATGCATTTTGAGTCCTTCAAGTTTGCATTTTATTGTCATTTTTATCCAAATCAGTAACTCGTTTTATTTTTCCTGTTAAGGTGAACCTTTATATGCTTTTGGATGGAACAAACAAATATGAAACCTCAAGGACGATTTTCGCATTTTACTCTTACATTTTTGTTTTATTTGTCTCCCCTTTATATAGTTGAATGTTTATTAGTTTTAATAATGTCATACCCCAAAAACGTCGCAGCGGAATATAAAACGTAGTGGTGATGGAAGTTGGTGCTCATTAATATCTTGCTGAACGATGCATCGAAATGTTAGACATTTTAACTTAATTAAAACATAGATTTTAAAACATAAGTCTTAAAGTTCATCACAACCACACCATAGTTAAGTTGTCTTGATCCTTATGGATCTTATTACATTCGTCCCAAATAGTTTTAAAGGTTTGCCCACAACATTTTCAAATCACAGATGCATCAACAACCACAAGATACGCCATAATTCCCGAAGCCGAACTCAAGTACCTGAAAAACACATTAAAATCAAGTGTCAACACAAAGGAAGCTGAGTTCACATATTCAAATTTTAAAATAATTTGACCCAAGGAAAAACTTTCTAACTATGTGTTTATTATAAAAACATCCACATAATATTCAAGAAAGTTAATTCGTTTCCTTGTAAAATAACTCAAGGGTCAGCCGTCGCAAGCATTTCCATAGAACCTTCCGACCATAGACATCTTCCCGAGTTTACATATTAAATTGATAGAATCAAATGTTCGGACTCGTAAGTTTGCAAGACATTACGAACTATATATTTACAATGAAGGTATAATCAATGCTAGACGATAAACAAAATATCAATTCGTCGTTTGACTTGACACGGAGCGACCGCTCACGACGGGGTTGTCAACCCGATAGATCTACCAACAATTCCTCGCGTGCAATACTTAAATGATTAAACGAAATCACTTGCGCATGGCCCATATCGAGGCCATCTATGATGCCTGCCTCACGTACAATATATATATATATATATATATATATCCTACTAATATGACAATTTAATATAACACGTACGAATTTTCTGAAATCCCTGGGACCAAGTAAATTCGTCCCAACTACACGGTCGTTTTCTCTGAAACACCGTACAAATCCCCGTTTCATCCCTAAACATATATATTCATCAAAAACCGTTTCTCCCCGAAACATATATATTTACCAAAACCGTTTCATCCCGAAACATATATTTATCAAATCCATATATTTTCAATGAAAATATATAATTTATATCAAAAGGTATGTTTTATTCAAAAACATTATTAAACCCTTTTTTGGCGTGTTCTTCCCCCAAAACATATACAAAACAGTAAAAAGAGAGGGTTTAGTGACATTCACCTTTGGGTGCGTATTTTAAATAACGCAATCTCACAAATTGATTTCTACACATCCTATTATACGTAGGAACGATTTATTAATCAATATATCACAAAATTCCTAAGTTTCTCCGTATCTTAGAATTTTCACATAACTTTGAGATTTTCTCAAAAAGTTATTATTTTTTATTATGTTGGCACGTTAATATATATATGAGTTCATATATATATATATATATATATATTTAAGATTTTGCGACTTGAACGATTTTATTGGTGACCATTATCATGTAAATCCATTAACACTCCCGTTTATACGTAATATATCTACGATTTGCGTGTCGTAATATATATACATAAACGTACACATAAACTAAGCATCGTAACACGCGAAAAATCTCGTTAACTTATTTATTTTATTATTTTTAAAGCATGTATACATAAAATAACTTATATGTATCAATTTTCATGCTCGACAAACAAGTTATACATTTAACGTAATTTTACCGATTCTACTGCTTTAAGCGCACAAGTGTACATGCATAGTCTAAATTTCCCGCTATCATGTCAACACTTAACATATTATCATATACACATATCTAAATCACATCACACATTTTAACACATAAGGTTTACTCATAAATAACCCATGCTAGTGTACATTGTAAAACACGTATTTTAGTGATTCGGTAACGTTTTTGGGCGTCGGAAGTCACGTATGACTAACCAAACACCAAGTAAACTTAATGTTAGTTAAAATACTTATATTTAAAATAAAAATATCAGTTTACTTACTGATTTAAAATAGTTTTATAAAAATCATTCGAAAAGCCGATTTTTAACCGTTTTACCGCATAGTTTTGCGTTAAACATTACCATAACCATCCCAACTCGAAATGACTTGATATTTTAACACAATACATGCTATTTACTGATTAAAATGATGATTATAATCAGATTAGTGGAGTTTTTGTGTAAGTCACATAAATCATGCGATTTCACGTATTTTACAACACATAAAGCACCAAGTACAACATGCAAAGCTAGCAAACTTTATGACAAAGTTTTATACCATTTTAACACTTCAAATATTCATATTTTAGTGTTTAGAATCTGATTAAAATTTATTTTCATCAAATCATATTCAAATCATCATTTCATGATCATATTTCAACATGCATGCTTAAGTACAAGCATCTAATGCACCCATATCATTTCACAATCATTTTACATGAACTAAATGCATCTACACATTTATTCAACTCATGTTTTATTAATCCAAACATTCCAACATTCATATGACCATCATCCAATCATTTATCATAAATGCAAGGCATACACATATTTAAGACTTTTAATCATCAAAAATTCACATGCATGTATGTATATACATACATACACGGCCATATACATATATGTGTATATGGCTCAAAAAATTTACTTTTCATAACATTCTTTATTCATAGAACTTTCTACCAAATCATCACTTGATCATGCATGCATCAAGTTTCACATAAATCACATAATCAAAATCAAATAACATCAAAACTCAATCTCTAATCCATACATACTAGTATTTTTGGCCACATCAACATGCACACAAGTTCCATTTTAAATTTTGTATAAAAACCCATTTATTTTAGTTTCAAGTTTGTGATATATCCCAAGAATCAAGAGAAACCTTCCATCATCATGAACATCACCAAGAATCAAGAATATGTTTTTAAAAATAAATTTTATACCTTCAAGATTCAAGTGGGTTTTTGACAAGATTTTGATGTTATGGAGCTTGTTTCACCTTGAAAACACCTTTGGATCTTCAAAACAACTTGGAAACACCTTGGATTTAATTTGGTTCTTACAAGAACTTCAAAATTTTCGAAAATGTGGAGGTGTGAATGGATGTTCGGCCGAGATTTTATGAGAGAGAGAGTGAAATTGAGTTTGAGATTGGTTTCTTGGATAATGTAATAGTTTGGAAGATTTGTAAAAGATTTGGGGTGGCATAATCATTACCCACCTCTTCTTTGCCCAACAAATGGAGGAGAGAGAGAGAAAAAACATCTTGCATGGCTGCCACATGTCCACAACACACACATATATCCGTATATGTATGCATATATATATATATAAATTGTTGGCCAAAACTGGTATTTTACTGGATACCAGGTATTTTATCTAGCATTTTAATCCCGTTTTACTGCGTTTTAAATTAGTTTTATCATTCTATAAAAATAATCTCACTAAAGTATTACTTAAATAATTATCAGTTGCCTTGACTGGCTGCATTGATAGTATTTTGTCAGATACACGCATTATCGCGTGGTGTGCGCTTAAACTCGAAAAATAGAGTTTCTTAGCGTTTTAATTTATTTTTCCTTCCGAATATGATTAAAATTACTATTCTAATCATAATGGATTATTTTTAGGATTTTAACATAGATCGGGCGGTCACCGTCACCGAAGTTCGTTTCGCATTTTGTTCGTTACGCGATAAGCGTTTATCTTATTGTTGCCAACATAATTTTTATCAAAGTTTGGATTTACCAACACCTCAAATATCACATATAAACATCAATATCAGTCAAATACAACCTTTTATTTATTCATGACACGTGTTACATTGATACGGTACAACCTAAATAGCCGGGTGTCACAGTCTCCCCCTGTTTAGGAAATTTCGTCACCGAAATTCTACTCTACAGGTTTAGTTTTCGCACTAGGTGGAAACAGTAAGAACAGTCTTGTTAAATATGGTCTTGTAGTTTCTACGAGAAACTTTGATTCTTACGAAGAATCCTCGTAGACCTTTATTAAATAATCCCATGAGCTTGTTTTCTTCCCTTTTTCGCATTTATTTCAAATATCTACCCTCCACAAATTGCACAATCAACAGATCGCAAGTACCGTTAGGAATTTGTAATCATCTTTCTGGTTATCAACATAACTCTTCTAACCAAATTTACAACTTCAATAGGTACTTTGATAAACTTCTGTTTATTGCCTAAGTAAACCTCATCAAAGAATATAGTCAGTGTATCATATATTATACACTTTTTCAGGTTGGACACATGAAACACATCATGTATTCCACTCAATCCCTATGGTAGCTTGAGCCTATAAGCGACTGATCCAACTCAAGATGGGCTCTCGAAAGGACCTAATCAATGTGTCTCAGCTTTTCTCTCTTTGCTAAACCTAATAGCACCTTTCCAAGGTAATACCTTCAACAAAACACAATCTTCGACCTAAAACTGCGACAGTTTCCTTCGATTGTCTACGTAATTCTTCTGTCGGTCGACGATGACTTTTAACCTTCCCTTGATCTAGGCAAACCCTGTCACTGGTTTCCTGGATAAGCTCGGGTCTGGTTAGTTTCCTTTTGCCAACTTCAGCTCAACAAAATGGTGATCGACACTTCCTTCCATCCAAGGCTTCAAATGGAGCGACTTTGATACTAGCGTGGTAACTATTGTTGTAAGAAAACTCTGCCTAAGGTAAATGAGTATCCCAACTTCCACCGAAATCGATCGCACACGCTCTAAACATATCCTCTAACGTCTGAATGGTTTTCTCGCTCTGACCACCTGTTTGAGGATGATATGCAGTACTCATGTCCAAACGAGAACCCAACGACTCCTGAAGAGATCGCCAAAATCTGGAGTCAAACTGTCCGTCTCTATCCGAGATAATTGACACTGGTACTCAATGACGGGCTACAATCTCGTTAAGGTACAACCGCGATATCTTCTCCGTATACTGTTTCCTTAAGCGCTAAGAAATGAGCAGACTTTGTTATTCGATCCACAATTACCCATATCGTATCATGTCCACGCGACGTACGGGGTAACTTGGTGATAAAGTCCATCGTAAGATGTTCCCATTTCCACTTAGGAATCTTTGGTTGCTGCAGAAGGCCAGACGGCTTCTGATCTCCAGCCTTAACCTTTGAGCATGTCAGACATTTGCTTACGTAAACCGCAATATCTCTCTTCATATTCGGCCACCAGTATAACTCCTTGATATCCTGATACCTCTGGGTAGAACCTGGGTGAATGGAATATCTGGATTTATGAGCTTCGTTCATAACCAGTTCACGTAGGTTACCTCTAAGCAGAACCCAAATCCGGTTCATGAAGTACATTATTTCATCTGCTTTTGGTATCAGTTCACACTCTAATCCTCTCAAACCTTCTCTTCTCAGGTTCTCATCCTTCAAAGATTCTCGTCGCGCATTACGGATTCGATCGGTCAAACTCGTCTGTATGGTCAAGCCTAAAGCACGCACACGTAGAGGCTTCTCCCGCTCCTTCCTACTGAGCGCATCCGCAACAACATTTGCTTTACCAGGGTGATAACGAATATCACACTCGTGGTCGTTAAGTAACTCTACCCAACGTCGTTGTCGCATGTTGTGCTCCTTCTGATCAAAGATATGCTGGAGGCTCTTATGGTCTATGTATATCGTACACTTTGTGCCATACAAATAATGTTTCCAGATCTTCAAGGCAAACACAACAGCTCCTAACTCCAAATCATGTGTCGTGTAATTCTTCTCGTGCACTTTCAATTGTCTGGAAGCATAGGCTATCACTTTGTCCTTCTGCATAAGCACGCACCCGGGGCCCAAACGTGACGCATCATAATATACAATGAAATCATCATTTCCCTCAGGAAGGGAAAGAATAGGTGCACTACACAACTTTTCATTCAATAACTGAAAAGCTTCCTCCTGTTTTTCCGTCGAATCAACCTTCCTTCCTCCTGGGTCAATAGCGTCAAAGGCTGTGCTAATCTGGAGAAATTCTCAATGAATCTCCGGTAGTACCCAGCAAGTCCTAAGAATTGTCGCACCTCTGACGGAGTCTTTGGCGCTTCCCAATTCTTGATCGCCTCTATCTTCGACGGATCCACGTGTATACCTTTCTCGTTTATGACGTATCCGAGAAAATGAACTTCTCGAATCCAGAATTCACATTTAGCGAACTTAGCATACAACTTTTCTTCCTTCAGCAGCTCCAAAATCAACTTCAGATGATGCTCATGATCTTCTTTGGTTCGTGAATAGATAAGTATATCGTCGATGAATATTATCACGAATTTATCCAAATAGGGTTTGCATACCCTGTTCATGAGATCCATGAACACAGCTGACGCATTAGTTAAGCCAAAAGGCATGACTAAAAACTCGTAATGGCCATATCGTGTTCGAAAGGCAGTCTTCGAAACATCTTCGTCAACAACCTTCAACTGATGATATCCTGAACGCAAGTCGATCTTCGAATAATAGCTGGATCCCTGTAGCTGATCAAATAAATCGTCAATTCTCGGTAAAGGGTACCGATTCTTGATAGTCAACTAGTTCAGCTCTCTGTAGTCAATGCACATCCTGAAGGATCCATCCTTCTTCTTCACCAACAGAATAGGTGCACCCCAAGGCGAAAAGCTTGGTCAAATGAGACCTTTGTCTAGTAGCTCTTGAAGCTGATTCAACAATTCTTTCATCTCTGACGGTGCCAATCTATAAGGAGATTTTGCAATTGATGCAGCACCGGGTACCAGATCAATTCTAAACTCAATCTGTCTCGCAGGGGGCAATCCAGGTAAGTCTTCAGGGAAAACTTTCGGATAGTTGCGATCTATAGGAATCTCTTCGATCTTCCTACCTTCAGCCTTCGTATCCACTACGTTAACTAAGAACGCAGGATAGCCCTTACGTAAAATCTTAAGCATCTTCATAACACTAACAACACTCGACACTTGACTCGATCGGTCTCCGTGAACGACTATAGCTTCACCACCACCAGGACGAGGTATCCTCACTTGCTTCTCCGAGCAAATAATCTCAGCTTTATTCTTGGATAGCCAATCCATTCCAACAACTACATCAAAACTACCCAGCTCCACTGGTAATAAATAGATACTAAAACTATGATCGTCTAACTGAATACTACAACCACGAAACTAGTCTCTATCAATTTACCATTCGCTAGTTCTATCGAGTACTTTTTACTTAGCTTACTTGTTGGAGAACACAGAAATGGTTCAAAGTTTTTCGAAACAAAACTCAAGTCAGCCCCAGTATCAAAGAGTACGAACGCGGAATGGTTATTGATAAAAAAACGTACCGGTAACAACAGCAGGATCGTCACGTGCCTTTCCAGCGTTTAGCTCGAATGCTCTGCCTCTGGCATTCTGACCCTTTGCTTTAGGGCAATCCCTCTTGAAATGTCCCTGTTCACCGCACTGGAAGCATCCCTCTAGCTTCGCTCCCTCCTAAGTACTTTTAGCATAGCACTCGCGGGGTAACATGCACAGTTCGACCACACCTGGGGCACTTTCTTTGCTCATCATCGTGAGTCTTCTTCTCAAAACCACTCCTGCCATCTATGGCATTATCCCTTCTAGAACTGCTAGAATTTGCTATATACGCCTTCCCCGAACTACGTTTCCTCTCACGCTTCTCATCGGAATCCTTTTTCAAGCTCTCAGACTTTCGCTTCCGCGAATCCCCAGATCTAGGCTCGGGATGCTATATTACTTGAATAGTCAACCCACTGTGATGGCCAGACGTCACGCATACCGTTGCCACATCATTACATAGGGCACCGTTAATGATCTTGGGTTACAACCCAGGATTGTTTTACGTGTACATCTATGTACTGTTCACAAGGTTAATGGAAATCAGGATTACGCTCCGATTATATCATAACACAGGAACTACTAAAACTTTCCGATCATTATATTACCTGGTGGGTTTCCGATCTGTGCCCTACTAAAACCATGCCCATGAGTACCACGTCCACGTTCCTGGCCATTATTCTAGTTAGCATCGCACTGTTTCATGGCAATATTAACGTGTTGGGCTATAAGTTGTGCCAACTCCTCTGGGGTGGTAGGTAGTCCAGGACCCTGTCTCGCTTTTAGCGGCATTTCGTCGTTTCTATTATTACAACATAATATCAACATAAGATGATATCCAAAAATAATTCAATCATTCAATGCTAGTGGACCAAACATTGCGCATGTATAATATCCACATATTAATGAGAAAAATTTTTAAACCAAAAGAAACCCATTTGATATTTATACCAAAAATTACAAAGTTTGTTTTTAGTACAAAGACTAATCAAAATTTGGCGTGTCTACATCAAAACCCGCAACAAGTCTATATGAATTTTCCTCCTAAATATCTGAAAATTTGGCATGCAAGCCGTAATTAGGGTTTATCAAATGAGACATACAAAACAAACAATAGAAACAACCAACAACTAACACTTCAAACCCTGGAAGTCTTGCAGTTTCCTAACAAGCTCTTCTAGCTCAACTATCCTCCAGTGCATCTGATCCTTAGCACTGTCATCCAAGTCCTTAAGCTCATCATACCAGTCCATCTGTCCCTCTAATTCCTTAATCTTGCCCTTCGTCGTCTCCAAGTCTCCGCGTAACGTGGTGAACTGACGATCGTAGTGAGAGCGATTGACCCCAAATCCCCTTCTGCTTCTTCAAAGCGGACGCTGTCTCGGCTCTCGAAGTCGATGCGATCTCTCCAACGGGTCGAGTCCTTTTCCTACGGCGAGTGTAGACTAAAAGAGGTGTAGCAAAATGCGTGACTCGAATAGCAGAAAAGATGATTATGTAACGACGGGCGGAGGAATCTCAAGTGTAGGCTCGACAGTATCAGTGAGCAGGACTACTAATGGCTCTATAGGCCAAGACGTGACATAACGTAACCGTACAAAGTAAGTGTGTGTTCAAATGAAATATAACACATAAGGCCCAAATAAACTGATAATCACGTACGCACATAAACACGCAATGGTTTTCGTACATGATAAAATTCCATGTTTATTTAAAAATTTTGGCTTCGCGAATTTTGGACTTAAATCTAAAAATTCTTTGGTTGAAGTCTAGAATTTTCCCAGAAAACATCTAGTTCGCTAACAACCGTTGGCTCTGATACCAACTTCTGTCACGCCCCAAAAACGTCGCAGTGGAATATAAAACGTAGTGGTGACGGAAGTTGGTGCCCATTAATATCTTGATGAACGATGCATCGAAATGTTGGACATTTTAACTTAATTAAAACATAGATTTTAAAACATAAGTCTTAAAGTTCATCACAGCCACACCATAGTTAAGTTGTCTTGATCCTTATGGATCTTATTACATTTGTCCCAAATAGTTTTAAAAGTTTGTCCACAAACATTTTCAAATCACACTTGCATCAACAACCATAAGATATGCCATAATTCAAGTACCTGAAGAACACGTTAAAATCAAGTGTCAACACAAAGGAAGGTGAGTTCACATATTCAAATTTTAAAATAATTTGACCCAAGGAAAAACTTTCTAATTATGTGTTTATTATAAAAAACATCCATATAATATTCAAGAAAGTTAATTCGTTTCCTTGTAAAATAACTCAAGGGTCAGCCGTCGCAAGCATTTCTGTAGAACCTTTCGACCATAAACATCTTCCCGAGTTTACATATTAAATTGATAGAATCAAATGTTCGGACTCATAAGTTTGCAAGACATTATGAAATATATATTTACAATGAAGGTATAATCAATGCTAGACTATAAACAGAATATCAATTCGTCGTTTGACTTGACACGGAGCGACCGGTCACGACGGGGTTGTCAACCCGATAGATCTACCAACAATTCCTCGCGTGCAATACTTAAATGATTAAACGACATCACTTGTGCATAGCCCATATCGAGGCCATCTATGATGCCTGCCTCAAGTACAATATATATATATATCCTACTAATATGACAATTTAATATAACACGTTGTACGAATTTACTGAAATCCCTGGGACCAAGTAAATTCATCCCAACTACACAGTCGTTTTCTCTGAAACACCGTACAAATCCCTGTTTCATCCCGAAACATATATATTCACCAAAACCGTTTCTCCCCGAAACATATATATTTACCAAAACCATTTCATCCCGAAACATATATTTAACAAATCCATATATTTTCAATGAAAATATATAATTTATATCAAAAGGCATGTTTTATTCAAAAACATTATTAATCCCTTTTTGGCGTGTTCTTCCCCCAAAACATATACAAAACACTAAAAAGAGGGGGTTTAGTGACACTCACCTTTGGGTGCGTATTTTAAATAGCGCAATCTCACAAATTGATTTCTACATGTCCTATTATACATAGGAACGATTTATCAATCAATATATCACAAAATTCCTAAGTTTCTCCGTATCTTAGAATTTTCCCATAACTTTTGAGATTTTTTCAAAAAGTTATTATTTTTTATTATGTTGGCACGTTAATATATATATGAGTTCATATATATATATTTTTAAGATTTTGAGACTTGAACGATTTTATTGGTGACCATTATCATGTAAATCCATTAACACTCCCGTTTATACGTAATATATCAACGATTTGCGCGTCGTAATATATATACATAAACGTACACATAAACTAAGCATCGTAACACGCAAAATCTCGTTAACTTATTTATTTTATCATTTTAAAACATGTATACATAAAACAACTTATATGTATCAATTTTCATGCTCAACAAACAAGTTATACATTTAACGCGATTTTACCGATTTTACCGCTTTAAGCACACAAGTGTACATGCATAGTCTAAATTTCCCGCTATCATGTCAACACTTAACATATTATCATATACACATATCTAAATCACATCACACATTTTAACACATAAGGTTTACTCATAAATAACCCATGCTAGTGTACATTGTAAAACGCGTATTTTAGTGATTCGGTAACGTTTTTGGGCGTCGGAAGTCACGTATGACTAACCAAACACCAAGTAAACTTAATGTTAGTTAAAATACTTATATTTAAAATAAAAATATCAGTTTACTTACTGATTTAAAATAGTTTTATAAAAATCCTTCGAAAAGCCGATTTTTAACCGTTTTACCGCATAGTTTTGCGTTAAACATTACCATAACCATCCCAACTCGAAATGACTTGATATTTTAACACAATACATGCTATTTACTGATTAAAATGATGATTATAATCAGATTAGTGGAGTTTTTGTGTAAGTCACATAAATCATGCGATTTCACGTATTTTACAACACATAAAGCACCAAGTACAACATGCAAAGCTAGCAAACTTTATGACAAAGTTTTATACCATTTTAACACTTCAAATATTCATATTTTAGTGTTTAGAATCTGATTAAAATTTATTTTCATCAAATCATATTCAAATCATCATTTCATGATCATATTTCAACATGCATGCTTAAGTACAAGCATCTAATGCACCCATATCATTTCACAATCATTTTACATGAACTAAATGCATCTACACATTTATTTAACTCATGTTTTATTAATCCAAACATTCTAACATTCATATGACCATCATCCAATCATTTATCATAAATACAAGGCATACACATTCTTAGATATCTAAGACTTTTAATCATTGAAAATTCACATGCATGTATGTATATACATACATACACGGCCATATACATATATGTGTATATGGTTCCAAAATTTACTTTTCATAACATTCTTTATTCATAGAACTTCCTACCAAATCATCACTTGATCATGCATGCATCAAGTTTCACATAAATCACATAATCAAAATCAAATAATATCAAAACTCAATCTCTAATCCATACATATTAGTACTTTCGGCCACATCAACATGCACACAAGTTCCATTTTAAATTTTGTATAAAAACCCATTTATTTTAGTTTCAAGTTTGTGAAATATCCCAAGAATCAAGAGAAACCTTCCATCATCATGAACATCACCAAGAATCAAGAATATGTTTTTAAAAATAAATTTTATACCTTTAAGTTTCAAGTGGGTTTTTGACAAGATTTGGATGTTATGGAGCTTGTTTCACCTTGAAAACACCTTTGGATCTTCAAAACAACTTGGAAACACCTTGGATTTAATTTGGTTCTTACAAGAACTTCAAAATTTTTGAAAATGTGGAGGTGGGAAGGGGTGTTCAGCCGAGATTGTATGAGAGAGAGAGTGAAATTGAGTTTGAGATTCGTTTCTTGGATAATGTAATAGTTTGGAAGATTTGTAAAAGATTTGGGTTGGCATAATCATCACCCACCTCTTCTTTGCCCAACAAATGGAGAGAGGGAGAAAACATCTTGCATGGCTGCCACATGTCCACAACACACACATATATCTGTATATGTATGCATATATATATAAATTGTTGCCCAAAACTGGTATTTTACTGGATATCGGGTATTTTATCTAGCGGTTTACTCCCGTTTTAGTGCGTTTTAAATTATTTTTATCATTCTATTAAAATAATCTCACTAAAATATTACTGAAATAATTATCAGTTGCCTTGACTGGCTGCGTTGACAGTATTTTGTCAGATACGAGCAGTATCGCGCGGTATGCGCTTAAACTCGAAAAATAGAGTTTCTTGGCGTTCTAATTTATTTTTCCTTCCGAATATGATTAAAATTACTATTCTAATCATAACGGATTATTTTTAGGATTTTAACATTGATCGGACGGTCACCGACGTTCTCTTCGCATTTTGTTCGTTACACGATAAGCGTTTATCTTATTGTTGCCAACATAATTTTTATCAAAGTTTGGATTTACCAACACCTCAAATATCACATATAAACATCAATATCAGTCAAATACAACCTTTTATTTATTCATGACACGTGTTACATTTGTACGGCACAACTTAAATAACCGGGTGTCACAAATAACTTCTTCGATATACATGTGTGTGTGCGTGTGTGTTTCACCAAAGACATTTTGATAAAAAAAACATTATTTATCAAAATCTATTGAAATACCCATTAAAATTTTATATGAACCGATATTATATAGCGATAGACAAGCGACACCTAAAAATTTCCGCACCTGGGTCTGCCATTGGTGATATAGGTCCGCTACCATTGATATCTGCATGAACATCTTTAATGTCATAGTTTTTAGTCATGTGTAAGAAACCAATTGTGAATGAGGAGATAAACCCTACTAAAAACTATGATATTTAATGGTTCGGTGATATCTGCATGGACATGTTTTGGTGTCATTTGTCTATCACTATATAATAATATTTTTCAGCCCGAATAGGGTCTGACCGGGTCGTATAAAATTTTAATGGGTATCTCAATGGATTTTGATAAATAATATAACTTTTTTCTATCAAAATGTCTATAATGAGACACGCACACGGACACACACATACACACACACACACACACACATATATATATATCAAAGAAGTTATTAAAAATAATAAATATTAAGCTACATAAAGAGAAAAAGTTATAAAACAAAAATTTAAAAGTAAAATGCCAAAATCATCTCTGAGGTTTGGTTATATTTACTTGTTTCATCCATAAGGACAACAATGTCTTTCACCTTAACAAAAAAATAAAATAAATTGAGTTAGTGATTTGGATGGAAATAGCAATAAAACGGCAACGTTTCATATTTTCGATTCTTTTCCATTTATTTGTAATTTGTATTTCAATTTCAATCCTTCTAATTCCGAGACTTGATCATAATGGAAATCGCATTTTATATCATACTTGTTTAATCATGCTTGCACAATACGTAAACAATCATGAAATACAAGTTTTATACTTAAAATCAAGATTATATTTTCTCGAAATTATATTCATACATGTTCATACATTACACACACTTGCATACACCTTAAACTCTTAAAAATGTGCAACTATGTGTTAAGAGCACCAAATGACAACCCAATTAAACCCAAGGGTAAAAATTGATTTTTTTTATTTTCTTAGGTCCTTGCGGACCGTATTATGTTTGCCTTGTGTTCCGTAAGGCACCTGGTCAGGCAAGATGTTGGACAACTCACGAATTTTGAAGTTAAAACACCTTTTCCTCCTCCCTAACTCTCATCTACCTTCATTAACTCCCAAACCCTAATCCCCACTTATAAATACAACCCCTTACCACCTCCTAAATAGATTCCACACTCCAACTACTCTCTCTAACATCCTAAAATCATCAAATTTCTCAAGTTTGGGCAGATTCTTCCAAGTTCAAAACAGTGAGTTTGAACTTTTATTTTACACTTTTTCTTCATGTTTTTCTTCTTCCTCTTCCTTGGATAACCTCTAGGAATATTACCATATGTTTAACAAAGATGGTATATCACTATTTTGAGGTACAAAGTTAGGATTTTTTTTTAAAGCTTTATTAAAACTTTTAAACATGTTCATCTTGCTTCATCTTTAGAACATTTTCAAGTTGCCAACAAATTCCTATGTTGGATAGGTTTGGATTGAAGTTTTGTTCTAGAGATCTTGTGTTATATATGTTTACATTTCATACATCCTAAGTCACCTAGTAATCTCCAAGCAAACAAAGTGAACACACTACACCAAGTCTCCAACCATGACAATGTTGGAAGCACTGATCTAGTTAACTTACTTTGTTACTTAGTGAATTAGATGGTTTAATTCATGTTCTTCATATTGTATTCATGACCATCCAAATCATCCATGTGGTGATTTTGTGGATTGGTGATCTCATAGGGTTAAAGGATCTATCCTACCTATGCATGACAATACTTAACTAAAACATAACTAAATATACATAACAACATATATGATATAAATCTCCAAAACATAACCATGATATCAACCAAACTCATGGTTGAATATTATGTAACAAGATGGAAAATAACTTAGTTTTGAATTCCTTATTTTAGACTTCTAATGGGTTACTTAGTGCCCATGAAAAACACAACTAAAAATAGTGTCCAAGCAAGATATGTTTTTATGTAATTTCACACTTATAAGTTCCGTTTACTTTCCAAATTCCAAAGTCATATACTCATACGCCCTTGTTTACCATTTTAGGGTAAAATTTGGTGACTCCATCCTTCAAGACCGATTACTCGCTTTTTGTGAAAATACTCGCAAATCCTGAGTTCATACTTGACTCATTTTACGCTTTAAACACTATTTGGGTTGCATCATGTATCTGTATTAAAATCACAATCACACATACAATCGATTATATGCAAACACTCAATCCATAAACATGCTACGTGTTTATACATACTAGGACCATCTTATGCATGCTATCTATCATTAACTTGAAAAGGCCTCCCTTAACATGTATAGCACTATAGGATTAGCACACCACTCATTCGTTGGGTCATAGTTAAGTATTCAATCAATACGGTCTTATTCACCTCGGTGACAAGATTACGCTAATGGACACTTTGGATTGATTTTTAGCTTATGCATGATAGTATGATTTAAATAACTTAGTATATAATTAACATGTGGATTTGAGACTTTATTCATACTTATGCTATATAGACAAGCTTGTATGCTCACCGATATAATTTTTGTTGACAGATATTTTATGTCACACCCCAACCGATGGCGGAAACATCGGAGTGAGACGAAATAGATTGCTCGAGACATCATAACACTAATAATTGTGACAAGTATTTAAATAATAATTTCTTTCCATTTCTAAAGAATCAATTACAAGGATTTGAAGCAAATACAACAACATGAATAATGAAATACAATACAATAGGAGTACAAAATTTAAAGTGTGTATCTAAGCATCCTACTAGATTCCATGCATCACCAACATCATCGCTAAACCTGTAACATGTTTTAAAAGCATAGTTCAATACAAAAGCATTGGCGAGTACACTAGTTTTAGACTAGTGACATATGTATAAAAAGTAGTTTTCAATCCAACATAGCAATTTGGTATACAAGGTCAAACTATCATGCAAAACTAAAAGTCAAACCCAAGTGTCCACAAGAATAATAGCATCCCTCGATATAGCAATATCGAGACCGTAAAGAATATAACTTAACAAAACCCCGTCGGGTGGTGTGCTACTCCTATAGCGCTATAATTTTTAAGGCGGGTTAACAAGTAGTATGAATTCTAGCATGAACTTAAGCATAACAAAGCATGTATAAGGATTGATTGAATAAAGCATGTTTGTGAATCGTGCATTTTAACAAGTAAAACATGTTGCACCCAAAGTGTATTAAAAGGAAAATGGGTCAAGTGTACTCACAAAATTGCATATGTGTCACACCCTAAAATATCAGAGCTTGGCGTGACTGGACCGGTATCTTCATTGCACAGCGGAAGTGTTTGAGCTAAGACTTCTAGAAAATGAACGCCGCTAAGTACTCTAATTCCCATGGGTTCTCCTATTCCAACCATTCCATAGTTTTGAAAATGCAACCTGAGAAAGAACATGCGAAAAGGTCAACATAAAGTTGAGCGAGTTCATAGTTTGTTTGTAAAACATTTGGAATCAATCTTTTTGAATAACCGGTTTTTATAAATTGTGGAGAAAATTAGTAAAATCATTTTCTCGACATGTTGAATGAAAACTGTGAGTCTAGTCCACTAGAGTTTTTGTAAGCAGGACCAACCCGTCCTCTTACTTGTACATAAGTTGGAAACGTTACCCAAGTTTGTAAATCCATGTAGTATGAGTTTGCGTCAAATGAATATTAAAAACATATGAAATTTTTAGTGTTGTAAGTTGGTATGTAAAGCGTCTATGAACATGTTGATCATTAATGTTTCACGAGGACATTAATATATGCGACGACATAGGAGGTACTTAACCCGCGTAGGCAATTTAAGTGTCGAACTCTCGACAATGGACGCAACAACACTCTAGTGGTCACCCCTGGACCATGAGTGGGGCTCGTCCGTACCCATTAGATCTAACCTTTGTTCCTTGGTCCTCAAAAGGATTAATGGCACCTTAGTTACAGCCTATGCTCACATGATCTAAGAGTTCATTCCATAACTTAATCATACCTAAGTTTGACATGTATTTCCCCCCGAAAGTTGTAAACCGAAACGTTGAAAGAAAAGGGGGACATGATCTCACTGAGTTGTCTCGTTTTTCGTACGCAGGCCAACCCAGTCCCGTTGTTGTAACTAGGACATTCTCGTCTCTTGTCATGAAAATCATGCACGTTTTGTAAAACCGGTATGTTTGTATAAATTGTTCGTAAACCATTCGAGATTCCTCGAAATCCCTTCGCAACATGGTTGAGAAATATGAGTTTTCGTTCATCGAAAAGTTATTTACTTTTGCAAAAACTTGCATGTCTTTCCACCCCCGAAAACATTTATAAAAATGTAAAACAGTAAAAAGTGGGGGTTATGAACTCACCTGGATATTCCTGTGCAAGGCTAGCTTAGTGCGATTCCGTAGTGTCATCCCACGAATGTGAACTCGCTAGCGTGCAACTAAAGCATTCCTAATCAAGGAATAATTATTAGTTTCTAACTAAATTGACATAGCTAAACTACGTGTCCGAGCTCTACCGAATCGTTAACTAAATGATTCTATAAAGGTGTTATTATCTTGGTTTGAAATAACCAAACTATGGTTATTTGATCCCATTTGTATTCGGGATAAATCTAAGTCTCGGAAACAACTTAGTTTCCGAATGATTTATGATATATATATTTATATGTATAAATAAAAATATATTTTACGAAATCGTCATGAATTGAAATACGTAAATCGATAATGGTACGTAATTCGAAACGTCGTATGCGATTCGGTAATATACCGTAGTAGTTCTCGTAGGATTGAAATAATTAAATATGTATATATATACATATATATATTCGAAAACTTGACGTTTAAAACGAATATAAATAATTATATTCACTTTACAAGAATTCGGATTCTAAACGTTTGGAAGAAATGTAAATAATTATAATAATAATATACGACTTCCGAACATTAAACGTTTGAAATTAATAGAAACTTCATACGTATTTTATGAAATTATTCCAAGTGATTCGAATTATTGGCGTTTTGAAATAGATATAAATAATTATATTTATCTCAAGTGAAATATCGGTTTTTCGTTAACTTGTAACGTCGTAAAAATAAAATGTCATTTAATTTATTCTAGTAGAAAGACTCGGATTTCAACAAGTGCCCTTTAACAATATAATTATGTTTTGGTTTCGGATTTTTTTACAAAAATCGGACAGAGTTTCCTCTGTTTTTGGAATAACCCGACAATAAAAAGTCGTCGTATTTTCACAAAGTTCAACAATAATTCAATCAATGCAAACAATATATACTAAGATTTTATCAAATACGACAAGATAAAGTGTAAGTAGTCGTTAAAGGTATCGGTCGAGCTTGGTCGCGTATAACTATAATCTGTATAACGAAACAAAACTTTTGCATCGTTTAAACTTTACCGGGTCTTGGTTTGACTGAGTTTGACCATCATTGACTGTCGTTGACTGAGTTGACTCGGTTTAACCGAGTTGACTCAGGTTGACCGTTGAGAGGCTTTGACCAGTTGACTGACTTTGACCGTGACCCAAAATCTGAATCGGAACCTATGAGATCAGAACCGACATCTGAACTGAACCGAGACCCATGACTTGGCCGGTTAACTGTTGAGCCGAACCGAGGATCCCGAGCCGCAGTTTCTGAGCCAAGCTGGAATTAAAAACCACTCACCCTTATCAATCTCAGCCACCAAATTATAATCTTCAACAAAAATCAGCAACAATCATCATCTTTTGTCACCAAAATAGAACAGAAGATGAAGAGAACGGGGGACGAGGTTTACCATGAATTTTTGTTGAATCACAGCACTACCACCGCCGCCACGGCGGCGCTGCCTTCTGTCGCCGTCGCCGCTTGCCGGTGCTCGACAGCTCCTCCTCCTCCTCCTCCTCCTCTTTCTGTCTCTCTCTCTCCTCGCCGCCGCCGCCGATAAGCCACGTCGCCGCCGCCTCGCCGCCGTAAGTGGTGTTGGTGGTGGTCTGCTGTAGCAACTCTCACCATAATTATTATTTCTTATGTTATTATGGCTAATAGGAAACCCTAATTGAGACCCCCAAGTGATATTGCATGACCCCTAAAATTTCCAGAACAATCGAAATCAGGATCAGGGCCCCTAAAACTCAGGGGGGTGTTTCCTAGTTGATATTATCCTTACAGTTTTCCGTAGAAATCGAATTTCAACGAATTGTCGACTCACCTGAGCTACTAAGACACGGGGCTACCCTATGCTAGGGGGTACCCCTTGCGCCACGCGACAGTCCCTCGCGCCACGCAAGGGAGCTGTTTTTCCAGTATAAATCCCAGGCTTTGGCACTTGAAGTTTGGAGTTGGTTCGACGTTAAAACTCATTTCGTACACTGAGATATCGTCTAAACATTTCAAAACACACACACACCGCACGAAACGCTGCCGCGACACCAGGGTAATAACTCGATCACTGCTACGATTTAATGTCCAATCGATAAAAACCAATCCGATGGATGTTTAAGTGCTGCCTAAACTCGGGCTATACTTTGTCATTCGTTGTGAAGCCGATGGATGTTTAAGTGCTGCCCGAACTCGGGCTATACTTTGTCATTCGTCGTGAATCCAATGGATGTTTAAGTACTCCGCTTTGTCATTTGTCGTGAAGGTTTTGAATCTCGTGAGTTGTCGTAAAAGTTGGATTAAAGATACTAACCTAGTTTTCGTGTGCATTGTTATTTGAATTAGGTTAACCATGCTAAAAGCAGTAGGCTAGGCGCTGCCCGTTTAAATCTGCAATGTGAGTCATTCTCTTTTTATCAAATTGCTTTACAAAACCCTAAATGTTTTCAAGGTTATAATTACAGGGATTAAGTCTTTGTAATCTTCAATTACTGCCGGTATGTGGGGTTTTGTATACATTACTTGTTTCCCGTCACCATTGGACAACGAGTTAGACAATGGGTGATCTGACCATAGTCACAGATACAGTCGAGTGACAAATACCGATTTGGGGTAATTGGTTGATAAAAACAATGTAATCACCCTTAATACTGTATATTATAACAATGTGTCGTTTTGTGCAACTTGAATGACTCGCCAGTATTTCCCTGCTGATAAAACCTTTTTTAAAACATGTTTCAGGTGATCTGCTGTGATCCAGGAAAAAGTGCCGTGTAGCACTGCAAGCTTGAAGACGTGGCTCAATAAAATGAATAAACATGTTTTTGTAAAATAGGGGTTTCCCAGAGAAATTCCCTTATAGTAAATTACAGGGTTTATCCCTAATTATGAAATAAAATAATAGGGCGTTTTCAAGTTTTAAATGATCCTGTTAATAATTCCGCTGCCAAATTAAATAAATACCACGGGGTTTCTGTCCCGCGGCTTCTGAACCGGGTCAAACCGGGCCGGGGGCCGTGACAGAAAAAAGTGGTATCAGAGCCACTGATTTAAGCCAATTAAGTATTTAGAAATACTTAATTTTTCTGATTGCCATTCTGTGAGTATGTGTAAATTCAAGTTACAAAATTTTAACTTAGAATTTTGTGTGTTTCTTCATATCTGCTAAACAGCATGAATGAGTTGTCTGAAGCTCTTCAGAATCTTAATCTCTATTCTGTGAATGTGGAAGTTTCCAGAGACTTTACCGGTTATTTGACCGACATTAGTGAACCTATGGAATTTCAAGCCCAATCTCCAGAGAAACCCAAGCCAAAGAAGAAAAGAAGATTCGTGGGCTGGAGGCGTGTGCGCAGGAAGAAACCAGCAATACGAAAAGTTATAAAAACTGAGAATCCGATGGATAAAGGCAAGGGAATAGAGATCGGAGAAAGTTCCAGGCAAGACCAGGAAATGCCATCTTCGGAAGAGCTGGATCGTAAACTGGCACTTAGTGACCTCATCGGACCTGCCGATACAAACCTCTTTAATTACCCAGCGGAAGCACAACTTCCAGTTGATCTAGAGCCTGATATCCCAAATCCTATTATCCACTCCCAACCTCTACCAGCAGAGCTAGAAGAGTGGTGGACCACCGACTGGCAGTTTCAGAATCTCCTAAATAACCCTAATACCTTTTTCCCCCAGTTTGACCCGGAGCCTCCACTACACCCACTTATGAGCTCCAAGAATTTGGCTGAACTCTGCCACTATGGCGAGGAGCTCGTGGACGCAGGAAATAGAATTCGGGAAGTAGGGGAGAGGATATCCTGGAAATACGACGAGAGGGAACGTCGTTTTTGAAGTGCCAGCTGGCGGGATCGTATGTGGTTGTGGGAACGTATGTTTAATAATAATATAATAATAAAAATATAATTATATGAAACAACTTAAAAATAAAACTTTTATAAGATAACTTGTGTGTATGGATGCATATTATGATATATAAAATATCGAACGTCGAAAAATCGACAATTTTGGCTATACGTGTTGATATGATTATGTGCGATTATTTTGTTATGTTTGATTGTTAATTATTTTCTACTAATCCCTTATGTATATTAATTACCAGATGGAACACGCTGGTAATGAACAAATTAACGAGGGTAACAAATCCGCGCAAAACCATGAAGATCAATTTCTGAATAGGCAAGATATCGAGAACATCGTTGCTCAAGGAATAGCCAACGCTATTCCAGCAATTCTTGCTTCTGCCCGAAATCTAATTGAACCTCAACAAATTATTCCTAGCAAACGTACTCATGAAGACAACTTCAGTAATAGTGTAAATGGAGGCGCTAACATTAATAATAATGATAATGATGTACTGCAAGCCCCAGTTCTCAAAAGAATGAAAGCTGCAACACCTGGTTGCACTTACAAGGAATTTCTTGCCTGTAAACCTGTTGAATTTGCAGGCAATGAAGGGGCGACTGCGGCACTGCGTTGGTTGGAAAAAACCGAGGCAGTAATTAAAATAAGTAAATGTGTCGAGGAGGATAAAGTCATGTATGCTTCTCACCTTTTCAAGGAAGAAGCATTAGAATGGTGGAATACGTTGTTGCAAGCCAAAGGAAGCGACATGGCCTATGCCATGAGTTGGGAGGAGTTTAAGCGTCTGGTGGAAAGAAAATTTTGCCCAGAATATGAAAACGAACAAATGACAAATAAATTGCTGAGCCACCGAATGGTGGATGTTGACTGCCGAGGGTATACTTTGAAGTTTTTCGAATATGCTCGAATTGTGCCTACTCTGGCTTCGCCAGAACCGGTACTTATCTCTCGCTACATTTGGGGCTTAATTAGCGAGATCCGTGATATTGTCAAAGCTACGAGACCCCGCACAATCGATGATGCGGTGGAATTGGCTAACACTTTGACTGACGGACTGGTGTGGGTAATAATAGCAATTTCAAGAAAAGAGGAACTGGGCAATCTTCCACTCCGCCGTTCTGCAGAAACTGCAAAACGAAACATTTTGGAAAATGTAATGAACCCTGCAACTTCTGCAAAGCTATAGGACATTGTGAAGAAGATTGCAGAAGGAAAACAAAAATCCGCTACAACTGTGGAGAAGCTGGGCATTTTAGACCAGAATGCCCTAAACTGGTCAAACCAGCAGACAACAAGGTCAAACTTGCCGAAGGAACCAACAAAAAGAATGCAAGAGCCTTCCAATTGACTACGCAGGAAGCCGAACTGATTCCTGACGTAATAGCTGGTACGTTTCTGGTACACAACGTTTATGCGAAAGTATTATTTGACTCTGGTGCAAACCAAAGTTTTATTAATACCTCATTCTGCCAAGCTCTTAACCTACCCTTAACCAACCTTAGACAAATTTTTACGGTAGAAACGGCAGATGGGAATTCTGTTAACATAGATAAAGTTTTGCAAGAAGGAAAGATAGAACTCTTAGGTCATAAATTTTCTGCAAACCTATTACCTATGAATTTAGCTGGATTCGATGTCGTATTAGGAATGGATTGGTTAATAGCCAACCATGCTCGAATCCTTTGTATTAAGAATTCCATAGAAATTCGTGCACCCACAGGAGAAGTAATTATGATTACAGGGGATAAGCCGCGTAAACCCATGAAGTTCATTTCAGTAATGAAAGTTGCTAGTTATGAACGAAAGCAAGGAATAGTGTATATGATTTCGGTAATCATTAGCACTAAGGGTAAGGAACTTAAGGAAATTCCTGTAGTATCAGAATACTCGGATGTATTTCCAGAAGAATTACCAGGATTACCACCAGATAGGGAGGTAGAATTTAGAATTCATTTGATTCCTGGAACTACACCCGTAGCAAAGGCACCCTATCATTTAGCACCCACTGAAATGTTAGAACTGAAAAAGCAATTAGATGAATTACTCAGTAAAGGATTCATACAACCTAGTTCATCCCCTTGGGGAGCACCAGTGTTGTTCGTAAAGAAAAAGGATGATTCAATGCGAATGTGTATCGATTATAGGGAACTGAATAAGGTTACAATTAAGAATCGATACCCAATACCTAGGATTGATGATCTCTTTGATCAAGTCCAAGGAGCTAGATATTTTTCTAAGATAGATTTACGCTCCGGATATCATCAATTGAAGGTACAAGAAGAAGACATACCTAAAACTGCTTTCAGAACTATGTATGGTCATTACGAGTTTACATTCATGCCCTTTGGACTAACAAATGCTCCTGCAACATTTATGGACATGATGAATAGGATCTGTAAACCGTACTTGGATAAATTCATAATTGTCTTCATCGACGATATACTTATTTATTCCAAAAGTCAGGACGAGCATTGTAAGCATTTACATGCACTTTTAACTTTGTTAAGAAAGGAGAAGCTTTACGCCAAATTCTCGAAGTGTGAATTTTGGCTACAGGAGGTGCAATTTTTAGGACACATGGTGAATTACGAAGGTATTCACGTAGATCCTTCTAAGATAGAAGCGATCACTAAATGGAAGGTCCCGCAATCAGTTACGGAAGTTAGAAGTTTTCTAGGTTTAGCTGGATACTATAGGCGCTTTATTAAGGATTTCTCTAAGATAGCTGTGCCATTAACTAAGCTAACCTGTAAAACAGTTAAGTTTGAATGGGGACCTAAGCAAGAAGAGGCCTTTAGGATTTTAAAACTAAGGTTAACCAATACCCCAATTCTTGCCTTACCAGAAGGAACAGAAGATTTTGAAGTTTATTGTGATGCTTCTAAGCTAGGATTAGGATGTGTGTTAATGCAACGCAAAAAGGTAATTGCGTATGCCTCAAGGCAATTAAAAAAGCACGAAGAAAACTATACGACGCACGACCTAGAATTAGGGTCGATAATTTTTGCCCTTAAGATTTGGAGATACTATCTGTATGGAAGTAAGTTTACTGTTTATACAGATCATAAGAGCTTAAGGTACATATTTGGGTAAAAAGAGTTAAACATGAGGCAAAGAAGATAGATGGAAATCTTAAGTGATTACGACTGTGATATTCAGTATCACGAAGGAAAAGCAAACGTAGTTGCTGATGCTTAAGTCGTAAGTATCACGAAAAGCAAAAGCGAGTTCGTGCTCATAGATTAAGTTTACAATTAGACTTAATGGAACAATTGAAAAATGTTCAAGCCACAGCAATCAAGGATGATGCCGAATGAATGAAAGGAAGAATAAAGGAATTAGAGCAAGGAACTGATGGAATTTGGAGATTCCACAAAGGAAGGATTTGGGTACCTAAGCAAGGAAATTTAAGAAATAAGATTTTAGAGGAAGCCCATACATCTAGGTATACCATGCACCCTGGAAATAATAAGATGTAACAAGATTTAAAGAATAATTTCTGGTGGATAGGAATGAAAAAGGACATAGCTAGATATGTATCTAAGTATCTAACTTGTTCACAAGTTAAGGCAGAACACCAGAAACCTTCAGGGTTACTCCAACAATTAGAAATGCCTGTTTGGAAATGGGAACTAATAACCATGGACTTTGTTACTAAATTGCCCAAAACCAGAAAAGGTAACGAAGCGATTTGGGTAATTGTGGATCGATTAACCAAATCAGCTCATTTTCTACCTATAAAAGAAACCTTTAGCATGGAAAGGTTAGCAAAGTTGAACGTAGATGAGATAGTATCCTTACATGGAGTCCCACTCTCCATTGTATCGGATAGAGATAGTCGTTTCACTTCGCATTTCTGGACAAGTTTCCAAGAAGCCATGGGAACTAAACTGAACTTGAGCACTGCATATCATCCCCAAACAAATGGACAAAGTGAAAGGATGATCCAAACCCTGGAAGACATGCTCAAGGCATGTGTGATAGATTTTGGTGGAAACTGGGATGACCATCTACCCTTAATTGAATTCTCCTATAATAATAGTTATCATTCAAGCATTGAAGCTGCCCCATTCGAAGCACTGTATGGACGAAAGTGCAGAACTCCAGTTTGTTGGGGCAGAAATAGGAGAAAGCCAATTATCAGGTCCTGAGATTGTGCAAGAAACCACCGAAAAAATTTCTCAAATTAAGGAAAGACTAAAGACGGCTCAAGATCACCATAAAACTTATGCAGATAATCGACATAAGCCGTTAGAATTCCAGGTTGGAGACAAGGTACTATTAAAAGTTTCTCATTGGAAAGGAGTAGTTCGGTTCGGTAAAAAGGGAAAGCTAAGTCCAAGGTACGTAGGACCATTCCCAATAATCCAGCGAATAGGACCAGTTGCCTATCGTTTACAACTACCAGAAGAGCTAGCCGGGGTACATGACGTATTTCATGTATCCAATCTCAAGAAATGTTTGCCTGACGAATCCCTGGTAGTACCTCTTCAAGATGTAGAGGTAAATGAAAAGTTAAAATTTATTTAGAAGCCACTGCAGATTGTAACACCTCGAAAATTTACGTCCAATAATGTATTGACACGTGTCATAAGCTTTGAATATGTGAAAAAGTACTTTAGAGGGACTAAAGTTGACAAACTGTGAAACTATGTGAATATAAGGGTCCAAAGTGTCAACAATGGATAAATAGACTCTAAAATAACCTTACATGGTGTTTATAATCTTAAACGGATAAATCATGGATCATACGAAGCGGAAAATGAAAGAAAGTGAGGAAATACAAACTACAGGGGCTAAATGTGTCAACATGTTGAAAGTATACCTCTGAGTGACCTTTTGGCAAACCCGAAGCTTTGTAATGATAAAATATACTCACTAGAATATGTGATAAAAATTTCATCAAGTTTCGTTATCGTATGAGAAAGTTATGATCAAAACCGTGCACGAAGGGTTAAATGCGTTAACGTTGAATTTCGTGACTTTTCGGGTAAGCACAAAGTTGATCAAGGACTTTACCATGTTTGTAAATGTCCAAGGTCCTTAAAAATCAGATTTGAGGGTCTAATGAGCAAGATAAATAGCCAAAACCACGTATCAAAGGACCAAGGACTGAAATGCAAAACCTTGAAAATTGGTAACCAGGTCGCGCACTTGTACGCGCCCCGCGAGGGGGTTCTCGCGCCCCGCGTACAAGTCGCCAGCGAACAAAAATGCGCAGCTGCCAGTTGCAGACCTGATTTCGATGCTTAACAGCTGTGAATCGATACAAGGGGCTCTCCAATGGATTTACATGCATGTAGGGGCACTTGGACAGATCTTATAACCTCAGTAGACCGATTTGGCATCATCTTGGAGGATCAAAGTGACTACAAAAGAACCCACATTGTTGCAACTTATGTTCATTCATTTACAACTTTGCAAAAGATCATCTCTGGAGCTCTCTGGACATCAAGCCAACTTTCTAGTGATCTCTAAGCTTAATTAGGACTCTTGTAAGTGTTCATAACCTTTTCTAATTCGTTCTAGCTTAGCTAATTAACCAAAAGTCAAACCATCGTAATTTAGGTTTGACTTTAAGATTAAACGAAATTTGCTCACTCTTTTCTCGTATTGAAAGTACCTACAAGTTGGTATTTATGTGGGTAACAAACCCTTAAAAGGGTATTTTCAGATTCCCACTCTAAGTATATTAATTATCGAGTCAAAGCTTGTGTTAAAAAGTCAACAGAATGATTCTTTGCAAATTTAAGCATGATTAGCAATGTAGGGTACATGCAACCTGTTTGATCATTAAAATAACTTGGTAATTAATGTAAGAACATGTCTCAACATGTTCATCTCGACAATTTTCAGTTTAAACCTGAATCGGAACCGAAAGTCGCATAAATTGACTTTTGCTTTGACTATCAGTTCTGATCCGTTTATGCATGTTTTGAGATCTGCCTTAGAGCTTATTTTGGACCAAGTTTCATATAAGTATAACTCTCTGAGGTTTTACAACTTGGTTCAATACTTATCCGATTCATATGCATGTTTCCGATTTATGCTTAAATGTTGACTATTATGCCCTTTTCACTATAAAACGTGATTTTTGAAAAAGTGAAAGAGTAGAGACATTTGTTGCTGATTTATAAACTTGCACCGAAAATTTGATATCAGTTTGAGGTCTAGATTAAGAGTTATGCTCATTATCGTAATTTGAAAGCTTTATGTTAATTAAATGGCGTAATTAGCGAATAGCCTATTTAAACCCACTTTTTGATATCAAACTTTTTACCCACTGATGTTATATAATATTTTGGGATTTTTAAAGATTTTTATTTAATTTTTGGCTAAGCATAACATAGGTCTCTAGGTTTAATTCGGGTAATACCGATTTTGCCCTTTTTAGCCATAAAATGAGTTTTACTAATCCTTTTGACCCCAAACCTTTTTCTACTGATTTTATTTATTAAATAAAATATTTTGAGCCTTCTGGAATTATAAAAATATCAGCTTTCTTTTAAAAACCCGGAAATGGTTCCGAATCGCCTTTTTAAGCGTTTTTAACGCATAGTATGTGCTATAACCATATTAAATATATAAGGTTTATACCTACTAATGTTTTTAGTATATTTTTATATAATAACAGTAAGTAAAAGTTTTTGAACTCAGGTTTCCAGTTTTGATCTTTTAGGCCCTAGTGAAATTACCAAAATACCCCTAAGGTGCATAGTTTGGTTTTAAATGATAAGTTTCACATATGGGTCATACCCTACTGTTATAACATGTTAAATTAAATGTATTTACTGTATAAATCAGACCTGTAACTTAGATTACAAATTAAACTCTTTTATAATCTTTTAAATGACCAAAATGCCCTTACGAGGCATAAGTTGAGTTTAAATTTATTTGGGGCATAATAGAAGATATCTTACTGATATTATAACATATTTAAGCCATATTATCTCAGGGAACTTGCATATGACTCTTATGGTTACCCGTAACGCTCTTTTCGCGTTCGGCTCGGTTTATGTAACTAGTTTGCATAAATTGACCGAAACGGGTCAAGCCTTATCATTTTTGTCTCAAAATCCAGAATGTGTTTAGTATACCCATATTATACAAGTCTTCAAACTTGTCGGGTCTAAATCACATTCTATCCGGTCTTCGCTTAATCGTGCGTTTGAGCCGTATCGTCCTTAAAGCTAACCGGTCTAGGCTTAGACTTAAATAAAGACCCGTTAGAAATCTAATAGGTTATTATAAACCTTTGTTCCAGAATAGAAGAACCAGTAAAAGCTACCTTCACTTGCTAGTTGTGATTTATACTTACCAAGGTAAATACTTTTAACTTATTTTCCCTATACGGGCTTGGGTTACGGTATATAGAATACCGCTTGATCGAGCATCAAATCTTACATCGTTGGGTGGTTAATTGAATAATTTGATCGGCTCGTTTAAACAGTCTTGTTCACTTAAAGCCTTTGGGGGGGTTAATGACCATGTCCCGGATATCCTTGGCATCATCTTACGAGATGGCCACGACCTGAGCACGGGGTGTAGGCGTACACCTGTCAGTGTATAACTCAATAATGTGGTGTGTCTATTGATCTTTAACCCGGACAAGATCCGGGCTACTGAACGCACAAGTAACATGTAATTCGTTCACAAGATTATATATTACATAATTATCCCAAGTTATAAAATGTTTTGTGCCATGAGCATTCAAATCAATTTTCAACCCTTTTCAAAATGAGCCAGTTAAATTGTATTTACCAGTGTAAACTGACGTATTTTTCCCAAAAGGTTAAGTGCAGGTACTACTCGTACTAGGCTGGCTGTCTTCTAGAGCGTCCACAATAAGTCTCGCAAGCTTGGATGACAATAAACTGTTGAACAATATCTTATTTTATTTTGATCCGCCTGTGGATCCGTTTCAACTATTTGTGATATTTAATATTACACTTTATTAAAGTTGAAATGAATCTATCTTTGCTTCCGCTGTGCATTTATATATTGTGTTGTTTGTCTATGATGATACCAACTACGTCACGATACTCCCCACCGGGCCCACCGGTGACACGTGGAAAATAGGGGTGTGACAGGTTGGTATCAGAGCCAACTCTGAGTGAATTAAACACTAGCCTTTTGTGTTTAATCTCAGTTACACAATTGCACAATCCTCGATTCTCGAGTCTAGACAAAGAACTTAGGAAATTTCCAAATTTTTGTTTTATTTCTAACTTTGTCTTATATATATTTTGTTGTATCACTTGTTGTTTTTGACAGGTTCACCAAAAATGCCGCCACGTATGAGAGGAAGAGGAAGGGGACAAGGAGCACATGTAGCCCCAAACGACCATGAAGCCGGACCTTCGCACCGGCGAACACCTTCTGATCCTCATAACACAGATGCTCAAGATCTTTGGAGATCTTTTATTGAGCCAGCTAGGCGCTCAGTTTCACTGAGTACCTCTCCTTCCATCCCACACTCCTTCGGGCCTCATTCAGAAAATGAGCCCCACAACTCTCACCAGTCCTATATCCCTCTCCAAGGACACCAATCACCCTTTGACCACCCATCGCCTGTCTTCCAAGGCCAATTCAACCCTG
This sequence comes from Helianthus tuberosus, assembly GCA_030545235.1. Lineage (NCBI taxonomy): Eukaryota > Viridiplantae > Streptophyta > Magnoliopsida > Asterales > Asteraceae > Helianthus > Helianthus tuberosus. The sequence goes on from CM060373.1 coordinate 57,839,785, forward strand.
CTGACTACCTTGGAGTGCCAATGGGTTTTAACCCACTTGGACCCGAGGACCACTTTTCTGGTGGCAACCCGATGGATATCGATGAAGATACCGATCCTTCAATGCCACCATCTGGAACTCCGAACCATCCCATTGAAATCTCAGATGGGTCACCGTTTGTAGGATCACCTTACAATGGTCCCGACAGCTTTGAGGAGAAATTCAAACAGTATGACTGGGTATTTACTCCCAGTTACCATAACTCTCCCCTGCACCAGTCATACCATAGCTCTCCCCTGCACCAGCCACACCACTCTCCCCTGCACCAGCAACAGCCACAGCAGCAGCCACAGCAGCAGCAGAATCCTTCTGAGGATTCCTGACTTGTAGCGGTCACTCCGCCGGCAGCCCCACCTCAGCTTCAGCCTCCCTCGCCCCCGAGACGAAGGAGAACTACCTTGTGGATATCCGCGCGAGGGGGAGTGCGCATCAGCACCCCTCCACATTCAAGTGGCAGCCGGTACTCGCCACTTCACGAAGAACCGGAGATGGGAGAATCTTCACACCCAGTCTCAGAAGTAGTCTCTGCGCCAGTCGCGCCACAACCACCAATGGGTTTTGGAGACCCAATCCCTGCTTACACTGGTGCAGCAGCATACAACCCCTTCGAGCAGCCGATCCACACGAATTACAACTTTACAGAGGATCCCTACTGGATAGCAGCAAACTCCAACACTCTCCATCAGGAAGGTCCCTACGGAGGTCCCTGGGCTACGGGACACACGACCTATGGATACCCACCATATGGGTATCAGCAACCGCAGCCTCCTCAACCTCCGCATCTTCAGCAACCACCGCGGACACCGGTGATGTCACCGCCACAATTTCAAGAAATCCTTCAAGGGATAAATGAGGTGCGACAAGAGATGCGGCATGAGTTGCGGGAAGATCGGAGGCACAACCGGGGGATGTTCAAGAAGATGGTGAATTTGATCAAGGGTAAAAGCAAGAAGGATCGCTAAATCCTTTGTTTGTTTGTTTAATTATTTAGTTGTAATCATGTCCCTGCGAGGACATTTATTTCTGTACTCTGCCCCTGCGTGGGCATTCTTCCTTTCTGTTCTGCCCCTACGTGGGCATGTTTTTCGATTTAACCCCTGCGTGGGTTTGTTTGTTAGTTTGGCCCCTGCGTGGGCATGTTATTTGTGTGAAAGTCCCATTTAGGGCAAACTCGTACTAGTTTAATTTTAATTGGAATGGTTAATTTAAGTTTTTCATTTTAAATTATGTGCATAAACATAGTATATGAATAAATGAAAAATAACTTTTATTATTTTGATTTACCATTTTAATAAAATAATAAGAATCTTAAAAAGGTAAAACCTAGCTGGAATGTCATATTAAAGACCTGGCCAATATGGTAAAACCTGTTTTAAAAAGATTCAAATCTCTGTTAACATCTGCAAACATGTTAACATTCTTGGCTAGTGTGATCCGCAAAATCACACATGTTACCCTTTTAATAATTATCCAATTTATATTTCTATATATATCTGATTGTGACATAATGCCTACGGGTTATAATTAATGTCATATAAAACAAAAGGCAGCTGTAGTTTATAGACTCCCTGCCAAGAAAGGGATTGATTCGTTTTAATTATTCAAACTTTAATCCTATAAGATCTAAATTTATAATTTAGAAATTGTCTACGTGACTAGGCCTGTTGTGCCAATATTTTGTTTCATTATAGGATAAAAAATTACTAATAAAAAGTCCTGAATGAAATTACTTAATAAATTAACTAATATGGCTTTTATTTACCATAGTTAATAAATCGTCAAGAACGATAATACTGTTTAGGCTTCTAAATAGACCTTGTCCTTATTTTTATGTAGCACTTAAAACTACATGGCTAAGTCTGAAGAAATAAACAGTCATCCAGTGGAAAACCCTGAGAATACTAAAATACTAGTAACGGGTACGGAGCTACAAGCATTAGTAGAAAATGCTGTTACCAGAGCCATCGAGAGGCAATATAGTGAATCAAGCGGGACCCGAAGTAGGACCCGATCCGCGCCTCATTCCAAACCCAAGGTTCACTCGGAAGCTCATAGCAAACCGCCCTCTAAGAAAGATGTACCTAAGAAAGATGAGCTCAAGAAGGATGATGATCGACATTCATCTAACCAAAACAGTGTCCCGTCAAGGAAGGTCGAGCATAAACAGGAACCGAGTGGTAAGTCCTGTACATACAAATACTTCGTCTCATGTAAACCCCGGGACTTTATTGGGGAGAAGGGAGCGGTTGACTGTATGACCTGGTTGGACGAAATGGATACGGTTGTGGACATCAGCGGCTGTGCTGAAAGGGATGTAGTGAAATATGTATCCCAATCGTTCAAAGGAGAAGCACTGGCGTGGTGGAAGTCGCTCATACAAGCTGCTGGGAAGATCCCACTCTATAACTTGTCATGGGATCAGTTCGTTGCTCTTATTAAAGATAATTATTGCCCGCAGCACGAAGTTGAAAGAATCGAATCTGATTTCTTGTCGTTGGTGATGAAGAATTTAGATTGCCAAGCATACCTCACCACTTTCAATACCCTATCTAGGTTGGTTCCTTACTTGGTAACCCCAGAGCCTAAGAGGATTGCTCGCTTCATCGGGGGTTTAGCCCCAGAGATTAAAGCTAGTGTTAAGGCATCAAGGCCTGCTACCTTCAGATCAGCAGCTGATCTATCTCTCTCTCTTACCTTGGATGTAGTCAGGTTGAGAGCACTCAGGAATTCAGAAGAAAACAAGAGGAAGCGTGAGGACGATACCTCACGAAGATCAGGTAAGAAACACCGAGGAAATGACGACCACAAGAAAGGGTCGGGATCTAAAAAGGATGGGCAACAATCAGGGGATAAGCCCAAATGTAAAACTTGCAAGAAGAACCATTTTGGGAAGTGTCGATTTGAGTCGAAATCCCAGTCTCACACGAGATCCTGTGGAATTTACAAATCTACGGATCATAAGACTTTGGAGTGTAAGAAGCTGAAAGATGCAACCTGTTACGGTTGCAATGAAAAAGGGCACATTAAGTCCAATTGCCCAAAGAACACCAAGAAAACCGAAGATGGGAAAAAGACCAATGCGAGGGTCTTCAAGATGGACGCTAAGGAAGCTGTTCAGGATGACAACGTGATTATAGGTACTTTTCTCGTAAATGATGTTTTTGCTAGAGTATTGTTTGATTCTGGAGCAGATAAGTCTTTTGTGGATAATAAGTTTTGTGAGTTGTTGAAATTGCCTGTAAAAGCCTTAAGTGTGAAGTATGAGGTGGAATTAGCTGATGGAACCATAGAAACCGCCTCAACTGTTTTAGATGGGTGTGTTATATCCATTAGGAATCACTCTTTTCCTTTATCCTTACTTCCCTTTAAGCTAGCCGGTTTTGATATAGTGATAGGCATGGATTGGTTATCGCATAACCAAGCCCAGATTGTGTGCAACAGAAAGCAAGTAGTAGTCAAAACCCCGTATGGTGAGTCACTTACCATTCAGGGGGATACCCAGCATGGATTGCCTGAGCAAGTGTCCATGCTCAAGGCATCCAGATGTCTGCAGAAGGGTTGTGTCATCTATATGGCACAAGTTACTATTGATGAGACAAAACCCAAGATTGAAGACATCCCTGTCATTTCGGAATATCCTGAAGTTTTCCCTGAAGAACTACCTGGTTTACCACCAGATAGGCAAGTAGAATTCCGAATTGACATCATTCCTGGTGCAGCACTTGTAGCAAGAGCACCTTATAGGTTAGCACCAACAGAAATGAAGGAGTTAAGGACGCAGTTAGATGATCTGCTAGCCAAAGGTTTTATTAGACCTAGTTCGTCTCCTTGGGGAGCGCCGATTTTGTTTGTCAAGAAGAAGGATGGGTCGATGCGTCTATGCATCGATTACCGTGAGCTTAATAAAGTCACTATTAAGAATAGGTATCCTTTGCCCAGGATCGACGATCTGTTCGATCAGTTACAAGGGGCAAGCTACTTTTCAAAGATCGACTTGAGGTCAGGCTATCATCAGTTGAAGGTCAAGGATGAAGATATGCACAAGACAACGTTTAGGACTCGTTATGGACATTACGAGTTCCTAGTGATGCCTTTTGGGCTCACTAATGCACCAGCCGCATTCATGGATCTCATGAATCGCGTCTGCAAGCCTTATCTAGATAAATTCGTCATCGTCTTTATTGACGACATCCTGATTTACTCGAAGAATCAAGTTGACCACGAGGAACACCTTCGTTGTATTCTCAAACTTCTACATCATGAGAAACTCTATGCCAAATTTTCGAAGTGCGAATTTTGGCTTCGAGAAGTCCAATTCCTTGGACATGTGGTAAGTGAGCGTGGTATCCAAGTGGATCCCGCTAAGGTAGAAGCAGTTATGAATTGGCAAGAGCCAAAGACGCCTACTGAGATTCGCAGTTTCCTGGGTTTAGCAGGATACTATAGGCGATTCATCGAAAACTTTTCAAGGATTGCTGCGCCTCTAACTTCGTTGACACGTAAAAAGGTTAAGTTTGATTGGGGCCCTAAGCAGCAGGAATCCTTTGACATTCTTAAGAAAAAGTTGAGCAATGCACCAGTGCTAACATTGCCCGATGGTATAGAAGAATTCGTGGTGTATTGTGATGCATCACACACTGGTATGGGTTGTGTACTCATGCAGAAAGACAAGGTTATTGCCTACGCTTCAAGACAGCTAAAGGTGCACGAGAAGAACTACACCACCCACGACTTGGAACTGGGTGCCGTTGTATTTGCATTAAAGCTATGGAGGCATTACTTATATGGAACCAAGTGTGTGATCTATTCAGATCACAAGAGCCTTCAACACTTGTTCAATCAGAAGGACTTGAACATGAGGCAAAGACGATGGATGGAAACTCTGAATGATTATGATTGTGAGATAAAGTACCATCCAGGCAAGGCAAATGTAGTTGCTGACGCCTTAAGTAGGAAGGAAAGAGTAAAGCCGATAAGAATCAATGCCAAGCGCATTGAAATCAAGAATGGTTTGAACGAAAGGATACTAGCTGCACAGAAGGAAGCTGTGTTGGAAGCTAACTATCCTGAAGAAAAACTAGGGGTAACTGAGGAGCAGTTATCCTATGATAAGGACGGAATGCTAAGATTGAATGGACGAATATGGGTTCCCATTTTTGGAGGACTTCGAGATGTTATCCTCCAGGAAGCCCACAGTTCCAAATATTCTGTTCATCCTGGAGCTGATAAGATGTACCAGGATCTAAAGGCAAACTACTGGTGGATTGGTTTGAAAAAGTCTGTAGCTGCCTATGTAGCTAAATGTTTGACTTGTGCGCAAGTCAAAGCTGAGCATCAGAAGCCGTCAGGTTTGTTACAACAGCCTGAACTTCCCACATGGAAGTGGGAGATGGTGACGATGGATTTCATCACCAAGTTGCCAAAGACGAGAAAGGGAAATGATACTATATGGGTCATAGTAGATAGACTGACTAAGTCAACACATTTCCTACCCATAAAGGAAACTTACAGCTCTAACATGTTAGCTCAATTATACGTAGATAAGATCGTAGCTCTACATGGTGTACCATTGTCAATTATCTCTGACCGAGATACGAGATACACCTCTCATTTTTGGAAAAGTTTCCAACAGTCTTTGGGTACGCGCTTAAATTTTAGTACGGCTTACCATCCACAGACGGACGGACAGAGTGAGCGTACCATCCAAACGCTGGAAGACATGCTTCGAGCATGTGTGATTGATTTAGGTGGCAGTTGGGATAACCACCTACCATTGATCGAGTTCTCCTATAATAACAGCTACCATACTAGTATTAAGGTTGCGCCTTTTGAGGCATTATATGGTAGAAAATGCAGAACACCCATTTGTTGGGCAGAAGTAGGAGAAGTTCAATTATCAGGACCAGATTTGGTCTTTGAAACAACGGACAAGATTGTCCAGATTCGCGATCGCCTGAAAGCTGCCAGGGATAGGCAGAAAAGTTATGCGGATCCAAAGCGTAAGTCTTTTCACTTCGAAGTAGGTGACAAGGTATTGCTTAAAGTATCACCCTGGAAGGGGGTGATGCGATTTGGTAAGAAAGGCAAGCTAAGCCCGAGGTACATAGGACCTTTCGAGGTTATCGAACGTGTTGGGTCAGTTGCTTATAAGTTAAACTTGCCTGAAGAGCTCAGTGCTATACATAATGTTTTTCACATCTGTAATCTGAAGAAGTGTTTTGCTGATGAATCACTGGTCATACCACACACGGATGTACATATAGATGAAAGCTTGAAATTTGTGGAAAAGCCATTGTCGATTGAAGATCGACAGGTAAAGAAGCTTCGAAGGAAGCATGTACCTATTGTTAAGGTCAAATGGGATGCCCGTAGAGGTCCTGAATACACATGGGAGGTAGAATCCACGATGAAAGAAAAATACCCTCATTTGTTTCAGTAAATCTCGAGGTCGATATTTCTTTTAAAGGGGTGAGGATGTAACACCTCGAAAATTTACGTCCAATAATGTATTGACACGTGTCATAAGCTTTGAATATGTGAAAAAGTACTTTAGAGGGACTAAAGTTGACAAACTGTGAAACTATGTGAATATAAGGGTCCAAAGTGTCAACAATGGATAAATAGACTCTAAAATAACCTTACATGGTGTTTATAATCTTAAACGGATAAATCATGGATCATACGAAGCGGAAAATGAAAGAAAGTGAGGAATTACAAACTACAGGGGCTAAATGTGTCAACATGTTGAAAGTATACCTCTGAGTGACCTTTTGGCAAACCCGAAGCTTTGTAATGATAAAATATACTCACTAGAATATGTGATAAAAATTTCATCAAGTTTCGTTATCGTATGAGAAAGTTATGATCAAAACCGTGCACGAAGGGTTAAATGCGTTAACGTTGAATTTCGTGACTTTTCGGGTAAGCACAAAGTTGATCAAGGACTTTACCATGTTTGTAAATGTCCAAGGTCCTTAAAAATCAGATTTGAGGGTCTAATGAGCAAGATAAATAGCCAAAACCACGTATCAAAGGACCAAGGACTGAAATGCAAAACCTTGAAAATTGGTAACCAGGTCGCGCACTTGTACGCGCCCCGCGAGGGGGTTCTCGCGCCCCGCGTACAAGTCGCCAGCGAACAAAAATGCGTAGCTGCCAGTTGCAGACCTGATTTCAATGCTTAACAGCTGTGAATCGATACAAGGGGCTCTCCAATGGATTTACATGCATGTAGGGGCACTTGGACAGATCTTATAACCTCAGTAGACCGATTTGGCATCATCTTGGAGGATCAAAGTGACTACAAAAGAACCCACATTGTTGCAACTTATGTTCATTCATTTACAACTTTGCAAAAGATCATCTCTGGAGCTCTCTGGACATCAAGCCAACTTTCTAGTGATCTCTAAGCTTAATTAGGACTCTTGTAAGTGTTCATAACCTTTTCTAATTCGTTCTAGCTTAGCTAATTAACCAAAAGTCAAACCATCGTAATTTAAGTTTGACTTTAAGATTAAACGAAAATTGCTCAGTCTTTTCTCGTATTGAAAGTACCTACAAGTTGGTATTTATGTGGGTAACAAACCCTTAAAAGGGTATTTTCAGATTCCCACTCTAAGTATGTTAATTGTCGAGTCAAAGCTTGTGTTAAAAAGTCAACAGAATGATTCTTTGCAAATTTAAGCATGATTAGCAATGTAGGGTACATGCAACATGTTTGATCATTAAAATAACTTGGTAATTAATGTAAGAACATGTCTCAACATGTTCATCTCGACAATTTTCAGTTTAAACCCGAATCGGAACCGAAAGTCGCATAAATTGACTTTTGCTTTGACTATCAGTTCTGATCCGTTTATGCATTTTTTGAGATCTGCCTTAGAGCTTATTTTGGACCAAGTTTCATATAAGTATAACTCTCTGAGGTTTTACAACTAGGTTCAATACTTATCCGATTCATATGCATGTTTCCGATTTATGCTTAAATGTTGACTATTATGCCCTTTTGACTATAAAACGTGATTTTTGAAAAAGTGAAAGAATAGAAACATTTGTTGCTGATTTATAAACTTGCACCTAAAATTTGATATCAGTTTGAGGTCTAGATTAAGAGTTATGCTCATTATCGTAATTTGAAAGCTTTATGTTAATTAAATGGCGTAATTAGCGAATAGCCTATTTAAACCCACTTTTTGATATCAAACTTTTTACCCACTGATTTTATATAATATTTTGGGATTTTTAAAGATTTTTATTTAATTTTTGGCTGAGCATAACATAGGTCTCTAGGTTTAATTCGGGTAATACCGATTTTGCCCTTTTTAGCCATAAAATGAGTTTTACTAATCCTTTTGACCCCAAACCTTTTTCTACTGATTTTATTTATTAAATAAAATATTTTGAGCCTTCTGGAATTATAAAAATATCAGCTTTCTTTTAAAAACCCGGAAATGGCTCCGAATCGCCTTTTTAAGCGTTTTTAACGCATAGTATGTGCTATAACCATATTAAATATATAAGGTTTATACCTACTAATGTTTTTAGTATATTTTTATATAATAACAGTAAGTAAAAGTTTTTGAACTCAGGTTTCCAGTTTTGACCTTTTAGGCCCTTGTGAAATTACCAAAATACCCCTAAGGTGCATAGTTTGGTTTTAAATGATAAGTTTCACATATGGGTCATACCCTACTGTTATAACATGTTAAATTAAATGTATTTACTGTATAAATCAGACCTGTAACTCAGATTACAAATTAAACTCTTTTATAATCTTTTAAATGACCAAAATGCCCTTACGAGGCATAAGTTGAGTTTAAATTCATTTGGGGCATAATAGAAGATATCTTACTGATATTATAACATATTTAAGCCATATTATCTCAGGGAACTTTCATATGACTCTTATGGTTACCCGTAACGCTCTTTTTGCGTTCGGCTCGGTTTATGTAACTAGTTTGCATAAATTGACCGAAACGGGTCAAGCCTTATCATTTTTGTCTCAAAATCCAGAATGTGTTTAGTATACCCATATTATACAAGTCTTCAAACTTGTCGGGTCTAAATCACATTCTATCCGGTCTTCGCTTAATCATGCGTTTGAACCGTATCGTCCTTAAAGCTAACCGGTCTAGGCTTAGGCTTAAATAAAGACCCGTTAGAAATCTAATAGGTTATTATAAACCTTTGTTCCAGAATAGAAGAACCAGTAAAAGCTACCTTCACTTGCTAGTTGTGATTTATACTTACCAAGGTAAATACTTTTAACTTATTTTCCCTATACGGGCTTGGGTTACGGTATATAGAATACCGCTTGATCGAGCATCAAATATTACATCGTTGGGTGGTTAATTGAATAATTTGATAAGCTCGTTTAAACAGTCTTGTTCACTTAAAGCCTTTGGGGGGTTAATGACCATGTCCCGGATATCCTTGGCATCATCTTACGAGATGGCCACGACCTGAGCACGGGGTGTAGGCGTACACCTGTCAGTGTATAACTCAATAATGTGGTGTGTCTATTGATCTTTAACCCGGACAAGATCCGGGCTACTGAACGCACAAGTAACATGTAATTCGTTCACAAGATTATATATTACATAATTATCCCAAGTTATAAAATGTTTTGTGCCATGAGCATTCAAATCAATTTTCAACCCTTTTCAAAATGAGTCAGTTAAATTGTATTTACCAGTGTAAACTGACGTATTTTTCCCAAAAGGTTAAGTGCAGGTACTACTCGTACTAGGCTGGCTGTCTTCTAGAGCGTCCACAATAAGTCTCGCAAGCTTGGATGACAATAAACTGTTGAACAATATCTTATTTTATTTTGATCCGCCTGTGGATCCGTTTCAACTATTTGTGATATTTAATATTACACTTTATTAAAGTTGAAATGAATCTATCTTTGCTTCCGCTGTGCATTTATATATTGTGTTGTTTGTCTATGATGATACCAACTACGTCACGATACTCCCCACCGGGCCCACCGGTGACACGTGGAAAATAGGGGTGTGACACAGATAGAAGACAAAAAGGTCAAGTTTCTCAAACACAAAAGGCTAGTGCTGGTCAAAGTCAAGTGGGATTCAAAGAGAGGACCGGAATATACCTGGGAACTGGAATCAGAGATGAAGCGGAAATATCCTCACTTATTCCAGTAAATCTCGAGGACGAGATTTTAATTAAGGTGGGGAGAATGTAACAACTCTCACCATAATTATTATTTCTTATGTTATTATGGCTAATAGGAAACCCTAATTGAGACCCCCAAGTGATATTGCATGACCCCTAAAATTTCCAGAACAATCGAAATCAGGATCAGGGCCCCTAAAACTCAGGGGGGGGGGGTGTTTCCTAGTTGATATTATCCTTACAGTTTTCCATAGAAATCAAATTTCAACGAATTGTCGACTCACCTGAGCTACTAAGACACGGGGCTACCCTATGCTAGGGGGTACCCCTCGCGCCACGCGAGGGTGCTGTTTTTCCAGTATAAATCCCAGGCTTTGGCACTTGAAGTTTGGTGTTGGTTCGACGTTAAAATTCATTTCGTACACTGTGATATCGTCTAAACAGTTCAAAACACACACACCACACGAAACGCTGCTGCGTAACCAGGGTAATAACTCGATCACTGCTACGATTTAATGTCCGATCGATAAAAACCAATCCGATGGATGTTTATGTGCTGCCTAAACTCGGGCTATACTTTGTCATTCGTTGTGAAGCCGATGGATGTTTAAGTGCTGCCCGAACTCGGGCTATACTTTGTCATTCGTCGTGAATCCAATGGATGTTTAAGTACTGCGCTTTGTCATTTGTCGTGAAGGTTTTGAATCTCGTGAGTTGTCGTAAAAGTTGGATTAAAGTTACTAACCTAGTTTTTGTGTGCATTGTTATTTGAATTAGGTTAACCAGGCTAAAAGCAGTAGGCTAGGCGCTACCCGTTTAAATCTGCAATGTGATTCATTCTCTTTTTATCAAATTGCTTTACAAAACCCTAAATGTTTTCAAGGTTATAATTACTGGGATTAAGTCTTTGTAATCTTCAATTGCTGCCGGTATGTGGGGTTTTGTATACATTACTTGTTTCCCGTCACCATTGGACAACGAGTTAGCCAATGGGTGATTTGACCATAGTCACAGATACAGTCGAGTGACAAATACCGATTTGGGGTAATTGGTTGATAAAAACAATGTAATCACCCTTAATACTGTATATTATAACAATGTGTCATTTTGTGCAACTTGAATGACTCGCCAGTATTTCCCTGCTGATAAAACCTTTTTAAAACATGTTTCAGGTGATCTGCTATGATCCAGGAAAAAGTGTCATGTAGCACTGCAAGCTTGAAGACGTAATAAACATGTTTTTTTGTAAAATAGGGGTTTCCCAGAGAAATTCCCTTATTGTAAATTACAGGGTTTATCCCTAATAATGAAATAAAATAATCGGGCGTTTTCAAGTTTTAAATGATCCTATTAATAATTCCGCTGCCAAATTAAATAAATACCACGGAGTTTCTGTCCCGCGGCTTCTGAACCGGGTCAAACCGGGCCGGGGGCCGTGACATCTGCCGATCTTCAGCATGTAACAGGGAGGGGTTTATGGGGTGAGTTATAAATGAAGTGGGGGCTGCGGTATTTGCATGTAAGGAAAATCGAGAGGGAGAGATGAGGGAGTGAGAGATGTCTCTGTGTTTTACTTATGTGAAAAGTTTAGTGAATTAGGGTTTTTAGCTTAAAGGAGAAAGAGAGCAGAGGAAATTTTGAGTGGTGTGCGTGTGTTGTTGAATCTGAGGTTTCAAATGAAAGATAAGGTTATAGCAAGACATATATACCTAGGGTTTTAATGTAATGGGTTGGGCCCATGGCCCGTTAGCGTGTTTTGAGCGGCCCAATTTCATTCTGAAGCCCATTTCTCGAACCCGATTGCCATAAAATGCTGTAAGATATAACGTTAAGTCGAGAATGCTAAAAAAATACGTTGGAACTTAAGGTTTGACGCGTATTTTGTCGGTTGTGTTAAAACGCGATAAATGTTCCGTTTGTCGTTTCGTGTCCGTTTTTGCGACTCGTTTTCAACTACGGATAATAAAATTAAAAAAATGCTAAATATATCGTAATATATTAATATTGAGACAAAATTCAAATCAGGTGCTTCGTTTCGTCGTTGATTGTCGGTGCGCTACTGCTTCCGCGTCTTTCGTTCACGTTTTGCGTTTTGTGTCGTTCGAATGCATGAATATTTTCGCAAAACGAAAACCATAAGTATATGTTATATGTATAAACTTCGTAATCGACGACGTTGTGAGTATTTTGTACGGTGTCAGTTCGTTATCGTTTATCGTTCCGCAGATTTCTCCAGAAATAACCATACGCGCACTGTAACGTCTGATGAGCGTTCCTAGGCATTCCTATAGCCTAATTAAGCTAGTTCGTGTTTTAAACACTATTTATTATTGTCTTAACATTTGTTAATCACGTAATTAGGAGCCGTTAATTACCGGTCGTCACATTCTCCCCCTGTTGCAGAAATTTCGTCCTCGAAATTTAGTTTATGTTATCTCCTCAGAGTTGTGTCGTTCCTAGATAAGTCCGAATAATACCAAAATGAATGACCACGTAATCGAATCAAAATTGATTCAGATTATGTGAATGCAAGGAAATTTTGCATCAATAAGAACCCAATGGTTCAACTGAGTTTGTTCCAGAAATCGATGTCAAGTGAACGAAGTGTTGTGATACTATCACCAATGTAACTAAGTTTACGGGGATCAACAAAGAGGAATTTCGACCAATAGAATTCCAAATAAACGTTTACCATATGCAAATCAATTTTTGAAACAATAGAATTCACTACCAACGAAAACTTGCGTTAATTGTTGAATGATTGAAACTCGAATTCAACAAGCTCAAATAGATAGAATCATGAAAATAGATAGAATCATGAAAATGATTTGTCAACTATTGAGCCATTAAATGAATAAAATCAACGTGTTGACATTGTTGAGTTGCAAGGATACACCGAAATGAAATACAACCGAACCTGGTGTATCATCATCTTAATACATAGTTGCATTAAGACTATTTAAATGATTAGCCAAGCAAAGAGCGTACGTAGTTTTGCATGAAACGATTGATCATGATTAGCGCAATCTACAAGTTTATACCGACGCCACAAGGTGTCGTAGTGAATGAAACAATTCAATAATAGTGGTGATCGAACAAGTATCACCTGTGTTTTACATGAAACACTCGATCATGATTAGCCCAAGCTACAAGTTTATACCGACACCACAAGGTGTCGTAGTGATTGAAATAATTCAATAATAGTGGTGAGCAAACAAGTTCACCGTGTTTGAAGTCAAATGAAAGGTTCATCGGAGTAAATCTGAATATTTATTTCAAACAAATCTCGTAGGATTTTCAACTGAAAATGAAACAAATAAACAATGTTTTCGAGTAAAGATGAAAAGCAATGAATATCACCAAAATGTCCGCTCGATGATGAAAGATCCGTTAAGAGGCATACCGAAATACGAAACGAACTTGTGTACCATTGTCTTAACATACAATTGTATTAAGACTGATTTAACATGATAAATAAACAAAACAGATTTAATATCAATAAACAAATAATTAAATTCGTACATGATGTGAGCAACGAGATTAGCGCAAGCTTCAAATTTGTGAGAACGTCACCACAAGGTGATCGTGATCAAGGAAACGATTCAATGAAGTCGAAGACCAAACAAGCATGTTATGGTTCAAAGCAAATGAAGTGCTTGTTGGGATTATTTCGAATATGATGGCCTCAATCCATCATATGGAATCTTGAATCGAATATATATTACGAGCAAGTTCAACAATTGAACTTGGTTTAGTCACATTCCAACGATGAATGCATGTGTTAACAAGAGATTTCGACATGGTTACAATGAACAAACCATGTAATGTATTCAAAAGAAAAGAGTTTCAACTAGTTCGTTGACTCGATATCAAAAAGTCAACACTTTGCAACAATGCGGGTCATCTAGATCACAATGCAAAGATCAAGTATAGCGAACGATATTTGAGCTTTGATAAAATGACAATTTGGAGTGAAGCCCTCCAATGGTCTTCACCGATCAACGAACCACATGCGCGACAAACAATGCATGCGTACATAAGAATTCATCAAAAATAAAACAATTGAGTGTTTGCTATCATGGAAGAAAATCTTTGTGGTGCAACGATCATTAGGGGGGAGTAGAAATGCAAAAATCTACTCACTATATGCAAGAAGTCGAAATTTCAACAAAAGAAATTTAAGGACTTTACCTGGAAGTTCACGTGATGATTGGTTGTTATGTGACATTACCATAGAATGTTGTACGTAGCATAATCGCCATGAATGAAGTAGGGGGAATGCGAAGACATGTGACTTCTTTTGCAGCGCCAATAGTTGTGAGTCTCATTAGAGTAAGTATAGATTGTTGTGAAATCCCAGTTAAACGTACTTCAGCGTGATTCGTGTCATTTGCAGGATCACGTGGCAAATTGCCGCATTTCGAGCAGTAATACTCTCGCTGACAGAATTAGCATCATTGTTGTCGTGCCCAAGTGTGTTTTCCAAAGGCATTACCTCGAAAGTCGTGTGTGATGTACTTCGACATCCGCTGACGTGTAGTTTAAGTTTCACGTATAGTTACGCAATAGCATTTCATTCCACGTAGATTACTTGCTCGGGTAATTAAGATAGCATTGACGACCTAATATAATGGCATTTGCGCGAGTTAATAATCACAGTTCCTACGTGAGGACCTTTAATGAATTTCGTCATAAGTTTTCCAGAGGTCCTAAATGTGTGTTACCACAACTCTCAAAGTCTTGCTTTATGTATGTAATTATTTCGTGTACTGTGTATCGACACAACATTTGTATATGTTTAAAATCAAAACAGTTGACTCATTGTTCTTGGCAACGGTTGGAACCCATATTCGAGTCTTAGGCGTTCTGTACGTGTTCAATTCTTGATATCTAAGTCCCAAGAGAAGAGTGAGGTTAAAGCCTAGGTATCTCTACAGAAACCTAATTCGCTGAAACCTATAGCTCTGATACCAATCTGTCACACCCCGAAATATCAGAGCTTGGCGTGACTGGACCGGTATCTTCGTTGCACAGCGGAAGTGTTTGAGCTAAGACTTCTAGAAAATGAACGCCACTAAGTACTCGAATTCCCATGGGTTCTCCTATTCCAACCGTTCCATAGTTTTGAAAATGCAACCTGAGAAAGAACATGCGAAAAGGTCAACATAAAGTTGAGCGAGTTCATAGTTTGTTTGTAAAACATTTGGAATCAATCTTTTTGAATAACCGGTTTTTATAAATTGTGGAGAAAATTAGTAAAATCATTTTCTCAACATGTTGAATGAAAACTGTGAGTCTAGCCCACTAGTGTCTTTGTAAGCAGGACCAACCCGTCCTCTTACTTGTACATAAGTTGGAAACGTTACCCAAGTTTGTAAATCCATGTAGTATGAGTTTGCGTCAAATGAATATTAAAAACATATGAAAGTTTTAGTGTTGTAAGTTGGTATGTAAAGCGTCTATGAACATGTTGATCATTAATGTTTCGCGACGGCATTAATATATGCGATGACATAGGAGGTACTCAACCCGCGTAGGCAATTTAGGTGTCGAACTCTCGACAATGGACACAACAACACTCTAGTGGTCACCCCTGGACCGTGAGTGGGGCTCGCCCGTACCCATTAGATCTAACCTTTGTTCCTTGGTCCTCAAAAGGATTAATGGCACCTTAGTTACAGCCAATGCTCACATGATCTAAGAGTTCATTCCATAACTTAATCATACCTAAGTTTGACATGTATTTCCCCCCGAAAGTTGTAAACCGAAACGTTGAAAGAAAAGGGGGACATGATCTCACTGAGTTGTCTCGTTTTTCGTACGCAGGCCAACCTAGTCCCGTTGTTGTAACTAGGACATTCTCGTCTCTTGTCATGAAAATCATGCACGTTTTGTAAAACCGGTATGTTTGTATAAATTGTTCGTAAACCATTCGAGATTCCTCGAAATCCCTTCGCAACATGGTTGAGAAATATGAGTTTTCGTTCATTGAAAAGTTATTTACTTTTGCAAAAACTTGCATGTCTTTCCACCCCCGAAAACATTTATAAAAATGTAAAACAGTAAAAAGTGGGGTTTATGAACTCACCTGGATATTCCTGTGCAAGGCTAGCTTAGTGTGATTCCGTAGTGTCATCCCACGAATGTGAACTCGCTAGCGTGCAACTAAAGCATTCCTAATCAAGGAATAATTATAAGTTTCTAACTAAATTGACGTAGCTAAACTACTTGTTCGAGCTCTACCGAATCGTTAACTAAACGATTCTATAAAGGTGTTATTATCTTGGTTTGAAATAACCAAACTATGGTTATTTGATCCCATTTGTATTCGGGATAAATCTAAGTCTCGGAAACAACTTAGTTTCCGAATGATTTATGATATATATATATATATATATATATATATATATTTATTTATATGTATAAATAAAAATATATTTTACGAAATCGTCATGAATAGAAATACGTAAATCGATAATGGTACGTAATTCAAAACGTCGTATGTGATTCGGTAATATACCGTTGTAGTTCTCGTAGGATTGAAATAATTAAATATATATATATATACATATATATATTCGAAAACTTGACGTTTAAAACGAATATAAATAATTATATTCACTTTACAAGAATTCGGATTCGAAACGTTTGGAGGAAATGTAAATAATTATATTAATAATATACGACTTCCGAACATTAAACGTTTGAAATAAATAGAAACTTCATACGTATTTTATGAAATTATTCCAAGTGATTCGAATTATCGGCGTTTTGAAATAGATATAAATAATTATATTTATCTCAAATGAAATATCGGTTTTTCGTTAACTTGTAACGTCGTAAAAATAAAATGCCTTTTAATTTATTCTAGTAGAAAGACTCGGATTTCAACAAGTGCCCTTTAACAATATAATTATGTTTTGGTTTCGGATTTTTTTACAAAAATCGGACAGAGTTTCCTCTGTTTTTGGAATAACCCGACAATAAAAAGTCGTCGTATTTTGTCAAAGCTCAACAATAATTCAATCAATGCAAACAATATATACTAAGATTTTATCAAATACGACAAGATAAAGTGTAAGTAGTCGCTAAAGGTATCGGTCGAGCTCGGTCGCGTATAACTATAATCTGCATAACGAAACAAAACTTTTGCGTCATTTAAACTTTACCGGGTCTTTGTTTGACTGAGTTTGACCATCATTGACTGTCGTTGACTGAGTTGACTCAGTTTAACCAAGTTGACTCAGGTTGACTGGCTTTGACCAGTTGACTGACTTTGACCGTGACCCAAAATCTGAACCGGAACCTACGAGATCAAAACAGACATCTGAACTGAACCAAGACTCATAACTTGGCTGGTTAACCATTGAGCCGAACCGAGGATCCCGAGCCGGAGTTTCTGAGCCAAGCTGGAATTAAAACCGCACACCCTTATCAATCTCAGCCACCAAATTATAATCTTCAACAAAAATCAGCAACAATCATCATATTTTGTCACCAAAACAGAACATAAGACGAAGAGAACGGGGGACGAGGTTTACCATGAATTTTTGTCGAGTCACAACACTACCACCGCCGCCACGGTGGCGCTGCCGTCTGTCGCCGTCGCCGCTCGCCGGTGCTCGACGGCTCCTCCTCCTCTTTCCGTCTCTCTCTCTCTCCTCGCAGCCGCCGATAAGCCACGTCGCCGCCGCCTCGCCGCCGTATGCGGCGGTCTCCTCTCTGCCATCTCGGGTCTCTCTCTCCTCGCCGCCACCCCCCTTCTTTTCTCGGTTCCGTCGTCGCACCACCACCAGACGGTGGTGGTGGTGGTGGTCTGCCGATCTTCAGCATGTAACAGGGAGGGGTTTATGGGGTGAGTTATAAATGAAGTGGGGGCTGGGGTATTTGCAGGTAAGGAAAATCGAGAGGGAGAGATGAGGGAGTGAGAGATGTCTCTGTGTTTTGCTTATGTGAAGAGATTAGTGAATTAGGGTTTTTAGCTTAAAGGAGAAAGAGAGCAGAGGAAATTTTGAGTGGTGTGCGTGTGTTGTTGAATCTGAGGTTTCAAATGAAAGATAAGGTTATAGCAAGACATATATACCTAGGGTTTTAATGTAATGGGTTGGGCCCATGGCCCGTTAGTGTGTTTTGAGCGGCCCAATTTCATTCTGAAGCCCATTTCTCGAACCCGATTACCATAAAATGCCGTAAGATATAACGTTAAGTCGAGAATGCTAAAAAAAATACGTTCGAACTTAAGGTTTGACGCGTATTTTGTCGGTTGTGTTAAAACACGATAAATGTTCCGTTTGTCGTTTCGTGTCCGTTTTTGCGATTCGTTTTCAACTATGGATTATAAAATTATAAAAACAAAGCTAAATATATCGTAATATATTATTATTGAGACGAAATTCAAATCAGGTGCTTCGTTTCGTCGTTGATTGTCGGTGCGCTACTGCTTCCGCGTCTTTCGATCACGTTTTGCGTTTTGTGTCGTTCGAATGCATGAATATTTTCGCAAAACGAAATCCATAAGTATATGTTATATGTATAAACTTTGTAATCGACGACGTTGTCAGTATTTTGTACGGTGTCAGTTCGTTATCGTTTATCGTTCCGCAGATTTCTCCAGAAATCACCATACGCGCACTGTAACGTCTGATGAGTGTTCCTAGGCATTCCTATAGCCTAATTAAGCTAGTTTGTGTTTTAAACACTATTTATTATTGTCTTAACATTTGTTAATCGCGTAATTAGGAGCCGTTAATTACCGGTTGTCACAATATGCTTTTTCGATTATCCAATTGTTGACGAGCAATGAGATTAGGAGATCGAATGTATAGGGGTTAAAGTTCAAGTTATGTTTAGAGTCGAGATTTGGAATTTAAAACATAAGAATATAACATATGAAAGTAATCATCTACTAACACATAATACTTGTTTGACACTATGAAACCCCAAGGGTTAGAATGTTTTCAAGGGTAGAACACCCATTTGAATCATAACAAGTTTTAGTCTTAGATGTTGCAATCTAGTACTTTGACGAATGAACACAAATTCATCATCAAAGGTTTGAATATTTGGATAGTTTATACAAGTATTATATAGGTTATGTAATATATCAATAAGTCCATTAGTTCAAGCATGAGGTAGGAGGATGAATCCTCCATTTAGGAACCTCTTTATGTCATAGAAGTCATGTAGGAGGTAGGAAGAACAAGTTCTTCCATTTAGGCACCTCTAAGTGTTCACCACTACACTTGATGTTTTGAACATACAAGTAGGGTCATGAACTACAAGTAATACAAGAATACTAACCACTAATCTATAAGAAATCATCAAGTAATGTGTGGATTTTATGTTGGACAACCCAAGTT
Source organism: Helianthus tuberosus (assembly GCA_030545235.1). Lineage (NCBI taxonomy): Eukaryota > Viridiplantae > Streptophyta > Magnoliopsida > Asterales > Asteraceae > Helianthus > Helianthus tuberosus. The sequence goes on from CM060373.1 coordinate 57,859,317, forward strand.
AATCCTAAATCACACTTACATCAAGTCTTGAACTTGAACATCACTTGTGGGTTAAACCCTTGAACAAAACAGAAAGTTTGTGAGGATTAATCCTCTGATTTTGAATGTCTCAACTTTGTTTTTAAGCCTAACTAACCATAGAAGTGGTTATAAGCATAAGGACATAGGTTTGAGATGATTTAGACTCAAGTTTGAACAAGTTTAGTAAAGATTTAATCAAAACAGAAACGAACAGTGAACTTTGGAGCCTTTTTGGCGACGTTCCAGGGACTGATTTACTGTTAAAAAACCCAAGGAATCGAAGCTAAGGTCAATCCAAGCACATAGGAAAAAGAATGGAGTAAATCGGACAAGAAACGAGTGAGTTATGCTCACTTTTGTGAAGTAGGATGAATCTGCTCGAACACTGATTTCCAGCTGCGTTTTTTAGATGATTTGGATGAGTTTGTAAAGTGATTTGAGCTTGGATTAGTTTGGTATTTATAAGGAAAGGTTGGGGTAGGTTGTAGTTGGGGTTTAAATGCAAGAAACACAAGTTAAACCACTCAAACTCACCAAACTCGCGACCAATCCAAGGCTGTTTAAGAGCTGGCTCCGGATCAGACATCCTTGCTGGGAGTGAAGACAGAGGGCTTGGCCCTTCCCGGCCGGCGAAAAGGGGCTGGTTCAAGTTTTAGTTAATTACAAATTGGCCCCTGAAGTTTATTAATTTGGGTTTTTAGGTCATTTAGGGGTTGTTTTCGACATTTAAGCAAAGTTTAAGGACAGATTAAGTATGGGGAACATAAACCAAGTATAATTAAGTGTATGAGTGTCACGTTTAAGTATCGTATACGATCAAAACATGTTTTATGCATAAGTTTCACATATTTGCAAGATTAGCACATAGTTTCCAAGAATTACGAATAAGCATCAATTGTTTCACGAAATTAAATGTATGAGCACGTATAAAGTATATTTAACACGAGTTTGACGAAATAAGAGTTTTATTTATGATCCAAGTCTCGGATATTACAACGATTACAAATAAAGAACGATTACAAAAACACAAAGTTTCAAAAAATAGAAATACAAGCAAGACTTTCTAAATATGGAAAGTACGAAAAAGCAGGGCGTTACATTTTATATACATGTTGCAAGAAATGTATGATGACGATATCACAAGAAATCTATTTAGGGTGGACTAGAAACTCACCAAGTTTTATTTATGATTTTTTATGCTCTAGTTGTGAAATTTGCAAAATGTTGTACTTTCTATTCGAAACAATATATCGTTTTATTTGAATTAATGAAATAAAATTTTGAGTTTTAGTTATTGTCGCAATCTAGTGTTATGATGTTTTTGAGCATTCTATTATGCCTTGCCTCGATGTTTCCGACATCGGTTTGGGGTGACAATAGCGCAAACCTGAAGGACTCAAATGCACAAAAAAAAATCATTTTGGATGGAACACGCAGATACGATTAAACCTCAGGGATGATTTTGGCATTTTACTCTAAAATTTATTAACATGTCTTAACGGGTGGTTAACATGTTAATAGGTCCTTAACATATTTAGACAAGGAAATTAACAGATCTTATCGTCTCGACCTATTTAAGACATAAAACTTATTAAGGTCAAATATGAAACTTGTTAAGGTCGTGTCAATTTGTGTCTTGTTATCGTCTTCGTGTCTGAAATTGTCAGCCCTACTCAGAATGAATCATGTAATTCTGGGTGAACTGGTGATAGATAACCTCCAATATGGTGGCCTTAAAGAAGAAAATTGCGCAATGTTATTTGAGATAAGCTTAGCAGTGCCTACACCCTTGATGTTGAGGAAACCCTTGACAAGAAATCACACGATTACCATTGATAAGAGAATTAGTTAACAAAGAGCTGAACCATGATGTGGTAAAAGTCATTTAACTAATTTAACTAAACTAACCGTAAACTAGACACTAAGTTATACTCTAGACTCTCTAAAACTAAGCTACTAACCGACAAGTGAATCGATCGAAATTAGGATAGCTAAAGTAAGTCTAGACATCGAACCTACGAAACTCTATTGAAAACGAATACTAGACTCCATTACTTGTCTAACTACTGATTTTAATTGTTTTGATGTTTTGAGGGGAAGGAGGTTTCTAACGACCTAATGCAATTAATCAATATACTAACTAACTCGAAATACGACTGGAGGTGTAATCAGATGATGATAAAACACTACCAAGGTCAGAATCTTACACATGAATGACAAGCTTTCTCTCGGTAATGGAATTATTATGGAACCAGGATCTTATAATACTAACTCAAATGTGACCTAAGGACCCTCGATCCTTCTCAAGGTGTACCCTAAAAGATACCTAAAAATTGTTAAAACACCGGTTATGTGGATTCCCTCACGGGCATTCCAACTCTAATAATGAAATATCCTAATATACAATCTACCTCACAGCGCAAAAGTCAAGGGGTAATCATGGTAATTCTGATCAGTCTCGATAGGCAGCGAAGTCAGGTAAACTATGGAGATGTTTTCACAAAGGCTTTAACCCTAGAAATCTAACAACCGAGACAAACCAACAATCTCTCACCTCACGGCTATTAAGATTGGCTGAATATCTATACCTACTCAATTTAAGAATATCATTCATATGGATACTACGTCTAGTAAACCATAAACTAATCAAGAACACACAGTTTTTTATCTAACATGTACCTATAACTGAAAGACATTCAACATGGAAACAGGTGGATTAAATAATCACGCATTGAACAAATATAGATACGCATATACATCAGATCATAAAAACCAAGTCTTTTAAATCATCATTAATCCAGAATTCAAAGTTCCAAAACCCAAAGAAAAACTAATCAAACATGGAAATTCATCAAAGACCTAGGTAGCAACTAACGTTTAGCTCATAATCATTGTTGAAATGAGAACAAGAATCAAAACAAGTTCACAAGTCATGATTTAACAAGATAAATGAAGAAACGAGGAACCCTGAATAGCAAGACTCAAGCAAACTCGATCCCATAGCTTCAAACCTTCAACCCAGTGCTTTTCTTGCTTCAAAAATCGCATCTAACTGATGTCCGTTCGTCTGAATGTTCGATTATGTTATTGTAAATCCGTATTCAGGTTTATATTAGGTCAAAACTCGCAGCAAAACAATCTTTTCATTATCTAGGGGCCCGTCACGCGACGCGACGGGGATGACTACTTGTCTCGCGCAACGCAAGATGCTCAAAACACACATTTTGTACCTTTATACCCCTCGCGTCATGCGAAGGGCTTGACTTTACCCTGTCGCTCGATGCAACAGGGGGTTTTTCTAACTCATTCTTTGTTTTCCAATTCCCAAACAATCGTAACGCGTCTGGAGGGTCGGTTTTCTTCAATTTAACTCATTTTCACCCATTTTAGCATCCTTTATCCTCCAGAGCCCTGCAAATCACAATCGATTAAGTACAACGCTAAATCCTAACAAAAACGACACAAAACTTAACGAAAACTGTACAAACTCTACACAGAAACTAGATGTATTTTGCAATACATCAACCATATTTGTCGAACATCAAAATTGAGTGAATTGAGCATGGTTTGATCTCACAACACATTAAATTGAGAATAAAGATATTATGTTGTCTGCATAATTAGTAAATCTTTTACTTTTATTGATTTGTATTAAAACACTACTATTTTCACATGCTCTTACAAACATGAAACTTTATTCTATTATTGATGTATATTATATTGGTTTCGATGGATGTTAACTAACTCATCTTACATAAACTCATTGATTTTTTAACCAAGATTCTCTTTATTATATTCTCTCTAAACAAGTACAAGTTCACCGTTTTCGACCTAATCAAGATTCTCTTTTTCTATCTAGTTTAGTAGAGATATCCAATTTTTGACCTAATCTATCTTTCATATGGACCCCTAAATTCTTATCACTAAACTTGGTAGGGATCTCGTTTACAAGTTTCGTCTATTCTCATTAGGAATCTCAAATCTTTCTCACTAATACACAATTCTTGGAAAGAATACTACAATATGAGCACTAAACACTTTTTCTCATATTAGTGTATGACTTATCTTCTTTTATGGAAAGTCTTTAATTAGAAATTTATTCAAAATCATGGAGTTTTTATGTGCATGAGGCTAGTTCAAATGTCGATTAAATAATGTTATGAGAAAAAATTTCAAAAGTTTTACACATACCATACGTTCAATCCACAATCGAGTCGTGCATCAACCTAACTCCTATTAGAATAGATGTTCCTCACGAATATGTAATTGTTAGTTCAGATATGATTTTTAGCTTTTATCAAGACATTAAACATTTAACCAGAGTCTTTTGAAAATATCACCGGTTGACCAACCAACTAGAAACATCTTCTTGAGGAACAATGGTCTTTTAATAAAATTCGATTTGTTTTGTAAAATATAGGTCTAATTTAAATAAAAAAATGTATTTTCAATCTTATAAAGTTATAGATTTACCAAGACCTTTGCTTGATGATTCAAATTTCGATTAGCACCTAGCGCACTCGATTTGCTTTCAAATCGTGCATCGGCTACGTATACCTATTTTTGAATTTTTAATTTTGGTTTTACATGAGTTGATCCGTGATAAGATAATCAATCCTGGATCATGCTTTGACCATGATTAGGTAGGCCAAGGCACTTACGAGTAACGTGCTCCTGGGTTCGAACCTGTGCCAGAACACTACCGCCACCCATGCGGATTAGGCGGGCGGGTTCGGAAAGCTAGCTCCACTACATGCGTTGAAAGTTTGTCTTTTTGAGAAATTCGACCGTTGACAACAGTCATATGTCCGCTTTTTAAAAAATCAAATTTCTACACTTTATATATTTAACTTCCACCCACAATTTAAATCACACACACTCTCAAAATCCTTCATTATTTCAAAACCAAAACCCATTTCACTCCCTAAAATGGATTCACAAAAAAAAATCCTAAGGTGTCGGTTTGAGCAAACGAAGCGTCGGTACTAGCGAAAAAGGTGTCAGTTCGAGCCAAGGTGGTGTATTTGGTGGTGAAGCGTATATGCCACAACCTCCTTCGCAACATATCGCTACGTAACCCCTTCCATTGTCCTATATGTTTGGGCAATAATCAAACTATTTTTTTCACAACCTATAGTTCCATTGGTTCGGCTCGATTTCTCCCCAGAAGCGATGCAAAACTTTGATGCATTTTCAACGTATAGGAACCCATCTCATTTTCAACAAGAAAATGTGGAAGGAGAGCCACATCTACATTATGATGTTGATGAAGATGACAGTGACGAGGAATATGTCAAAGAAATGCAATTTGAACCTAACTTGGAAGAAATGCAAAATGCAAATTGCAAATGGCGAGCGTGTAGAGGAGGATATGGAAAATGCTAAAGGCAAGAAAAAGGGGAGATTCGCGAATCGGGCCGCTCGGTGGATTGGAATTCCGAGGAGGAAGAAATGTTGGCTAAAGCGTACATCCAGTATCGTTAGACTGGGAAAAATGAAATCGGCAAAGAAGAGATGGTTTGTGGAAAGCGGTTCTTAAACACTACATTGCGCTTGGGGGTAGTAACGACTAACGACCGAATACTTGGTCAATTAAACTCAAAATTGGGTCCAATGTTGAATAAAATGAATTGGTTCAAAAGCCTTTATATTCAAGCGGCAAAATTTTTATTTTATTCTTTGATTACACTTTAACGTTTTATTTGTTTTAAATTGCATTCTTATATTATCATTATTTTTAAACATACAAGATCGCTTACGTAAAAGCGGATAGTCGTTTTAAACGACACTTAAAGATTTTCAAGATAAATACAAACAATCCTTTAGGCACATTCTTGCGTGGAACGCTGTTAAACTAGACGCCAAAAATGAGGTTAAATCAGTTTGTTGAACGAAGATTCCAGTGGTAGTTCAAGTAAGAGAAAATCCTCAGATTCGGCTAACTTCGGTGCTTCTGATAAGTCGGTGCCGGACTTGAACGACGAAGTTAGCCCAACACAACCAAAGAGGAAGGCACAGGTTAGGACTCCGTGTTCGTTAAGCTAAACTACAAACCAAATTGGATCGGTTGGAGAAGAAATAAAAGCTTACGCCCAAAAGAAGGAAGCGATGATGCTAACGTTGGCGGATGCAAGATAAGAAAATATCCACGCCGCTACGGCCTTGATTAAGGAACAACACGAAAATGTCTCCCAAGCGGCAAAGACAGATATTTTCAAACGTATATTATGCTTCATGAAAGTTTCGATCTCGAAGTGCAAAAAGTGTTTGTACTTGTAGCCCGCAAATGAGAACTTGCGGAAAAATGGCATTGGCCGACGAGCCATTTACCAGATTTCTAGGTTGTTTTTATTTTTAAAAATGTCGTATTTTTTTGGTCTTTCGTTTAATTTAATTATGATTTTTTTATTTCAATGAAGTTTAATTTCTATATAAAATTTGACTTTATTTAAATTAAAAGAAAATCGGTTTATAACATGGGTAGGCGTCGCTAGTATTTACTAGCTAATGGGTAGTTGGAGTAAATTTGACATGGTATGTGGGTGGTACCCTTCCTTTTTTATATACTATAAATAATCTTTATTTCATTGGACTTGTTTGGTCCTTTGACAATAATATTTAGTTCATTTGATTTGTTTGGTCCTTGGAAAATATTTTGAAAAATAATTATATATAATAATGTTGTGAAACTAGCCTAATAGCAAAGAAAGAAGAAGAAAATAATAGGGAGAAGAGATCTAATATTTCATTGATTAGGATGTATATTACAAGAGATACAAAAGACTATATATAATTGAAGAAAACTTGTGGAATAAGCCTAATCTATTTTAGGTGTTGATAACCACATTAATAATAAATATATTCATAACACTCCCCCTTGGTTATCAACATAATACGCTTGATGCTGCCTCGTTAAAAACCTTGCTAGGAAAACCCGGTGGGACAAAACCATAGCTAAGGGAAAAAGAGTGCAGCGTGTAATGCGCATTATCTCCCTCTGATACTTCTGGATCATGTATGTTGCCTCATTAAAAACCTAACTAAGAAAACCCATTGGGATAAAACTTAGTTAAGGGAAAAAGAGTGCAACTTGAATAAATATCCCCCTCATTATAATATGTATCCTTTAAGTAAAGTGCGTCCATCATCATCGAAAGTTGCTCAAAACTTTTGTAGAATGATTTGTCGTCTGATGCCTTGAAGTGCAATCCTTTATATTGAGTAATGTTGTAAAATCTTCTTGTGAGACTTCTAGTGCTTCCTCTTGCGAACAAATACCATAAGATCCAAGACTATTTGTGTTACATTCTTTATATCTACAAGACTAACAGAACTAGCTTTCATGTGTTAGTAAAATACAGACATATATCATTCTTACCTTTAGGGTATCGACATATTTGCTTTACCATTCAAATGTCTCCTCATTGGACATGTGCTATATCATGTTGATAAATTCAAATAAAAAATATATATTATCATGCATAGCTAGAAAGTTAAGTTAATGCACAATTGCACTTTAGCCATGGTACTTTTGAAATGAGAATCTCTACTTTGGTAGGAGATGATAATAATCATTTCTTATAAGAAGTGTCTGAACAACCTTTAACATACTATAAGGTTAAGCTCTCTACATACTAAAATGTCTCACCAACATCTTCTAGATGTAGTTTGATAGATGAATAAAAGTATGATTACAAATATACTCAAACTGCAAGTTGAGTAATAATTATACTGTGCTAGAGTAAAAAAAAATTCCACTTCTAAAAGCTCGCCAGTTTCTCTTGATGATGCTCAGACATCATCACTGTAAATTGCGATTATAGTTAACTTTTAAGAAAGAACATTTGATAAAGATGGATAATATTATCAAACTTATATTGCTCTTTCTCATAATATATCATGAGTTGTACAATACTCAACTTGACTATTTTAGTTCATACTATCTTTAACTTCATAAAGATACATTCTTGAGGACTTGAAATCAATGCTTCAGGCATTTGCAATCATATACATACTTCTTTCAACTTTGAAAAAACAATGTATGTGCATTCTGATGTGCGTGCGGTGGTATAGGTTTTTATGTATATTTTTAGCCATTTTTACACTTTAGTCAAGTTTTAAATTTATAAAACACGATATTTTACTAACACCAAACACACATATGGGCAAGTGCACCCATCGTGAGCGTAGTATAGTGTTGGTAAGATACCGATGTCGTCCAAGGACACAAGAGCTTTTAATACCGGTTTATCCTCAACGTCTAATCAAATCAAAAATTTAGAAAAAGGTTTTAAACTAGAAAATAAAAACTAAAAATGCTGAAAAATAAAAATAAAAATAAAAACAGATAGACAAGATGAATCACTTGGATCCGACTTGCATTTAGTGTAACCTTTGATTATTTTCGCACTTTTGCACTTTTTAAGAGATTATCTTAGTTATAGTAGTAGGCCCCTCTTTTGAAGGTGACGTTACCCTCAACCCAGTAGTTTGAGTCAGCAAAGATACAATCCTAAAGGGTTGGATTATTGAAAGATAATTAATTAAGTTATTAATGCATAATGTGGTAGGCCCCTCTTTTGAAGGTGACGTTACCCTCGGCTAAGTAGTTTGAGTCAGCAGGGATACAATCCTAAATAGCCGGGTTAAAGTTTTAATAGTAGTTTACATATGAGGGGGTCAAGGAGTTCGGACCCCCGCCAACCAATACCAGTGGGTATTGAAGAAGGTCCTACTAAAGTTGACCCAGGTCCTTGCAGGATCTATACGCTGAACAAGGCAAGACTCTTACCAAACCATTCCCTTAACCCCCGACCAGGTAGCCAACATATCTCCATATAGACCGTGGAGATATGAATGGTGAAAATCTTTTATTTTATATAGACAGTAAAATAATGCCAAGACACCACGGACAAATGATAAGAAAGATTCACCTTCAACATAAGAAACTAGTTATTAAAGTCATTAATACATAACCAAATAAAAAGTGCGAAAAGATTAAAAATAAAAAGTATTACACTAAACACTTGTCTTCACCAAGTGATGTAAGAGACTTAGGAAAACATGGCCTTTGATTGTCAAGCACTCTTACGATCAATGTTGGATCCCGAGACTACTCACACACTCTATGATGGATGATGGTGGTGGATGTGGGTTGTGATGGTGGTGGTGGGTGGGTGAAGTGTGAGAGAGGTGGTTTGCAAGTGAGCCAAGCACCCCTATTTATAGCCTGCACAGAAGCCCGGACACGGCCCCGTGTCCATTGGGCACGGCCCTGTGTCCACCCATCTTCTCTTTCTTCATTAATTGCAGTTTGTCTGCATTAGTTGACCACGCCCCCGTGTCCGCTGGGCACGACCCCGTGTGCAGAAGCGTATCTGTACTATCAAGATTTGCCTAGATTCTACGAATCTTTGCGTTGACCACGGCCCCGTGTCCGCTGGGCACGCCCCCGTGGTGGGTGATAGAAGTTTCTACAACTTTGTCATTTCTGCAGACACTTGGGCACGCCCCCGTGATCAGTGAGCACGGGGCGTGTTCAGCATTCTGTTCTGTTGTTTTTGCTTGGGAAGATGCTGTCGGGGGGTCGGGCATGCCACGTTTATTCCTTTTCTTGTATTATTGTTAGATTTAGCTGCATTTTTGCTTTTTTTTGTCCATTTAAGCTCTTTTAACCCTGAAAATACAAAAGGATGACAAAAACGCACTTTTTCCAACATTAGTACTTAAAAAGGGTTAGTTTTATGCCACATTTGATGTAAATTATATGTTGCATTTTGCGCACATCAAATAACCCCACACTTGAATCTTTGCTTGTCCTCAAGCAAAACTCTTTATAATATAGCTTACACTCCCAAATGGAACGGGTAGAAGAGAAGGTTTTTGGGCTTGTCATAGAGTGTCGGGATTCCAAGATTCTTTATTAGGTTTTATTTTTATTTTATTTACAATCCTATTCGTCATGATTTATTAAAACATTACATAAGATAAATTACTTATTAGGGCATAACATGCCTCTTTAAAATTCCATTTATATACAAGTTCACATACCTCACGGGGGATCACTCAACACTCGGCCGAAGGTGTATTTTTGTGAAGCACTCGAGAGCGGCATGGAACTTACTTCTACGATAAGCTTGCCAAGCAATCAATTCTCCTCTTTTTTAACTATACACCTTTGTAAATATCAAGAGGACTTTTGGGGGAAGGTTTAGGCTTGGGTTAAAGGTAGGTGGTTTGGTTAGTGGTTAGTAGAAAAGGGCGAAAGCCGTAAAAAGCGTCGGTTTTCGTAAGACTTATTATTTTTTCAACTTTTTATTCTAATGAAGCATTTCTTCAAACAAAGTTATTTTTGATAAACTTGCTTGTTTATTTCTTTTGGCTTCATCTTTTTTTTAAGGAAGTCACAAGGAAACCGAGCTTTGTTACTAAAATAAAGGGTTTAAAATGAAAAAGGGTTTTGGTGGGTAAAAAGGGTGTTTGTTTTGGGTTAAGAAATGAAAAGGTTTAGGCTCAAATGAGTTAACTAGGGGGATTTTGGGTAGGTGGTAAAAAAAATAATGGTGTTGAAATAAAAAGGGTTAGTCCTAATGCCTCCATCATTTACTTACTCGGGTTTAAGTTGGGAAGGACCGGGAATGTATCATCATGGCAAGTTCTAGAGTTGTAAGAACCAAGCGGCTATTCACACAAGAAACGAAAGATGAGCATTTAGTTTAAAGATGTGTATTTGTATGCTCAATAAAGGCTCAAAACTCACTTTTTGTGGGAATGAGTTTTTATGTGATCAAGTATATATAATCAAATTTTAACTAGATTTGTCATGTCGTTTCATAATTTTCTTATGTTGGTTCTTTTTATCACGACGCTATCGGTTGTAAATTTTTAAAAATATCACCTTTTTAGAACTTGTATTTCCCGAATTAAACCAAGACAAGTAAAAAATGAAAAGATTTTGAAAAAAATTGGGGTGTTTAGCGGTTCCAATAGAGTTTTGTGTAAGCCTTGTAATTAGGACTTGCAAGATTCAAGGTTTTAGCATCCCCCCCCCCCCCACACTTAAATTACACATTGTCCTCAATGTGTCCCAAAAATAAGTTTTTAGGTTGATTGAATGTGTAAAAGTGTGTTTAAAAACAAATTTTTATGTTACTGGGCATCTGGACACGGGCCCGTGGTGTCCGGGCACGGCCCCGTGTTCAGGTTGCCAGTAACAGAAATTAGTAAAAAGAAACAGAAGCCTGGGCACGGGGGCGTGTTCAGCGAACACGCCCCGTGTCCAGTTACCTGAACTGGGCGATCTTCTGCAGACGGTTCAGCACGGGGCCGTGTTGGCTGGACACGGCCCGTGCCGAACTTGCTGTAATGAAGAAAATTTTGCTGGAGGCTCTGTTTTTATGCATGGGGTGCTGGTTCAAGTTTCCCTTGGTATCCTTCACCATCCCGAGTGTGTTTTACCCATTACAACATCATCCAAGCACCAATTTAATTAAACCATCATTTCATTAAAACTAACACATTACATAGGTCCTAAAAATTTAAAAACAAAGCAGAAAAATAAAAACTAAAAGTCCTAAGATAAATAGGTCAAGTGATACATAAAATCATCCTAGGGAGTTCTACTTTTACGATAAGAATCAAAATTCCGGAAACAGCTTTCCGGTCTTTAAAGGCTTTGTAGAACTCCAAACCGAGGGGTATTCCCTAGATGTTGTGAAAGCCATTCTTCTATCTCTCTTGGGAGGAAGAAGGCGGGCTCATTTTCCTCAACATCTTGCGGAGGGGAAGTGACACCAACCAGAACCCCTTGTAATATGTCTCGAAGGGGCTCAGGGTGTATGGTGTACCATTCGGCCGGTATGATGACTTCTGGTACCTCATTCCATGCCCTTTGGGTGATAATCGGTACCAAAGGAGTAGAAGCGAGAATGTTCAACCTTTGGTGCACAAGGTTGACCTCTCGAAGACATCCTTCTAGTCCCACCGTCAAATGATTGATACGGTCGACCAATGCTTCTTCCACTCCAGTCATCTCATCAATGGACTCTCTTAAAGCGTAGACGTAGTTTACAAGAGAGTCTACAACCGTTGATGACCTTCTCCATTGTCGGTTGTTCCTGGAGTGCGATGAAGATGTTCCACTAGTTATGCTCGCCATTCTGAGAAAACCGACCGAAAAGAGTTCAATTTTATTGGAACAGTACCTCGGACACGACCCCGTGCTCAATGAGCACGGCCCCGTGTTTAGATGTCTGCAGATTTTTGGAACAAGGAATCTTGGAGTTTTAAATTATTTTCATGATTTTTAAAGCAATTTTAAGCAGAAATAACTTAAAACACTATTGTAGAACTTATTTTTAACAAGATTCCTTGAGTAAAAATCTAACAAACATCACCATAAAGCTTGGAATCATAGTGATTTCAAGCTCTAATGGAGGTATTAAGGAAAAATTGAATAAGAAGGCAATGGATAAAAGTGGAAAAGACAAGATGGTTGTTGAGAACCTTCTTTAGAATATACCTAGGATGGTATGTGTGAAGATCCCAGCAAAATCTTTGTCTTTGGAGTGGTCCAAATGAGCAGGAATCTTGCTGCCTTTATAGAAAACGACAGCACGCTGCACACGGCCCCGTGTCGGCTGGACATGGCCCCGTGTGCAGGCAAGATCCTGACACATGTTGTCCGTATTCTGACAAAAAGTCAGACGGAAATCTTTTGGTGGACACGGGGGTGTGCTGACCTGGACACAGCCCCGTGTCTAGAGGCTGTTTATGAAGTTTCGTCTATTTTTAAGGAATTTATCCGGATCGGGTGGTTCCTTACTGGATGGAACAACCCCAAAGTGCCTGAGATACCTTAATTGCTCTAGATTAACACGAGAACGCAAGAGGTTGTCGGTGAGGGTGATTCCTATGCTAAATGTAGGTGGACAAGTCCAACCCTTTCCCGGGCTCTCATTAAAGAAGGTGTATGCTGAATCGCTCAGGTCTATGTATACACTGAACGAAGTCGATGGGGAGTCCTTCACGGCACAATCGACACAGGGATGACTATCGCTCAAGTCTTCGTCAGAGTTAGAGGTGATATCGGGAACATCGAAGTTGTTTTTATTCGAATGCGATCCCAACAATTCTTCTTGGGTATCGTCTTGAGATGAATTAATGAAATCCATCTCAAGTTCTTTTACCCAACTAAGAATTAGATCTTTCAATTGAAATAGTTCATCAAGAAGCATTTCTCCTAGAAGGTTCGATTGAGAGCATTCGAGGGAGAGATAAGGATTATTTTTACTTTCGCCCCTCTTAAGGCTACAGGAAAACAATGGGTCTATATAATGGGGCTTATAATTTAGAAAATAGCATTCTAAATCTTTATGATTGCCACCACATATTTGACACCACGTACCATAAGAGGGCCGATAGTAAAAAAAATCAGCATCACTCATGTTTGTGTCAGAAATAACCAACCGTCGGGATCTTACGGTTCTGTTTTCAGTAACTGAAACTTGGGCACGGGGCGTGTTGAATGGGCACGGCCCCGTGTTCAGCTACTGTCTGACTTAAAATAGGATTGCCAATACCAAAGATTGGGCACGGGGAGTGTTAAGCGGGCACGGTCTATGCTGAGTTCTGCAGAAGCTGAAAAATTTATAAAAATCCTAAAAAAAACAGAAAAATAAGAAAAAAAGATTAGGCAGTTGATACCTAACTTTCATAAAATCCTTGTGTCCCCGGAAACGACGCCAAAAACTTAATGTGCGTGCGGTAGTATAGTTTTTATGTATATTTTTAGCTCTTTTTACACTTTAGTCAAGTTTTAAATTTATAAAACACGATATTTTACTAACAACAAACACACATATGGGCAAGTGCACCCATCGTGAGCGTAGTGTAGTGTTGGTAAGATACCGAGGTCGTCCAAGGACACAAGAGCTTTTAATACCGGTTTATCCTCACGTCTAATCAAATAAAAAATTTAGAAAAAGGTTTTAAACTAGAAAATAAAAACTAAAAATGCTGAAAAATAAAAATAAAAATAAAAACAGATAGACAAGATGAATCACTTGGATCCGACTTGCATTTAGTGTAACCTTTGATTATTTTCGCACTTTTGCACTTTTTAAGAGATTATCTTAGTTATAGTAGTAGGCCCCTCTTTTGAAGGTGACGTTACCCTCAACCCAGTAGTTTGAGTCAGCAAGGATACAATCCTAAAGGGTTGGATTATTGAAAGATAATTAATTAAGTTATTAATGCATAATGTGGTAGGCCCCTCTTTTGAAGGTGACGTTACCCTCGGCTAAGTAGTTTGAGTCAGCAGGGATACAATCCTAAATAGCCGGGTTAAAGTTTTAATAGTAGTTTACATATGGGGGAGTCAAGGAGTTCGGACCCCCGCCATCCAATACCAGTGGGTATTGAAGGAGGTCCTACTAAAGTTGACCCAGGTCCTTGCAGGATCTATACACTGAACAAGGCAAGACTCTTACCAAACCATTCCCTTAACCCCCGACCAGGTAGCCAACATATCTCCATATAGACCGTGGAGATATGAAGGGTGAAAATCTTTTATTTTATATAGCCAGCAAAATAATGCCAAGACACCACGGACAAATGATAAGGAATATTCACCTTCAATATAAAAAACTAGTTATTAAAGTCATTAATACATAACCAAATAAAAAGTGCGAAAAGATTAAAAATAAAAAGTATTACACTAAACACTTGTCTTCACCAAGTGATGTAAGAGACTTAGGCAAACATGGCCTTTGATTGTCAAGCACTCTTACGATCAATCTTGGATCCCGAGACTACTCACACACTCTATGATGGATGATGGTGATGGATGTGGGTTGTGATGGTGGTGGTGGGTGGGTGAAGTGTGAGAGAGGTGGTTAGCCAAGGGATGGTTTGTAAGTGAGCCAAGCACCCCTATTTATAGCCTGCACAGAAGCCCGGACACGGCCCCGTGTCCATTGGGCACGGCCCCGTGTCCACCCATCTTCTCTTTCTTCATTAATTGTAGTTTGTCTGCATTAGTTGACCACGCCCCCGTGTGCAGAAGCGTATCTGTACTATTAAGATTTGCCTAGATTCTATGAATCTTTGCGTTGACCACGGACCCGTGTCCGCTGGGCACGCCCCCGTGGTGGGTGATAGAAGCTTCTACAACTTTGTCTTTTCTGCAGACACTTGGGCACGCCCCCGTGCTCAGTGAGCACGGGGCGTGTTCAGCCTTCTGTTCTCTTGTTTTTGCTTGGGAAGATGCTGTCGGGGGGTCGGGCATGCCACGTTTATTCCTTTTCTTGTATTATTGTTAGATTTAGCTGCATTTTTGCTTCTTTTGTCCATTTAAGCTCTTTTAACCCTGAAAATACAAAAGGAAGACAAAAACGCACTTTTTTCAACATTAGTACTTAAAAAGGGTTAGTTTTATGTCACATTTGATGTAAATTATATGTTGCATTTTGCGTACATCAATTCACTCTTTAGGAGTTCTATTACATATACATCCTCATTGATTTCTATATCATATGCAAGGATGTTTTGAATATTTAATCCATACTGTACCATGCTTATATATTGTACATTAAGATGCCATAATAACCAGGCACAAGTTTTTTATGTATAGTTATTGGTGCCAAGAATTATATCCTTAAGATGTTTCAACTATCCTTATAAGCACTTAAATGCTTTACGATACTCATCAGGAGTTCCAATTATATTCAACGTATTCAAATATGAATTTGTATACAACGATCATATCGTTCTTGATAACTCATTTTACATGATTTTGATAATTCAAATCCTTGAGGGACTTTCATCTAAACTATTAGTATCAAGTGATACATAACATTCATAAGACGCATATCAATTCTCTCTTTATATTACCAGCCTAATAAAATATTGGAAAGTCATTATATCCACCACTAGAGAATGTGTCTTATTATAATCAATCATGGATTTTTGCGAAAATCCTTGTGCACCATATTTGCCTTATCTCATTTAATTTGATTTTCACATGATTCGCATAAAAGCCCCATTAATATCCAACATACTTTACAAATTCAGTTGTATGGACTGTTGGTCCGAAAACTTTCCATTTCATTAGAGAATTTAAATCTGCCATACCTTGCGTCTTTCTATTTTGGCCAATCATTTATGTATTTTCATTCATTGGCAGATCTTAAATCTTGATCCTTGTCATTTCATCATTTCAAGCGTTATATTATATACAAAAGTATAACGACATCGATTTTGTTTTGATTCCATACATATCTTAGACATGATACAACTTATCGAGATCTCTTTATTTTCAGGTACCTGAGGTTCTTCTTGAACTATCATGTCTATTGTCTCTTCAGGAGATCTTAATACTATAATCTCGACTTGACCATCTTAATTACTTGCTCCAATTTTCGAGGAATTTTATTATTGGAATCAACTAGTCTACTACGCTTTAGGCGTGCAATAAACTCATTAAAAAATATGTGGTTGTCCTCTTGGGACACAAATATCACTGGAGCATAAGCAGTTGATTATATGACTTACTTAGTCACTCTATTTAGGTCAGTGAACTTGTCTGGTAATTTGTTCTTTAATATTGGTAAATGAATTACCCTTTGAACTTATGGTTCACTGTTTATAGTTTGAAGATCAAGATGACATGATAATTCATTCCATTTTTCCCTTTCCAACTGCTTGTTATCTCCCCCTAATGTTGGGAACATTCATTCACTAAAGTGAAAACCAATGAGCTGTAAGCAAATCTCTCCCCAATGGCTTTAAGTATTTAAGCATAGATAATTATTTTTTACCCAACATATATTCTCAACCCTTTTAGAGGTCCCAGCATTGTGCTAATGGTGGGTGGATCAATATTATATATACCACACAACCAAAATCTTAGAAGGGACGTATTTTGTTCCTGACCAAAAACCAACTATAATGGGGAAAGTACGATGACATATTGGCTTGATGTGAATTAATATTGTACATGTAAATCACATGTACCCAAATACAAATATGAACTCTTGCTCTTATGATCATTGGCTTTGCAATCAATTGTGAACGTTTAGTAATCGTCTCAACAAAGCAATTCTTGTATAAACATTAGCTATATGAAGTTCAACATTTATTCCAATAATCATTAATAACTTGGGAATTGAATTCACCGTTATTACCAAAATAAATATACCAGTTTGGATTAATATGCTTGCTATCACATTAGCTAAGCCATAGTTACACAAGATTTAGGTTGTAGATTTGATAACCATTTAGACGATGCATCGATTTAAAACACTAAATAGTATCATGTTGGGATATGCATATCCTTTAGTCACTTCCTGAATATTTAGGGATTCCCACCCTACTTTGGTTGGTAAATAACGAATTTCCCTTGAGAGCAAACATGACATGTTTAATTGTAAGGAAGAATCTTCTGGTTCTTCATTAAGTTTCACGTCATCATTAACTCGGTGTGGTCTAACCGGTCCTGCCAATTAAGTAAATAATTATGATACATAAACTTCTGGTTTACGATCGTATGTGTATTAGTTGCATTATACGAGAAAACAACGCATTATCATTGCAAACTATCATTTTATATAACTTTTATCCTTTCACATTTTGTTCTCATATAATCACTCCAATAGTGGTCTATCTCATTATGACCATTATTACAATTCTGATAGTCGGTCTACATTATTAACTTGGTTACATTCTAATGGTTAATCTCATTATCAACTTGGCTATCATAGCACTTCTAATTATCAATCTCATTATTAACATGACCATCATTGAAAAATTTTCAATTATGTCTATGATCACGACATTTTCAATGATCGTTATATAATCACATTCACTTCAGGGAATGGAATAAATAGAACAAACTTCATAGCTTTTCATTATTTACTCCGTCACAAGAATATAAAATCATTTCAATCTTTTTATATTCTCTTAATGATATTGCTACTTCAAGAGCATATCTCATGTGTGATAATTGTAATTTTTTATCCAATTTTCCCTTATTGATAAACTTCTCTTCACATAACATCAATTGAGAAGTAATTATATGTCTGAGTCATGTAATATTACCAGTCTAACATTTTACAACCTTTGATAATGAGATACGGGGAATATGGCACTTTGGATGTCAAATGTAAGCGTATTTATACTTTTCATAATATTGATAATAAACCATAATTGTGGTTTCGTTGTTTTATACTTTTTATCTAATATACAAGGTATACATAAAGTTCACCGTGTAGAACGAGTCATAATAAACTTTTATAAAATAAGATTTTTCATCTCTTATAAGCAAAGAAACATAAACAAAGAAACAAAGTTAACGTGTTATCCTATCACAAGTATAAACATTGATAAATATAATATCTCTATCAAGTTCCCATGCTCTTTATAACATGCAATCACTTTTTACTCGTCAAGTTAAATTAAAAATAATGTCTTTACCACACGTACATTTAACATGTTCACATATTATTTACAAGTATCATTGTAAATAATAAAATATGATAACATAAATAAGTTTAGAGATTGTACGTACAAATTCAAACTTAGATTATCTATAACTAATATAGATATAGATTAGACAATATAATTAAATCTTTCAAGTGTATCAAATATCTTTTATTGTATATGTACCTTATTAACAGTAACTCACCTAAAACTTTGTATATATTAAAATCTTATACAAGGCATGCATAAACACATACCCATAAAAATAAACAATATCAATCTTAATTCGGTTAGAGATTAAAACCTACAGTAAAATATTTTTCTTCCCAGGCTTCAAAGCAATATGAAAATATCGTAGCAAAGCAATATTATGGATTTTCCTGTTAATTAAAAGGGAAATCAAATCTCTTCATTCAATGATTTTTTTTAGATTATCTAAATACTTCGATTAGTAACCATCCAAAGAAACTTTTATCGTAACCCACCACCAATTCGGCAGGGAAGTTTTGTCAAAGCAATTGGCAAAACATATGAAATATTTAGAAATCCCAATAACAAAATTCCGAGTTTGAATATGAAACGAACTAAAAAAACCGTGACAAAAATATCCAAGATGGGTATCATGAAATTACATATGATAAAAGTTATTATAGAACCAAATAAGTTACGAAATACCAATAATACGACATAACAAGTAATTGAATATAACTAGATTTGTTTCAATTAAGAACGGAGATCGAGTAACTCATATCTCTGTTTCAATTAAGAATGTAGATCAATCAATTTTAAAACAATAATAATGGTTAACTGTAATCATCCAACCTCTTACTTTTAGGTAATCACAAATATATGATTCATGATAAGAAGATAAATATAGACGTGCACATAGAATGATTAATTAATTAACATGAAGAATGTAAAAGAATGTACCATACAAGAGCTGTGTGAAAACACTCTTCTATCCTTGTGAAGCAGCAATACTAATGCTTATACGATCCACCTTTAGAGAGAGAGCAATTCGTGCTGATAACGTGTTGTGAAACTAGCCTAATAGCAAAGAAAGAAGAAGAAAATAATAGGGAGAAGATATCTAATATTTCATTGATTGGGATGTATATTACAAGAGATACAAAAGACTATATATAATTGAGGAAAACTTATAGAACAAGCCTAATCTATTTTAGGTGTTGATAACCACATTAATAATAAATATATTCATAACAAATAACACATATAAATAATTATATTTAATTAGTATATCACATATTATTATACTCATCATTATTAAAATACTATACATGTTTGTATCATACATGCGCTAAAGATAACATTCTATAGTTTTATATTAATACTAGCATGCTTAGTCTTACATTTATTTGGTAGTCTATGCATGCATTTAGGAATTTCGTTTCCGTGTCATGATGCAATGTAATTGGAAATAAGAATGTCAGGTGTGGAGTGCCTTGGGTTGGAGGCATTGCTCGATACGTGATAGGTGTGGGCCCTATTAGTCCACACCCAAAAAAGTGGGGTGTCGAAGAGGGGTGGTCAGGCCAGCATTGGGGTGCCTTGTTGCACCTAATTTTCTTTGTTTTTGTTTTTATATTAATCATAGAATTTAGTAAAGTAATTTGAAAAACATATTTTATTTATATTAAATAACTACAATAAAAAAATAAATTACATTACCAAAAAAAATCAATCATTTTCATCTTCATCTTCGTTGGAGTCGAATCTAGGAAGTGTTGAAATATGTTCTTCCAAATCAGTTCGAAGGTTTGAATTTATTTGTCTTGACTCGATTAGATATTGGTTTTGCGTTCTCTCTTCGTCACTAATGTCTTCGTTATTTGATTGGGTCTCCTCGCCATAATATTCAACGATTGCACGTCCTTCATCCTCTAAAATCATGTTGTGTAGAATGATGCACGCGTAAATCACGTTTCTTATTTTATCTTTTTCATACAATCGACAAGGCATGCTCAAATTGCGCCACTTTTTCTGCAACACACCAAATGCTCGCTCGATGTCCTTGCGTGCCGCCATCTGAACTTTGTTGGTGCATGCGTCTGTCGACTTCGTCTTGTATCGAGTCTTGTTCTAGAATTGTTAGATCAGGGCACGTTGTACGAGAAAATAGGATTTGGGTATGATTGGTTAATTTCGCTTGAAAGTGGCAAGTGCACTTTCAAACGAAATCAACATTGACAATTTCGCTTGAAATGACAATTTCGCTTGAAATGTCAATTGCCACTTTCAAGCGAAATCATCTCATCTATAAATACCCTTCATGCGAAATTATTTGTAACTTTTGTAATTCCGGTACCGAAGTGCTGCCGACGTGTCTACTGATCTGGAAACTTGTTATATCAATAAAACAAGACATTTAAGTGTGAATCAAGCTGTTTTCCAAGTCAATTCATTTATTTCCGCCTCTTGAATTGATTAGAACTCTTCTGATCGACTCGTTTGGGTCACAAAATGATCCTACAAGTGGTATCAGAGCTCAGGAGGAAGAGTTCTTGCCAAAACAGCCATTATTTCTAACTTCTACACCTTCTTTTACAAAATTCACAAAATTTCACGGTCAAAATGGATTAAATTTCATACATGTTATGCGAAACAGTGTTTTAAAGAATCCTTGAAAGAATTGGACCTTAATTCAGCTTAAAATTGGTAAAAATTGTAATTTCATTTGAAAATGATTTCGGATTAAGTGACGTTAGCAGCATTTCACACGAAATTAGCACTTGATTCCGCTTGAAACGGCTATTTCGCTTGAAAAGTACATCTGATTTCACACGAAATTACCTTATTTCATTTCAAAGTGTAATTTCGTTTGAAAATTCATCTGTTTCACACGAAATCAGGTATTTCGTGTGAGAGTGTATTACGTGTGAGAAGGTATTCCGTGTGAAAAGTGTTATTCCGCTTCAAAGGGTTATTTCGCTTCAAAGGGTGATTCCGCTTCAATAGTTGATTCCGTTTGAGTTTGGTATTTCGTGTGAAACTGAGTTTGTGAAACTTGAGTTTTTGTGAAACAAATTTCTAAAACATGGAAGAGGAATTCTACAATGCATTTGCTACACCAGTTGCTCCTGTTACAGCTGCTGAAACTCTTTACAGTGAGAATGAAACAGGAACTCATCAAAAACCGCCAAAGCTTATGTATATTGAAGATTTTAAAGGATGGCAGAATCGATTTGAGAACTGGGTACAAGCTTATAAGTTTGATGCATGGTGTTCATTAGAGAAAGATTACGAGAAACCGAAAAATGAATGCGGGCTTGAAAAAGCATTTTGTGACTTTTCAGAGAATGATAAATTGAAATATACAAGTGAACAAATGATGATCAGTATTCTTCAACAAGCTATTAAAGAAGATATCTTTGTTTTGCTCCAACATGAGGGTACTGCTAGGTCAATTTGGACGGCATTGATTCAAAAGTTTAAAGGAAGTGCAGATATGATCAAGAACAAAAAGGCTTTACTTAAGAAATCATTTGACATGTTTATAGCCTTTGATCATGAAACAACAAAAATGACCATTGATAGATATTGTCATCTTGTTTTCGAAATGGGAAGATTGGACATAAAGAAAGAAGACGATGAATGGGTTGATAAACTTGGTGATGCATTACCACAGCAGAAATGGGGAACTTATTTGTTGATCTTAAAACACATGAGAAAATCTGGCACAGTTTATTCAGAGGATTGAAGAGCACGAGTTAGATATCCAGAAAACGGCAATCATGAAGAATCTAAATGCTCAACAAGATGTCAGTTTATACTACAGAGGAAACAAATTTGAAGCTACTCCAAGCCCAAAGATACAAACTGGTTTCAGTGCTGATAGTTCTTCTGGAAAAAAGGGAAGTACTGTGACTCAAAGTGATGGATCTTCGTCTTCGTATTCAAGCTCTGATCCAAATTTTACAACACCAAGTCCTCAACAACAGAATTCTACAAATCTGCAGTGCAATGTTACCTTGAACATTCAAAATGGTCAAAATTTGTCTCCAGAAATAGCTAAGCAACACATGGCATCACTTGTTGCTATGTTAGAGTCATATGAAAGTTTAGTTGCTGGTAGAATTGGAAATCCGATGCTCACAAAAGAAGATTATGACCAAATTGATGCGGAGGAACTTGAGTTGATGGACATCAAGTGGTGTCTAGCCAGTGCAGTTAGAAGAGCATAAAAATTCACACAAGTCACTGGTAGAGATGATTTTCGAGAAATGAGTGCATCTCCGATAGGATTTGACAAATCAAAGGTCACTTGTTTTCGTTGCAAAGGAAAGGGACATTTTAAACGAGAATGCAAAAACAAAGAAGCAACAGGAAGACAAGATGGAAAGAATGATTATTATCAAAAGTCAATTTTTCATCAGATTGTTCAACAACCACAAACTGCACATGCACGTGCCATTGAAGAAAAAGATAAAAGAGCTTGTTTTGGTATAATTGATCAAGATGATGAATTTGTTGCAGAGGGATTTAGCTGGGATAAATACATTCCACCTGGTTCAGGTCTTGTTGCTAGAATTCTGGAAGAAGATGAAGTCAAATCAAGTTCGAAAAGAACACCGATTTTTCCAGATTTTGGAAGTGATGTGGATACTGATGATGAAGAAGAATATATCAATAAAGCTAGAAAATGTCTGGATCCTAATAGTTTTAATTTGTTTTTTGCAGATAAAGTTGAGATGCTGAATGAGAAGAAGATTGCCAGATTGAAGAGAGAGCTGGAAGAAATGAGAATAGCTAATGATAAGGCAAAGATGGAAACTGCAGAAGCAAATGTTGAATCAGAAATTGAAAAAGTGGTAGAGAAAATTGTTGAAGTCGAAAAAATAGTCGAAGTTGAAAAACTTGTCGAAGTTGAGAAAATCGTCGAGGTAGAAAAAATTGTTGAAGTTGAGAAGATTGTTGAGGTTGAAAAGATAGTTGAGGTCATTAAACCTTGTCAGAAATGTTTAGAATCTTGCAAAGATTGTGATGAGAATGATAAGAAGATTGTTGAATTAGAAAAGATGTAAGAAGATTTGTTGTCTGATGTGAAGTATGTAAAGGAATCTTATGATGTGCTGAACAGAACAGTTGATGGTTTGAACAAAACAAATCGAGAAGTAGATGCTGCAATGACAATGATGAGCTTTACATTAATGACAAAACTAAAGGTCATCAATGAGTATATTGAAGACTGTGCTAAGCTGAAGCAGGATTTGGAACTTGAAAAGATTGAGAGTGAAAGAATCAAACATTTGTTGTTGAGTTAAACAACATGTGATTATTTGATTGATAGAGTTTATCCTACTGTTGCAGGTCTTGAAGCTTTTCAAGATAAAAAGACAGAAGATATGGATGCTGGTAAGAAACCAAATGTCAAGTATAACAAGTGTCCGCCCCCGATTTGGAATAGTTATTCTCCCAGAAAGCCAAATGAAGAACGTTTAAATAAAGCTCTCAACATCAAGTTAAAGTCTGAAACCATTGATGAGTTACCAGATAATCTTGATGTCACATTCACAACGTCTGACACTGATCATCAGTCTGAGTTGTTAAAGAAAGTGGTCGATCAGGTGTTAGATATGGATGAAGAGTCAAAGTCGGAGTCTAAGTCTGAAAGTTCGAGTTCGTCAGAAAAGAGTCCGAGTTCACTGGTTAAAAGGGTTTATAATAAAGAATTCTTGTTATCAAAATCTAATTTGAATGACGAATCAATCAAAGTGGCATATACTTTGAATGATTCAGACAAATTATATTCTGATGAGGAATTTCCAATAAGAAGTGTCAAAACTGAAATGATCAAACATGTTTTCAAATTAACGGAAATTAACATTTCTGAAATAAAAGATATAAATCTTTCTGAAAAACCTAAAAAGTACACTTCAAGAGTTCAACAGAGATTGAACAAAAAAAAGGTTACCGTTCTGGTTCAGGTTATCGAAAGAAACCAAACCATAACGGTAATTTCAAAAAGAATGGTTTAGGTTTTAATTCTTTAGAAAATTATAAAAATGAGAAAAATTATAAACCAAAAACAAAATTTGTTGCAGGAGGAAGTTCTGAAGAAGAGCAGAAGAAAGCATTCTGGAGACAGTCAAATCAAGAGTTTCTTGCTGAGAAGAAAAAGAATATGATGATGAGAAATGAACAAAGAGTTGAGAGAAGAACGTGTTTTAAATGTCACAAGATTGGACATATTGCTTGGAATTGCCAACAGTCCAACAACACAAAACAGGGAGTTTCTTCTAACTCTGAATTGAGAAAGAAACAACCATTTAAAGTGTTTGAAAATTCGATTTTTGAAACTGGTGATGTTTCAAAACATTTTTATAAAATAAAAGTTCATTTGAACAAACATAGATGGGTTGTAAAATCTGAGAATAGTTCTGACAATGAATCTGATTCCATAAAATCAGAGGAGTCACCTGTTGAGAAAAAGAATGAGAATTATGTTCCTGAGTTGAACGATGAAAATTTTCCACCATTGTGTGTAGAAAATTTGAAATCAAAAGGTAGGTTTGAGATTTCAGGTCAATTCTTTTCTGGTAAAGAAGAATTTGATGCTGCAAAAGCTTTCAATGGAAAAGTCAAATATATTTTTGGAAACATGGTTGATGGGAAAGTGAAGAATGTAAAAGATTTTTACAAATCAAAAAGATGGTGGGATAGATGTGTACCAAAATCACCCAAGGTTGGTCAGGCTTGGGTGACGGCGTTTTCAAACTAAAATTCTGACTTGCCGGAGCTTCCAAGTTGGTAATCATGGAGCAGGAATCGGCATCTTTCTGAAATTGGTTATGTGGTAAATCTACAAGTGGCAGTTTTTCTTGAATTTGTTATGTTTAGAATTTACAAGTGGTTTTGGTTGATAAGTGAACCTACATGTGGTTGAAGAAGGTTTTCACTTACAAGTGGTTGATCAAGGTCATTAAGTTGAACTTGATTGAACTTTCATACAAAATGTTTGGTAAACAAAGTAGTAAAATCAATAAAACTTATTTTTCGGAAAAACTATTTGATTAAAACAAACTTAAGTGTTTTGAAATCATAATGGAAAAATAGTTTGTTGTCAGGGGGAGTTCTGATTGTTTATGCCAAGTGGATGGCGATTTGATAACAGTTGTTACTTTACTTGTATAGTTTGTTTTCAAATTTCTTTAAATGCTTTTGCATTTTAGGGGGAGTAAGAATTTTTAGAAAATCCAAAAACATTTGAAAATTTGAAAAAACCAAAAACATGATAAATGCAAAAATGAGTTTTGTTGTGAAAAAGAGGAAATGATAGTACATCAGTGGACTATCATAGCACGCTAAAGAATTGGAAAGAAAAATGTGATAAACGGTCTCACTGATGATGTGCCAGTAGGTTTTTACACATTTAGTAGATTGTGACGAGATATAAACTTAAATTTCAAACTTACTTATATCGTGGGGAACATCTCTCGGATATATGGGTAACCCCCGAAATCTTGTTTGAAAGGTCCCTTTTTCTGAGATACTAGGTCTTTATACTCAGTGATATCTGGGGTATTATCCCGGGACTTCTGATTTTGCGGAAGCAATGGCCTAGTCCCCGTATAATACTTTACGCTTGCTTGAAATATAGCATCACCCTCAGCATAAAAAAATGATGAAACATTGCAAAATGCAAATCATGTGCTGTTGAAGAAAAGATTCTCTAAAGGGAACACACCTAAAAGTTGAAGCTGTCATCTCTCTGATTTTGCGGAAGCAATAGCCTGAGCTCTCACGGCCCTCGCAATTAACCCCTTACAGATATCATCTAGGTATAGTCACCTGTAAGACTGAATATTGGGATCTGGATACGGGAGTATATTCTGAGGTGGAACACGCGAATAAGTTTAAGTATCTAAAACATTAATCTCGTATCTCGAAACAGTTGAATTGTGTGAGAATTTAAGTGGATCAGTATACTGACAATCTAAGTGAATTGTTTAGAACTTAAAATGTTTAAAGCTTAACGGTGTTGGTGATTTGTTTCAAAAACTGATATGATCCTCTTACACAAACTCACATAAATATTGTCTGTATATATTTTTTTTTACTGCATTTCATTATATTCAAAATCAAAAAAAAAGTTTAAGAATGTTTTAGCATAATTTTTGGAAAATACAAAAAGATTTTTGATAACTGATGTTGAAAAGCTGATTTTCAAAATTCCAAAGTGCTGAACATGATGAACTGGTTTGAGAGAGTGTTGTGAGAAATATGTTTTGCATACAAGTGGTCATCAGAATTTAAAATTGTTAAATCATTTATGATTTTGTTTCTAAAAGTGGTAAGCTAAGAATAAAATTTGTTAAATTGATTAAATTTGTAAATCTTATTTTGAGGTAGAGGATGTGCAGGATAACCTGGATTCTGGTTCTGAGTAGAGAGCCAGGTCATGATCCTGATTCTGTGAAAGCCAGACTACGATCTCAGCACAACTCAAGGGGGAGTATGCTAGTAGAGGAGAGTCTGTAGATGCTAGAGCCAGTTGTGGATCCTGAAAGATTAATCAAGAGATCTGATCAAGAGAATTAGAGTGAGATAGAGCCAGATGGAGTTCCTGGAGATAGAAAGTTGATTGAGCTAGGATCACGATTCTGGAAATGACAAAAAGTAGAATAGACAGAGATAGAGGATACTTACACTGTCAGATATTTTGAAATAGCTCAAAGACTGATAAAGACTGAAGACTGTGAAGACTTGACACTGAAGACTCGTCAACATTCGAGGGGGAGTCTGTTGGTGCATGCGTCTGTCGACTTCGTCTTGTATCGAGTCTTGTTCTAGAATTGTTAGATCAGGGCACGTTGTACGAGAAAATAGGATTTGGGTGTGATTGGTTAATTTCGCTTGAAATGGCAATTGCCACTTTCAAGCGAAATCATCTCATCTATAAATACCCTTCATGCGAAATTATTTGTAACTTTTGTAATTCCGGTACCGAAGTGCTGCTGACGTGTCTACTGATCTGGAAACTTGTTATATCAATAAAACAAGACATTTAAGTGTGAATCAAGCTGTTTTCCAAGTCAATTCATTTATTTCCGCCTCTTGAATTGATTAGAACTCTTCTGATCGACTCGTTTGGGTCACAAAACGATCCTACAAACTTTCTTAAACTTTATTCTTTTAGGATATAGGGGTTCCATCTCTTGAAGATGATTTCACAAAAACAACATACTCAGGGTAAATTCTATCAACAAGATAGTACCCATACTTGTATTCAAACCCATTTACAAAAAATGTTCCTTTCGGTCCAATACCATTTATTCGATCATTGAAAATGGGCGAGTGATGTATAATGTTTATATCGTTATGTTAACCGGGCATACCAAAAAATGTATGCCAGATCCAAAGATCTTGTGATGCAACTGCTTCAAGCATCATAGCCGGCATTCCATAATATCAACTTGTGTGAGAGCATTGCCATGCAGTTGGACAAAGTTCCCACTCCCATTTCATAAAATCTAAACTACCGATCATCCCAGGAGACCATGATATTCAGCGTGATGTTCCCAAATTTGTTGTATATCACTGAACGCCGGTTTTCTCAAGTATCTTTTCATATATAGTTCAATGATATACGCACAAAAATTGTGAAGACTTTACCTAGCCACTCGTGCCGTCAGTTTTAAATAGTCGTCCATTATGTCGGAACTATTGTCGTAAGCCAATTGTCTTAGGCCGGTCATAACCTTTTGCCACGTGTTAATCCTAAAGTACCACGCGCATTGGGTCTTTGTCGGAAAAAAAAAAAACAAAATTATCCTCTAAATCCTTTAATATTCTTAAAAATAAATTTTTACTCATACGAAAATGATGTGTGCAAAATGCAACATATAAATTACATCAATTGTGGCATAAAACTAACCCTTTTTTAGTACTAATGTTGGAAAAAGTGTGCTTTTGTCTTCCTTTTGTATTTTCAGGATTAAATGAGCTCAAATTAACAAAAGAAGCAAAAAGACGGCAAAATCTAACATAAATACAAGAAAGGGAACAAACGTGACATGCCCGACCCCACGACATCATCTTCCCAAGCAAAACAAGAAGACAGAAGACTGAACACGCCCCGTGCTCAGTGAGCACGGGGGCGTGCCCAAGTGTCAGCATAAAAGACAAAGTTGTAGAAGCTTCCATCGCCCACCACGGGGCCGTGCTCAGCGGACACGGGGTCGTGGTCAACTATAAGATTCGCAGAATCTGGGCAAATCTTGATAGTACAGATATGCTTCTGCACACGGGGTCGTGCCCAGCGGACACGGGGCCGTGGTCAACTAATAAAGACAAGAGCAATTAATGAAGAAAGAGAAGGATGTGGACACGGGGCCGTGCCCGAGCTTCTGTTCAGCCTATAAATAGAAGTGCTTGACTTAAGCTCAAACCATCCCTTGGTACACTACCTCTCTCACACTTCACCCACCACCCACCACCACCATAACACCATCATCCACCACCATTATCCATTGTCCATCATAGAGTGTGTGAGTCGTCTCGGGATCCAAGATTGATCGTAAGAGTTCTTGACAATCAAGGCCATGTTTGCCTAAGTCTCTTACATCACTTGGTGAAGACAAAGTGTCTAATGTAATACTTTTTATTTTTAATCTTTTCGCACTTTTTAATTAGTTATGTATTAATGACTTTAATAACTAGTTTCTTATGTTGAAGGTTATTCTTCCTTATCGTTTGTCAGTGGTGTCTTGGCATTATTTTACTGTCTATATAAAATAAAAGATTTTCACCATTCATATCTCCACGGTCTATATGGAGGTATGTTGGCTACCTGGTCGGGGGTTAAGGGAACGGTTTGGTAAGAGTCTTGCCATTGTTCAGTGTATAGATCCTGCAAAGGACCTGGGTCAAATTTAGTAGGACCTCCTTCAATACTTAACTGTATTGGATGGCGGGGGTCCAAACTCTTTGACCCCCTCATAAGTTAAACTACTATTAATACTTTAACCCGGCTACTTAGGACTGTATCCCTGCTGACTCAGACTACTTAGCCGAGGGTAACGTCACCTTCAAAAGAGGGGCCTACCACATTATGCATTAATAACTTAATTAATTATCTTTCAATAATCCGACCCTTTAGGATTGTATCCTTGCTGACTCAAACTACTGGGTTGAGGGTAACGTCACCTCCAAAAGAGGGGCCTACTACAATAACTAAGATAATCTCTTAAATAGTGCAAAAGTGCGGAAATAATCAAAGGTTACACTATACACGAGTCGGAGCCAAGTGATTCATCTTGTCTATCTGTTTTTATTTTTATTTTCAGCATTTTAGTTAGTTTTTATTTTTCTTAGTTTAAAACATTTTTCTAAATTTTTGATTTGATTAGACGTTGAGGATAAACCGGTACTAAAAGCTCTTGTGTCCTTGGACGACCTCGGTATCTTACCAACACTATACTACGCTCACGATGGGTGCACTTGCCCATATGTGTGTTTAGTGTTAGTAAATATTGTGTTTTATAAATTTAAAACTTGGCTAAAGAAAGTGTAAAAGGGCTTAAAATATACTTAAACTTATATACACACTTCACACGCATCAGAAAACGATGCCTAAACATTCTTTCATCATACGTTTGTTCGGGTGAGAAATAATCACTTATCAGCAAATCGTTTGCGGTTTCGCGTTCACGAACAATATACTTCCTCCGTTTGGGTTGGGAAGTCCCTTCATTTGCATCGTCAACAATAGCTTTCACCACCATCGACACTGCTGATAATAATAATTCTGCTCCATCGTACGATGAGGATGACAAAGCAAATTTCTCATGCGAATCGCTTGAACTTGAAGAAGCTATTTTATATTTTTTTTTTGGAGTTTGATAGTGGTTTTTCAATTTTTGGATGGTAAAAATGAAAGGTTTATATATGAAAAACTAAAAGAATTTCATTTTCAATAGTCGTTGGCCAACGGCTAGTCAAATGGTCATCAAAGAATAGTCAACCATTGTCAGCCACGTCACCCAGGCCAGCGCTCCATGCCAAGCAATATTGCCACGCCAAACAGGTAACGCTGACTAAAACCCAACCCGAAATGGAGCAGCCGACGTTAAAAGGGCCAAAACGCCAAGCGGGCCATGCCTACACCCACCGGTCTAATGTTAGACTAGATGGTATGGGGGCCGGCTTAGGCCCGGCGTGGCCCGGCGCCGGTCCCCCACACCGCCGCCCTCGGCCCGTTATGTGAAATCCGGCTCCCACTAGACGATTGTGACGGGCCTTGAATTTGAAAAAGTAGCCGTTCAACGGCTATTTGTTTAATAAAAAAAATTCCCCTTTTCTATAAAACCATCTCATTTTATACCATTTTTCACCATTTTCTCCCCACTTTCAACCCAAAACACTCTCATTTTTATACCATTCTTTTATAAAAAATTATCTTTTCATCCACAATGGCATCTAATTCTTGGTGGTCCTTGTATTCGGAGGAGAAAGAGGAGATGTTTTACGCAAACGCTGTGCTAAAGGAGACGCAGATTCTTATGGAGGAAGAAGAGGAAGAGGAAGACGTCTCGTCTGAAAGCGTTATTACCAGACGAATACGGATTAACAGAGACCGCCAAGGTTTGTCGTTAATAAATTTTATTATCCTTATTCCTTGTTTCCTCGTATTTATCCATTTACAATGCCGAAATTTTCAGACGAAGGTTCCGAATGAGTCGCCGGTTATTCACATGGATTGCTGATGATTTGGCGGGGCTAGACCCGTTTTTCACGCAACGTGTGACACCTGGGTCACTGCGACCATCAAACAAATACCAAGCCAATGAAATATTGTATTTCATACTTGGGATCTGTATAAATATGTGTATCTTTTTCACATATCAATTCTTGTTCGATTTCAAGCTCTAAATCGCTTTCTGGAAGGTTATACGCGCACTGATGCGTAAATATAACCAGTTTAATGCGACGAACACTTCGGAATAGTGAAATAGGCTTAACATACCTTAAATAACCTTTACATAACTTAGAAATAAGTTTTGAAGGCTTTGGTATGGCAAAATCAAGTTAAATCGCTTACAGGGACTAAACTTGACAAACTGCGAAAGTATGCCAATTTGAACTGTAACGAACATTTCGGAACATGACCATAAGTTAAACATACCCTAAATATCCTTTACATATCTTAGAAATAGGCTTTGAGGGGTTCGGTGTGCTAAAATAAACTTCTGGGTCATTCAGGGACTAAAAGCGTCAAAAAGTGCACAAGTTTGCATTTTCGCGCATAACTTACGTTCTGAATGCATCCGGACGTCCAAAAATTTATGTAAGCACTAAAACATTTTATTTTAGTGTTTGGCATAAGAAAAATCCATTCGTCACGCCATTTGGATCGTTTTTCGCGCTTATGCGCATTCCGTCGTAATTAACCGAACATCGCAACCGTACGGCTAAACGAACCAACATCCGAGATATTTTTGAGCACATTTTAAGTTCCCTATACTTTAACTTCATTTTAGAGCTTTGAAATGGGGTTAACGGGCCTTAAACGTGTCAGAAATGACCTTATAACACAGCAGGGACCAAAACTATAAATCTGCCAAACTGGTCCTTGCGCACCTCAACAATGGGAGTGTTGCGGTGCGCAAGCAGGGGCCAGATGCAGCGAAACGTTTTTCTCAGCTGTTAACTGCCCTTAAACACTCCCCAAAGGCCAAGTGCCACATGTTAATCTCTTGTGGTGGCCAAAATCAGTTACCACAACATTCCGACAAGTGTACGGGCTAGATCATTCCCTCTTTTCCAAGAAACGATCCTAACGGTGAACCGAAAACTATAAATACCCACCTCCACCCTTCACTTTTCCTCACAAGAATCTGATCTAATGTGCTCTAAGTTGAAACCTTTGTTTCATACCTGAGCTATTTTGATCTAGATTAGCATTCGGGGACCCTTTGTAAGTGTTCCTTCGTTCTTTTATTGTTTTTCGAGTCTGAAAGTCAAACTTTGTTTGACTTTCTGCGTTGACCAGTTTATGGTCAATGCGAAGTTCGTTTGAACTTCGCAACGTGATTGTAATCACGATGGTTATAGTCCTTTGTGACTATGCCTACTGATTACCACGTTGTCTAGGGTCGTAAGGGTAAGCGATCTAATAAATCGCTTATACCTTCGAACCCGACCCATTTGGTCGATCATTAGGATCCGACCAAGCACATTAGGTGACCATAGTATATAGGGAATAACCTTCCGAGGTTATACCTTATGGTCGTTTCGTTTAAGTAGTTGTATGATAGGTAGTTTATATGCCTTAGGTAAATTACCAAAATACCCCTTTGATGCCAAAATTCATTTTTAAACATATGTAACATAACTTTTGACATCTAAACTGATTTGGCAACAATATTAGACATGTTAAGGCATATGTTACTTGTCATAGGACTAGTTAGGCGGTCCGAACGCGTTTTACGCGAACGACGCGTTAAAGTAGCATAAGCTTCCTAAACGGGTCGTAATGGGTCGTAAGCACTTATGTTAGGTTTCATTTAGTATGTAGGCTTTGTTAAACCATATTACACGAGTCTCCATACTCGTTTGGTTTACGAACCCTCATTCTATCCGATCTTCCGATTTAGGTCCGGTTTATTAATGTAGTGACCTATATTAGGTGCCGTTTGATATCCGTGATCTCTAGCATTGTTTGGTTGTTACTCAAGGACTACTAAGCAATCTCAAGTGAGTACATAGACCCCTCTTTTACTGTTTTCCAAATGTTTTGGGGTGGAACACATGTGCCTACTTGTTACTTTCATGCTTTCCTGTTTACACATCATATACCTGCTATGTTCGTTAGTACATTATAGTACATGATTTCATTACATTTCATGCTATGTATGCCCATTGTGTGCGTACTTAGTACATCGTTTTACATTACATGCTATGTATGCCCATTGTGTGCGTACTTAGTACATCGTTTTACATTACATTTCATGCTATGTATGTCCATTGTGTGCATACTTAGTACATTGTTTTACATTACACTTATGCTATGTATGTCCATTACGTGCATACTTAGTACATTGTTTTACATTGCATTTCTGTTGCATATGCTCATCCAGCATATGAACACATTATACTACATTTTGAACCGTTGTAACTATTCGACTATGTGAACCGTAGTAACCCTTTGATTATATGAACCGTTTGTAACTGTTGAACCGTGTGAACCATTTGTATCTGTTAACATGATTTACATTTGACAATAGACATTTGACTATACATAAACATTTCTACAATTGTTAAACATTACATCTTGGTGGTTTGGTTGGAGTAAGTGATTTAAGTAACGAGGCGTGTGTAATATGATACAAGCATGGTGGATACGCCGCTGGTACTTCCTATATATAAGTGTTTGTATGGTATCACATATCGTAGCGTTATTTGAATCATTTCAATTTGAGACATATAACATTTTATACAAATAACATACTTCTCACAAGACATTGTTTTACAAACAACATATCTTATACAAACTCATTTTACATGGTTATTCATTTAACCATACATTATTCTCTTATTTATACATATCATCTGATCTTATCGTTTTTCAAATGATTTACAAGACAAAGCAAATTACAAGGTTCATGACTAAACATTTTCTCAAACATAAGTCATGAATTCTGTTTTCACAAAACCTATGTATCTCACAGGCATTTTTATGCTGACGTACCTATTTTCACATGTGTTTTCAGGAGATGATGCATAGGACTTATCAAGACATACTTAGGCGGACCTGTGCCTTAGTGACTTAAAACGAGACAAGAACTAGTTAATTTATGTTATGTACTCTTTGCTTCTTGTTTAAAACAATGTAAACTCTCATGTTTGAATAATAAAACGAAACTTCAATTGCCATGGATTTGAAACAATTAATTCTATTACAACACTCCCCGATGTTTCCGCCACGTTTCGTTGTCTCACGTGGTCGGGGTGTGACACAACGACCCGATGCTCGGAATTATGAAGGGTTCACCATGTTACAAAAGTGTACTGCGGCCATTCGCCAACTGGCGTACGGGACAGTGGCCGACGCTTTGGACGAGTACTTACAAATGTCGGCAAGAACTACGCGGGAATGTTTGTATCGGTTTTGCCATAATGTGGTGAAACTGTATAGCAAACAATATTTGCGGAAACCAAACGCGTATGATGTTCAACAGTTGTACCAAGCTCATGAAGCACGGCACGGGTTTTCGGGAATGCTCGGTAGCATTGATTGTATGCATTGGGCGTGGCATAACTGCCCGAATGCGTGGCGAGGCCAATACACGCGAGGTGATCACGGCTGAAGGGGTAAGGTCCCAAAAACCTCATAGTAAGTACTTGGGACCATACCACAACCTTGCCCTTTCAGCTTTCTACCTTGCGCGGCCGTGCACTGGAAAGGCTTGAAATACCGACAATAGTCAACATTTGCGCGCCAAAAGGAAATCATAAATCCTTGCGCCTACTTCCATGAGTAAAGGATGAAATTCCTAAACACCTTCGCCTAATATCCAGACTTGGATATTATTGCCTAGACTTGGGATTTATTTAGCTGATTCCACACGATAAGGAGTCACACCAGATTACAACAGTAATCTTCTAGAAACCCCAATCGTGCACCACTAAGACGGTTATAACCGTCTGGACACGTGTCAGCACCTCAGACGTCCCTGAAATCACAACGATAGCATGTAATTGGAGAGTAATCTCCACTTGATCACTTTCCACGTGGCATATCCCCAGCCATAGATCTACACAGCGATCCGTGTGCATTCACGTCGGATCAAGAAGCTTAAACGGAAGGAAATGTAACCGCTCACGGCGTTAGCATCTTCCGTTAACTTTTCAATAACAGATTTTCCCTCTCAAAACTCCCGGTTATAAATATAAGAACTGTTCAGGTATGAAATTCAAGTTACACACACTTCTCAAATACATCTTCTTCTTCATAACCCATACTTATTCTCACACCGGAGTTGGGTCAAGGAGAGAACCCCTTTCTCCCCTTGGCGAGGCTAACGGTGCTTCTTTTTTGCAGAGTTATCGGAGAAGGAGATCAATCGTAATCGAATCAAACGAGAGAGAGAACAACCACTTTATGCAGA
This sequence comes from Helianthus tuberosus, assembly GCA_030545235.1. Taxonomy (NCBI): domain Eukaryota; kingdom Viridiplantae; phylum Streptophyta; class Magnoliopsida; order Asterales; family Asteraceae; genus Helianthus; species Helianthus tuberosus. The sequence goes on from CM060373.1 coordinate 57,894,944, forward strand.
TCCAAACCCCCTAGATAATTGATTCCGGTCGATTCATCTAGTGTTTCTTCATTGGCGCCCACCGATTCCTCTGTCTTAACAGTTTTCATCTCGTTTTGATTCAGTTCCTCATTCTCTGTTTTCATATGGCAGAGAATTCATCATCTCACCCATCAGGTCCTCGATCTGAATTTAAGGGTTCTGCAATCCAGAATACTCAGATCGACGGAATCATGGGAATCAACAAACATAGCAGTCACCCAGATGGAAAGAATTCCTCAGATCAGCTCACAGAGAAAGCCCCAGAGTACTGGCTCGACAGATGCCAGACTGCTTTAAACCAAATTTTCACACAAATTCACAGATCTGAGTCCCCAAACATCAGATCTGATGATCCAAAAGGAAACAAGGATAAAATCAATACTACAGTATTGGACCTACAGACGCCTCGTCAGAGGGACATCCAATCTGACAATTATGTTGAGATACTTCAACAATCAAAAGGTACCAACCATCAGAAAACCAAGCAAATAAACATGGTTCAAGGAGGTCCGTCACGAAGGCCAAACAAACGAAACCATGATCAACATTGGAGGGAACAACAGGTCGTGTTTCCTGTTATCCCTGGAGGCCCTCAGGAAGAGCGACCAGTAATTATTACTGGCATTTTCGGTCATTACCGAACGGATTATATGTTTATAGATCCGGGCAGCTCGATGGATATCATATACGAGCAATGTTTTAAACAGCTTGATCCAGAAGACAAAGCACGTCTAGAACCGGTTGATTTCCCTCTCACCGGATTTTGTAATGAAGCTGTATTCCCGTTAGGGCAAATAGCATTTCCCGTGACCCTATCTGATGGGGAACATTCACGAACAGTCACGGTAAACTTTATGGTCATGCCAGCAACATCACGCCATATGATGTTTTGCTCGGAAGAAGATCGCAAAGGGAATTCAGCATGATCACTTCCATCCCACATGCTGCATGTGGATTCCCAACAGAAACAGGAGTTGCAATTCTATACTCAAGCAAAGAAGTCATGTACGTAGATGACGAGCCACCAGCGAAGGTAGCCAAACCCTCAACATCAAACGAGCCGGAGAAATGGGTTTTGAACAACGATTATCCAGAACAGACTATCCTGCTTGGACACGCCATTTCACCAGCAACACGAATACAATTAAAAGAATTCTGTCCAATAATAAAGACATATTTTCTTGGTGCCCGGCAGATATGACTGGAGTTCCGCGCGACGTAGCACAACATTGTCTGAACATCCGACCGACAGCAGCACCTGTTGCGCAAGGAAGGCGCAGCTTTAGCGAAGAAAAAGCAAAAGCTATGGACGAGCAAGTAACAGAGCTACTTAATGCCGGAATCTTGCCCGAGATTCAATACCATACGTGGGTTGCCAACCCAGTAATGGTACAAAAACACAGTGGCGGATGGAGAATGTGATAGAGTCTGGACTCTGCACACAGATGGAGCTTCCAATGACGACGGAGCCGGCGCAGGCCTTCGATTAGTCAGTCCCGATGATCACAAACTTACATATGCTATACGCTTGGATTTCCGAAGCACGAACAACGAAGCTGAATATGAAGCATTCTTGGCGGGCCTCCGCCTAGCGCTTAAAATGGGAGCAAGAAACCTTGAAGCCAACGTCGATTCAAAACTGGTAGCCGAGCAAGTTAATGGCCATTACGATTTATTTAGCCGATTCCACACTTCAAAGACCTGAATAAAGCATGCCCAAAAGATTGCTACGTGCTTCCTGAGATAGACAAAAAAGTCGACTCTCTAGCATCATTCCGATGGAAGTGTTTTCTTGACTGCTACAAAGGTTACCATCAGGTCCAGATGAAAGAAGAAGACGAAGACAAAACTGCATTCCGTACAGATAAGGGCATCTTCTGTTACACCAAAATGCCCTTCGGTCTGCGCAACGCAGGCGCAACATACCAACGGCTAATGCACACCGTCTTCAGAGGAGACATCGGTAAAACAGTCGAGGTATACATGGATAACCTTGTCATCATGAGTCATGAGGAAGAAACAATGTTGGCAAACATTCAGCGCACATTCGACTCATTGCGCACCGTAAACTTAAAGCTCAACCCAATAAAATGCTCCTTCGGAATGGAAGAAGGAAAGTTTCTGGGTTTTATAGTAACACGAGATGGGTTTAAAGTAAATCCAGAAAAGGTGCAGGCCATCCAGCTAATGCCATCACCTACAACAATAAAAGAAATGCAAAGACTCGCCGGACGCTTAGCAGCCTTGAACAGATTCTTGGCCAATCATGCGGCAAAGTCTTATCCATTCATCAGTACATTGCGGAACTGCACCAAGAAAACCCACTTCCAGTGGACACCCGAAGCAGAAACAGCCTTCAAGAAAATGAAGGAATGCCTAATCCAGTTGCCAACGCTAACAGCACCACGAGAAAAGGAACCACTGATCTTATATTTGTCTGCTGCAGAAGTAGCAGTTGGTGCAGTATTAATGGTGGAGCGAGAAAACATTCAGACTCCAATTTACTATATAAGCAAGATGCTCACCGGACCGGAAACTCGTTACTCAATGATAGAAAAACTGGTTCTAGCACTAATACATGCCTCACGGCGCCTGCGTCGGTACTTTTCGGGCCACGTCATCACGGTTCTCACCAATTATCACTTAGGCTAAATCCTATCCAAACCCGACGTGGCGGGAAGATTGGCTAAGTGGGCTATTGAGCTAGGAGGATACAATATCCTGTATAGACCAAGACCAGCGATCAAAGGGCAAGTTCTAGCGGAATTTGCCATAGAAGTTCCCATCGACAAAGTTCAAGAGTGCGAGGCAATCGAGAACCCTATTCCTGTTTTCGATGATAGAGTCTGGACTCTGCACACAGATGGAGCTTCCAATGACGACGGAGCCGGCGCAGGCCTTCGATTAGTCAGTCCCGATGATCACGAACTTACATATGCCATACGCTTGGATTTCCGAAGCACGAACAACGAAGCTGAATATGAAGCATTCTTGGCGGGCCTCCGCCTAGCGCTTAAAATGGGAGCAAGAAACCTTGAAGCCAACGTCGATTCAAAACTGGTAGCCGAGCAAGTTAATGGCCATTACGATGCAAAAGGAGAAGCTATGGCATTATACCTTGAACAAGCGCGGATGTTAATCAGCCAATTCCAGACGTTCAAGGTTAACCATATAAACAGAAGCGAAAACAAGCACGCAGATGCGCTAAGCAAATTAGCCGCTACCAGCTTCAAGCACTTAGCAAAAGAAGTGCGCATAGAGGTATTGTCTAATCCTTCCATTCACCTCAAACAAGTAAACATTATCGAAGTCGGGAATCCATCCTGGATGTCTCCGATTATCTTATACCTGCAACACGGAAAGCTCCCGGAGGGAAAGGCAGAAGCTCGAAAAATCCAACACAAAGCAATAAACTATGAAATGGCAGATGGCGTCCTGTACCGGAAGTCATTTATGGGACCATTACTACGCTGTGTTGACAAAACAGATGCGCAATATCTGTTCAGAGAAATCCACGAAGGTTTATGCGGAATACACGCAGGACCGCGCATGGTTGTGGCAAAAATAATGAACGCGGGATACTACTGGCCCAGAATGCTTGTGGATGCAGTAGACTTATTACGGCGATGCGCAGCCTGTCAACGCCACGCGCCAAAAACACTCCGACCGAAGAACCTGCTCGTACCGGTCACCTCCGCCTGGCCTTTTCAACAGTGGGGCATCGATCTCGTTGGTCCATTCCCTGACGCGCCAGGCGCAGTAAAATTCATCATCGTAGCGGTCGACTATTTCACAAAATGGGTCGAAGCAAAGGCACTAGCCTCAACAACAGCAATGGTAATTCGCAAATTTATATGGGAACATATTATTTGCATATTCGGATTACCATTGCGCATCATCTCCGACAATGGCACTAACTTTGCCTCAGAAGATCTTCAGAAATGGTTCAAAGAAATGAAGATTGAGCACAACTTTGCCTCTGTGGCGCACCCACAGGCAAACGGCCAAGTCGAAAGCGTCAACAAACAGATAGTCGATGGCATAAAAGCGCGACTCGGGACAGCGCGCAGAGGATGGGTTGATGAACTCCCCAGCATCTTATGGGCACACCGCACCATGCCAAAAACCAGCACGGGAGAAACTCCATTCAGCCTGGTATATGGGTCCGAAGCGGTAATCCCAGCCGAAGTCGGTCTTCCATCACCGCGCATGCTAGCCATGGAAAAACAAAACAATGAGCAAGAGCGAAGATTGGATTTAGACCTTCTTGAAGAAAGGCGCGAAAACGCCGCCATTACAGAAGCAAGGTACAAATCCAAACTCGAAAAATATTACAATGCGCGCGTCCGCGTATGCACATTTGTCCCTGGTGATTTTGTCTTGCGCGACAATGAAGCTTCCAATGCAGAGAAACCAGGCAAATTAGCACCAAAATGGGAAGGACCATACATCATCAATGAGGTCCTGGGCAAAGGGGCGTACACCCTAAGAAGACTTGATGGGACACTAGGTCCCCGCACCTGGAACGCACAGCAGCTGCGCAGGTGTTACATGTAAACTACAAAGATGAAACTACACATTCGATGTATTTTTCTATTATACCTTGTATTAGTGGCATTACGCCATCATCAATACAAACATCATTCTTACGCATGTTACTGTTTATTACAAATTGCATATAATTCTTTTGGTTTACGTGAAAACAATATGGTAGACATTGTACACCTCATGAACAGTCTAAAGACGACAAAACTTACACGCCTTTTTAGACAAAACGTTCACACATGAGCACAATACCATTCTCATTCGCTCTACCTACTAAAAAGCAATTAAACACATGCAACATATTGTAATTTAAACATAACCAGAAACTTACATGCACGACAGTGCATCAAAATATACAAAAAACAGTATGAACAACCATTCACAACGATCACGGCAGTGATCTTCAAAAAGTTTTGGTAGCAAGACCAACACAAAAAAAAAAGAAAGGGGAAAATGCACAGTTCCCAAACCTAATCAACAGTAGCATCCTCATCAACAGCCGGCACATCACCAACTCGACGATTCTGCCGACGACGGTATACCAGCTCGCATCCACCAGGTTAAAGCATTGGGAAACGAACCATCAAGGCCTCAACGGACAATACACCGGTTTCTTCTTCAGCAATATCCGGTGGACAGACTTCAGAATTAGCCCCCGTCACTACGGGATGAACAGAAGAAACTAGCTTCCCGGCTCCGGTAACTGTTAGCGGTGGTGAATTAGCAAGAAGTAAGAGACTCTCCGCAGCCTCAAACATATTCAGAACATCCAACAGACGTCGGGTACGAGAGGAACAAATGATCTTCATCTTTCTAGAAACAAACAAAGGGGAAAAGAACACTCACATGTAAATATAAACGAGTTAACTCCGGGAAAGGAGAAAGGCATGATCACCTGTCAGATGTCTTTTCCAAACGGCGCTACAGGAACAAGTATCATATCCTCATAAATGAGGCCTGACAAGCGCCACTACGTATCCCAAGGTAAGGAAGAAAAATATCCCAAATACCAACTTTTACTACAAACTGACGTCACCACAAGTCAGGTCATGATTACAAAAAGGCAAAAAGTCATAATTTCCCTTAAAAAAGTTTTTTAAGCAAAATTAAATCTTCTCATAGAAGATTCCTTATTTTTCGCGCCAAAAAGCATTTCCCTCTTATAAGTCCAGTGCTCCACTTATTTGCATAAGTACAACACTAGACTGGGGGGACTTGAAGGGGTAAGGTCCCAAAAACCTCATAGTAAGTACTTGGGACCATACCACAACCTTGCCCTTTCAACTTTCTACCTTGCGCGGCCGCGCACTGGAAAGGCTTGAAATACCGACAACAGTCAACATTTGCGCGCCAAAAGGAAATCATAAATCCTTGCGCCTACTTCCATGAGTAAAGGATGAAATTCCTAAACACCTCCGCCTAATATCCAGACTTGGATATTATTGCCCAGACTTGGGATTTATTTAGCTGATTCCACACGATAAGGAGTCACACCAGATTACAGCAGTAATCTTCTAGAAACCCCAATCGTGCACCACTAAGACGGTTATAACCGTCTGGACACATGTCAGTACCTCAGACGTCCCTGAAATCACAACGATAGCATGTAATTGGAGAGTAATCTCCACTTGATCACTTTCCACGTGGCATATCCCCAGCCATAGATCTACACAGCGATCCGTGTGCATTCACGTCGGATCAAGAAGCTTAAACGGAAGGAAATGTAACCGCTCACGGCGTTAGCATCTTCCGTTAACTTTTCAATAACAGATTTTCCCTCTCAAAACTCCCGGTTATAAATATAAGAACTGTTCAGGTATGAAATTCAAGTTACACACATTTCTCAAATACATCTTCTTCTTCATAACCCATACTTATTCTCACACCGGAGTCGGGTCAAGGAGAGAACCCCTTTCTCCCCTTGGCGAGGCTAACGGTGCTTCTTTTTTGCAGAGTTATCGGAGAAGGAGATCAATCGTAATCGAATCAAACGAGAGAGAGAACAACCACTTTATGCAGATCCAAACCCCCTAGATAATTGATTCCGGTCGATTCATCTAGTGTTTCTTCAACGGCCATCCAACCTTAATACTTGAGGTCGTGGCCTCACAAGATTTGTGGATCTGGCATTCTTTCTTTGGTCTCCGTGGTTCACTCAACGACCTCAACGTGCTATACCAATCGGCGATCTTTAGCGATGTCGTTAATGGAACCGGTCCGGACACCCGTTTTACAGTTTCTGGGGTTGAGTATAGACGCGGGTATTATCTTGCTGACGGAATATATCCGTCTTGGTCTACAATTGTCAAGACTATTCCATTTCCCGAGGACGAAAAAAGGAAAAAGTTCGCCAAGCGTCAAGAAGCTGCAAGAAAAGACATCGAACGTTGTTTTGGTGTTTTACAAAAAAAAAAAATGGGCCATCATTCAACAACCGGCACGTGCGTTCACACCGAAGAGGTTGCGCATTTGTATGTACGCTTGCATTTTGCTCCATAACATGATTAATGAAGACGAAGGTCGGGCGATTTGTGAGTATGATGAGAATGCATCTTACGGGAATACTGTCCCGGTAGATCCGACGCCACAGGATTTAAACTCGTTCGCGCTAACCAACGACTACACGCATGCAAACCTTCAACAGGATTTGGTAGAACATATATGGAACAACGCAAACGACGGGGACGGTGACGAAGACGAGTAGTGTAATTTTTATATATTTTTAAATCTAGTATTTTTTTTATAAATTTTAGGTAGTGTAATTTTTTTTAGGTTGTGTAATTTTTATTTATGTTATGTAATGGATTTTATTATCTTCTTTTATGTCTTATTTTTTTTTTAATTTTGAATTGTTTTTATAAAATTAAACAAGTAAAAAAGTTAAACAATAAAAATTAAACAATAAAAGTTAAACAAATAAAATAAATTAAACAATAAAAAATTATGTGGGGTTGCCCCATCCTCCACCCCCCTCAAAATGCAAGGAGGCTCATCCACCATAAGATGGTGATGCGGCGCCTACGTGGCGGCCTATCCTCATGGGGATGAGCCTCCCCATACCCTCTAGTCTTATAGATGTATCATCACTATCTTTTTCGGTAAATGGATGTTACAATAAACATTAAATAGAAATTTGATAATATAAAAAAGAGAAACTTGCTAAAATAATATCTACCGCTTCTTATATGGGTCCAAATAAATTTTCCATTTGAAAATAGGTGAAGTTGTTATCTTAGAGTGGTTAGACACTTTGAATAGGTAAACTCTCAAATCACCCAATCAAAAAGTGTCACGTCATTTTACCTCTTTTGTTTACCTATTGCTAAAAAACGTTGGCGGTGGTTAGACACTTTGAAATATGTAAACTATTTAAAAAAAATATGTGATTGGTTGAGAAGGCATGGACCCCACCACACACCCCTCTCTCTCTCCTCTTCCCTCCCTCTCCCTGATTCGGTGAAGGTTCACCGAAAACACCCTCCATTTCGTTAAACTTGATCGGCAAAGTTGGTTGGCATTGGTCACCAATTCGGTAAACTAGTGTTTACTGCTACCACTCCATATACCCTTATATGACATTAAGACTGATTTTATATCACTCAAATATCACTAAAAGATAATATCTTTGATTTGATATGAATTTTTAATAATTTTTTTATTCAAATTCAATATAAAAAATGCAATCTAAACAATTATCACTAAATAAATAATATGTCTGATTTTATATGAAATTTTAATAAAATTTTGTTATTCAAATTCAATATAAAAATGCAATCTAAACATTTTATATAATAACAATTGATGAAAGGCCTTAGGAACAGTTCAAGTTTCCAGGTTTATCATGACTGACATATGTCGGTCTTCCATCCCACCACTGAAGACACGCAGCCCCATCTTCTTCACCTACATCTGCCGAGATCTTCAGGTGTTGCATCCACCTCCGAAAACACTCTCTTCTCCAAGCTTAGCCAAATCACAAGTTTCAGCAGATTCTTTGTTCCATTCAACGGCCCCATCGTCCACCCTTTAACGATTTCTCTTTCATCAAATCCCTCTTCACGTTACTTCGCTTAAAATTGCTCTGATTGTTCGACTTAACAGACCTAATTTCCAAAAACACCGGCGATCAGCGCTATTGATAGCGTATTTTTGCTACGGCAAGTAGTGATTGCTAATATGCGCCACTTCGGAGCATCCTACAGGTCTGATTGTAAATCTTTGAACTTTTTATGGTCTTTGTATGTATTTATAGGTTATTTTTACTTTGCATAATGCAGAAGTATTGAATTGTTAGGGGTTTTAGTTGAAAGATAGTTGTATAATCTTGAATCATTGAGAAAGTTAGAGGTTTTGTGTGGGATTTGAGTGAGTGTTTGATTGGTATTTGATAAATGGAATGTGATGGTGACAATCTTGGATCAAATAACGGGTTGTTGGAAATTGGGTTAGGATTTGATGTGAATTGTGTTGTTGGTAAAAATACGGTTGAGAAGATGGGTGTGAGGAAATTGGTGCAAAAGAAAAGATCTACTAAGATTGATGGCGTTGAGTCTGATGATGATGAACCGATTTGGTCGTTTTTTAAGGTTGTTAAATAGTAGAAAGAACCCTAAGAAGGTTAAAATGGAATGTGACGGTGGTTTAGGGTTCAAGAAGGCGGAAGTTGATGGTCGTCAAGATTAGGAATTGGGTGGTTTGGATCATACATTGTCTGCTTTTAGGAAGAAGAAGTTGAAGACAGGGCCTAGGGTTTGCGCACCAAAAGGAGGGTGTTTGGATACCGATGTGAAGAACACAAATTTAGCTGCTAGAGAAGAATCAGTATCTCCTAAAAAGGCCCTTTTCGAAGCTAAGCAACGGGAATTAAGTGTTCTTTAGATAACAAGTCAGATTAGCTCAGTGGACATAACATATTCTCACCACCTCCTGTAATTCAACCTCGCCTACTAGCTGCCCATGTCATATCTTTAGTTAAGAATGGTCCTTTATCTCCAAACTTTGTTCCCGTACCTAAAGATATGACATACACAGCAAGCATAGTTAATGATTCAGCAGCCTTTGTTGACCCGAAACGAAACATTTGCATCTTAACTAATTATTCCTCCTACAGAACTTCATTGTCAAAGTTTCCACAAAGATTTGGTCAACATATTGATCAATGGTTCGGTCAACAACAAAGCATCAAGAAGAAGTACATGTTCAATTTAAATTATACATATTCTTAAAATCAATGGTCGGTGACTGTCATATCACAGCCACCGCCATCTTCTGCATATATAAAATGTCTGCCATACAGGTTACTAAAGTTGCAACTTGCTCAGGTGGTAGGTATGTGTGAATTGCAGCGAGAGTGCACAGGTTCGATTCCCTTCATCCTTTAATTTTTTTTCTTTGCAATTGCAATACCAACATCCAGCCAAAAATATCACATTGGTGGGTCATTAGATATGTTTCATCAAAACCAATATATATTATTTAAGATACTACTTTTTATCATTATTTAACTAATGTTTTTTTACACCAGTATTTGAAAGTTTCTTTATCTTTCAGAAAACTTTTTTTATTGCTAAATCAATGTTCTTTCATACAATAGAATCATTTAATTTTTTAAGTTAACTAATGAATAAACTAACGAACCAAACACGTGTTAGATTTCATTTTTGGTATATTACGATTTTATTTTGTAGGTTTTTTCTTTTGGTTGGTACATCTAGCGATTGGTGGCACTGTATCGGTAACTTACCAGTCGTCGTGTAACAAACTGAGCCAATATCGACTAAGTTCAAATTACTTTTACGACTTTACACCACAACGTGCGACACATTAGCCAACTTTCTTTATCTATGCCTAACTACTTTAATGTATAAATTACTTTTACGACCCTTCACTACAACGTCCGAGACACTCTTTTTTATCTATGTCTAATGAATTTCATGTCACGAAGTAACGTGTGTAATAAGGTAAAAAAAAACACGTAATGTCACGTGCACGCGCTACACATTAATAACATTATCGTGCCGGGTGAAACGAAGTCAATAACGCGACGTTTTCGCCGCAACAAGCGGCACATGTCAAAATTCTAGTTTATAACTAAAGTGGATAGAGACGAAATGGGCCTCAAATTTTTCTTGCTAAAGAGGTTTACATCGGACAAAAGCGAGGAAGAAGTTAGGGAAGGGGCGTTGAACACCGCCCCTCCACGGGAACTTCTATTTTGCGGTCTGAGACCACTCAAACTACCCTTACTTAAAAAAAAAAAAGTAATAATTATTTTAAACCAAGGCTAATAATAATTTATAACAAAATATATTATTTTCCGGTTTCAAAACTGAAAATAAAAAACAACAGTCTCCGGCGAACTTTCATTTTCCCCTCTCACAAAATATAAGCCGGAGGGAAATCCTGAGCCGGCGATCTACAAAAGTCACCGGAATCTAAACTCCAGCATAAAACTTACATATAAATTCAAAATTTCCGATCAAAACGATCATTTAAACAGATTCAACAGATGCAATTCTCTTCCTTCTCGAGCATAACAATACTCTCCAAAACCACCATCCAAACACGTCGTAGTCACCGATGAGTCTTCCGAATTCATCGACGGACTTCCATGCCGCCGTTTCTCCGGCGAGCATTTACTTGCCGGAAAACTCTGATTCATATTCAGATCGAGATGCTGAGATTGTGATTGTAACATCGGTGGCTCCACCGCTCGCCTACGCTTCTGAACCTTTGATTGGTGAACTGTGACCGGATCCTGAACGTTATCCGAAGAATTACCGAGTTTTGATGTCATCGGAAATCCGTCGATAAGTTCGCCGATCGGCCGTAATGTTCCGCCGCGAAGAACTGTGTCTACAGCTGCTTGGCACACGTGCCAGTTCCTCGTCCAGAGAAGTCCGACGGCTCCTGTCACCGGATTCACTGTCCGGCCGGCGGCTTCGAATAACAGGGATTGAAAAACAGCTGCAGATTATCAACAAGTTTCCGTAAGTCGTTATGTTCATAACAGTTAACAATTAACGCATCGATTACAAACCCTTGCATCTAGTTATAGTCATAAATTGATGAAAATATGAAATCACACACTGATAACGTAACAATTAACGCATCAATCACAAACCCTAGCATCTAAATAGTGATGAAAATGATGAAATCAGGCACTAGTTTGATCAAGAACACACAAACACACACTGAAACACGCACAAACATTAGATTCAACTAAATTTCAGATTCCAGTGGTTTTCATCGACGTTGATTAAACCGTTTTCCGTACGACGTAACAGTTATTCAACTAACGCATCAATCACAAACCCTAGCATCTACTTATTCACGAAAATAATGAAATCAGGCACTAATTTAGTATAAATATTATCAAATTCAACTAAGTTTCAGATTCCGGTGGTTTGAATCGACGTTATTTTTTCGGTACGGCGGAGATGAGCGACAATCACAAACCCTAGCATCGTGTTAGTGATGAAAACGATAAACTCACGCCCTAATCTAGCACTAATTTAGCAGAAATATTATCAAAATTAAGTTAAGTTTCGGATTCCGGTAGTTTACATGGGCGTTGATTTTCCGGCACGGCGGAGATGAAGGACATAAGACCAGCACGGCCGAAGAACTTAGCGACGAAAACAGTAGCGTGACCTTGAGCTTCAGGAGCATCGATCCACTGCAAACACGGTCGAAGGATGCAGCTCTCACTGCATCCTTTTCGAAGAACACGGCATCCGTTACAACTCATGGTTGCAGATTAACAGATTCGTGTAAGTAAGAATATTATTATTAGTAATATTAATGATGATGAAGAACAGAAGAGAAGAGAAGAGAGGTGTGGAGAAATGAAACCGCAGAGAGAGATGGGGAAAATTGAGAGTAGGGGGGATATGTAGAGAGAGGGTGGGGTGGGGGTGTTGGGTTAGGTTAGGTTAACTAGGGTTGGGTTAAGGGTGAGTGGGTGGGTGTAGTGGTGGATTCCAAAGTATTGGGTGAGAGCGGCTCCGTGTTTTCGCGGAGGATTTATCTATTTATTCTGGCTTTTATTATATTTTTATTCACCTGCTTATTGGATGCTCTTTCCCTTTCAGATCAACATGGAATCCAAACAAAATAACTGTGTTCTATTCTTTTTTTTTTATCACTCTTACTATTATATCCTTTCTTACTTTTACCCTCTTATACAAAAACTTGAATAGATAAAATGAGGGTTGTCCTGTTCAAATTGATTGACGTTTTAACGCTCGATCAAAAAATGCTCGTAAGTACGTTTGTAGGAACGCCACTACGCCTGTTCATTACTCGCTCGGCTAGCCAGGTGCGGTTCTTAGAAGGGCTATGCCCGGGCAAGTTTTTCGGCCGTAGTGCAATTTTCCGCATTTCGATCGAATTTTTTTATATATACTATGTTTGGCCCGGGCTTGTCCGGGCTTTTTTTAGTGCCCGTGTCTTTCGGCCCTAGCACGTTCAACGGACAAGATCCGCCACTGCTGCTGGCTCGATTTATTTTTTAATGTAGTCACATGTAACTATACGTATCAATCTATTGGGTTATTATTTTATTAACTATACAATCAAACTAGCATGATATACACCCCAGACACCTAACCCAATAAACATATGAATATTACTGGACTACTAGTGTAATTGTCTAAAATCCTAATTAGAATTCAAAAACACGTTTTTGAGTGTTGATGTATTTGGACCCTTAGCAGTAGCTCTCATTGCCTATCGGGTAAAGATTTTTCACAATCTAGAACTGAATATATAATCGGTCCGATTAAGTTTGTTTGAACCACATCTATCTGAATCGTCCCGTTACCAATTGTATAGATGATGCGGGCGGATGGTTGGACCTTTGCTACTTAAGAATCCATATTTTTTATCTAATGATTATATATGTTTTTAAATTATTTATAATGTGATACGTGATTGGCAGGGGCGGACCTAAAGAAGGTTCAGGCGTAGCACGGGCTACGACTCAACTTTATCCGGTAGTGTAAAAAAAAATTTCGATTTTTATATTAAGGACAACTCTAAATAATTACGAGGATATCCCTCAAATTTTTTTATAAACCAATAATAAGCCCAGTTGGTGATGATGATACAAACCCAAATAATAAGCCCAAACAACTAAATAATAGCACATTAGATTAGCCCAAATAACCAAATAATAGCCCAAATAACTAATTTTTTTTTCGAAATCGAAGCTTGTCAAGACGGATTTAAGCAATCGAATCGGCCCGGAATTTTTGAACAATGCTACGGTTTGTGCGGTCGAAAAGAATTTTTTACTTTATTTATTTATTGTTGTTTTTTTTTAATATTGTATGATTGCATGGCAAAAAAAAAAATTTAGGATACCCCTGAGTTAATGTTCTAGTTCCGCCACTGGTGATTGGTGAGATAGCCGGTTCGACGTGAGACAATCGGTTCAATAAACTGGTCCGACATGAGACAGTCTCAGTGGGTTCGATAAGTGATTGCTTACGAAAATATTACTCTATGAGAAAAACAAGCTAAAATGAATAGTATGGGAGGCATAACATTTGCGCAGGGATTGTGTTGTAGTTTAATAGTGTCGCTTTGTAAAAGCAAGGGTGATCCCATGGATATATACTTCAAAAAAGAATGTCTTTTGTTGGTCAAAATTTTAATGCTCAAATAAAAAAATAATAAATCATTCAAAGATATGCACATCTTTAAACACCATCAATCATAGAGAAAATTGTGACCTGTGTATGAGTTTTAAGTTGTAGAATGTATTTACTTTATACTTGAAGAATCATGTAAAAAGTCATATGTACGTGATTATTAAAGTCGATGGCTCTAGCAACGGATCAAATATAATAAATTTTTACATGACAAAGCGAGTTGATATCATCCGAACAACTTTGATATCAACACCAGTAATCACTTTTATTGTTTATGCCTTTATGGTATAGATTTCATTTTGGTTCCGCCCAAATAATATTTGAATTTTATTGTTTGTGGTATAGATTTCATTTTGGTTCTGGCCAAACAATATTTGAAAACAGATTTGTATTCAAAATAGAGTTTTTTTTTATTGCATAAGTTGTAGGGAGCGTCGATAATATACTGATAATCCTTTTTTAAAGATAGGAATTAATTCTTTTATTGTTTTTTATTTTTGTTTTATTTTTTAACCAAAAGTACCAAAACACGTTTTTGTCACATTACAACTATATTTTTGTGTTTTCTCTTTCGTTTGCTATAACGAATGCACCGAAATCAATTGAGTTTTTAGTTCCCACCGTAACACGCACGATTAACCCCTAGTTGGTCACATGGATATGTCATGCGTGAAGAACCGAAGCTCTAAGATTTTAGATATAGAATATATTCTATTTTGTGGTGAAATAGCAACATAATTACATCTGAGAGGTGATTCTAAAATTTAGCCGAAGCTTAAGAATAATTTTAATAGATGCTTGAGGTTAATTTATAAGAACAAAGTTGATATATTTGTCTGTTTCGAGGTATGAAGAAAATTTAGAATTGAATTTTATTCATAAAACAATTATTTGTGTATCAATTGTATTCTTTTATCCGGGCTTGCGATTCGAATAAACTTCGAGTCCTGTGAACAACATATAATTCAATCATGAGTTGTAAATTATATCAACAATGTTGGAGACTCAAGACACCAATTAGACCACCCGTACTCGAGTGTGTTTTGGGCGTTTTTTTGCCCAATCTCGCCCAATCATGTCCACATACGGCCCTAGGGGCGTTTTTGAACCAAAAAATTGCATTTGGCGTGATATTTTCCACGCCCTTGCTCCCATTTGTTTGTCCAATCAACCTTCATCTTTTTATTCTTTGTCCAATAAGATTTTTTGATGGTTTTTGTTTTATTTAATTATATTACATCTCATTTAACGTAATGCCCCACATCCCCCCTACACCCATTTTAGAAAACGCCCCATAATGCCCCATTGCTGACTGGGCTACCACATGGCGCAAAACGACCAAGGGTAAGGGCATTACCACTACACATGGTCTTAGGCCAATGATCTGTAGATAAAGTGGTGGAAGGCTTGCATTTTCTTGAGAGATGCAAGTTCAACTCCCACTTGGGGCAGAGTGAGGCATTGGTGGGCAATGATAGAAGACTCAGGGAAACCTGTGTTCGATCCTTGAGCCAAACGGCTTTTACCGGTAATTTCACCGTCGTGCCTACGGCGGGTGAGTTACCGGGTTTTCCCCGGAATTGGTGGTGGACTTGGGTTACTCTCGGAGTACTCCGTTTGGTCCAGTGGGTGCCCCGAGAATGCTTGAGATTGATTCTGTTGGCCGTTTAAAAAAAAAAAAAAAGAAGACGACACCAATTAGGTTAGAACATCCTTAGATAAAAGTTCAAACCCTAAATAGTAATATTGATCAATTAAAGCACATGTACATAATCTAAGAAACGAAGAACATGATTGGAACTATCATAAACACATATATTAACAATTAATTAACTCAAACTAACAAATTGGCTCTAATTAGGGTTGTAAAAGAGATGAAGCTTATTCATCATGTACTAAAAAATTCCCTTCATGTAACAAAGATCAAAGTTAACTTTATATAAAAATAACAACGCGGTAAATGTTAATCTAAACAATCACTCGTATTTGCAATGCTTTTGATATTTTAGTGCATCCTGATAACAGAGAGTTAGAGGATAAACATCAACATCTATAAATCCGACATAATAAGGTTTCAAAATCACATAAAGAATGATGCAAACTGGAAACATCTTGATAGTAAGAAAGACGAAAAAAATAAGCAAGGGTTTTTCTAGATTAATGAAGAGCCAACATTGTACAAGAATAAGAGGAGATGCAACTTTATTAAATAACGAATTAATTTGTAAATGTGTCTTTTTTTTTAACGGCACTCAAGTGTATCTTAACAAGAGTTTTAGACTAGATTTTATCATTCAGGGCAACACAGTTGTAATGTAAATTTCCTAAAACATCAACATAATATTAGTTTGTTACTAGTCGTTGTCGGGTTTGAAAAATAAATACTTTACGCTCAGTAAAAGGTTAATGTAAATTGCATTGTTTTTTTTTAACTAGATCCAATAGCCTAAGTAAGATCCGAATGATCATCAACAAACACCATTAATTAATTTATTGAGTTGCTTGCTTTGATCGGTGATCTCCTCAATAATAAGATTAAAAACAAAAGAAGAAGGCCAATGATTTCAATAGTTGGTTGGAGCTAGGTCACTTGAAAGTTGAAACTAATAAGGAAGTCAAAATTGTTGACTTTTTCCTTGCATGGGGTAGGAAAATAGCTCAAAAAGGAGAGGGATTGTTGAATTTCCCAGTAGAGTAAACTGCCATTTTGGTCCATTTGGTTTGGGTATTTTTGTCATTTTAGTCCAAATCTCAAACTTTTTAAATCTGGATCCTTGTGGTTTCACTTTTATTGCCATTTTAGTCCAAAATACAAAAACCCTCTATTTTGATTGTTGCAACCTGATTGTTTTGTCTTTTTGTTCAGGGGCATTTTGGTAATTTTAATTTTATTATAACATACTAATATCTAAAGGGCTAAACTATCTACACACCAAGTGTGTAGATAGACACCCTTAAAAGGTGTTTTTTGTCCTTATATGCACACCTTGCAGTGTCGAACTGTGGCCAAAACGCGGCGTTTTGGTCCGGTTAACCAGACAAAGACTGACGGGTGTCTGACAGGTCTGTTGACCGGACCAAAACGCCGAGCTTTGGCCGCGTTTTGGTCCTGTCAACCAGACCGGGTGTCAGTCTTTTGTCTGGTTGATAGGACCAAAACGCGGCCAAAGCTCGGCGTTTTGGTCCTGTCAACAGACCCGTCAGACACCCGTCAGTCTTTGTCTGGTTAACCGGACCAAAACGTCGCGTTTTGGCCACAGTTCGACACTGCAGGGTGTGCATATAAGGACAAAAAACACCTTTTTTGGTGTGTAAATAGGCAAAATGGTGTGTAGATAGGTATACCCTATCTAAAACACATGGCAGACCATCATCTTCTTCAAAGTTCAACTCAATATCCCTCTCACCACCACCATCCCCATCCTGCACCGCCACCGTGCAAACACCGCACCACAAGAACCTTGCCGGTTACCCTCTTCAACTCCCACCATCTTCTCCTCTTTCCCCCTTTCAGTTCTACAAGGAATCAAGCAGCTAAACTCTGATCCAAATGCCCTCAAAGCCTCACAAATAGTCACCGGAAAATGCACCCAACTCCTCTGCACCTGTGAACATTTTTTATTCTGACTTTGACTCTGATTCTGACCACCATTTGGGCCAAGATTCAAACTTTCTTTATATTTATAACCTTTAACCGAAACTGATCCTTTCAAACCATCTACCACACCCTCCATCTCACTCCTAAGCATAACTATAACACATCTGCAAAACTTGCAACTCGTCGGAATAACGAAGCTCGCCGGAATAACGAAGCTCACCGGAAATGTTTAGAAACCCTCCATCCCCCTCTTTCGGTATACTTTTCTCACCTCTTTTCATTTGTTTTGTCAATCATAACAAAACCCCTATAGATGCAATGTTAAAGCTAACCTGTACAACTTGAATTTGGGGTTTGAGGTAACTAGGGTTTCGGGTTGGGGTTAAGTCTTGAAGATGATGGCCTCTCCAAACGGATTACTTCTCCAAATGGATCTCCGACTAGCTCATCCTCCCCAAACAAATTTCTCGTAAATTTCTAGAGAGTGATGGGTGATGGAGATGTTGACGGTGGTGGGTGGTCGGGGTTCAGATGGAGGTGGTTGCTGTCACAGTGGTGATGGGGTTGGGATTTGGTGGTGGCGGCGAAAAATTTGGTGGTGTTGGTGGCTGTCACAGATGTAGCAGGGGTGGGGGTTTGGTTGAGGAGAGAACTGAGAGAGAGAGAGAGAGAGATAGTTAGATAGAGAGAGGGGATGTGTATGAGAGAGAGGGGTTTAGTTATATATATTTATTTTTAATTAATAATTAATAATTAGTTATAATAAAAGTATAATGACCAAAATGCCCCTGAGGAAAAGGACAAAAACCAGGTTTTTTTAGAAATCTGACCTGATTTGAGATTTGGACCAAAATGGCAATAAAAGTGAAACCACAGGGACCCAGATTTAAAAAGTTAGAGATTTGGACTAAAGTGGTAAAAGTGCCCAAACCACAGGGACCAAAATGGCAGTTTACTCTTCCAAGTATTATGAAGTCATCTAATTTTCAAACTTAGAATCATTAAGATAATTATTCTAGATAATTCTTATCCCCTTTATTACAACATAATATAATACTTTATAACAAAATAAAAAGGTTATTTGATAAATATAAGCTTATTTATTCATTATGATTAAATATTTATTTCATAGGTAACTATTAAATCATATTTTGTTTATCTCATAAAAAATAAAGTCTCCTCCACCGATGACATTTTCTTTAGGCTAAAACTATCAAGTGTGTAGATAGGCACCCTAAAAAGTATTTTTTTTGTTCTATATGCTCACCCTGCAGTGTTGAGCTGTGGCTAAAGCGCGGCGTTTTGGTCCGGTCAACCAGACAAAGACTGACGGGTGTCTGATGGGTCTGTTGACCGGATCAAAACGCCGAGCTTTGGCCGCGTTTTGGTCCTGTCAACCAGACACCCGATCAATCTTTTGTCTGGTTGACAGGACCAAAATGCGGCCAAAGCTCGGCGTTTTGGTCCGGTCAACAGACCCGTCAGACACTTGTCAGTCTTTGTCTGGTTGACCGGTCCAAATCGCCGCGCTTTGGCCACAACTCAACACTGCAAGGTGTACATATAGGACAAAAATCACTTTTTGGTGTGCATATAGGCATATTGGTATGCCAATAGGTACACCCTTTCTTTACTCATGCCATAGGAAATCTAATCAGTGTAAGGATTTAGGGTGTTAGGAGTGGTCGGCAAACGGTTTTGCCGAGTGGCAAACACCGCCGCCAACCCTTTGCCGAGTCGGTGAAGGGTGTGGTGCGGGGAGTGCATGCCGACGCGGGGAAGGGAGGAAGGAGAGAGAGAGGGTAGTGTGGGGTGGGGTCTATTCCAATCTCAACCAATCACACCTTTTTCCTTTTTTTTTTAAAGTTTACCACTTCAACAAATGTCTAAACCATTGCCAACACTTTTCACCAAAGTTTAAACACTTTTCACTGATTGACGTGGCGCACTCTGATTGGTCGATTTTATAGTTTGTCACTCTCAAGTGTTTAACCACTCCTAACACCCTTATTGAATTCATTAGTACAAATGTAAGAGAGTAGGATCATAGTCTCTGTTGACTAACAACGTTTATGTATTTTACTCTATAATGATTATTAAAGTACTGAGATTTTTCATTACTTAAAATGTGAATGGATATCATATGCATATTTCCCATTAATCTATATAATAATTTGCTCAAAGCGTAAATTTTAATTATGTCAAGAAACAATTGTTGAGACTCGTAAGTGTCTCGTATTTAATGATAATTAAGGGGTCTCGTTGAGATCACTTATGATTGTGATCTCATGAAATATCGACCTCATGCACTTGACACGTTTCACCATATTATAATATATCACATTAAAATTTGTTCCCCACCACTATTAAACATTTCTAACGTGACACTGATCCTAAGTTGACTCAATAGTCATATGGAACAACTTTTTCATGGTATTTAATTTGTTACCCCTTTCTTCTTGAGGATACAAAACAAGCCAAAATTATATCCCAAGTGTGTATATATCACTACAAGAAAATGAAGCTGATGCAACCCTTGAAAATAGTTGCATTAGGCCTTAAAAAAGTTGCATTAGGCCTAATGCAACCTTTTATCAAAGGCTGCATTAGGTGAAGTTGCATTAGACCTAATGCAACCTTTTCAAAGTCTAATGCAACCTTTTTATAGTGCAACATTTTACATGATAATGCAACCTTTTTATATGATAATGCAACTTTTTTATTACTAAAATGCAACCTTTAATGTACTTAAATGCAACCATTATTTTATTTTTAATAGAAACATGCAACCTTATTTTATATCAAAAGCAACACTTTTTATGATTTTATCTACAACAAATGCAACCTTTATTATAGTTAAATGCAACTCTATAACATCATTGTTTAATGTAATAAAATTTCTATTATTATGCAATATTATTTCAATTACACAAACATGATAATAAGATAGATATAACAAATAATCTTGCACAAGCCCGATAATAACATAGATATAATAGATAATCTTATATTGTAATCCAACATAAGTCCAAACTCAAAATAATAATGTAATAAAAACAAAGTTAATTAAAATGATAAAAAGTAACAAAACCTCCTACTCATCCCTAAGATCTTGAAGTACTTCAATAGGTAGTTTTTCCATAACACTTCGCATTGTAGCTTCAAAGTTTGCTTGTTTGTTGTCAAAATCTTTATGCATAGCTTTTAGCTCAGCTTTTTTCCTTTGATGGTCCTCTTCAATTTCTTTTCGCATTTCAAGCAACTGTGTTTTTTCAACTTCAATGTCCGCTTTCAATGATTCCATAAGACCACCCGGAATCATGTATGGTTCCTCTCTACCATCCATCTTTTCTATCATCTTTTTAGTAACACCTCTACCATAAAGACGTAGGTAGCCATCATACTCCTTGTTCATTACAGCCGTAAAAGGATCAACTAAAACACTTCCATCTTCTGGAGGTTTGTAATTCTTCATTTGTTCCTTCAAAAGAGAATAATATTTTTTTTTTAAGTTGCAGCCAATATATCAACAAAAAAGTTAGTAAACTTACTAAATGTATAAATATTATTATCAATTTTCAGGACACATTTACCTAAAACAATACAAGTATTCAGTCTAGTATTCAGATACAAATGTTGTTATCAATTCAAAGCAAGATACTTCACATAAGTTGATATATTGTAGCCAACATATCAACAATATATCAACAATATTGCAGCCAATATATCAGCAATTCAAAGAGCCAATATATCAACAATTCAAAGTGCCAATATATCAACAATTCAAAACAGGATACTTCACATACGTTGATATATTGCAGCCAATATATCAACATTATCTGTATCTGAAACAAGCAACTCGTCTTGTAAACCTAAATGAATTAAAACTTACTAAACATAAGAATGGAACTTAAACATGTTACTGTTACTATTTTGAACTATATAACAAGCAAGCGACAAAGTCATCACATACGGGATACTTCACACAAATTCCCAACAAAAAAAAACTAGAAAGAACTTACAATTTTCGTTGCAGTGTCATCGTATGTATCAAGATATGCACGCCCTTCGGTCCTTTTTCGTGTACGTTCAAACACTTTGGTTAAACTGGGTAGTTCCTTGTTTGGGTCATCGTTTCTCTGTATTCATGGTAAGATACATATACTAAAAATCAGTATCTTTAACATTAAAAAAACACGAATCACTAGCAAAATTAAGACATATTACCATTTCTTCACGAATTATAGCGAAACTTGTTGGGCCGGCTGTGTGCATATTCTTTTGAGACATGCGAATTTCCTTAGCTCGCAAACAACGCTTCTGGATACACATTAGCATAAACAACTCAACTAACAGAAAACTCTAAATAACCAATACTAGTAATAGATTAATTGCCTAGAAAATTACCTCCACATCTTTATTACTCCACAACCTCAACAACTGAGAGAAATCATCAGCCGGAATGTTTTTAGGTCGGTTCATCAATCTTGTTTTGTTGTCTTTATATGCATAGAAGTGTTTTTTCTTGAACCTACACTTGTGTACCTTATAGGCGTTTCCAATAGCCTTTAAAACCCAAGTTTTAGCAGCATAGGGCACATCATATTTTTCCTTTAAAAAAAAGGTTAGAATTTAGCTTTAAAAATGAAATATATCAAACAAAAGAAATAAAACTACTTAAAACCTTACCAAGACATACTCCCACATTTTATCTTTATGTGGCACCTTATGCCATGAACTATAGGTCATCGGGGCATAACTTTGATTACGAGCTATTGTACCCAAAAATCTGGAGAATTTTCCGACTACATCCTTCTCCTTTGTTCTTGGTCCCACTGGTTGTCCAAACTTATTACATATAATGACCTCTCGCTCGTCGACTTTCCGTGTGTGCACAAGATGCAACATTGTTGGTCCTCTTTTATTGGTTTTGGATATTTCTGAAATAATATATATATATAAGAGTGTGTGGGTGTATAACCAATAACAATCCAAAATCATGGTATAAGTAGTTAAGCCAAACCTATTGTTTTTTCCAATTCGGGAGATTGTAACTGATCTTGAACCAGTGGATCGTCCTCGCCTTCTGAATCGTCATGGCTATCATCCCCTTCCCCTTGTATCTCATTATGATTATTTGCAAATGCAATAAGGTCCATGTCATCATATGCATCATCTTGGTCAGCATAACCTTGTCAATGTTAAATACAACACTATCAATAAATATAAATTATAAAAACCATATAACAACAAAAATATGATCCAGCTTACTCACTAAAACTAAATACCTTGAGATCTCAGACTATACCCCTCATTTCCATCATCCTCTAGACCTGCAGCTGGTTCCATATCGACTTCATTAACATTTAAAGGCATATAAGAGTACATCAATATAAAAAGTAGTTGTCTGAATTTGGTAATACTCAATAATTAAATAAGCTTTAAGATCGCAAAAACAATACCTTGAGATATATCATTATCATCGTCATCATCCTCGTCAACCAGAACCAAATGTTTCTTTGACCCACGTTTGATACAAGAAGGCTTTTCAAAATTTTGTTTGGATACCTCCCTTTGCCTTGTTCCTTTTTTACTTGAAAGTAACTCACCCATGCTAAGTGTTGCTTTAGAATGTTTTTTTTTTATTTGTGTTTGAATCTGAGACTTTTGGAGCGATCACTCGATGTTGCCTTGCTAATTTAGCAATTTTGTTCAAGGACATTGGTGCAATATATTGTGGACAATGTTTCTATAACAAATGTCATCTTTATTAGAAATGAGTGTTTATATAATAAAAAGAATAAAAAAATAATATTCTTATTACCTTTTTCGATACTTCAACATTTGTATCAACTTCATGGTATTCTTCCTCACTATCATCACTATTACCAGGAATATGGTTTGGATCTCTCACGTTATGGTATGTTGGTTTCACTTTCTTGTTCTTCATTTTTTGACTTCCTGATAAGCTTGTCAAAGAACTTGCAATTTTCTTCAATCCCAAATCTTGCATTATTTTTTCGTTTTCTTGAATCCTCAATTGCCTAGCTTTCAAATACTCATTGCTTTGTATTTGTACACCTTGATTTTGTTTGCTTTTGTTTGCCATTAGACCTGCATAAAGTAAAAAAAAAATGCAATAGTAGCTTGATTTTTGCTGCATGTTTCTGGTTAAGAACATTATTACGGACCTCTAAATATGAAATCTTATGGTAAAGCTATACAATCTGGTACAACAAGAATGAAAAGTAGTTGTAATGTAACACAAAGTTCTGATATGGTTATCTTTCTTTATAAGATCTTCCCTATGCATCTATTCTTAGTGATCAATTTGTTTGTCTACTATATATGGATTCCCACTGTTCATGAAGAGCCGATTGTCTCAATCTTTAGTACTCTGATTATTAGCTATTAGTAAAGCGATTAAACAAGCATAAATGCATAAGACCGTGGGGTATGGGCGTTGGTTGGGGGCGGGGGTTGCCCTCAACGCCAGCTTTTCCACCCCGGGTTGGCGTTGGGCATAGCGTTGCCCCGTTGGCGTGGGAATTGAGCCTGGCGTGGGGCGGGGGTAGGGTGATATGGCTGGCTTTGGTTAGCTACTTTAATTAAAAAAAATCAACATGGCTGGCCACGCCAAGCTAAGCCACACCACACCACACCACACCCCTCATTTTTCACCATAAGCTTGTGGATCTCACCCTTGTCACGTGTCAAGAAATGCCCCAACCCAAGCCCGTCCACACCCCATAGTGTAAGAAGCAAGCATGAATGGGTAGTCCAATCTAAATGTAAATCCAATAACACATAGTTACGTGGCATCAAGACAATACGAACAAAGGCATCTCCTCTGTTTTCACCTAGTTAGGTATCCATAGCAGTCCTATATATAGAACCATATATAATTGTCTAGTAAATGATCAAAGAAGGTCTTATTTCATCAATGGTGAATATACTCATGTCAACAAACTTCTTGTTTTCTTTTATTCCTTTGAATAAGAAGAGTCACTCATTTACTTTATATAGTTACAACATTCTATACAGGTAACAAGAAACAAGATCAAAATCAAAATCAGATAACAAAATCAATATGAAGATAAGAGACTAACATCTTTTGTCTGTTCCATTTTAATTCAATAATTCAAATTGACAAAACAATTTCAGAACCAGCATGTGTTTGTGTGCGTAACTGACTGAAGAACAAAAATCAACCTGGCTATCGAACCACAGACGACCAAACCACTCTTGACCTGCGATTGAACCCAAACAACTTCTGGCTATTGAACCACAGATGATCACGGCTATAGAACACTTTTGGCGATTGAACCAAAAACGATAACTGGAAATTAGGATGCAGTTTGAGAGTGGATAGGTTATGCGGTTTGAGAGTGAAAGAGGGAAAACTTAGATGATTGAAAATTTTGAAGATTTGATTGCCGCTAAACCTTAGATGATACGGTTTCCAGGGCGAATATAGAAAAAATAAAATTTTCAATGCGTAATTCCCACAGATGCAGTTCAATAAAAGAATAAAAGATAACTGTTTATTATATTGATCTCTTTTTATTTTATACTTAAGCATTATGTGTTTTAATTTAATTATATTTTTTTTTTGAAGGGCAACTTTCTTGTATTAGGTTACCGCACTCTCCAAATTGGAGAGTCCCGTTGCCCCACTGCGGCCAGACTATGTTGTCTTAATCGTGCCCACGCTGGCTTCAAAGTTTGGCTTGGGCGTTCCCCCGAGAAACCACACCGCCGACTGCCACTTGACAGTCGTTGTGCCGCCACAAGAGCAGAATTCTTTGGCGTAACACACGGTGGGACGAAAACCCGGGTGGGCTCAGGATAGAGTCTGACACCTCTGCAAGGAGGCTAGACTCTATCAATCATTGCCATATCCATCAAATTGACATAAGTGGGGATTTTTATTTGGAACTCTCTTTGAATAAAAATGTTACCTGTGTATATGTATTTATGTATTTATTATTAGAGTAAAATGCACGGATAGTCCCTGTGGTTTTGTAAAGTAACACCTATAGTCCCTAACTTTTGGAAATTACACCGGTGCTCCCTATGGTTTGACAGTTTGTTACTCGAATAGTCCCTGAAGTGGATAACGGTTAGTTTTCTCTGTTAAGTCTATCTGAATTTACTTATTACCCCTTGTTTTTATTAAAATGTAAAAAAAATCACACACACACACACACACACACATATATATATATATATAAACACTCTGACACTCTCACTATCTCTCTCTCTCTCAAGAAAAGCCCCACCACCACCTACCGTCACCAGCACCACCACTGCCACCATCCATTTCACCCATTGATTTCATTCAACTTAGAGACAATTAGAAAGAATCTAGTGAGAGACAAGAGATGTGGGTGTGTGTGTGACCGGCCACTGTCGTTGACGACTCCAATCAACTAAAGGCAATGGCAGGGGTGGCCTCAACAGGTGGAACGGAGACGGGGTGGTGGTGTTAGGTGGTGGATGGTGTGTAACGGCTAAGAAGGGAGGCGTTAGGTGTGTCTGGTGGCAGCGAGGGGAGGCGTGGTGATGTCGTGGTGATGTCGTGGGAGGCGATGTTGTAGTGATGACGGGGGCGGCGGTGCTGTGGTGGTGTTTGATGGCGTGTTGAAGTCCGACAGGTGGTGGATACTGGTTGTTCGAGTTGAAGTCCGACAGGTGGTGGATACCGGTGGTTTTATTCGTTTTTTGTAATCATTTTTTTTGGTGCATCTTGTTCATTTCTGTACTTAGATTAAAACCCCCAATGTAATTCACAAGATCATTCACTGTACATGATTTATTTGTGGATCAAAGGAATTAGGGCTTGAATTTGGGAACAAGGGTGGTGGTGGTGGTGTGGGGTGTAGGGTATAGGGTAGGTGATGGTGTAGGGGTGGGTGGGTGGTGGCAGATGGTGGTGTCAGGTTGGATGGTGGCTAGTGGTTGGTGGTGGTGGCAGTGGTGGTGCTGGTGCGGTAGGTGGTGGTGGGCCTTTTCTTGAGAGAGAGAGAGAGAGTCAGAGTCAGAGTGGTGTTTATATTTTATAGAGTGGAGAGAATGAAGGGTAATTTTGTCATTTTACATCTACTTAACGGAGAAAACTAACCATCATCCACTCCAGGGACTATCCGAGTAACAAACTGTCAAACCACAGGGAGCACCGGTGTAATTTCCAAAAGTTGGGGACTATAGGTGTTATTTTGCAAAACCACAGGGACTATCCATGCATTTTACTCTTATTATTATAACAAACTATATGTTTTGTATCTTTACAACAAACTATATGTTTTGTATCTTTATTTGGAAGTCTATTTGGATATAATATGTTAGTGTGAGATTCATTGAGGAACACTAAAAAAGTGGGTAACAGTGGGGAACCGACTCAAACGAACTCCGATTGGACTCATTCCAGGGGCGTTGGAATCGGCTCGTCGAACCCTAACTAGGATCTCTTAATCCTAAACCCTAAATCATAACCCCTAAACCCTAAATATATCAGTTAGGGTAATCATCAACAAAATTGGGTCATTGATGGTCATAGTACAGTCACTGATGAGGATACACAGTTATTGATGGTCAATTAAGGTTGATAATGATCTATTAGGTTTGATCACGGTCGATTTGGGTAATTAACAGTAAATTATGGTCATAGATGGTCTTATAGGGTTATGGATGGCCATTTTGGGTTATGGATTGTTAGGTAAGGTCATTAACTGCCATTATGTATCACTAATAACAAGTAAGGGTAAATGATGATCAATTAGGGTAATCAACAACAAATTTGGGTCATTGATGATCATATTACGGTCATTGATGACGATACATGGTTATCAATGGTCAATTAAGGCTGATAATGATCTATTAGGTTTGATAATGGTCGATTAGGGTAATTAACAGTAAATTATGGTCATAGATGGTCTCATAGGGTTATGGATGGTAAGGTAAGGTCATTAACTACCACTATGTATCACAAATAACAAGTAAGGGTAAATGACGATCAATTAGGGTAATCGACAACAAATTTGGGTCGTTGATGGTCATATTACGGTCACTGATGAGGATACACAGTTATTGATGGTCAATTAAGGTTGATAATGATCTATTATGTTTGATAATGATCGATTAGGTTGATGGTCATTTTAGGTTACGGATGGTCATTTTAGGTTATGGTTGGTCAGGTACGGTCATTAACTGCCACTCTGTATCACTAATAACCCATAAGGGCACCCGGGGTGGCTACGTGATGAAAGAGTTCCACGCGTGGAAGAAGCCCAAACACCACCACCACCCTCTCTCCATCACGCGTTAACATTAATTCGCGTTATATTTTTTACGCGTTGAGTTTTGATTGTTGTGAGGAAAATTGTTGGTTGGGGGGAAATTGAGCTCATGCCTAGTCGGGCTCGGGCTCGGCCCGGCTCGTTTATACCCCTACCGAACACGACCCGTTCAACCCAATTTTTTTAGTTTTTCTGAAATTAATATATACAATACATTTACATTTTAATTATAAAATATTATATCACTTTCTCTTATAGGTTGGTGTTGTCTAAATACATTGAACAAATATGAAATGGGTCAAATGGGTAAAAACTGGTCTAAATCTAGTGAATCGAAATGAAACGGGTAAATATGGTCTAAATATAATAAACTAAAATGGAGGAGTCAAAATGGGTTAAACGGGTTAAAACAGGTAAAGCCTGGTCTAAATATAGTAAGTAAAAAATGAAATAGGTCAAAATGGGTCAAACAGTGTAAACTGGTCTAAATATACTGAATCAAAATGAAACTGGTCATAGTGTGAACCAGTATCTGCATTAATTTAATCAATACGAACTACATTAAGAAAGCAAAAGTTTGTGTAACTTCCAACTTGCAGGTTCTAATATTATAATGTTTTGACTTTCAAAAGTCAAAGCCAGAGTTGTTTTCAGAATGTTAATTTAGTTGTTTTTATGTTTATTCTAACTTCAGGTGGAACAAATGCATAAAATTTATGCAACTTACAACCAGTTTTTCACAATTCTCCTTCCATTAAAATTTTCTTTTACATCTGACCCGTTTAGTTTACAATCGAGCCGAGGCCTTGCTTGACTCATGAGCTCATAGCTGGCTTGAATTATTATTACTATTATTATTATTATACATTAATTTTATGTTTAAATGTAGTATATACTGTTAACACCAATTTCATATCAAGCTTGACTTATTTAAAGTCAACTGACCCACAAAAATCCCATGTAGCCACACAGAACGTAGTCGACAGGAAATGTATGCTTCTGGCAGCAACCGCAACCAGAGTGGGAAGGCTTGGTTGTTCAGCCCTCCAAGCCACAACACAGACTTTAAACGGAACCCAGTTGTTCTACTGAAATGTGTAATCCGGAACTGATCCAACTGCCTTCTACTACCTTAAATAAACATTATTGACTTTCAAAGTCAAGCGAACTATTGTACACCTTTTGAATCGATAAAGATCTTAACTGTATGATGAAATATCAATGAATCGATAAAGATCTTAACTTGTTGGACCAGAAGTCATCTTTAAATGAAAAGAAAAATAACTATTTTCCCGATTCATTTTGACCACTAAGCAAGGCTGCCTAAAAAAATTACAGCAGTCCTAAAACAGCAAAAGTACTGATATAATCATTAACTTGTGCACAATCAGAATTAAATAACGCATAATTAAGTAGTTTTCCGCTCCAGATCAGTCTCTGCAGGTCCAGGGGAATACCTTCCTTATCCTGAATCTTCGATTTCACATCGTGGATGGTTTCCAAAGGTTTGACATCCAATGTAATGGTCTTTCCAGTAGCGGTCTTGATGAATATACGCATGAATCCCCTTGACAAACGCATAACTGTGAGTGTGGATTCCTTGTTGATGTGAAGCTCGGCAAGGGAATCGCTGTTTGGTAGAACCATTTCATTGAAGATCAACTCTTGCTCGTCACACGGAATATCTACCTCATACTCGATTTTCGCTTTTATCTCTTTGATGGTCTCCGAGGGTTTGATTTCTAGCGTAATGATCTTTCCAGTGAGGGTCTTGATGTATATTGGAATAAATTGCCTTGGTTTACGCTTACGCATAAGCGTGAGGGTCGAGTTCCTGTAGATGTTGAAGTCTAAAATGGTACTGTGATCCTCGAGAACCATGTTGTTGTAGATCAAAGCCTGCTCGTTGCATAGAATATGTTCCTTATACTGGATCTCCAATTTTACAACCACAATGGTATCTGTGGGGTAGACTAACAAAGAGATCGTCTTTCCAGTATAGGTATTCACAAATATTTTTATCAATTAAACGCTCATACGCATTTGTAAAGCCGATGAATTGATAAAAATATTTGTGAATACCTATACTAGAAAGACGATCGCTTTGTTAGTCTACCCCACAGACACCATTGCGGTTGTAAAATTGGAGATCAAGTATAAGGAACATATTCTATGCAACGAGCAGGCTTTGATCTACAACAACATGGTTCTCGAGGGTGACAGTACCCTTTTAGACTTCAACATCTACAAGAACTCGACCCTCACACTTATGCATAAGCGTAAACCAAGGCAATTTATTCCAATATACATCAAGACCCTCACTGGAAAGATCATTACGCTAGAAATCAAACCCTCGGAGACCATCGAAGAGATAAAAGCGAAAATCGAGTATGAGGTAGATATTCCGTGTGACGAGCAAGAGTTGATCTTCAATGAAATGGTTCTACCAAACAGCGATTCCCTTGCCGAGCTTCACATCAACAAGCAAATGAAGCATTAAGAAATTCTATAACTCCGGCTTCAAATTCAGGTAACCGTCTAGGTAAATACATCCAACCTCTAACATTTTCCATGTCTCTGGTATTCAGAAGTTAATAGCAAATTCTGTCATATAAATACATGCTTTAGCAAGTATCAAATATCCACTAAATATTAGCAAAAGATAAACACACGCATACACCTTCAATTCACATGTCATATCAAATCCAAATACACAAATCACATTTAACATTAGAAAAAGATA
This sequence comes from Helianthus tuberosus, assembly GCA_030545235.1. Classification (NCBI taxonomy): domain Eukaryota; kingdom Viridiplantae; phylum Streptophyta; class Magnoliopsida; order Asterales; family Asteraceae; genus Helianthus; species Helianthus tuberosus. The sequence goes on from CM060373.1 coordinate 57,925,805, forward strand.
TACACCTTAAAATTATCCTTTGACCCATTTGCTTACTTTTAGAAAAGAAAAGAAAAGATTATATCAGGTAATTAAATTTATCAAACATAATTACAAATTATTATAAAGTTTGTCAAACTTCAAGTGTAATTAACATGTAATATTTTATAATAAAGCAAAATAGCAAAGTCATTGAATTCAACATGTAAACAGTCATGATTAGATTCAGTGACATGCTCGAATGTTTGAATCCTAGACGAGTACGCTAAACACTGCTCTCGCCCCACAAAACTTGGTAGCGCGAATCAAACATAATGAATTGAAGATGTCGGTAGTACATAAACCGAACCTGTATATATAAAAAAACTAAATAGCGTACTGTATTGGCACATTTGGGAATGGTTTAGGTATTGTCCCAGTTTAGTATTGCATTAGGATTTTACCTAAACAATCAACAAAAATGTGCATTTAACTTTGCAACCTACTGGTTCCATCTAATATACATTTTATATTTTAATTAATAATTAACTAAATGATGGGTTTGTTTAGGCTCGTGAGCCGGCCAGGGGCGGATCCAGGGGGGGTTCCTGGGTTCCCAGGAACCCCCTCGGTTTGGAAAAAAATGGAAAAAGTTAGTGGAAACTTGATCGATTTCGAAAAAATTAGTGAGAAAATACCAAAAGGAACCCCCCAGGAAAAATTCCTGGATACGCCACTGGAGCCGGCTCGAGCTCGATAAGTGAAGCTCGGGCTCGGGGTCATTGAGTAAACAAAGCTTATTTTTTGGCTTGGGCTGGAGCTTGTTTCAACTCAGCTTGTTTCGAGCCGAGTAGCTCATCCTACCCCACCCCAAAACCCACCAGCACCATGCCACCACCTCAATGCCGCTGCTGCCCACTTCCGTTAATTTTATCAAGAACTGCTAGGCAAATTCACATCCAATACAAGAACGAATACAATACTACTCATTGATCAAACCAAATTCACATCCAATACAATACAGTACGAACCTTGGCAGAATGATTTGAAGGTCGCTGTAGAGGACGAAGGCGAAGACGAACTCCCTGTACTCACCGATTAATCAAAGACGATTTGATGATAAAAATAATACCAACCGATGATCAATGATGAACTCCCTGTAATCAATCACAATATTAACCCATAATAAAAAACGAATGATCGAAGGGCTGTTGTATAACAGATACTCCGTGTTCAAGGGTTGATTTGGAAACAACTTATTAACAGAATGCCTATAAAATCTGAGTTATATTATATGTAAGTGTAGGTTTATGTTCATCAAGTTACCGACATAATATAAAATCGTTTAAACAAAATTATCAACATAGCTCATTGTATTCCATACGGCTTGATCGACGATATGGTATAGACTAGGTTACAGGTTCGAGTCTAGGCTTTAGATGTTTTTTCCTTATTTTTCTTCCAGCTTCTATTTTTTTTCCTTATTTTTTGCTTAGGCTTTAGCTGTTTTTTTCTCCTCATGTGTAGACACATTCATAATCATAATTGTAGACAACATACAGAGATAAAGCACGAATTAGTCCAAGAAAAATAGAGTTGGTGAATCTAAACAGCATAAAAAACTACATACATAAAAAAAAAAAGAAAGAAAACCTTAAGGCTATGCGGTATGGTGATGGTCCATCCTTGGAGGATGATCCGCCACGTAGGCGCCACGTCATAGTCCTCCCAAGGATGGTCACTAGAGGGTATGGGAGGATGATCCTACCCCACCACTTTTTTTATTTTTTTTAATTTCTATGCCATATGTACAAGTATTGAAGCCTAATGTACAAGTCCCAAACACAAACAAACAAACAAAAAAACAAATGGGGCCCACCATCTTGGATCGTCCTCGCCGTCCATATATTGACGTTGAAGACGGGGACGGAGGGGGGACGGGATGAAGACGGTGCGGGCGGGATGGGGGGACGGGCGTCGCCGGGTGAAGACGGGGGTGGGAGGACGACCATACCGTGCAGCCTAATAGCTCACAATCAGTCGTTTCCTGGCTTCAAACAACTGGCGGCGATGTTGTTTGATTTCGGCGGTGGAAAGAGACCGAGGAAAGTGATATGAACCGGAGCCCTAAACCCAGCACCCCAGCAGTCCCTTGGTCTTCCTCCTCCCCTGCCTCTCTCTCTCTCTCTTGCCGAAAACTATGTTTTCCATTCCCACTCTTTCAGATGTGTGGTCGTGGAAGGCTAAGCCTATTACACCCAGCTAGCAAGCAGAGGCATCTAAGGGCATGTTTGGCTAAGCTTATTTAACTCAAAAAGAACTTTTTGTTAAAATGACTTATTGACTTATAACTTTTTAAAAAGTAGTTTTTAAAAAAGTGTTTGGATTAGCTTATTGGGTGGGAAAAGCCAAAATTACTAAAAAGGACATTCTTCATATTGAAAAGTTGTTTGGTAGGGGGTAAAAAAGTTGTTTGGTAGGGGGTAAATTTGTAATTGTGTTGAAAAGCTCTAAAAAGTCACGAATTTCTGACTTTTTAAAAATGACTATTTCTCCCTACTAAAAAGTTGTTTTGAAAAAGACTTTTCAATTAGCCAAACAATATTTTGACTTATTGACTTTTTGAAAAAGCCACTGAGTCAATAAGTTGGTTCAAAAAGCTTAGCCAAGCATGCCTTAAATACAACTATAAGCAATGTTTGAAAAGAAATTGCTAGAGATAACCAGCACAAAATTTGTTATACTTATCTCTTCAAACAAGATGTCACATGTTCGATTCTGATTTGCTATTTTTTCCTTTTTATCCATTTTAAAGAATTTTTTCCAATACCGTTTATCTATTTTAAAGTATTTTTTCCACATCTGTTCCTTTCAAATATGCTGGTTTGAAACTTTCTATAAAACTAGCTATATAGTATTTTTTTTAACAACATATTTAAATATGTTGGTTTAGAACTTTATTAGTTCTATAAAATTAGCTATATAGTACTTTTTAACAAAATATATATATATATAAAAATAATAATTAATAGTCAACCTTTTGGAATTCGGTTATATATAGTATTTATAAGATAGTATATAACTAATAGCTAGGTGACAAAACAACAACCAGACTTAAAGACGATCACAAGCATGAAACAAATATAATTTGGTTTTTGATTTTCATCGTGTCTAAATCATTAAATAAGAGTTGCAATTTGTTAACATGCTTTTAAACGGGTTGTGGTTACCTAGTAGACCCTCAACTGCCTTTGACACATTAACCCATTATTTACAACCCAGCCACTAAATTAACATGAGTTTTGTGTGAGAGTTGCATTTAAAATTTCCTAATGTAACCTTTTTAATAAAAGTTGCAAATTTCAACTAAAATTGCAACCTTTTAACAAAAAGGTTGCAAATTCAATATAATTTTGCAACCTTTTATGAAAAAGGTTGCATTAGATCTTCTAATGCAACCTTTATGTTCAACAAAGTTGCATTAGAGTCAAATGCAACACATTTGAAAAAGGTTGCTAATAAAAAGTTGCATTAAGCCAATTTTCTAGTAGTGTATGCTCCTAGCCATCAAGGATATCTACGTTATAAGCGTCTCACCTCACCGCTCGCACATACACATCTACTCATGTTATATTGCATGAAACCACATCTCATGATAGTTCTCCTTCTTCCTCCTAATGTCCTTATCTTACTTTCCCTTATGCCTCTTCAACCACTACTTCATCTTTAGAATTTTTTTCTTTTCCATCCTTTTTTACATACACCTTTTCGATTTTTCTTTTCCTACACACACCTCTCTTGCTTATTCTTTCATATGTCCCATCTACAATACCCACATCATCTCCATCTTTCCCATCCCATCTTATGGTTACAAGATCAAGAGACGATACTCGTCATTCTAAATTCTTTGCCAATCATTATCTCAAGTGCAAAATGACAATATGGTTAGATGTAAGGTGGAAAAAATTGTACACTTCACTCATATCAACCGTGAACATTAGTATTTGTTCCTCCTCGTAAACATATTGATTCGCATAATAATGGTACCATTATTCTCTACAAAGTCCGACTTCTTGTCAAATACGTTATCTATTTGGGTTTATTAGGATCCATCACATACATGTCCATCACTCTTTTTCAGATGGTGATATGGCGAAACCATGTGTATGACCCGACTCCCAAGTTTTGCACAATCTAGTCGCGCCTGCGCCATATCATGTATACACTTTTCCTTAAACACACTTTTTACTACCACACAAGTTAGAACTTAAAAGCACAATTTTTTTGTTGCAACTTCATTTTTTTTTTTTTTTTTTTATGACCGACAGAAATTATATTATTATTTTTAATTATCCTCATTTATTGTGAAAATGAAATTGAGAAGAAATCTAGCAAAATCCGTTTGTGGGACCCACTTTTGGGATTTACATGAATCCGTTCCTAATTTCCAATCTGACCCTACCACGGTTTTGGTTTCCAGCCATTTTTTGTTAGTTTGCTTTCATAAGATCTGCATTGAAGATTTTTGACAACCACGTGTCCATCTCTCATTGGTTATTTCCAATAATCTTTGTTCCTACAGCTGCACAAAAACACAGCCCCTTTTCCAGGGGCATTAACGTAATTTTCGTATACTTGGGTGACCATTTCATTGAACCATATATAAGTGCGGTTGTAGCTCATAAGTCACAAGTCAGTTTTTGTCCTTTATCATTACATGATAACACTAGCATATATTTTATTTATTTATTTTATTGTTACTGCTTTTAGAGGATAAATAATAATAATAGAATATAGAATCTTATTATTTTTAATTTGAATATAATAATTGGATATATTTATTAAAACCAACGTTAAGGGGTTGATGCATTGTGTATTCAATAGGTCATTTAAAACATGTTATGGCGGTGAGTGTAACATTACAATGGCGGTGAGTAACATTACAATGGTAACATCCACACCATTTTGTTGTTTTGTAGTAGGTTTTGATTATGCAAGTGTCCTTCCCCATACACACAACACAACCGCTTCCGGGTTACGTGTATATGATGCAAGAAGTTGCGTAATGAGTTTGTCACAATTACCTCTCAACTTTTTTTTTAACGGCAAATTTGGATCACTGACGGACCACTGGAGTATCATCGTGCCACCAGCGGAACCACCCGATCATATCCATCTCCACTAGGCATAATGCCTATACACCAATTCAGGAGGAAACCCAACAAATATGGGAAAACCCCCCATGTGGGAATCGAACCCAGAACCTATTGGTCACAAAGCTTTATCTCACCTCCAAGATACCACTAGGCTATAAAGTCATGGGCAATTACCTCTCAACTTAAGTAGACGTGTCGCGTCCTAGTGAGTACTTACGCTTTTTAGGAATTTTGGTCTTTTTAAAATTATTTCTATACAATATAAATATATATATATATATGTGTGTGTGAAAAAGGACCATGTGAGAACCTAAAAATTATTTAAGAAATAATATAATCCCTATCAACCAATCAATTTTTTATTTATTTTAATCAAGTGGCAGATATGTATATATATTTATTTATTTTTTCAATAGTAAACTTTTAATTTAATTAAAAAAGCTGATTGGTTGGTTTTCTCCTAACTTTGTGGTTATCTTAAACTACACCCTATGCATTCCAACAAAAGCTAAAATCTACACATAAGCATCAACCTATATCCTACTATCAAGATTTGAGATCAATTTGATATAATAGTTAGTCCATCTCCATCAATTCTTTTTGTTCTTCACCATACAAAGAATTAATGGTTATGACTTGAGACATAATGGCAGGCAAGAGCTTTTCCAATTGAAAATGAAGACAAAAATAATATCTACTACAAGATATGCTTTCTTTCTCTCAAATAAATTTAGGAGTTAATTACATAGTTAGTCTTTGTGGTTTGCAGAAAATAAAATACTTGGGTACTAATTGTTTAAAAGCACCTTCTAGGGTATTAACTTTTAATTTTGTAACGTTTGGAGGTATTAACTCCAATGGTATTAACATAGTTAGTCACTGTGGTTTGTACAAAATAACATGCTTAGGTACTAATAGTTTAACAAACAATTAACGTTAATACATCTAAACGTTACAAAATGAAAAGTTAATACCCTAGAATGTGATTTTAAACTATTAGTACCTAAGAATGTTACTTTGTGTAAACAACAAGTACTAACTATGTAAATAGCTCTAAATTTAGTAAAAGAAACATTGAAAACCAGGCACCCAAATATACCACGCATCGTGTACTTCGTGTCGAGACATTTTAACTAAACTTTTTGTGTATATTATTTATTTAACCTGTACAAACTACAAAGCATAAACAAAATTAACTTTTATCCATAAACACATAATAAATCTGAGAAAAAAATGTTAAGTCCCAGTGGAAAAGGCCCAATTAACAAAATGAGGCCTGAATGAAAAGATATGATGTATACAAATAAGCCCAAATGAACCACAGAAAGAGACCAATTCCATAGGTGGGTTGGCTGGCTATACACTAAGGTGCTGTTTGTTTTTTGGCCAGAAGTACTTCTGGCCACTTATGTCTGCGCGACGCAGACGCGCGCAGACGTTTGATGTCTGCAGCTTGTTTGTTTTCTCGCAGACCTTTCATTAAAAAAGGTCTGCGAGACCTCTTCTTGGAGCAGACATGGACCCAAGTCTTCTTGGAACCTCTTCACCACGCAGACCTCTTCACCTCCAAATCTGCCACCACCATCTCCACCTCCAACCTCCTCTGCCACCAGCCCCAAATCGACATCACAAACAAAACCCCCAAATCTGCTCCACCTCCACCTCCACTCCGCCACCACCTCTGCTCCACCTCCACTCCACCACCACCTCCGACATCATCATCAACATCACAAACAAAACCCCCCAAATCGACAACCCTCATCATCATCAACATCGATCTGTGGAAAAACCCTAAATCGAAAACCCTCATCATCATCATCATCGACATCTGGAACGAAGAGAGAGAGAGATCGTAGAGAGAGAAGGGGCGGCGGTGGTGGTGGGTTTTGATGGCGGTGGTCGATCTGCATCATCATCATCATCGATCTGTGGTGACGGTGGTGGCTGTGGTGCAGTGGTGACGGTGGTGAAGTGGTGGCGGTGGAGGTGGTGAAGTGGTGGCGGTGGTGACGGTGGTGGCGGTGGTGAAGTGGTGGCGGTGGTGAAGTGAAAGCAGAGAGATGTCTGGTGTGTGTTGTGTGTGTAATGTGTGTGAAGAGGTTTATGTATAAAAAAAAAACAAACCCTCTTCTTCTTGCAGACTGCAGACCTTTGGTCCACCTCTTCTCCTGCAGATGCCTGCAGATGTGGTCCGCAGACTGCAGACTTTTTTCCTACAGAAAAAACAAACAGAACCTAAAAGTCCATCTATGGATCCTTCAACACCAAACTAGGAGCACCCATGGACCTAAATTAGCCCATGGGAATAAAAAGCCCGCAACGGCCCAACAAAACTGGCGCTACTTAGGCAGTTAGGCGGAACCAAATATTTCTTTTGTTACCATCAAAAGTTTTCTTCTCTACCGACCACGATTAAGGGCCGGTTGAAAATTTTATAGGAGTCGATTTCAAAAGTTTAATGGGGGCGATTGCAAAATTTTATGAGAGACGTTTGGCATTTTTACATATAATTTTGTTCATATCTATTGTTTTTCTAATTGGTGAGTGAATGCTCCTTCGATAATCCGAACACCTCTCATCTCTGCCTCCCAATCGTTGGTGAGTTGATCTTTTGTATAGTATGATTTACCGAGTTAATTATGCCAGAAATGCATAGTTAATTAAGTTCAATATGTTCACTACTTACGAATTACTTATTTAGAACCGTTACCCAACCTAAACATGTTGCCTAAAACCTTCTAAACCAATTTTTTTTAAAGAGAATCAGACTATTATTTTACTTTTAGTCATTCAATACTTATGGAAAGGTCAACTCTACCTGATTTAACAAATCTGTTTTCACCTATACAGAAACTCTTTTTTGCCTATTTTGACATGTTATCTTGCTCGACAAGCCGTTTCCTAAAAAAACAAAATCCTATGAGCTACACCGACAGGTACATCAAACGGGCCCACAAGAAGTAGTGTCTGCCTCGTTGGTTTCTTTTTTTATCGGTGTTGTGAGCCTCAGTTGCAGCGTCACTTTACAGTTTTATAATGAGTTACATAGAGATATCAAGAAAAAAAAGTGGAAAAGGTTGATTTAGTTATAATGTATAAAAACTAAAATAATAACGTTGTGTAAACTACACCAAAACAATTACATAATTGAAACATACATGTTGTAAATAGCTTTAAGTTCCATAAAACCTTAGCAAGTTCTCATGTTTCCACAAATCATAGCAAATGCAATGTAAAAATATCCATAAAATAAAGCACCTATAATTGAAATTGCAGTTGATCAAACTTCTTAAAAGCAGAATCATAACAGTGCTCATGTTTGTGCATATTAATAGAGTTCATAGCTCAACCTTTTTTAGCATCTTCTCAATGTCATCTTTGGAAACGTTTCCACTCCCAGAAATTACTACACTTCTTTTATTACCGGTAGATACCAACTCAGCCGACAGTGGCGGAACTAGAAGAAAAAATCAGGGGTATCGCAATTTTTTTTACCATTTCTAAGTATTCGAGAGTGATCGAGGGTCCTGTGCGGCTAGTAAAAATGGGCCCCTAAAAATATTCTTTTACCTAGGGTCATCTGTGACAAGTGTTTGTCTATATATATATAGGGTAAGGATAGTGTAAAAAGGGCCTAAAGTGTGAGAAGTGTATTATAACACTATATATAATACTATATAACACCATATAAACACCGTATAACAATATGTAACATCATATAATACCATATAACACTATGTAACACTATATGGTGTTATATAACAAATATAACACTATACATCTATCATAGACATGCTATCAGACAACCTATAGTGTTATATTTGTTATATAATGATATATAGTGTTACATAGTGTTATATGGTATTATATGGTGTTACATATTGTTATACGGTGTTTATATGGTGTTATATAGTATTATATATAGTGTTATAATACACTTCTCACACTTTGAGGACTTTTTATAGGATCCTCTACCTATATATATATATATATAATTATTAGGTTACAGACCCATGGGTTGAATAAAAAATTATTAAACACTTAGTAACAAGATTTAGAAATTACAATATAATTTTTTGAGATAAGATATGATTGAAATTAGGTATTAGATATGTGTGTTATAAAACTATTTTTAGAAGCAAAATAGTTAATCAACCTTTCTTAATCCATGCTTTATAATATACTGTGAGGGAATGAAAACAATATAATTATAGTATCCAACTATAATTTCATTTTTTTTTCATTTTAAAGCATACGTTGATTATCATTTTTTTTATCAATGCGTGAAACACACACGAGAACATTATCAAGTGTTTTTTTTATAAAACTTTAAATATTACTTAGAAGTTTTATAAATAATATTTTGTTTGTGATAAAAAAAATATCTTTAAAAAATCCAAAAACTTATTAATAAATTAAATACAATACTGTATAATGATAAATAAACAAAATAAAAAAATAAATAAAATAAACAGGTAAATGGTTATAAAAGAAATTAAGTTTTACTATATTTATATTAAGTACAATTGCTTTTCTTTCATGTTCCCAATGTTGCTTTTTCATTGAATGAACGTTGCTTTTTATGCATTTCCCAATGACTTCATCTTCTCCATGAGTTGCAGCAACCTGCAAATTCTTATCGACCGGAATTTTCGTTTATGTCGATCGAAAATTTTCATTCCATCTCATCTTCACCTAAACTAGTATACTGAGTTGGCATTATAATATTTGCTTAGGGGTATCTCCGATATATAAAACGGAGTTGAGATATATTAATTGCACTTCGCCAAAAAAGTTGAGTGGTATCCCGGGACACCCCTGGTGTCCATGTAGGTCTGCCCTTGTCAGCCGAGACGTCAAGAATACCATTGGCATATATGCTCAAACAAACCTTCATTTTTTCTTTACCTTTATGAGCTGGTGGAACACCATAAAGAGTGAATTTATCAAGGAATATGTTGTCTTTCACTTTATCGCACTCGCCCTAATACACATTGACTGGCATGGCTACTTGGTTGTCCTCCAATGTAGAATAGAAACACTCCTTCATGATGGGTATTGGTGTGTTCCTTGGGATTATGACATCCATATATTTTTCTTTTTCGACACTAATACCAAGGGACAAAGGAGTTACATCTAAAAGTATTATGTCCTTCACAACTTTGTTACCATTAACACTTAAGTTTGCGGCCAACGCTGTCGCACCATATGCAACAGCTTCATCCGCATTTATACTCTTGCAAAGTGGCTTCCAGTCAAAAAACTCCCCTAGAAGTTGTTGCACCTTGGGAATCCTAGTCGACCCACCAACAAGAACTGTATCATCAACATTATTTTTGTGCATATTCCCATCTTTTAAACAGTTTTCAACATGCTCGATGCACTTGTTAAAAAAGCCAGCATTCAGATCCTCAAATTTTGCCCGGGTGACCTTCATTGAAAAATCAAATCCATCGTCAATCGAAGTTTCGGTTGTTGAAGACAAATCCCTCTTTGCTTTCTCACATGCAACTCACAATCTCCCCATTGTTCTTGCATTTTTACTAGTAGTGGCAAAGTGGGCAAGTTGGATGCGTTTGGGTAATGGGTCAAGATAAGTTTGGGTTAGGATGGGTATAGGTTAGGATGGGTATTTTAAAAAAAGGGTTGGATGGGTAATGGATCAAGATGGGTTTTGGTTAGGATAGGTTTGGGTTAATATGGGTTCTAAAAAATCTAAAAAAATCTAAAAAATAAAAAAAAAATCATAAAAAGCTAAAAAATTCTAAAAAATAAAAAATTCCAAAAATTCCAAAGAATTCTAAAAAAACAAAAAAAATATAAAAAATCTAAAAAATCATAAGATTTCTAAAAAATAAAAAAATTATAAATAATAAAAAAAATTCAAAAAAATCATAAAAATCATAAAAATTCTAAAAAATCCATAGAATTCTAAAAGATCCAAAAAATTCTAAAAAACCCAAAAAATTCTAAAAAACCAAAAAAAAATCTAAAAAATCAAAACAATTCTAAAAAACCAAAAATATTCCAAAAAATCAAAAAAATTCTAAAAAATCCAATAAATTCTAAAAAATCATAAAAATACTAAAAAATCAAAAAAAATTTAAAAAATTTAAAAAAATCGTAAAAAATCTAAAAAATTAAAAAATAAAAATTCTAAAAAATCTAAAAAATTAAAAAATAAAAATTCTAAAAAATAAAAAATCATAAAAATTCTAAAAAATAAAAAACTCTAAAAATAAAAAAATTCTAAAAATCCTGTTTTTGATTTTTTAGAATTTTTAGATTTTTTAGATATTTTGAATTTTTTTTTAGAATTTTTATGATTTTTTAGAATTTTTTTTGATTTCTTAGAATTTTTATGATATTTCAAAATTTTTATGATTTTTTAGAGTTTTTATGATTTTTTATAATTTTTATAATTTTTGGATTTTTAATAATTTTTATGATTTTTAATTTTTTTTTTGTTTTTTTCGAGTTTTTATGATTTTTTTGAATTTTTTGGATTTTTTAGAATTCTTATGATTTTTGTTTTTTTTGGAATTTTTAAAATTTTTATGATTTTTTAGATTTGTTTTATTTTTTAGTATTTTTTTTTATTTTTTTATTATTTATTATTTTTTTGATTCTTTAGAATTTTTATGATTTTTTAGAATTTTTTTTCGGTTTTTTAGAATTTTGATGATTTTTTTATTTTTTAGAATTTTTTGATTTTTTAGAATATTTTGATTTTTTAGAATTTTTTGGAATTTTTAAAATTTTTATATTTTTTAGATTTTTTTTTATTTTTAAGAATTTTTGTATTTTTATATATATATTTTTGATTTTGTAGAATTTTTTTATTTCTTAGAATATTTTGGATTTTTTAGAATTTTTGATTTTTTAGATTTTTTTTTGATTTTTTAGAATTTTTATGATTTTTTAGATTTTTATTTTTATTTTTTATATATATTTATTTATTTTGTAGAATTTTTTAAATTTTTTAGAATTTTTATGACTTTTTACAATTTTTTTGATTTTTAGTTTTTTTATTATTTTTAAACGAAGAACGACGGAAGAGTACTACTGCGGCGATTGGTGAAGTCGCAGTTGTGAATTTATCTCATACCCATCCTGACCTATTCTTTTTTTTTCACCACTTCATAACCAATCCTAACCTAGTGACTTGTTTTGTTTGGCCCATCTTAACTTATCTTAAAATATAAAATACCCATATCAACCCAAAATGGAATGGATTGGCTTGTTTTGCCAGGTCTAATTTTTACTAATATCTTTCTTTTGTCTTTTCTTAAATTCGTGTACACAATAATTAACCATGGCCTTGTCAAAATCCTCTCATCCCAAATGCGTGTCACCCCCCCCCCCCCACCGCTTTAACACTTATGGTTCCGTCCCTATTGATGGTGAGAAGTGACACGTCGAATGTCCCCCCACCTAAATCAAAGACAAAGACATTTTTATGTTGTGGGTGGTTTGGGTCCATAATCTTGTCTAAACCGTACGCGATTGCAGCTGTTGTGGGCTCATTGATCAAACGCATAACATTAAGACCGGCTAGCATACCAGCATCCTTTGTTGCTTGTCGTTGTTTGTCACTGAAATATGTGACAACTATCAAAAATCCAGGTATCCGTACAATTAATTAATCATGATTAGTGCTTAATGACTGTGCTGAATTTACAATTAACTGCCTTTTGATTACTGCATTATATTTACCTGTGCATCACTTATTGCATAATGTCATTTCATTACTGCATGCAAACATATTGACATAAAGAATGCATTAAGTACAGTTAGCACAGTGAGCAGATAAATTAGCAAAATGCTAACAGAACTCAGCACATAGACAAACAGTGTTTTGAGACCCAGTATAAGCCAGAAACTAAGTACTACACTAGTATAGTGTGTAGGAAAGTAAGGATCCCAAAACTGCCTTTCTAAGTGATAGTTTAAGTGCCGGAAAGTGCCTAAAACTCACCCAAAGTGCTGAATTCAGCAAAATCCAGTAAAAATAAGCATTTTAACAATCTAATTTCATACAGAAATATGCTTAAATGGTCCTGAATGCTTTCCTAAGTGTCGGGAATTAAAAGTGTCACAAAAGGGTACATAAAGAACACTAAACTGTATAATTTAGCACTTTAACGAACCAGTATCTAACCGAACAACCGGACACTACCCGAAACATCAAGATTACACTAGAAGCACTGTTATAACATTTCCAAGCTAGTTATGGTCCCCGAACACCATAACACCTCCTAAAAAGATCTAATAACCAAAATACGTGACGAATACTTAGATTTCAACTAAACACTAACTAATTTGGTTAACACCTATGCTAGACCCCCCCCCCTAGTTCACGGCCATACATGGCCCCCACATGAAGATTTCATTTGATTAATTTATTTGATCTTGTGTTTGCTTTATAAGACACATTATACATGGGTTAAAACTAGAGAACGGATTATAAATAAAACCTAAGTGTCAAGCTCTCATTTTTCACACACTCAAACACACACATAAGCTCTCTCTCCCTCTCCCTTGTTCACGACCGTGAGCCACCCCCACCATCACCATCACCTTCACTTCAAAACCTTCCATTCCAAGTGCATACAAGGGTGCTAGAAGCAAGACAAGGGAGCTTGGTGGCTTTGGATCTTGAAGGACCTCTCTTGTTTTCTTTTATCCTCTTCATTTCTTCACTTAAATCATCCCTAGCCTTGTGCTAGTGGTAAGAACCTTGTACACTCTATTTCACATCTATTTGAAGTGGTTAATGATGAATCATAATAAAAAACTTAAAGAACACTAAAGATCATAAGCATGAAACATGAACATAAGCTTGCTTAAGGAAGATATCTTGATGAATATAAGTTGTTATGCTTGTTGATCTTTGATTGTTTGTAGAAATGATGTTGATCATCATATGATCTTGCTAGATCATGATTAAAAACATAATCTAGCAAGATGAGAGGATGAACTTGATGAAAGTGAATGGATCATCCTTATGAAAATCATGAACTTGAAAGAATAAAGTTGTTTTCTTGAAAAACCATGATCAAAGTAAGTTGTTAAACATATAGATCTAAATATTTATGAATGATTTCTAAGAAACCAAGTTAAAAATGTAAATCTCACTAGATCTTGGTTCTTGCATAAACAAACATCATTTTTGGTGGTTAAACAAGTGTAGAAACACTTGTGAAGCAAGAAGAATGCATAAAGAAGTATTTTTAGAAAATATGATTTGAAGTTGTAAACATCCAACTTCTCTAAAAATGAAGTTTTTAAAGAAATAAACACATTTTAAAGGATAACAAGACTTACTAAGAATACTAGTAAGTTACTACAAATTTTTACAAATATTCAAGTTCATGAAGTAGTAGAATATGCATGATTTTGGCAAAGATTGGTAAGTAAAGGTTGTTTGTTGATGATTGTAAATTGATTGTGATGATTTTTACAAAAGAAAATGATATGCTTGAAAGCATGGAAACCTCTATTTTTTAGGGGAAATTATGGCAAAATTTTCTAAAAATATAAACACTTAGAAAATATTTTTAAACAAATATTTACAAGTGTATTTTAAACCATAAATTGTTACATAAACTTTGCCATAAATTTTGGTTTAAAAAAATACAAATATTGGAGGTTGGTTTTTATAAATAAAAGTGACTAAATATGTATTTAGAAAGTATATAATTAGAAGACACATATGTGTGATTATTGGTATATTTTGTGTATTAGTTATATTATTTTAGGACTTGAAATATTATAACTCACAAAATACCAAGAAATTACCATCCAAAATATTACCAAAATTCCAAAGAATAAATATATAAGCTTATACAAAATATTGATGAAACCGAACTATGAAATATAGGACTTACAAAATATTTCGAAAAATTTATTCCAAATAATATTTTGGTAAATAATATTTTGGACACCAAGGAAGTAAAAATATGATTTTTACAATTACCACAAGAATATATCATATTTTATATTTTTTTGGCAAGTAGGAAATATATATTTTCTTACACAAACATGAGATACAATATTTTTGGGAAAAATATACACTTTCTTAAATAAATGTGAAGTATGTCATTTTTGGGAAAAATGAGTTTATATATATATATATATATATATATATTTTCAAGTGGACTTGAAAATACATTATTTTTGGATTTTATAAGAGAATACAAATATTTTTGTCAAAGAAGAATTATAAATAATTTTCACCGAAGAAGCTAGCGTTACGATTGCTGAAGACCCAAGAGTGTGAGTTCATGTCCCCCTTTTCTTTTAATTGTTTTCGTTTTACGACTTCGGGGGTGAAGTACATGTTACAAATGATTATGATTACAAATGGTTTACAAATGAAATGAACTGCTAGATCATGTGAAAGGGTAGGCGTTAGCTTGAGACCATTAATCCTTTAGAAGGACCGAGGGGCATGAGTGATAGATCTATTTGGGTGTTGCAAGCCCCACCCTTGAGTCCGCGAGTTGGCTCATGTGGTGACTATGTCGTTCCAGCCGGGAGGCCCGGTGCGAAATACGCAAAGGGTTGAGCCTTCCTACACCGGTTCCCACGTGTTAATGTATTAGCTACACATTAGTTGATCTGTTCATTTTCACATACATACTTTCAATGATTTCAAAGGTTATTCATACTCACAAACAAATACATGAACTCGCTTAACTTTTGTTGATGTTTTTCAAACTACATGTATTTCAGGGAATTAAGGTGGGTCTGGCGGGCTTTTGAAAGTTTCAAGTGTTGTAAGAATAAAAGATGTCATCCATGGTCTTGAGATTTGGTTTGGGTGTCCTATCCTGGACAAGACACCACTCCCAAATCTTGGTTTTTATTTAGAGTCTTTTGATGAGTCCTTGTGAACTCTTAAACAATTTGCATGGGTTGTAAAATTTGAATTTGGAGTCTTAATTAAACAATGATGTTTGTGATGTTTTCGAATCTATTTAATGGATGACGATCTATGGTTTTATCATATAGATGTTGTTATGATTGAATGCGATGGTATTAAGAAAGTCACACCATAATCATGCTTCCGCAAAATTCAGGGTGTAACAGCTTGGTATCAGAGCTTCGATTGTAGCGAACTAGGATTCCTTCTCGAGTCTAGACTACAATCATTAGGGCTCTCATGAAAATATTTTTACAACATGTTTTCATTGCATACACGAAATGCCCAGATCCAGGAAACAAATATTTTTACAAACAAAAGGAACGAAACACATTTTCAAAATTTATGGTTATGGTTCAGTCTGGAAGACTAGGTGGTTTAGTCTGGGAGACTGGGTGGTTCAGTCTGGGAGACTGGGTGGTTTAGTCTGAGAGACTGGGTGGTTCAGTCTGAGAGACTGGTTGGTAGTCTGAGAGACTGGTTGGTTTAGTCTGGGAGACTAGGTGGTCTAGTCTGGGAGACTAGGAAGGATAGGAAGGATACATGATTACACTGATTTGACTGCATGCTAAATGATAGATGTTAATATATGTGCATATGTTGTGATTGTTTTGTTACAGACACTATGTCTTTGTCTGAGAGTGGATTGTCTGACAATGTCGACCCCATGGCTATTGTTTCTTACGATGAGATTATCCCTGAGCCAGAGATCTTTACCTCCGATACCGAGAGTGACCCGGAGATGATGTCAGATGACGACGACGATTTTCAGCCATTTGCGCTGCCCGACTTTGGTGATGATTTACCGCATGCTGATGGTATCCCCGACGAGGATCCCTTTCTTATTCCTATTCCTGTCCAGGGCCATCTCATCCTCGGACATCCCGATGGTGAGCATGTCGTGGCACCGATCCTCGCCCCTTTTCCTCTTGCGACCTTTTCTTTCAAGGATTTGCCTTTTGATGACTTGTTTGATGATGATGTCGATCTTTTTGACGGTCCCCCTGATGATGCCCAGGGTGATGGAGCTGTAGCTGAGGATGTCATTGTTGTTCCACTCGTTGAGATTCCTATTATTGAGGGTTCCTCTGATCATTCTGTCCCCGATTCTTTTGAGTCTGTGTCATCTTCCGCCTTATAGGCAGTTGGTCTACGACGTTACACCACTGATACTGATGACGATACAGCCATGTCAGCTGCACCGATTCCTCCACATGACATTGAGCCGGGACTTGAGCTTGATTTTATCCCTATTGATCAGCCTATTGACGCACCCGCTGATCCTGAGCAGGTACCAGCTCCTGAGCCGATGCCAGCTCCTGAGCCTTTGCCTGATTTTGATCCTATCCCTTTTGGCACACCTGACATTGCACCAGTCATACCAGATCCGGTCCCTGCACCCGCTGACCCTCCTGTTATCGAGCCCGTTACTCCCCCACATGCACATGCACCTGTTGACGTTGCTTCTTTCCATCCGGTTGAGTTAGATGTACACCGCACTGACTTACCTGTCACTTACTTGCAGGACATACATGCACCCCGTCCAGGGGAAGGCCCTTCTAGCCAGCAGGCTGGCCACGACCCTCGTGTCTCAGCAGCCTTTTTTCACATGCCTCAGTATACACCTACTGCTCATTTTACTTCTTCACCACTGGATGAGCCATTTAGATGGTTCCCACCCTACACCATGCCGATTTCTAATCCCTACCATCCCTCACACTTTACTGGCTACACACGGGATGAGTTACTTCTGTCATTACAGCTTCAGTATGAGATCATGAGTCGTAGAGTTTTGGAGCTTGAGATGATTCCACGTCCCCTGCCTTGTTCATGTCCGTCACCTTTTGCGACTCCACCTGCTCCTCTTTTGCCTTATCCAGATTTTGATGTTAAATTTCTCACCATGGAGCAGCAGATCAGTTATCTGTTGCGGCACATTTATGATCTTGAGGAGGAGCTTGCGCATGTGCGCAACTTGCTTTTCTTTCCCCCCACCACCATCAGCATAGCCGGTTTTTGGTTTTATGTAGGTAGCTTGCTTTTGATGAGAGCACCGCTATTGAGCCTAGCTTACGAAGCCTTTTGGAGACCACTTTTGATTGTGTGACTTATGGTAGACTGATAGACATTTTGGGCAAGGGTAGTGTGACCCTGTGTTCCCTTTTGATACGATACATTGTTAGAACATGTAACTGTATTTGTGGTCGATGATTAATGAAAGCTCAATCGCAATGTTCTCATTATATACGTTGTTGAAATGCATGTTGTGCTGTGATTGAGATGTTATATGCTTACTTACTTGATAAATGCTATTACAAATACATACTATATACTTATCATACTATTTAAGACCTGGCCAATACCATCTTCTTTATAGAAGATGCCTCCTCGAAGAAACAATCAGTTGCCCACAACAGAGGTAGAACTGCAAGAATGGATTTCACAAGCAATCGCACAACATGAGGCCTTGCGCTCTGAGCACAGCGGAGGTACCTAAGGAAATAACCCACCTCACGGTAATGTTTAAGTCACTTAAGGCACATTACGTTTGGACATTCCATGTGCGTTTGCTAACATTATCTGTGAATGATGTTGCTTGTACAGGCTGTACTTACAAGCAGTTCCTTGACTGTAAGCCTCTGAACTTTGACGGCACTGGAGGTGCTGTAGCTTTCGTCAGATGGGCGGAGAAAACAGATTCTGTGCTGCGGATGAGCAAGTGTGCGCCTGAGCACCAGGTCACTTACATTTCTGGACTTTTCCTAGATGGAGCTCTATCGTGGTGGAACCTACAAGTTCAAACCCTAGGTGAGGCTGCAGCGTATGGTTTGACTTGGGAAGAGATGAAAGAACTCATGCGCAAGAAGTACTGCTCAAGAGCTGAGATTCAGAAGCTGGAAACCGATTTCTGGAATCTTAAGATAGATGGACCGAAGATTGCTGAATACGTGCAAATATTTCATGACTTATCTCGCGTTGTCCCCTACATGGTAGAACCAGAGTTCAAGCGAATCGAGCGTTTCATTTGGGGATTGGCACCCCAAATCATGAGCATGGTGACGACATCGAAGCCTCCAACGATCACTGAGGCCATTGATTTGAGTGTGGCATTGACTGAAGAAACGCTTAGGCTAAACAAGTTCTCAATTTCTGATGGAAAGAAGAAGGAGACTCACGTCGAGTCATCAGGAGAGAACAAGAGGAAGTTCTCCAACTTCAAGAAGAGTACTCAAGGAGACAACAGTGATACTAACAAGAAAAGAGATGCTAACCCACCAGCCGAGGTAAGGATTGGTGTTGCAAGATCTGAGAACAAGGGGAAAGGTTACATGGGCACCCTTCCCAAGTGTGATATTTGTCAACATCATCACACGGGGCGATGCAGGTATGGGAAATATGAGAATTGTGGCAAGGTAGGGCATGCCAGAGAGGCATGCTGGTATGGTGCTGGACGAAGAAATGGAGGATCTGGTGGGAATGGTAATGGAAACCGTGGTGGGAACGGTAATGGGAATCAGACTGGGAACCGCAATCAATGAGGAAATTGCGGTAATGTGAATCGTGGTGGTTCTGGAAATCAAGCTAGGAACGGAAACCGTGGAGCGACCAACAACCAGGGTGGAAATGGAAATGGAAACGGAAATGGTAGAGGTCAAGGTTGCTTTGGATGTGGAGACATCGGGCATTTCAAGTGTCACACCCCAAATTTCCACGTGTTACCGGTGGGCCCGGTAGGGGAGTAACGTGACGTGGTTGGCAACATCATAGTCAAACAACACAATATATAAATGCACAGCGGAAGCAAAAGGATAAAAATATTACAATCCGTAATAGTGTAACATCAAAGTATTACAACGGAAGTAAAGGATCCACAGACGGATCGCAAATAAAATAACATGGTTCAACAGACTTTAGGCATCTAAGCTTGCGAGACTCTTTATTGATGCTAGGAGTAGCCAGCTAATTCCAATTAGTACCTGCACTTAGCCTTTTTGGAAAAATACGTCAGTTTACACTGGTAAATACAATCAACCGACTCATTTGAAAAAGGGTTTAAGAAAATGATTGATTTGAATGCACATGGCACAAATAATATTTTATAACTTGGGATAATTATGTAAATATAATACTTGTAGGGATTTACATGTTCCTTATGCGTTCAGTAGCCCGGATCGAGCCGGGTTAAAGATTAATGGACACACCACTTTAATTATGAGACACTGACAGGTGTACGCCTACACCTGTGTGCTAAGGTCGTGGCCATTCCGTAGAATGATGCCAGGGATATCCGGGACAACGGTCATCAACCCCCCAAAGGCTTTAAGCAAACAAAACAATATTAAACGAGGCATCTCAATACTTTCATTATCATACATTCAATCAAAGATTCAACGCCCCGACCAAGCGGTATTTTATATACCGTACCCCAAGCCCGTATAGGGAAAATAAGTTAAAAGTATTTACCTGAGCTAAATATAAATTCAATCCCAGCCGTATCAAATCAGCAAGTACAGATAGCTTTTACTGGGCTCCTAAATCTGGAACGAAGGTTTTTAATAACCTATTAGAATCCTAACGGGTCTTTAATTAAGCCTTGACTTAGACCGGTTAGTTTTCAAGAAGAAGAAGAAGATACGGTTCGTACGCACGATTAAGCGAAGACCGGATAGAATGTGATTTAGACCTGACAAGTTTGAAGACTTGCTTAATATGGGTATATGATACACATTCTGGATTTTGAGATAAAACCGATAAGGTTTGACCCGTTTCGGCTAATTTATGTAAACTAGTTACATAAATCGAACCGAACGCGCGTGAAGTGTAACGGGTATCCGTAAGAGTCCTAAACAGGTTTCCTAAGTTAACATGCCTTAAATATGTTGTGATATCAGTAGGATACCTTTCGTTATGCCCAAAACGAGTTTAATCTCATATTAAACCCCATAGGGGTATTTTGGTCATTTTAAAGATTATAAAAGGGTTTAATTAGACGCCTGTGATCCAGGTCTGAGTTGATCAGTAAAATAGCTTATTTTAACAGGTTATAACCTTTGGTAATAAGTCTTATATACTAAAATAGTTTTAAACCCAAACTATGCGTTAAATACGCGTATAAAGTCGTTTTAAGCGATGTACGGGTTAAAATACGATTCTGAGTTTTCTGATCAAATAAACAGGCTCAAAATACTCCATTTATTATTTAAAATCAGTAGCAATTGGATTGGCGTTAAAAGGATTTGTAAAACTCATTTTATGGCCGAAAAGGGTATTTTTGGTATTAACCGAATCGAGGCGATAATCCTAGCTTATGATCAGTTTAAAAATAATTAAAAATCTTCAAAAATCCCAAAATATTATATCACATCAGTGGGTAAAAGGTTTGGTGACCAAAAATTGGGTTTAGATAGGCTTTACGCTAATGACGCCGTTTAATTACTTAAACGCATTCAAATTACGTCATTAAGCATAACTCCTTATCTAGACCTCCAACTGATGTGAAATTTTAGGTACAAGTCTAAAAATCAGTAACTAAGATTATGGTACTTTCACATTTCCAAAAATCTCGTTTTATGGTCATAAGGGCATTACGGTCAATATTTAGGCGTTTAACGGAAACATCGGACGATTAGGGATTCGAGTGGTATAAACGCAGAGGCTTATACACACATGCAACTAGGTCCTAATGGAACTTTAAGGCATGTTTAAACCTATATAAATCGGGTCAGAACTGAGGTCAAAGCAAAAGTCAAACTTTTGCGTCTCTCGGTTCCGAATCGGTTCAAAACATAAAGTTGTCGAATCAAACAAGCTTATACAAGTTATTATACTTATTTTCAAGTTGTATGACTGATAAAACAGGTTACACGCATTCCGTATCGTTAGATATGCGATTAATGTTTCTGTTGACTTTTTCGGACAACCTTTGACTCGATAAACGACCTAGTTAGGATTTGAATCAGTGAGTGCCCTTTTAGGGGTTTATTATCCATATAAATACCAACTTATAACAACTTTCGATTCGACAAATCTCTGGACCGATTGTGATTTATCACAAAGTCAAACCGTAGTTACGACGGTTTGATTTCTAGGCTTTTAACTAAGTATAAATGAATTAGGAAGGGTTAAACATACTTACACACAACTAATGGATGATTTGGAATGCTTGTGGCCTGCTTGAATGCTCTGGAAATGCTCAGAAGTGATGAATGATCATTGTTGCAATATGTGGGTCATTATATATAACTTCAAACATGCATGGATAATCGACAACTAAGTCTAGGAGGAAACAATAACATCCACAAGTCCCCTACTAGCTAAAAACCACTTTAGGGCAGCCCAAGGTATGCCAAAAATCGATCAAAGTCGGTTAACGAACATGCAGGACATCTGTGCATGTTTTCTGTCCAGATAAGGTAGTCGCGTAGCGCGACTGCCAAGACCCTCATGCTCGCGCTACGCGAGGGTGGTGATGACCTGATCAACAAGTTTCATTAATTGCAATTTCAGTCCCTGGTCCCCCGAAAGGTCGTTTTCACTTGGTTTTCTTGCATTTTGAGACTTTATATTTGACATGTGGGGCTTTAAGGCTTATACCATCTTTGTTAAGTCCTCGGGTAACTTTGTGATCACCCGAAAAGCCCTAAATTTCAATGTTGACGATTCTAACCCTCACACACGAATTTTATCACAACTTTCTCATACGGTAACGAAACTTAGTGAAATTTTTATGGTACATTCTAGTGAGCATATTTAATCGTTACAAGGCTTCGGGTTTGCTATAAGGTCACTCAGAGGTATATCTTTAACATGTCGACACATTTAACCCCTGTAGTTTGTAATCTCTCACTTTCTTTCACAATTTGCTTCGTATGATCCATGATCCATTCGTTTAAGGTTATAAACATCATGTAGGGTTATTGTGAAGTATAATTATTCATGGTTGACACTTTGAACCCTCAAATTCACATAGTTTCTTTGTTTGTCAACTTTAGTCCTTCAAGAACATTCTTTCACACGTTCAAAGGTTATGACACGTGTCAAGACATTATAGGACGTAAATTTTCGGGGTGTTACATCCTCACCCCCTTAAAAGAAATCTCGACCTCGAGATTTGTTAAAGTAAAGGAAGTATTTTCTGCCTTTATATTGGGATTAATCTTTCCTGGTACTCTTGAGCCTCTATGGCATTCCAATTGGCCTTAATAATAAGTACATGTATCTTTTTGGAGCTTCTAATCCTGTCGATCCTCAATCGACACAGGTTGCTTATCATATCATAAATCTGTATATCCTTATGTGATAGTGCTTCTTGACTTATTGGCGGAACACCTCTTTCCGTCACTAGTGGGCAATGTATTGCGATTTCCGCCAAGCTCCTTAAATAGGCTTTAGCTTACAAGCTACTTGATCTTGATACATTCGATTTCTTTCGAATGATTCTATATATATTCAGAGCTTACTTAGCCTGATAATTTAACAAATTGGCACACCCTTCCAGGGTGATCTCTTTTGTTGCATTTTATTCTTTAACAAGAACTAAGGAAGTTTGCTATTTTCATAACTCCTCGATTTCTTGCCATATACTGGCAACCTACAATCGACTTTGGATTTGTATAATCTTATTTGTTGTCCCCCAGGCAACTTTCAGATTTTGATAATTGGACTTACCAATTCTTTATCTAACACTAGACATTTAACATTCCATCTATACAAGGTCTCCAAAGGAGTAGCCTTAATACTTACATATCCATTATTATAGAAAAGCTTTATTTTTAAGGTGAGATGGTTATTCCAACCACTGCTTAGCTAATGTTTAGGGTATAGCTAATCCTTTCCGTTAGTCGAACAGATCGACGATCCTGGGTAGGTAATATCGATTCTTAATTGTTGCCTAAATAGGGTTGCGGTGATATTGCATAAGCAAAATGAACCGTCTTTCATACTTGACTATACCGGATTCCCAGGATATTGAGTTAGGCTATATGAATCTCCTATCTTAATAATTTACTTAATCAGGTTTTCGGTTATTACATAAACAACAGGGAGTTCTTACAACACTCTAACCCAAGAGGGATGTTAGTCTTAACTCTACTTGCCTATAGGGAGGTAAACAGGGTAAACTTAGGAGAAGATAATCAAGGTACAAGGAGGTTACAGAGATTTCCATATCTCAGGCTCCAGTTCACTCATCAACGCTTGTGTCTAATAAGTGACACATTCATGTTATGAGTCCACATATTCCGTTACCAAAGAATATTTATTTGGATAGTTCTATTCCGGATGTCTCCTTTGAATACTACTAGTCGACATTAGTACAATATGACCATTGGGATATCTCAGGGGTTCCATGCATTAAACCTCCATACTGATCAGGCATGGAAGTAATCTATGGGACTCACTAGGATACACCAATCCTCATATGACACTTTTATCAAACATAGTTTGGCATTCGCAGGCGATAAAAACAATGAGAAGAAGAAAAAAAATAATTAAAATAACATATGTTGTCGTACTCTATGCAGAGAATTAGTGCTCTTAGATTTTCGGAAGGATTCCTTGCCGATCTATAAGAATCGGTTACTATGGTCTCCTTGGTAGTTATACCTTGTGGATGATAATAAAATTTTGCTAAGTTTATGGTTCATGAAGATTTATTATTGCCTGTATTAAAAACAGGACACTTAACAGAAATTATTATTGATAATTGATAAGGAAGTTTATTGTACAAGTGCTTATATTTAATTAGAATGGAAATTTTCACAAACTAGGCACCTAGCTCGGTTGGCTAGGCGCGCGAAAGGGTGCGGCCGGCCTAGACCCAGGTTCGATTCCGGGGACGGCCAGTTTCACCATTTTTATTTTCTGGGAGCTTGACGCGGGCCGCGTAAGGTATCATCTAGGGCTTACGCGGGCCGCTTGGATCTTCTGATCCGAAGCAAACCTTCAAAATGACAGTCTTGATAATTAACTGCTTCTTATCACCCACCATATGGGCTTGGTCACAAGGCGACAAATCCTCACCTATTTCTATATAGTGTCCTCTTATTAACAGAACAAGGACAGCGGAGAAGGGTAATTCTTAATGAACATAAAACATCCATCTAATATTGCTGAATTAATCTCCGAGGTGTTATCGGTCAATTTTTTACTTTATACTTAACGCTTAGAGTTGTTAACAGGCAGATTTAATGATTTACAATATCTATTGTCTATGAGAGACTTATCTGAACCTGAATTAAATAATACTCTAACATGAGCGTTATTGATATAGAAAGTACCTGTTGTGACCTTGTCATCTTGGATAGCCTCTTGAGTATCCATTTGGGAGTTTTCGGTTTTGGTCTTTTTAACTTCCTCAAGCTTTTTAGCATACTTAGGGCAATTGGTCTTAATGTGCCCTCTTTCATTGCAACCATAGCAGGTTGCGTCCTCCATCTTCCTGCAGTCCAAGGTCTTATGCTCCTTGGACTTGCAGATCCCACATGCAAAAGTTCTCGACTGTGTAGGCGAGTTCGATCCATTCCTGCACTTCCCGAAGTGCTGCTTCTTGCAGGTTTTGCATTTGGGTTTTTCACCTGACTGCTGGTTGTCCTTTAAATCCTTGCCAGGCTTAGCTGCTTTTCTCTTGGCAGCCTTAGGGCAATTAGTACTGTTGTGTCCCTTTTCGCCGCAGCCATGACAATTTGCATTCTTTATATCCCTACATTCGTGGGACTGGTGGCCAGCTCTTTTACAGATGCCACATTGCTTTATCTTTTGATTTGATCGACACTGACCCCAGTGTCTTCTTTTGCAGGTTTTACAGGTGGGTTTTGCCTCCTTTGGCTTGGACTGGTTATAGCTTGAACCGGTCTTACTCTTTTTGTAACCTTTATTTGGGGCATCATCGCACATTCGCTTATAATCCTTCAACACACGGTCCATGGCGTTGCTTACGGCGGTATTTATCACAGCCTGTAACTCGGTGCTTATTAAGTTTAGTCTTGCATCATCATTCTGATTAACTGGATGATGGTGAGCTTCAGAGGAGTCAGCCATGGTGAAGCTTTGAAGGCTACTATCCAAGTAGAAACAATTTGTTTAATCATATAGTGAATTGTCGAATTTGATGAATAAATAGCCATGGCGTAATTAAACCATATAGGCCAATAGATAGAATTTAATTTATTTGATTATGTTTTGCCTAAGTTTAAATAACCATCTTTGGCATTTAAGCGGAATATAATCCTTCATATTTATTAGACAGGGGACATAAGTCACGACTGCCAATGTCATACTGACATCTTTTATATATAGCACAAGGGCTTGTTCCAAAGGACTGATAATGGCTCAGAGACCTTGTCACTAGGGAAATTTTAAAACATAATCGATGATTCCTTTGGGTCGGAAAATTTCATAGTTCATTGTCTTGACAAGAAGTTATGAAATAAAACTATCTTTTTCATGTATTCATCTTTACTCGTTTATATACATCCCAAATGGATGTTTTGATGCGTACTTCATTTTCGACGTTTTCCAGCCATGATTCCTATTGATCAGTTATGCTAAAAAAAATTTGGAAAAAAAATCCTAATATAAGGGTGACAAGGGTGATTTTATCGCATCACGGTTGTCGGGAGTGTTAACACATTTACAGATGTTAACAGGAATTCGAATCTTTTAAAACAGGTCTTACCATCATGGCCCGGCCTTAAAATGACCCTAAGGCTAGGTTTCACTATTAAGATTCTTATTAATATTTAACGCAGAACAATCCTAAATTGAGGTGTTAAATATGGATCTGAATCTAATTATGGAACTACCATCTTGGCCCGGTCTTAAAATGACATGTGGCTAGGTCTTGTCCTTTCTAGATTTTGCCATTTTATAATAATGGTAGATCTTATAAAAGGAATGTTTGAATGGAAATTTAAAGTTAATTATTCCAATATAAAATTAAAAAAAACAGATGTGCCCTAGACGGGACTTGAAAGGAATAGTGTTGTCCTCAAAGGAACTGAAAGGTAATTATGTCCTTATAAGGACTATTAAGGAAACGATTTTTAGCAAAAGGAGTTTCTTCCTCATTTTATTTCTGAATGCCTTCTCCTTGGTCGCATGTTTCTTCCTAGCCGCTGTACGAAGGTCAGCAATTCAAGGCTCCTGGTGTGGAGAATTATTATTACGGCTTCTTCGCTTGGCGACGTATCCAAAATATAAAAAAATTTTGGAAGCAGAATTTCCAAATAAGGATTTAGAATATTTCTATGTTAAGTCTAGACTCAGAAGGTCAAGGAATGTGCAAATGTGTCATTGAGATTAAACACCAATAAGCTAGGGTTTAATTCACTCAATGTTGGCTCTGATACCAACCTGTCACACCCCAAATTTCCACGTGTTACCGGTGGGCCCGGTAGGGGAGTAACGTGACGTGGTTGGCAACATCATAGTCAAACAACACAATATATAAATGCACAGCGGAAGCAAAAGGATAAAAATATTACAATCCGTAATAGTGTAACATCAAAGTATTACAACGGAAGTAAAGGATCCACAGACGGATCGCAAATAAAATAACATGGTTCAACAGACTTTAGGCATCTAAGCTTGCGAGACTCTTTATTGATGCTAGGAGTAGCCAGCTAATTCCAATTAGTACCTGCACTTAGCCTTTTTGGAAAAATACGTCAGTTTACACTGGTAAATACAATCAACCGACTCATTTGAAAAAGGGTTTAAGAAAATGATTGATTTGAATGCACATGGCACAAATAATATTTTATAACTTGGGATAATTATGTAAATATAATACTTGTAGGGATTTACATGTTCCTTATGCGTTCAGTAGCCCGGATCGAGCCGGGTTAAAGATTAATGGACACACCACTTTAATTATGAGACACTGACAGGTGTACGCCTACACCTGTGTGCTAAGGTCGTGGCCATTCCGTAGAATGATGCCAGGGATATCCGGGACAACGGTCATCAACCCCCCAAAGGCTTTAAGCAAACAAAACAATATTAAACGAGGCATCTCAATACTTTCATTATCATACATTCAATCAAAGATTCAACGCCCCGACCAAGCGGTATTTTATATACCGTACCCCAAGCCCGTATAGGGAAAATAAGTTAAAAGTATTTACCTGAGCTAAATATAAATTCAATCCCAGCCGTATCAAATCAGCAAGTACAGATAGCTTTTACTGGGCTCCTAAATCTGGAACGAAGGTTTTTAATAACCAATTAGAATCCTAACGGGTCTTTAATTAAGCCTTGACTTAGACCGGTTAGTTTTCAAGAAGAAGAAGAAGATACGGTTCGTACGCACGATTAAGCGAAGACCGGATAGAATGTGATTTAGACCCGACAAGTTTGAAGACTTGCTTAATATGGGTATATGATACACATTCTGGATTTTGAGATAAAACCGATAAGGTTTGACCCGTTTCGGCTAATTTATGTAAACTAGTTACATAAACCGAACCGAACGCGCGTGAAGCGTAACGGGTATCCGTAAGAGTCCTAAACAGGTTTCCTAAGTTAACATGCCTTAAATATGTTGTGATATCAGTAGGATACCTTTCGTTATGCCCAAAACGAGTTTAATCTCATATTAAACCCCATAGGGGTATTTTGGTCATTTTAAAGATTATAAAAGGGTTTAATTAGACGCCTGTGATCCGGGTCTGAGTTGATCAGTAAAATAGCTTATTTTAACAGTTTATAACCTTTGGTAATAAGTCTTATATACTAAAATAGTTTTAAACCCAAACTATGCGTTAAATACGCGTATAAAGTCGTTTTAAGCGATGTACGGGTTAAAATACGATTCTGAGTTTTCTGATCAAATAAACAGGCTCAAAATACTCCATTTATTATTTAAAATCAGTAGCAATTGGATTGGCGTTAAAAGGATTTGTAAAACTCATTTTATGGCCGAAAAGGGTATTTTTGGTATTAACCGAATCGAGGCGATAATCCTAGCTTATGATCAGTTTAAAAATAATTAAAAATCTTCAAAAATCCCAAAATATTATATCACATCAGTGGGTAAAAGGTTTGGTGACCAAAAATTGGGTTTAGATAGGCTTTACGCTAATGACGCCGTTTAATTACTTAAACGCATTCAAATTACGTCATTAAGCATAACTCCTTATCTAGACCTCCAACTGATGTGAAATTTTAGGTACAAGTCTAAAAATCAGTAACTAAGATTATGGTACTTTCACATTTCCAAAAATCTCGTTTTATGGTCATAAGGGCATTACGGTCAATATTTAGGCGTTTAACGGAAACATCGGACGATTAGGGATTCGAGTGGTATAAACGCAGAGGCTTATACACACATGCAACTAGGTCCTAATGGAACTTTAAGGCATGTCTAAACCTATATAAATCGGGTCAGAACTGAGGTCAAAGCAAAAGTCAAACTTTTGCGTCTCTCGGTTCCGAATCGGTTCAAAACATAAAGTTGTCGAATCAAACAAGCTTATACAAGTTATTATACTTATTTTCAAGTTGTATGACTGATAAAACAGGTTACACGCATTCCGTATCGTTAGATATGCGATTAATGTTTCTGTTGACTTTTTCGGACAACCTTTGACTCGATAAACGACCTAGTTAGGATTTGAATCAGTGAGTGCCCTTTTAGGGGTTTATTATCCATATAAATACCAACTTATAACAACTTTCGATTCGACAAATCTCTGGACCGATTGTGATTTATCACAAAGTCAAACCGTAGTTACGACGGTTTGATTTCTAGGCTTTTAACTAAGTATAAATGAATTAGGAAGGGTTAAACATACTTACACACAACTAATGGATGATTTGGAATGCTTGTGGCCTGCTTGAATGCTCTGGAAATGCTCAGAAGTGATGAATGATCATTGTTGCAATATGTGGGTCATTATATATAACTTCAAACATGCATGGATGATCGACAACTAAGTCTAGGAGGAAACAATAACATCCACAAGTCCCCTACTAGCTAAAAACCACTTTAGGGCAGCCCAAGGTATGCCAAAAATCGATCAAAGTCGGTTAACGAACATGCAGGACATCTGTGCATGTTTTCTGTCCAGATAAGGCAGTCGCGTAGCGCGACTGCCAAGACCCTCATGCTCGCGCTACGCGAGGGTGGTGATGACCTAATCAACAAGTTTCATTAATTGCAATTTCAGTCCCTGGTCCCCCGAAAGGTCGTTTTCACTTGGTTTTCTTGCATTTTGAGACTTTATATTTGACATGTGGGGCTTTAAGGCTTATACCATCTTTGTTAAGTCCTCGGGTAACTTTGTGATCACCCGAAAAGCCCTAAATTTCAATGTTGACGATTCTAACCCTCACACACGAATTTTATCACAACTTTCTCATACGGTAACGAAACTTGGTGAAATTTTTATGGTACATTCTAGTGAGCATATTTAATCGTTACAAGGCTTCGGGTTTGCTATAAGGTCACTCAGAGGTATATCTTTAACATGTCGACACATTTAACCCCTGTAGTTTGTAATCTCTCACTTTCTTTCACAATTTGCTTCGTATGATCCATGATCCATTCGTTTAAGGTTATAAACATCATGTAGGGTTATTGTGAAGTATAATTATTCATGGTTGACACTTTGAACCCTCAAATTCACATAGTTTCTTTGTTTGTCAACTTTAGTCCTTCAAGAACATTCTTTCACACGTTCAAAGGTTATGACACGTGTCAAGACATTATAGGACGTAAATTTTCGGGGTGTTACATCAAGCGAGATTGCCCAAAGAACAACCAAGCTCAAGGGAGAGTCTTCAACATTGGGGCTAGGGAAGCTCGTCAAGATCCGAACATAGTCACTGGTACGTTCCCTATCAACCAACATTTTGCATCTGTATTATTTGATACCGGTGCCGATTATAGCTTCGTATCCATAGAATTTAAGGATATACTTGGGTTAGTTGCCAGTAAGCTAGATATTCCGTACTCGATAGAACTAGCCAATGGAAAACTAGTAGAAGCAAATGAAGTCATTAGAGGTTGTGTGATAGAACTCGGAGAGTGTGAGTTTACGCTTGACCTTCTGCCAATCGAGTTGGGAAGCTTTGACGTAGTAGTTGGAATGGATTGGTTATCTAGTAACCGAGCTGAGATCATATGTCATGAGAAGATAATCCGTATTCCGTTGGCGAATGACGAGACGATTGTAGTGCACGGAGAGAAGCACGATACTCCTCTAAGGATTATCAGTTGTTTGAAGGCCCGAAAGTCCATGCAAAAGGGATGTGTTGCCTTTTTGGCTCACATTGTTGATAAGGAAGCTGAAGAACCGAAGTTGGAAGATATCCCTGTGGTAAGGGAGTATCCTGAAGTCTTCCCCGAAGACTTACCAGGTTTGCCGCCGCAACGATAAGTCGAATTCCATATTGACTTAGTTCCAGGCGCCGCGCCTGTAGCCAAGGCACCTTATCGACTTGCACCCTCAGAAATGCAAGAGTTGTCGACGCAACTTCAGGAGCTTTTGGACAAGGGATTCATTAGATCAAGCTTCTCGCCTTGGGGAGCTCCAGTTTTGTTTATTAAGAAGAAGGACGGTAGTTTCCGTATGTGCATTGACTACCGAGAGCTAAACAAGTTAACCATCAAGAATCGGTATCCTTTGCCAAGGATTGATGATCTCTTCGACCAACTGCAAGGTTCGAGTTACTACTCCAAGATCGATCTTCGATCAGGTTATCACCAGTTGCGGATTCAAGAAGAGAGTATTCCGAAGACTGCCTTCAGAACTCGTTATGGACATTACGAGTTTCTGGTGATGCCGTTTGGTCTGACAAACGCGCCAGTAGTGTTTATGGATTTGATGAACCGAGTTTGCAAGCCATATCTCGATAAATTTGTGATTGTATTTATCGATGATATTCTGATCTATTCGCGGACAAAGGAAGAGCATGAGCAACACCTCAAAGCCATTCTAGAGCTGCTCAAGAAGGAGAAACTATACGCAAAGTTCTCGAAGTGCAAGTTCTGGTTGCGTGAGGTACAATTCCTTGGACATGTAGTGAATGAGGATGGAATCCATGTGGATCCCACCAAGATCGAGGCGATAAAGAATTGGGAAACTCCTAAGACGCCAACCGAGATTCGACAGTTCTTGAGTTTGGCAGGATATTATCGTAGATTCATTGAGGATTTCTCTAAAATCGCTCAACTG
The DNA here is from genome assembly GCA_030545235.1 of Helianthus tuberosus. NCBI lineage: Eukaryota > Viridiplantae > Streptophyta > Magnoliopsida > Asterales > Asteraceae > Helianthus > Helianthus tuberosus. The sequence continues at coordinate 57,958,024 of CM060373.1, forward strand.
CTGACCTCCCTTACTCAAAAGGATAAGAAGTACGAATGGGGAGATAAGCAAGAAGAAGCTTTTCAGCTGCTAAAGAATAAGCTTTGTGATGCACCTATTTTGTCCCTACCCGAAGGCACCGATGACTTCGTGGTATATTGTGACGCCTCGCGTCAGGGATTGGGCTGTGTGCTGATGCAGCGTCAGAAGGTTATCGCTTATGCTTCGCGCCAGTTGAAAGTTCATGAGAAGAATTACACCACGCATGATTTAGAACTAGGCGCAGTGGTGTTTGCTTTGAAGATTTGGAGGCATTACTTGTATGGCACCCGATGCACAATCTTCACCGATCACAAGAGCCTTCAGCACATATTCAACCAGAAGGAGCTTAACATGCGACAGCGACGTTGGGTAGAACTGTTAAACGATTATGATTGTGAAATCAAATATCACCCAGGAAAGGCGAATGTGGTAGCAGACGCCTTAAGCCGGAAAGAAAGGATTAAGCCCATAAGGGTTAGGGCTTTGGAAATGATTATACAAACAGATCTCTCGTTACGTATCCGTGCTGCTCAGAGAGAAGCTCTTAAGAAAGAGAATCTTAAGGATGAATATCTCCGTGGGATGGAGAAGAAGTTCGTACCCAATGAGGAAGGAACTTTATGTTTCATGAAGCGAATTTGGGTTCCCCTCTTTGGTGGTCTTAGAGATGTGATTTTCGATGAAGCTCACAAATTGAGGTACTCGATCCACCCAGGATCGGATAAGATGTACCAAGATTTGAAGGATTACTACTGGTGGCCAAGATTGAAAGGTGATGTTGCCACTTACGTCAGAAAGTGCTTAACCTGTGCCAAAGTAAAGGCCGAATATCAGAAGCCTTCAGGACTGCTACAACAACCTGAGATACCCATGTGGAAGTGGGAGCAGTTCTCAATGGATTTTATAACCAAGTTGCCAAAGACACCCAGAGGTCATGATACGATTTGGGTAATCGTAGACCGTCTGACAAAATCTGCACACTTTTTACCGATAAGGGAGAAGGATAACATAGGTAAGCTAGCTGAGCTATACCTAAGGGAGATAGTCGCATGTCATGGAGTGCCTATCTCGATTATATTTGATAGAGATGGAAGATTTGTGTCAAGGATTTGGCAATCTTTCCAAGAAGCGTTTGGTTCACAGCTGAATTTGAGCACCGCATTTCACCCACAGACGCACGGCCAAAGTGAGAGAATGATTCAGACGCTTGAAGATATGTTACGAGCTTGTGTAATGGACTTGGGTGGTAGTTGGGACACTCACCTACCTTTGGTTGAGTTCTCCTAAAATAACAGCTACCATACAAGCATTCAAGCTGCACCGTTTGAAGCTCCTACGGACGAAAATGTTTGATCGCCGTTGTGCTGGGTAGATGCAGGCGATAGACAGCTGGTTGGTCCTGAATTGGTTCAAGAAACGACAGATAAGATAATGAAGATCCGAGAGCGCATTAAAGTGGCTCGTGATCGACAAAAGAGCTATGCGGACCAAAGAAGGAAACCTTTGGAATTTGAAGTGGGAGATATGGTTTTGTTGAAAGTCTCACCTTGGAAAGGTGTGGCACGCTTTGGGAAACGTGGAAAGTTAAACCCACGATATATTGGACCGTTCAGAATCCTGGAGAGGATTAGTCCTGTAGCATATAGGTTGGAACTACCTGCAGAACTTAATGGTGTTCATGATACATTTCATGTATCCAACCTGAAGAAAAGTCCAACTCAAGAAACGGTGGTTATTCCTGCTGACGAAGTTCACATTGACGACACACTCCACTTCACCGAAGAACCTGTTGAGGTTACCGATTGGAAAGTTAACAAAACTCGAAGGAGTAGTGTTAAACTTGTCAAGGTTAGATGGAATGCGCGTCACGGCCCAGAGTTTACTTGGGAGCGTGAAGACCGCATGAAAGCAAAGTACCTACATTTATTCCCTAACACCCCTGCAGCTAGTAGTAGAGCTTATAATTTTGGGACGAAATTTTCTTAACAGGGGGAGAATGTGACAACTGTCAAAAATCCAGGTATCCGTACAATTAATTAATCATGATTAGTGCTTAATGACTGTGCTGAATTTACAATTAACTGCCTTCTGATTACTGCATTATATTTACCTGTGCATCACTTATTGCATAATGTCATTTCATTACTGCATGCAAACATATTGACATAAAGAATGCATTAAGTACAGTTAGCACAGTGAGCGGATAAATCAGCAAAATGCTGACAGAACTCAGCACATAGACAGACAGTGTTTTGAGACCCAGTATAAGCCAGAAACTAAGTACTACACTAGTATAGTGTGTAGGAAAGTAAGGATCCCAAAACTGCCTTTCTAAGTGATAGTTTAAGTGCCGGAAAGAGCCTAAAACTCACCCAAAGTGCTGGATTCAGCAAAATCCAGCAAAAATCAGCATTTTAACGAACCAGTATCTAACCGAACAACCGGAATACTTTCCTAAGTGTCGGGAATTAAAAGTGTCACAAAAGGGTACATAAAGAACACTAAACTGTATAATTTAGCACTTTAACGAACCAGTATCTAACCGAACAACCGGACACTACCCTGTCACACCCCGATATTTCCACGTATTATCGGTGGGCCCGGTGGGGAGTATCGTGACGTAGTTGATATCATCATAGTCAAACAACACAATATTTAAATGCACAGCGGAAGCAAAAGATAGATTTATTTCAACTGAATATAATGTAATATTGAGTATCACAAGATAGTTGAAACAGATCCACAGGCGGATCAAAATAAAAGGAAAACAGTTCAACAGACTTCGATATCTAGAGCTTGCGAGACTTGATTAATGATGGCTGGAGTAGCCAGCCTATTTTGTATAGTACCTGCACTTAGCCTTTTTGGAAAATACGTTAGTTTACACTGGTAAATACAACTTAACTGACTCATTTTGAAAAGAGTTTGAAAATTTATTTGAATGCACTTCGGCAAAAATATATTTTAGAGTAAACTGCAATTTTACCCCCTGAGGTTAGGGGTCATTGGCACTCTTACCCCCCTAAGGAAATAATTGCAATTTTACCCCCCACTGTTTGAGGTTATGTCGCACTTTTACCCCCCGGCCTCAGTCAACGGTAGTTTGACCCTAATAGTTGAGGGTATTTTGGTAATCTTACCCTATATTTATTTTTATATTATTATTTTTATTATTATTGTTATTATATATATATATATATATAAAATACCTAGTTCTTGCCAGGTACAAACCCTTTTCACCATCTCCACCGCCACAGTGTTTGAGGGAGAAACGAACACACGCACCACCCATCTTCTTCCTTGTGAATCTTTATTTGCAGCCTGCACACGACCTTTCAAACCCTAACATGCTCTCATAATGCCATTCAAACCCACAACCCCTTTTCTATCTTTCACCAAAAACAGAGTCTTTATCAAGATTATTATTCACAATCTGTACTTCTAGTGTGTGTTTCTGTGTGAAAATCTTGATGGGTCGTGATGATTTTCACCAATGGGGTTACCTGTCTCCCACTGAACCACCATCATTGTACACACAAGATCAAAGAGATGATACCCAGATGGTAAGCTTCGAAGCTATTATCAGTACGTTTACAGTTAACTATCGATTTTTCACTGGCTGATAAGTGATAACCTAATTTCTGTAACGATTTACAGGTTGTTGCGCAGAAGTTGAAGGAAGCGGAGATCACTGAGCAGGATTCTCTGCTTCTGGTAATAGATCTGAATAATATTTTACTTTAACTAACTTGTAGTGATTTTTTTTTCATTCGAATGAAATTTCTGATGAATCTGATACATATCGTGTTGTATGTTGTTGAAATCGTGTTCAAAACGTTCTCAGTCATGTAATTTGTGATTATCGCTAGTGATGTTTAGTTGAAATGCAATCATATTTTGCTTTATCTTACTTGTATTGATTTTGTTTCGATTCAAACGAAAGTTCTGATAAATTTTGTGATGTATGACGTTGAAATCATGTCCAGAACGTTCTCAGTCATGTATGTCGTAGGATAGCTTTTGTTTTTGTTGCTACGATAGAGGCTAGGCAATAGTATTGAATTCATCTGTTCATTTTCAAATATGTTCTATATAATTTAGCTCACATACTCATCCTTAAGCTGTGCGATTGAAATATTAAATCAGTATGGTTCAAAGTAGGTGTTGTTACGGAGAAGTTGCAGGTGGTGAATGGCGGTGGCAATGGTGGTTGAGGGTGGTGGGTTTTTTTAGAGAGAGAGAGGGGGGGAGGAAGAAGATGGCAGTGGTGGTTATGGTGGTGAATGGCGGTGGCAATGGTGGTTGAGGGTGGTGGCTGGAGGTGGCAGTGGTGGTTTTTGTGTGTGGTGAATGGCGGTGGCATTTGGTGGCAGGGGGTAATATTACAGAGTAAACAAAACACAGGGGCTAAAATAAAAGGGTATAATAGTCATTTCACCACCAAGTCAACAGATCCGTCAACAAAATTGAAGCCGGGGGGGGGGGGGGGGGGGTAAAAGTGCGACATAACCTCAAACAGTGGGGGGGTAAAATTGCAATTATTTCCTTAGGGGGGGGGGGGTAAGAGTGCCAATGACCCCTAACCTCAGGGGGTAAAATTGCAGTTTACTCTATCTTTTATAACTTGGGAAAATTATTAAAATAATCGTGTATACAGTTTTACTTATTTGTCGTCCATCAGGGCCGGTTTGTAGGGCCGGTCTAGATTAACTGACACGCCACAGGTATAATGCCCACAAGGATTATTTCCTTTAAGTGGATTACCAGTTTTTACATAATGCAACTGTCAGGTGTACGCCTACACCCCGTGCTTAGGTCGTGGCCATTTCTTTGAATGATGCCAAGGATATCCGGGACATGGTCATTTAACCCCCAAAGGCCATACACCAAATAATACAGATTAAAACAGGTTATGTAAATACATTAATCACAATCCGATTTAAATGACTACATACCCGACCAAGCGGTACTTTTATAGTACCGTATCCCAAGCCCGTATAGGGAAAATAAGTTAAGAGTATTTACCTGAGCAAAGTATAAATCAATTACAGCAAGTGCCCGTAGCTTTTACTGGGCTCCTTATCCGGAACGAAGGGTTTTAATAACCTATTAGAATCCTAACGGGTCTTTAATTAAGCTTAAGCTTAGACCGGTCAGTTTTAAAAGAAGATTCTGTTCAAACGCATGAATAAGTGAAGACCGGGATAGAATGTGATCTAGACCCGACAAGTTTGAAGACTTGTATAATATGGGTAAACTAAAGAAATTCTGGATTTTGAGACCAAAACGATATGGTTTGACCCGTTTCGGCTAATATATGCAAACTAGTTACATAAGCCGATCCGAACGCGAAAAGTGCGTAACGAGTAACCAAAATAGTCATATACAGGTTTCCTAAGTTAATATGCCTTAATTATGTTGTGACATCAGTAGGATATCTTCTATTATGCCCAAAACGGATTTAAACTCAAACTATGCCCCGTAGGGGCATTTTGGTCATTTTAAAGGTTATAAAAGAGTTTAAATAATAATCTGAGTTATAGGTCTGATGTAATCAGTAAAGATACTTAATTTAATAAGTTATAACAGTAGGTTATTACATATATGTGAAATTTATCATTTAAAATTAAACTATGCACCTTAGGGGCATTTTGGTAATTTCACTTAAGCCTAAAAGGTCAAAACTGGAATTCTGAGTTTAAAACTTTTACTTACTGTTAATATATAAAGATTTATTGAAATTATCAGTAGGCATCAAACCTTATATGTTTAAAATAGTTTTAATACATACTATGCGTTAAAATGCTTAAAAAGGCGATTTGGAGCCATTTCCGGGTTTTTGAAGGAAAGCTGATATTTTTATTATTCCAGAAGGCTCAAATTATTTTATTTATCATATAAAATCAGTAGCAAAAGGTTTGGGGTCAAACGGATTTGAAAAACTCATTTTATAGCCCAAAAGGGCAAAACCGGCAATTACCGAATCAAGCTTAAAATTCTAAGTTATGCTCAGCCTAAAAATAAATAAAAATCTCCAAAAATCCCAAAATATTATTTTATATCAGTGGGTAAAAAGTTTGGTATCAAAAATCGGGTTTAGATAGGCTATACGCTAATTACACCGTTTAATTACTAAAAAGCCCTCATTTACGCTAATGAGCATAACTCTTAATCTAGACCTCAAACTGATGTCAATTTTTAGGTGCAAGTTTATAAATCAGTAACCAAGGTTTCTACTACTTTACAATTTCAAAAATCACGTTTTAAGGTCTTATGGGCATAATAGTCAACATATAAGCAATTAACGGAAACATGCATATGAATCGGATAACTATTGAACCAAGTTGTATAATCATAGAGGGTTATACTAACATGAAACCTGGTCCTAATATGGCTCTAAGGCATTTCTAAAACATGCTTAAATGGGTCAGAACTGAAAGTCAAAGCAAAAGTCAAATTATGCGACTTTCGGTTCCGAACCGGGCCTAAACTGAAAATTGTCGGGTGGAACATGTTTAGACATGTTCTTACATTGATTACCAAGTTATATTAGTGATAAAACAGGTTACATAGCTCCTACATTGCTAATTACGCATTAATTTGATATTAAGCTTTCTGTTGACTTTTTAATATCAAGTTTGACCCGACAATTGACCTAGTTAGAGTGGGAATCAGAGAGTACCCTTTTAAGGGTTTATTACCCACATAATTACCTACTTATAGGTACTTTTGATTCGAGATTTGACTGAACAATTATTGATTAATCTCGAAGTCAAACCTTAATTACGACGGTTTGACTTTTAGCTAATTAACTAAGCTAAACTGAATTAAAAAGGATTAAGGACACTTACAAAGGTCCTAAGTACGATTTAAAACTTAAGGGAACTTGCTTGCTGACCAGAGGAGCTCCAGAGACCAGCTTGAAGTGAGTTGCAAATGGAAGACCAAATGTTGCAACAAGAGGTTCTCTTATATAGCAACTTTGATGCATCAAGATCACTCCAAATCAGTCTACAATTGTTGTAAGATGTTCCCAGGTGTCCCTATGATGCTAAAAACCAGTTATAGGGCCCCTGATTTTCGAATACCCCTCTTATAAGGCGGTGTAACTTGTTTAACAGGCATCTGTCCAAAATTCTACCCAAATACATGCCTTACGGACCGTAAGCCTTAGGCTTTGCGGTCTGTAACCGTCTTTCAGAAACCATCGCCCAGCTCTGCTCTCTTACGGACCGTATGGGTTTACCTTTGCGGTCCGTAAGCCTTCATCAGAAGACAAAAATCTTGTGAGCTTTGAGGTCTTGACCATGCAACTTTGTAAATCCAAAACTCATGCTTTCTTTTCAGTGTAGGGACCATGAAGTCAGCCTTTGCATGTCTCTGAATGTTGCCATGCACAATTTCCATCTTGGATTCTTGCTCTGTTGTCAAAAGCGAGGGCCTAGGTCGCTTAGGCGCCAATTTCAGGCGAAGCCCTAAAATACCGACTGGTGGCAGGCAAGGCGTTGGAAATGGTGGAATTTGGAAAAGCCCTAACAGGCGATGGCTTTCTTTCAGGCGATGCTCAATTGAAGGAGCTGGCTTTTTTCAGGTACGCTCATTCCAAATAGGAATTTGATTTTATCTAGAGTAAATTGCCATTTTAGTCCCTGAGTTTTGTCCAAATTTGCCATTTTAGTCCAAATAGTTTTTTTTTTCGCCTCTAGGTCCCTGACTTTTACATTTTGTTGCCATTTTGATCATTTTGTCTAACTCCATCCAAAAACCCAGTTTGTAACAGGGGTATTTTGGGGATTTCCTTAAAAAATGTTTTCAGTTGCCATTTTGATCCAATTCCAAAAAATCAAAAAAATTCCAAAAAATCAAAAAAATTCCAAAAAAAATTCTAAAAAATCATAAAAATTCTAAAAAATCCAAAAAAAAATCTAAAAATCAAAAAAATTGTAAAAAATCATAAAAATTCTAAAAAATCAAAAAAATTCTAAAAAAATCCAAAAATCATTAAATGTTTCGGCACGAACCGTTTCGACCCGTACCGTTTCGACCTGTACCGTATCGAACCGAACCGAACCGTTTCGACGCGTACCGTATCGAACCGAACCGTTTCGACGCGAACTGTTTCGAACCGTACCGTTTCGACCCGTACCGTATCAAACCGAACCGTTTCGACGCGAACCGTTTCGAGCCGAACCGTTTCGACACGAACCGTTTCGACCCGTACCGTTTCGAACCCGAACCGTTTCGAGCCGAACCGTTTCGACACGAACCGTTTCGACCCGTACCGTTTCGACGCGAACCGTTTCGAACCGTACCGTTTCGACCCGTACCGTATCGAACCGAATCATTAAATGTTTCGACACTAAACGGTTCGGCTCGAAACGGTTCGGGTTCGAAACGGTACGGGTCAAAACGGTTCGTGTCGAAACGGTTTGGCTCGAAACGGTTCGGGTTCGAAACGGTACGGGTCGAAACGGTTCGTGTCGAAACGGTTCGCGTCGAAACGGTTCGGTTTGATACGGTACGGGTCGAAACGGTACGGTTCGAAACGCTTCGCGTCGAAACGGTTCGGCTCGAAACGGTTCGGGTTCGAAACGGTACGGGTCGAAACGGTACGGTTCGATACGGTACGGGTTCGAAACGGTTCGCGTCGAAACGGTTCGGTTCGATACGGTACGGGTCGAAACGGTTCGGTTCGAAACGGTACGGGTCGAAACGGTTCTTGCCGAAACATTTAATGATTTTTGGATTTTTTAGAATTTTTTTGATTTTTAGATTTTTTTGAATTTTTTGGAATTTTTTTGATTTTTTGGAATTTTTTTGATTTTTTGGAATTGGATCAAAATGGCAACTGAAAACATTAGTGATTAAGTACAAACTGTTACAAACTGGGTTTTTGGATGGAGTTAGACAAAATGATCAAAATGGCAACAAAATGTAAAAGTCAGGGACCCAGAGGCGAAAAAAAAACTATTTGGACTAAAATGGCAAATTTGGACAAAACTCAGGGACTAAAATGGCAATTTACTCTTTTATCTAAAAAATTCTTTGATTTTGTTTCGATCTTATCACATAAGATTGCTGATTCAAATTGATTTACCCTAAAAATTATCGGCAATCCTCATCTCTATAACAAACTATAGGGTACCAAACCTCTTCACATACCACGACAGAACTTCCATAAGCAAATTCAAGGTTAGTTTTTTTTTTCTCATTTGCTCAATAGCTTATTTGCTTTTGTTTTGATACCTCCATACTCAACGGAAGCCAATAAACTTTGTATGTTTTTTATTTTCTAAATCTCATAATATACCCTTAAACTTCTTGATTGTTGTGCATAAAGTGATGGTATATTAGTTAAATATCTCAATTTATGATGAAACAATTGCCACTGCTATGTATTAAATTGATATTATGTTAACTGTGCATAACTTGATGCTTTGTTCTTTTAACTGTGTATAGGTTTATAACTCATATTATGTTAACTAGTTTTATTGACAGTTGAAATTTAGTCTGTAGCTAGCACCTTCTCATAAATTCCGTAGTAGTTACTTAATTGTACGACCTCTTAGTGTCTAAGTCGATATAGAAGAAGTCGATATAGAAGAGTAAACAAACAGTTTTCTGTTGTAGGCTGACGAAAGCTTAATTTTTCGTTGCTGGGGAAAAAACTCACTATTTAACTTATTGAGATTTATGAACTAATTGATATTATGGATTGCAATTATTGGCTTGTTTCCACAGAAAATGGCATCCGAAGGTGATTTGGCATCCTCACAAACCAGGAGTAACGATCCTGGATGGAAGTATAATCTTTTGAAAGATAAGAATGACAAAAATTGTGTAACTTGCATTTTCTGCAACAAAGTAACTAGAGGAGGGATTTATCGAGCTAAGCAACACCAAATTGGAGGTCATAAAAATGCAAAAGCATGTTCTAATTGTCCACAGACTGTTAAAGATGAACTGAGAGCATACGTCGAAATCCAAAAGTAAAAAAAAACCTTGATGGTTTCCATGACTTGGATTTTGAACAAGGTGGATTTGGTGATGATGAAGAGGATGAGGATGAGGTAATGGAGATAGCTAATGTTCAAAAGAAAAGGACTGGGATAAAAATTGGTGGAGCTGATAAAAGAAAGAAATCAAATGTGAAGGGTCCACTTGATTTGTTAATGTCGAAAAGTAAAGGAAAATATGTTCAAACAAGCATAAATGATGCTTGCGACAAGGAGCTTCGAGGAAGAACGGTTCAAAAAATTGCTGCCTTTTTTTTTTACCAAGCTGGCATAGCATTCAATGTTGCTAAGTTAGATAGTTTCAAAGAGATAATCGGGGCTATTGGAAACTATGGGCCAAATCTCAAGCCGCCTAGTTATCACGAGTTGCGGGTTCCACTTCTTAAGAATGAGGTAGACAATGTAGAAAAGTGGATTGAAGGGCAGAAGGTGGAGTGGTCAAAATTTGGGTGTTCGATTATGTCGGATGCTTGGACGGATCGGAAACATAGAACATTGATCAACTTTTTGGTCAATAGTTCTAAAGGGACTGTGTTTATGGAGTCCGTTGATGCTTCATCTTATGCGAAGACGGGGGAGAAGTTGTTTGAGTTATTTGATAATTTTGTGGAGCGAATCGGAGAAGCTAATATTGTTCAAATTATCACAGACAACGGAAGCAACTTTAAATTGGCTGGTTCGTTTTGTTTTTTGTTAGGTTTTTTTCATATTAAATTCATTGATAACTATTAATTATTTCTTTCATATCTAATACTTTTAGGCAAACTGCTCATGGAAAAAAGAAAGAACTTGTTTTGGACACCGTGTGGAGCCCATTGTTTGGATCTTATGCTTGAAGACATTGCAAAGATTTCCAAAGTCAAAGCAGCCATTGAAAGAGGAATCTTAGTTGTTGGTTACATCTACAACCATTGTGGAGTATTGAATTTGATGAGAGAGTTTACAAAAAATAAGGAACTGACACGAAGTGGGGTTACACGATTTGCAACAACGTATCTAACCTTACAAAGTTTGCATAGGCAAAAGGCTCCTTTGCGAAATATGTTTGCAAGTGAAAAGTGGGTGAATAGCAAGTGGGCTAAGGATCGAAAAGGTACAAAGTGTAATGACATTATATTCACACCTGGTTTTTGGAGCAACATTCTTTTCGGTCTCAAAGTAATGGTCCCTATAGTTCGAGTACTTCGTTTGGTTGATAACAAGAAAAAACCTGCAATGGGTTATATTTATGAAGCGATGGTGAGAGCAAAAAAAACAATAGCATTAGCTGTAGGCAAGGATAGCACCGATTACATGATGGTGGTGAGCATAATTGACAATAGGTGGAATTGTCAACTCCACCATCCATTACATGCAGCGGGTTACTACTTTAACCTAGAGTTTTATTGCACCAACCCGGACATTGAAAATAACAAAGAGGTGTCTGATGGATTGATTGAGTGCATTAAAAGGCTTGTCCCTAACAAGCAAAAACAAGATTCTATCATGAAGGAGATGGTGATCTGGGTGAACCAAGAGGGATCTTTTGGTTTAGAGATGGCAAAGCATGGAATTGGTAATATAGCTCCAGGTAAGTTATCTACCTTTGAATTATTTTATGTTTAAGTTTTTTTTTATTTTGCTTAATTTGGTATTTTATCAGCTGAATGGTGGAAACTTTATGGGAAAGGGACCCCAAATATTCAACAGTTGGCTATTAAAGTTCTTAGTCTGACATGCAGTTCGTCTGGGTGCGAAAGAAACTGGAGTGCTTTTGAGCATGTAAGTAACCCAATTTTCAGAGTTTGTATGAATTTTTTATTCCTTCAAACTATTTAAAATTTTTCACTTTTAATAGATCCATTCCAAGAAAAGAAACCGTTTGGAACACAAGAAGTTACAGGATCTTGTGTTTGTAAGATACAACAAGACACTCCAAAATCGCCATGACAAGAATGTTGCATATGATCCAATATCATTGGATAACATTGACGCTTGTAATGAGTGGTTGGTTGGGAGGATGGAAGAAGATGTGACTGAAGAGGCTGAAGATGAATCTGGGGTTGGAGAGGTGAGGGGAAGAAAATCGTCACAACCTTCTTCTTCAAGAGCCCTAGTGGATGAAACATCTGAAGAAGACATTGAAGATGAATCAGAAGCTGATTATCAACCTGAAGTGGATGGAAATTATGATGAATTTGATAACCTTGATGACTGATGAATGAAAGATTGCTGCTGGTGGATTTGAACTTTTACTTTTTAGTATTTTTAAAGATTTGGCATTTGGATTTTAAAAGTTTGTTGCTTTTGAATTTGGTATTCATGTTTTGGTATTGCTTCTGAATTGTCTTTTGAACTGAATTTGGTATTCATGTTTGGTATTGCTTTTGAAGTGTCTTTTGAACTGTTTAACAACAATTTATAAACTATATATTAACTTTAAATGCATATTATTATTTTTTGTTTTTTTTTCCTATGTGCGCTTTTCTTTCTCGGGCTAGCGCTTTATTTGGCGCCTTGCGCCTAGGCCCTGGAGAGACCTTAGTGCCTTGAGTGCGCCTATCGCCTTTAACAACATAGGATTCTTGTGGAGAGTCTTGCCATGCACTCGAATAAAGTTTTCATTTCTTTTAAACAAGAATTTTAATTATGAACTTTGTTGTAACATTATTTAAAAACCCAAATTCTTTATAAATTGAATTTATTCATCATAGGAATCACCGGCTCTCACCAAATCAGATGTTTATCATAATGATTAAGGTCTTGGGATTTATAATTAGGTCGCTCAGAGGTGTGTATTAACATGTCGACACTTTTTAAATCCTACCATACATCTTATAATTTGACTCGGGTTCCTGACACGTTTATCTTACATGACACGTGTCTTTATTCTATTGGGTAAAATTTTGCGAGGTGTTACATCCTCACCCCCTTAAAAGAAATCTCGACCTCGAGATTTACTGGAACAAATGAGGGTACTTTTCTTTCATGGTAGACTCTACTTCCCATGTATATTCGGGACCTCTGCGGGCATCCCATTTAACCTTTACGATAGGTACATACTTCCTCCGAAGCTTTTTAACCCGTCGATCCTCAATCGACAAAGGTTTTTCCACAAATTTCAAGCTCTCATCTATGTGCACATCTGTATGTGGTATGACTAGCGATTCATCTGCCAGACATTTCTTCAGATTGCAGATGTGGAATACATTGTGAATACCACTGAGCTCTTCAGGCAAGTTCAACTTATAAGCCACTGACCCTACACATTCAATGATTTCGAATGGTCCTATGTACCTTGGGCTTAATTTGCCTTTCTTACCAAAACGCATCACCCCCTTCCAGGGTGATACCTTAAGTAAAACTTTATCACCAACCTCAAACTTTAGAGGTTTTCGCCTTTTATTAGCATAACTTTTCTGCCTATCCCTGGCAGCTTTCAGGAGGTCACGAATTTGGACAATCTTGTCCGTCGTTTCAAAGACTATGTTAGGTCCTGATAACTAAACTTCTCCTACTTCTGCCCAACAAATAGGCGTTCTGCATTTCCTACCATATAATGCCTCAAAAGGTGCAGCCTGAATGCTGGTATGGTAGCTATTGTTATAGGAGAACTCGATCAATGGCAGGTGGTTATCCCAACTACCACCTAAATCAATCACACATGCACGAAGCATGTCTTCCAAAGTTTGGATGGTACGCTCACTCTGCCCGTCCGTCTGAGGATGGTAAGCCGTACTAAAATTTAAGCGCGTGCCCAAAGACTATTGGAAACTTTTCCAAAAATGTGATGTGTATCTAGTATATCTGTCAGAGATTATTGACACTGGTACACCATGTAGAGATACAATCTTATCTACGTACAATTGGGCTAACATGTCGGAGCTATAAGTCTCCTTAATGGGTAGGAAATGTGCTGACTTACTCAGTCTATCTACTATTACCCATATAGTATCATTTCCTTTCTTCGTCTTTGGTAACTTGGTGATGAAATCCATTGTCACCATCTCCCACTTCCATGTGGGAAGTTCAGGCTGTTGTAGCAAACCTGACGGCTTTTGGTGTTCAGCTTTGACTTGCGCGCACGTCAAACATTTAGCTACATAGGCGGCTATAGAATTCTTCAAGCCTATCCACCAATAATTTGCCTTTAGATCCTGGTACATCTTATCAGCTCCAGGATGAACGGAATATTTGGAACTGTGGGCTTCCTGGAGGATAACATCCCTAAGTCCTCCATAAACTGGAACCCATATTCGTCCGTTTAACCTTAGGATCCCGTCCTTGCCATAGGATAATTGTTCTTCAGTCACTCCTAGCTTTTCATCAGGACATTTAGCTTCCAACACAGCTTCCTTCTGTGCAGCTAACAACCTTTCGTTCAAACAATTCTTTATCTCAATGCTCTTGGCATTGATTCTTATAGGCTTCACTATTTCCTTTCGACTTAAGGCATCGGCGACTACATTCGCCTTGCCAGGATGGTATCTTATCTCACAGTCATAATCATTCAAAGTTTCCATCCACCGTTGCTGCCTCATGTTTAAGTCCTTCTGATTAAACAAATGTTGAAGGCTCTTGTGATCTGAATAGATCACACACTTGGTTCCATACAAGTAATGTCTCCACAGTTTTAGTGCAAATACAACGGCACCCAACTCCAGGTCATGGGTGGTATAATTCTTTTCGTGCACCTTTAACTGTCGTGAAGCATAGGCAATGACTTTGCCTTTCTGCATAAGCACACAGCCCATTCCAGTGTGCGATGCATCACAATATACTACAAATTCATCAATTCCATTAGGCAACGTCAATACAGGAGCGTTGCTCAACTTCTGCTTCAAAATGTGGAAAGATTCTTGCTGCTTAGGCCCCCAGTCAAACTTGCTATTCTTGCGGGTGAGTAAAGTCAGGGGTGCTGCAATTCTTGAGAAGTTTTCAATAAATCTCCTATAGTATCATGCCAGTCCTAGGAAGCTGCGAATCTTCGTAGGCGTCTTCGGCTCTTGCCAGTTCATAATAGCTTCAATTTTAACGGGATCCCATGCTCACTAACAACATGTCCAAGGAATTGGACCTCTCGAAGCCAAAATTCACACTTTGAAAATTTGGCATAGAGCTTTTCTTGTTGAAGTAGCTTAAGAATGCAACGGAGATGCTTATCATGGTCAGCTTGGCTTTTCGAGTAAATGAGAATGTCGTCGATGAAAACGATGACAAATTTATCCAAGTAAGGCTTGCAGACGCGATTCATGAGATCCATGAATGCGGCAGGTGCATTAGTGAGCCCAAAAGGCATCACTAGGAACTCGTAATGACCATAACGAGTTCTAAATGCTGTCTTGTGTACATCTTCATCTTTAACCTTCAATTGATGATAACCTGACCTCAAATCGATCTTAGAGAAGTAGCTTGCCCCTTGTAATTGATCGAACAGATCGTCGATCCTGGGCAAAGGATACCTATTCTTGATAGTGACCTTATTAAGCTCACGGTAATTGATGCACAGACGCATCGATCCATCCTTCTTCTTGACAAATAAGATTGGCGCTCCCCAAGGAGACGAACTAGGTCTAATGAAACCTTTGGCTAGCAATTCATCTAGTTGTGTCCTCAATTCCTTCATCTCTGTTGGTGCCAACCAATAAGGTGCTCTCGCGACAGGTGCTGCTCCAGGGATGATGTCAATTCTGAATTCTACTTGCCTATCTGGTGGTAGACCAGGTAGTTCTTCTGGGAAAACTTCAGGGTATTCAGAAATGACGGAGATATCCTCAATCTTAGGCCTCGGCTCATCAATAGTTACTTGTGCCATATAAATGACACAACCCTTCTTCAAACATCTAGATGCCTTGAGCATAGATACATGCCCAGGCAGTCCATACTGGGTATCTCCCTGAATGGTAATTGGCTCACCAGACGGAGTCTTGATCACCACTTGCTTCTTATTGCACACTATCTGGGCTTGGTTACGAGATAACCAATCCATGCCTATAACTACGTCAAAACCGGCTAACTTCAAAGGAAGTAGGGATAATGGAAAAGAGTGGTTCCTAATGGATATAACACATCCATCTAACACGGTTGATGCGGTTTCTAAGGTACCATCAGCTAATTCCACCTCATATTTCACACTTAGGGTTTTAACAGGTAAATTCAGCAATTTGCAAAACTTATTATCTACAAATGATTTATCAGCTCCTGAATCAAACAATACTCTTGCATAGACATCATTTATGAGAAAGGTACCTGTGATCACATTGTCGTCCTGGACAGCTTCCCTTGCATCCATTCGGAAGACCCTTGCATTGGTCTTCTTGATCTCTTCAGGCTTCTTGGCGTATTTAGGGCAATTGGTTTTAATGTGCCCTTTCTCATTGCAGTTGTAGCATGTGGCATCTTTAATCTTCTTGCAATCAACAGTCTTGTGCTCTTTAGACTTGCATAACCCACATGCAGATGGTCCTGACTTGGACTTGGACTCAAGTCTGCATTTTCCAAAGTGGCGTTTTTGGCAAGTTTTGCACTTTGGCTTTTCCTTAGCTTGTTGGCTACCCTTGTTGGATCCAGACTTCTTCCTGAAGTCAGTGTTACCTTTATGCTTCTTTTCAAATCTTCATGAGTTTCATCCTCACGCTTTCTCTTGCCTTCTTCCGAATTCCTGAGCGATCTTAGCCTGACCGCGTCCAAGGTAAGAGACAGAGATAGATCAGCTGCTGATCTGAAAGTAGCAGGTCTGCACGCCTTAACACTGGCTTTGATTTCTGGGGCTAAACCCCCAATGAAACGAGCAATCCTTTTGGGTTCCGGGGTTACGAGATACGGAACCAGCCTAGACAGGGTATTGAAACTGGTGAGGTAAGCTTGACAATCTAAATTCTTCATTACCAACGATAAGAAGTCTGATTCAATTCTTTCAACCTCATGCTGCGGGCAATAATTCTCCTTAATGAGAGCAACGAACTGATCCCATGACAATTTTGTAGAGTGGGATCTTTCCAGCAGCTTGAATGAGAGACTTCCATCATGCTAGTGCCTCTCCCTTAAACGATTGGGATACATACTTCACTACATCCCTTTCAGCACATCCACTGATGTCAACTACTGTGTCCATTTCATCTAACCAGGTCATACAATCAATTGCCCATTTCTCCCCAGTGAAATCCCAGGGTTTGCAGGAAACAAAGTACTTATACGTACAAGACTTGGTACGTGGTTTGTCATCAAACACTATCCTTTTAGATGGGACACTATGTTGATTAGATGAATGTCGATCATCATCTTTCTTTGGTTCCTCTTTCTTAGAGGGTGGCTTGCTATGAGCCTCTGAATGAGTCTTAGGCTTGGAATGCGGCGTGGATAGGGTCCTACTTCGAGTCCCGCTAGATTCATTATACTGCCGCTCTATAGCTCTTGTAACAGCATTATCTACTAATGCTTGCAGCTCCGCACCGGTCACATGTATCTTAGTATTTTCATGGTTTTCCACCGAATGACTGTTTACCTCTTCTGACTTAGCCATGTAGCTTTAATTGCTACATAAAGAAAATAAGGACAAGGTTTATTTAGAAGCCTAAACAGTACTATCGTTCTTGACGATTTATTAACCATGGTTTTAATAGCCATTTTAGTTAATTTGTTAAATATATAATTATTCAGGATTTTTATCATAATCCTAAATTATTAGTTAGTAATAGCACAAAAGGCCTGGTCACGTAGACAAGTTTAGTTTTATAAGCCCATATTTTATGGAATCGAGGCATTAAGGTTTGAATCAAAGTTCATTACCTTTTCTTGACAGGGAGTTGTAGGCTACCACAGTCTTTAGTCCAGAGGACGTTAATTATAGCCCGTGGGCACTTCGTCCTTAAGGGATGATTATTTAAATAAGGGAATTTTGAAATAACCCAAATTAAGGATGACTTATGTGATTTTATCGAATCACATTTTGCCAAGAGTGTTAACATATTTTTCAGATGTTTAACAAGGATTGGAATCTTTTGAATAGGTTTTACCATCTTGGCCATGTATGCAATGACATATAGGCTAGGTTTACCTTTAAGATTCTTTTTTAATATTTAAAGCAGAACAAACCTAAACTGAGAGGTTAATATGGATCTGAACCTAATTGTGGAACTACCATCTTGGCCCTGTCTTAAGATGACACGTGGCTAGGTCTGGTCCCTTTTTAGATTTTGCCATTTTATTTTAATGGTAGATCTTTTAGTAGGAATGTTATTTTATTTATTTCACATTTTATTTTTATGCACATAATTAAATAAATGAAATTTAAACTAACCATTCCATTAAAAAAATTAACAAGTACAGTTTTGCCCTAAACAGGACTTCTACTAAAATAACATGCCCACGCAGGGGCTTAAACAAATAAACATACCCACGCAGGGGTCAACAGAAAACATGCCCACGCAGGGGCAGAATACAAAAAGACATACCCTCGCAGGGGTTAAACAAAAGGCATGCCCACTCAGGAGCTGGATAAAAAAAATAAGGAAATACAACCAACAATTGAAGGATTCAATGGTCCTTCTTGTTCTTTCCTTTTATTAAACTTGTCAATCCCTTAAAGAAGCCTTGTCGTTCCCTGCGATCTCTGTGAACTTCCCGCTCAACCTGATCCAACCTTTGGAGAATTTCCTCCCATTCTGGCGGGGAAAACCGAGGTATCTGCGGCTGCGGCTGATGTGGAGGTCGAAGAGGCAGCTGTTGTTGGTATCCATAAGCTGGGTATACAACTCCCCAAGGAGTTCCGTAGGGCCCTTCGGGGTTGAGAGCGTTGTAGTTCCATGCTGCCAAGTATGGGTCGACCTCAGCATAATTGAAGCTGGTGTGAGCCGGCTGTTCAAAGGGATTATACGCTGCTGAGCCAGCGTACGTGGGAATTGGGTTATCAAAACCCAATGGTGGCGGCATGACAGGTGCAGAGTTCACTTCCGGGATGGGGTTTGAAGGTCCCCCCATCTGTTGGTCTTCTTGGAGTGGCGGGTAGTGGCTGCCACTCGATGGTTGAGGGGTGCTGATATGCACTCCTCTTCCTTGCACGGACATCCGTGCGTTTGTTCTCCTTCGCCTCGGCGGCTCAGGAGGCTGTTGCTGAGGTGGTGGTGGTGGTGGTGGCGGGGTAACTGCCACGAAACGTGAATCCCCGGAAGGATCCTGTTGCTGCTGCTGCTGGTGAGGCGATAAATGGTAAGAGGGTGTAAAATACCATTCATACTGGTTGAATCTTGCTTGGTAACTGTCTAGACCACGGTAAGGTGATCCTTGAAAGGATGATCCATCAGAGATTTCAATAGGATGTGTGGGGGTACCGGTCGGTGGTTCGGTAGGGTCGGTATCCTCATCCATATCCATGGCGTGATCTTCAGAAAAGTGATCTTCCGGTCCCAATGGGTTAACACCCACTGGTTCTTCGAGGTAGTTGGCCGGGTTGAACCGGCTACGGAAAATATGTGACGGGTTATCAAAGGAGTGACGAGAGTTGGACCTCTGGAGAGGGATAAATGAAGGCTGAGGGTTTTCGGGCTCATTTTCTGAATGGGGTCCAAAAGAGTGAAGGTAAGACGGTGACAAGCTTAATGAGAATGACCGCCTCGCTGGCTGTAGATGTGCCCTCCAGTCCCCCTGGGGACTTGTACGCATGTTGATAGGTGAGGTTCGTCTTTGAGACGGCCCGACCTCATGGTCGTGGCCTGCTATAGGTTCCTTTCCCTTTCTCCTAAAGAATCTTGGCGACATATTTAAACCTGTCAACAGAAACACAGATAACAACAAAGAAAAAATATAAAAGACAAAAATAAAACAAAATCAGGATTTGTCCTATGTTCTTTGTCTAGACTCGAAAATTTGAGGAATGTGCAACTGTGTAACTGAGATTAAACACAAAAGGCTAGTGTTTAATTCACTCAACCTGGCTCTGATACCAACCTGTCACACCCCGATATTTCCACTTAAGCTTAGACCGGTCAGTTTTAAAAGAAGATTCGGTTCAAACGCATGAATAAGCAAAGACCGGGATAGAATGTGATCTAGACCCGACAAGTTTGAAGACTTGTATAATATGGGTAAACTAAACACATTCTGGATTTTGAGACAAAAACGATATGGTTTGACCCGTTTCGGCTAATATATGCAAACTAGTTACATAAGCCGATCCGAACGCGAAAAGTGCGTAACGAGTAACCAAAAGAGTCATATACAGGTTTCCTAAGTTAATATGCCTTAATTATGTTGTGACATCAGTAGGATATCTTCTATTATGTCCAAAACGGATTTAAACTCAAACTATGCCCCGTAGGGGCATTTTGGTCATTTTAAAGGTTATAAAAGAGTTTAAATAATAATCTGAGTTATAGGTCTGATGTAATCAGTAAAGATACTTAATTTAATAAGTTATAACAATAGGTTATTACATATATGTGAAATTTATCATTTAAAAACAAACTATGCACCTTAGGGGCATTTTGGTAATTTCACTTAAGCCTAAAAGGTCAAAACTGGAATTCTGAGTTTAAAACTTTTACTTAATGTTAATATATAAAGATTTATTGAAATTATCAGTAGGCATCAAACCTTATATGTTTAAAATAGTTTTAATACATATTATGCTTTAAAATGCTTAAAAAGGCGATTTGGAGCCATTTCCGGGTTTTCAAAGGAAAGCTGATATTTTTATTATTCCAGAAGGCTCAAATTATTTTATTTATCATATAAAATCTGTAGCAAAAGGTTTGGGGTCAAACGGATTTGAAAAACTCATTTTATAGCCCAAAAGGGCAAAACCGGCAATTACCGAATCAAGCTTAAAATTCTAAGTTATGCTCAGCCTAAAAATAAATAATAATCTCCAAAAATCCCAAAATATTATTTTATATCAGTGGGTAAAAAGTTTGGTATCAAAAATCCGGTTTAGATAGGCTATACGCTAATTACACCGTTTAATTACTAAAAAGCCCTCATTTACGCTAATGAGCATAACTCTTAATCTAGACCTCAAACTGATGTCAAATTTTAGGTGCAAGTTTATAAATCAGTAACCAAGGTTTCTACTCCTTTACATTTTAAAAAATCATGTTTTAAGGTCATATGGGCATAATAGTCAACATATAAGCAATTAACGGAAACATGCATATGAATCGAATAACTATTGAACCAAGTCGTATAATTACAGAGGGTTATACTAACATGAAACCTGGTCCTAATATGGCTCTAAGGGATTTCTAAAACATGCTTAAACGGGTCAGAACTGAAAGTCAAAGCAAAAGTCAAATTATGCGACTTTCGGTTCTGAACCGGGCCTAAACTGAAAATTGTCGGGTGGAACATGTTTAGACATGTTCTTACATTGATTACCAAGTTATATTAGTGATAAAACAGGTTACATAGCTCCTACATTGCTAATTATGCATTAATTTGATATTAAGCTTTCTGTTGACTTTTTAATATCAAGTTTGACCCGACAATTGACCTAGTTAGAGTGGGAATCAGAGAGTACCCTTTTAAGGGTTTATTACCCACATAATTACCTACTTATAGGTACTTTTGATTCGAGATTTGACTGAACAATTATTGATTAATCTCGAAGTCAAACCTTAATTATGACGGTTTGACTTTTAGCTAATTAACTAAGCTAAACTGAATTAAAAAGGATTAAGGACACTTACAAAGTTCGTAAGTATGATTTGAAACTTAAGGGAACTTGCTTGCTGACCAGAGGAGCTCCAGAGACCAGCTTGAAGTGAGTTGCAAATGGAAGACCAAATGTTGCAACAAGAGGTTCTCTTATATAGCAACTTTGATGCATCAAGATCACTCCAAATCAGTCTACAATTGTTGTAAGATGTTCCCAGGTGTCCCTATGATGCTAAAAACCAGTTATAGGGCCCCTGATTTTCGAATACCACTCTTATAAGGCGGAGTAACTTGTTTAACAGGCATCTGTCCAAAATTCTGCCCAGATACATGCCTTACGGACCATAAGCCTTAGGCTTTGCAGTCCGTAACCGTCTTTCAGAAACCATTTCCCAGCTCTGCTCTCTTACGGACCGTATGGGTTTACCTTTGCGGTCCGTAAGCCTTCATCAGAAGACAAAAATCTTGTGAGCTTTGAGGTCTTGACCATGCAACTTTGTAAATCCGAAACTCATGCTTTCTTTTCAGTGTAGGGACCATGAAGTCAGCCTTTGCATGTCTCTGAATGTTGCCATGCACAATTTCCATCTTGGATTCTATTGGGTAAAATTTTGCGAGGTGTTACATACCCGAAACATCAAATTACACTAGAAGCACTGTTATAACATTTCCAAGCTAGTTATGGTCCCCGAACACCATAACACATCCTAAAAATATCTAATAACCAAAACACGTGACGAATACTTAGATTTCAACTAAACACTAACGAATTTGGTTAACACCTATGCTAGACCCCCCCCCCCCACCTAGTTCACGGCCATACATGGCCCCCACATGAAGATTTCATTTGATTAATTTATTTGATCTTGTGTTTGCTTTATAAGACACGTTATACATGGGTTAAAACTAGAGAATGGATTATAAATAAAACCTAAGTGTCAAGCTCTCATTCTTCACACACTCAAACACACACATAAGCTCTCTCTCCCTCTCCCTTGTTCACGACCGTGAGCCACCCCCACCATCACTATCACCTTCACTTCAAAACCTTCCATTCCAAGTGCATACAAGGGTGCTAGAAGCAAGACAAGGATGCTTGGTGGTTTTTGATCTTGAAGGACCTCTCTTGTTTTCTTTTATCCTCTTCATTTCTTCACTTGAATCATCCCTAGCCTTGTGCTAGTGGTAAGAACCTTATACACTCTATTTCACATCTATTTTAAGTGGTTAATGATGAATCATAATCAAAAACTTGAAGAACACTAAAGATCATTAGCATGAAACATGAACATAAGCTTGCTTAAGGAAGATATCTTGATGAATATAAGTTGTTATGCTTGTTGATCTTTGATTGTCTGTAGAAATGATGTTGATCATCATATGATCTTGCTAGATCATGATTAAAAACATAATCTAGCAAGATGAGAGGATGAACTTGATGAAAGTGAATGGATCATCCTTATGAAAATCATGAACTTGAAAGAATAAAGTTGTTTTCTTGAAAAACCATGATCAAAGTTTGTTGTTAAACATATAGATCTAAATATTTATGAATGATTTCTAAGAAACCAAGTTAAAAATGTAAATCTCACTAGATCTTGGTTCTTGCATAAACAAACATCATTTTTGGTGGTTAAACAAGTGTAGAAACACTTGTGAAGCAAGAAGAATGCATAAAGAAGTATTTTTAGAAAATATGATTTGAAGTTGTAAACATCCAACTTCTCTAAAAATGAAGTTTTTAAAGAAGTAAACACATTTTAAAGGATAACAAGACTTACTAAGAATACTAGTAAGTTACTACAAATTTTTACAAATATTCAAGTTCATGAATGTAACGCCCCAAAATTCGAATGTTAATATTTGTCGTGTGTTCCTATATGACACGTCATGAAATAAATAACTAGGCTATTTAACCTAGATAATGGTATGGTCAAAAGTATTAAATGATGAAGGTAGTGTCAGTTATGTTTTAAAGGCAAACCCGAGGGGCTAAAATGGAACAAATGAAAGTTTCTTACTAATTAAAAGATCAACACACACACACAAACACACATACGTGTGTGTTCGTGAAGCTTCAGGAGCTCTCAAGAGCTCCAAACCCTAACTCACTTAAATCACCAAATTGAAGGATGAATCGAAGCTCAAATTTAAGAAGGAACAAGGATTAATGATCACCTTCACGAGGGGATCATAAGGTATGTCTTAAATCTAAGATTGGTGATCATGTGTAAAGTGGGTTATGTTCAAATCCGTGAGTTAATATGAAATTGATCATGTACAAGGGTTAGAATCATCGTATAGAACATAGGTTACGTATGGTTTGTGTTAATTTGATGATTAGAGGTGAAACCCATTAGTTAGGGTGAAGATGATGACTAGAATCACCACCCATGTCCGGGTCTTGTTGAAAGATTGATGTATTATGTGGGTATGATGAATTCTTGTTAGATGAATTAGGAGAAATATGATGATGATATGTTTGATGTTTATTTGGAATGATACATGATGATTAGTAGTAGGTTTTGATGGGTTATGTATGAGTTTAGAAGATTTATGTATGAATTAGTTGTACGTTATGCTTAAAAGGTGGTACGCACATCAAGCGTATGATAAAATGTATATAGTGTCGTCCGTATAATCGATTATGATGTTACGAGTATATGATGATAAGTCGATAGTTAAATATGGTTGATAGTTGACTCTTGAAAGTCAACGAAGTATAAGAAACATGATTTGACTCGTTGTCATAAAGGTAGGATTATAGGAAGTCGTTTGGTACATGTTATGTTAATATGCGTTATCTGTGATTACATGATGAATTACATGAGTTGGAAAGGATATGAAGTTGATTATATGTTTTATGCTTGTTAGAAATGACTAAGGGAAGTTAAGTGTGGATTATGCGATTGATATGAGTGTTAATATGTACAAATGGGTATGCTAACAAGAATGTGGTTTCGATGACATGGAAGTGTAGGGACTCGAGACGGACTCAAGCATGAGAGGCTAACGGGTCAAAAGGAGGCAAGGAAACGGATACGAACATGGACGCATAAGGTAAGTGATTCCCGTAATCACTTCTTAGTTTGTTTAAGTAATATAGTGTTTTAATTAAATTAAACATGATGTTGGAAGTTAACTATGTGCTGAAGTCTTTCGTCATAAATGATGGGATCAAAGTGGACCAAAACGCCCTTGGGGGGGGGTATATTGGGCAAACGATCTTAAAAGTGGTTTAGGAAACAAGCTATCCAATTAGTGTAATGTTTTATACAAGTATGATAGTGAGAAGTATGGTTTTTGTAAGTCATAGACCTTAAAATGCGTAAATACCCTTAACGGGTCAAAGTAAGCTTTTGAGCGAAAATGGGTCAAGAGGATGCGAGACACCCAAAAATTCAATCTTTTATGATAGACGTCATGGATATTATTAGGTTTATAAGAAGTTATGGTCAAACAAACAAGTTATGTTGATAAATGCATGAACGGGTCAAAATTAGTAAAAAGGGTATTGAGCCGAAGGCTTAGCAGTCATAAATTTCGGTAGTCCAAATATTGGATTTTCACTCCATGTGATGGGGAATTAAATTACGATCACGTAGGAAAAAAGAATCGGGTAAAACGGATCAAAAACGAACAAGTTATGTCCGTTTCCGTAAAATCCGAACGTGCTGGGAATATGCAGCAACCAGCTGCAACCTTTCTGGTCAAACAGGGGCGTCGCGCGACGCGACGGGGGGGTCGCGCGAGGCGACGGGGTATGATTCTCCGAAAATTGTTTTTTTCATGTGTTTGGTCCGGGAAGCTCGTTTAAACATGTTTTAAGCTACGTGGGACTAATTTAACTTACGTTTTATGAGCATTAGGGTAAGCACACATGTAGATAGGTATGTATGTATGTTTGTATATCTCTATACACGTATGTATAAATGTATGAAAGCATGTATGCACCTACGTGGGTATGTTTATAAGTGTGTGAGCAAGTATACGCGGATATATGAAGGTTTGTATGTGAGTAGGCGTGTATGAGTTGGTATGTTGCAAGTAGGAATGTATGTATGTATGTATGTATATATGTATAATGTCATGAGTGTACGTAGTGATGTTGGTATGTGTATATGTAGATACGTATATAATGATGTAGATGTATTTATATGTAGGTATGCATGTAGATTAGTATGCATGTGTGTACATATGTACCTATGTGGATAATATGTATGAAGTTTAGGTATGTATGTAAATCATTCAGTATGATTAAGTTTTTACGTTGTTATTCGTGTACCGGGAGTTTTAGGTGTAATGCAGGTACAATATCGAAGACTCACCAGAGGTGAGGTACTCAGAGGGAACGTTTAATGTAAAGGAATAATGGAACGGAAATAGTCCAAGGCTAAGTATCGTTTTTTATTGATAACATATTAATGACTTGTATGTATTTGATGAGTGCAGGTGGTTCGAGCCAGATTATTATGTTGAAGAGGAGCGATCAAAGATCGAGTCACAAGATTGATTGTACGGGAGTGTTGAGTACGTAACTGAGTGAAGCTAGGTTATGATTTCTTATTGTAAATGAGTATAATAAATGTATTTATTGTAAAAGAATTAACCTTAAAAATAAATTTAAGTGCGTCAAGGTGTTTGTAACGAAAGAAATTTTTATGGTACGAATTTCCGCTGCGACTTTAGTCAATTACGAATTAGGGTGTTACAAGTTGGTATCAAAGCCCTGGTTTGAGGGAATCAAGTACGAGAAAGTAAGTACTTTAACTCAAACTTGTGTGCTCTTGAGATAAGAAATCCGTACAATCTAAGACTCGATCAAGATCCAAAGGTAAAGGCTAATGTAAGTATGTACTTATGTATATGTATAAAGAAACTGACGGTTTTGTATGTGCAAGGTAAGCATAAGTGTTGGAAGAGGATGATCTGTGAATGCAGTCAAGGATGAATACTAAGGCAGGCAAAGAGGTAATAAGACAAATTCGAATCCAGGTACGTAAATTCGATATGTGGGTATATGTAATAGTAAAACTCATTAAGGGAAGGAAAATTCAAAATGAAGGATAATGATAGTATAGTAATGAAGTACTGAAAGTGATACACGCGCCGAAACCTAAGTCTACGAACATAAGGGGACAATTACATGAAGGCACGAAACTACTATGTGGATTGTGTACCTGGCCAGTACACGAGAAACATATGACGTTCGTGAGATCATGATAATTGTTACAGGTATGTCCGGTAGAGTTGGGTAGCAGGCGGGCGTGTGGGTGAAATGGGAAGTAAGACTCTCGGGAAAATGAGAGTACTATGTAAGAATGAAAAACATGCCTGATAAGAATGAAGAATGTTGAATCCGTAATTAATTACGGATCAACAAGATATGAATAATATGTTTGAATCCGTGAGACGGATTCAGGGAATGAAAGGTAGGAATGCAATGTTTGAATCCGTGAGACGGATTCAAGGATGAAATGCATGGATGATATGTTTGGATCCGTGATACGGATTCAAGGATGAAAGGCATGGATGACATGTTTGAATCCGTGAGGCGGATTCAAGGATGAAAGGCATGGATGACATGTTTGAATCCGTGAGACGGATTCAAGGATGAGAGGCATGGATAATATGTCTGAATCCGCGAGAAGGATTCAAAACACAGAAGTACTGAAAGGCATGAATGTAATGTTTGAATCCGTAAGGCGGATTCAATGAATGAAAAAGCATGAATGATGCGTCTGAATCCGTGGGACGGATTTAAAAAAATATATATAAAAAGATGAAATTAATCCGCATAAGAAGGTGTCGACAGTTTGACCATGATTGAGTCGAACGGGTCATAGAAATAAGTATAAAGTAAAAGGTGATAGTATAATAGATGAAGTTTTGTATAAGTTACGTGTTAGATGTGTTAGTAATTGACTCGTAGAAGTCAGAATGATGATGGGCTGTGACCCGGACAATAACTTAAGTATGGGCGAGAATGGTAAGTTTGGTAAGAAATATTGAAACGATGTAATAAGGTCTTTGCAAGTAAGCATGAATGGAAGGAAGTACGAGCGTGTACTTCAGTTGGCGAAATGATTAATAGAATGAAAGGATTGCATGTAAGAAATAGAATGTGTGGTACGTTATAGTAGGTACGTAGGAAATTGTAGAAGAGTATAGGTGGGTAATCACCTAGTGTAATGAATGTTTGAATGATATATGCTAACCGCCGATGTTGTTGATGATAATGTTAGAACTATTGATGTGGTGAAACCAATCGTATTGGTGAAAGGATGTGCACGAGCGGAAGCTCATTACACGGATGAATGAAACCTGGCCTGTACGGCTAGTACTCGAGGAGAAGATGGTCGATCTGGGTTGCGGGTCGTTGGTTTGAGAAATGAAAAAGAGGTTAGTAAAATGTTTAACTCATGTTGGATAGATATGAACTAGTATGACACATTTATATACGTAAATTAAGTAATGCATGAAGTGAAAGCAATAGTAATGTGGAATGAACGAAATGATTTAAAGGTAACGTAAAGGTATGCAAGTAACAAGTAATTGTAGAAAACGTAGAATAAGGTTAACATTAGAGTTAAGCACGTAGGTGTGACTATGAAATAGTAGTCTTGTGGTGGTAACAAAACAAAAGTTAAATGTTATACAGAGTATGTAGAGAATGTAATTTTTTAGAGATGAAATGGAGATATTAGATCTATTAAGAACGGATCATATTAAAGGTTGGAAGAGTATGTGTATTGACCCGTTATTGACAGGTCAAGGAAATGAAAATGAAAATGATATATGAAAGTATGATCAGGAAAGTATGGACTTGTTTGGAAAAAGTCAATTGTTTGAATAGTTTATGAATCGAGAATGTATAGTTACCCATTACTATGATGTATTAATTAGAGTTAAACATATCTGAGTATATACAAATTTCGATGCAAGACCGTATAGTCGATGAAAACATTATGAATGTTGAAATAAACGAATGGGAATGTTAGTAATGGGATGTTGGAATGGTTTCAAGTAAATAAAAAGATATATAATGCATATGATATACGAGTATTAGAATGATGAATGAACCATTAGCTATGAAGGCTGTTAGGAATTAGCGTTAATAGTGAAAGTGACACTAATAAGAACTCTGGAACGGGTTCATTAAGAAAGAAGATAGTCGTTGTGATGGGCTAGCGGTAGTGTTGATGGATGTAGAGAAGAATTAATTAGTGTTAAATAAAGGTAAGAAAGGTTTCAGGGACGAAACCTCATTTAAGGGTGGTAGACTTGTAACGCCCCAAAATCCGAATGTTAATATTTGTCGTGTGTTCCTATATGACACGTCATGAAATAAATAACTAGGCTATTTAACCTAGTTAATGGTATGGTCAAAAGTATTAAATGATGAAGGTAGTGTCAGTTATGTTTTAAAGGCAAACCCGAGGGGCTAAAGTGGAACAAATGAAAGTTTCTTACTAATTAAAAGATCAACACACACACACACACACACAAACACACATACGTGTGTGTTCGTGAAGCTTCAGGAGCTCTCAAGAGCTCCAAACCCTAACTCACTTAAATCACCAAATTGAAGGATGAATCGAAGCTCAAATTTAAGAAGGAACACGGATTAATGATCACCTTCACGAGGGGATCATAAGGTATGTCTTAAATCTAAGATTGGTGATCATGTGTAAAGTGGGTTATGTTCAAATCCGTGAGTTAATATGAAATTGATCATGTACAAGGGTTAGAATCATCGTATATAACATGGGTTACGTATGGTTTGTGTTAATTTGATGATTAGAGGTGAAACCCGTTAGTTAGGGTGAAGATGATGACTAGAATCACCACCCATGTCCGGGTCTTGTTGAAAGATTGATCTATTATGTGGGTATGATGAATTCTTGTTAGATGAATTAGGAGAAATATGATGCTGATATGTTTGATGTTTATTTGGAATGATACATGATGATTAGTAGTAGGTTTTGATGGGTTATGTATGAGTTTAGAAGATTTATGTATGAATTAGTTGTACGTTATGCTTAAAAGGTGGTACGCACATCAAGCGTATGATAAAATGTATATAGTGTCGTCCGTATAATCGATTATGATGTTACGAGTATATGATGATAAGTCGATAGTTAAATATGGTTGATAGTTGACTTTTGAAAGTCAACTAAGTATAAGAAACATGATTTGACTCGTTGTCATAAAGGTAGGATTATAGGAAGTCGTTTGGTACATGTTATGTTAATATGCGTTATCTGTGATTACATGATGAATTACATGAGTTGGAAAGGATATGAAGTTGATTATATGTTTTATGCTTGTTAGAAATGACTAAGGGAAGTTAAGTGTGGATTATGCGATTGATATGAGTGTTAACATGTACAAATGGGTATGCTAACAAGAATGTGGTTTCGATGACATGGAAGTGTAGGGACCATGTCGAGACGGACTCGAGCATGAGAGGCTAACGGGTCAAAAAGAGCAAGGAAACGGATACGAACATGGACGCATAAGGTAAGTGATTCCCGTAATCACTTCTTAGTTTGTTTAAGTAATATAGTGTTTTAATTAAATTAAACATGATGTTGGAAGTTAACTATGTGCTGAAGTCTTTCGTCATAAATGATGGGATCAAAGTGGACCAAAACGCCCTTGGGGGGTATATTGGTCCGGGAAGCTCGTTTAAACGTGTTTTAAGCTACGTGGGACTAATTTAACTTACGTTTTATGAGCATTAGGGTAAGCACACATGTAGATAGGTATGTATGTATGTTTGTATATCTCTATACACGTATGTAGAAATGTATGAAAGCATGTATGCACCTACGTGGGTATGTTTATAAGTATGTGAGCAAGTATACGCGGATATATGAAGGTTTGTATGTGAGTAGGCGTGTATGAGTTGGTATGTTGCAAGTAGGAATGTATGTATGTATATATGTATAATGTCATGAGTGTACGTAGTGATGTTGGTATGTGTATATGTAGATACGTATATAATGATGTAGATGTATTTATATGTAGGTATGCATGTAGATTAGTATGCATGTGTGTACATATGTACCTATGTGGATAATATGTATGAAGTTTAGGTATGTATGTAAATCATTCAGTATGATTAAGTTTTTACGTTGTTATTCGTGTACCGGGAGTTTTAGGTGTAATGCAGGTACAGTATCGAAGACTCACCAGAGGTGAGGTACTCAGAGGGAACGTTTAATGTAAAGGAATAATGGAACGGAAATAGTCCAAGGCTAAGTATCGTTTTTTATTGATAACATATTAATGACTTGTATGTATTTGGTGAGTGCAGGTGGTTCGAGCCAGATTATTATGTTGAAGAGGAGCGATCAAAGATCGAGTCACAAGATTGATTGTACGGGAGTGTTGAGTACGTAACTGAGTGAAGCTAGGTTATGATTTCTTATTGTAAATGAGTATAATAAATGTATTTATTGTAAAAGAATTAACCTTAAAAATGAATTTAAGTGCGTCAAGGTGTTTGTAACGAAAGACATTTTTATGGTACGAATTTCCGCTGCGACTTTAGTCAATTACGAATTAGGGTGTTACAATGAAGTAGTAGAACATGGATGATTTTGGCAAAGATTGGTAAGTAAAGGTTGTTTGTTGATGATTGTAAATTGATTGTGATGATTTTTACAAAAGAAAATGATATGCTTGAAAGCATGGAAACCTCCATTTTTTAGGGGAAACTATGGCAAAATTTTCTTAAAATATAAACACTTAGAAAAATATTTTTAAACAAATATTTACAAGTGTATTTTAAACCATAAATTGTTACATAAACTTTGCCATAAATTTTGGTTATAAAAATACAATATTGGAGGTTGGTTTTTATAAATAATAGTGACTAAATATGTATTTAGAAAGTATATAATTAGAAGACACATATGTAACAACCTAAATTTTACCCTTGATTTTAGTAATAGTTTATACCATTTCAAGTAAAATATTGTTTAAATAACCTAACTTTCATAACAAAGTTCATAAGTAACATCAAACTTAGTCAAGAAATAAACTAAGTTAAATACATTTTAAAAGATGTTTAAAACGTGATTACAACCCATTCACAATTATATTAAAGGTGCAAAACACAGCGGAAGCTTCAAAATGTAGTGTTCGGTTCTTCATTAATCGCTTGATCGCCACCCGAAAGATCCACATAATCACCTATGGGTCAAAACCATTAAGACATTAGTTTTGACTTTAGTATATAAGACATAAACATATGATCCATCCTCAATAAAAAAAAAATTAAAGTTATTCTGGTTCCACCGTAACTTACGGTGTCACCGTAAGTTACGGTGAGTTCTGGAAACCTTTGGTCCACCGTAAACCAGGGTGAACCACCGTAACATTCTTAACATCTACCGTAAATTACGGTACTACCGTAATTTACGGTAGTTCCTGGAGATTCATGTTTTCATTTGGTTGGTTCATTACACCAAAACCTAACTCTCGGATTTCAGTTTCCTAGGATACCATTACATTGAAATGTTGTAATTCTAATATGATATATACTATCCAATATCAACAATCAATCCATCATAATCCGGAGCATTAACCATGCCTTACTTGATTATTTGACCCGTTTGGCTCGTCTACGGAATTCCTTCCTTATGACGACTACCAACGAGTTCTAATCAACTTTTGACCAAATATTCAATATAACGATATCATCGCTTTAATTCATAGCAACTTGTATTTTAAAAATTCAACTATGCCAATCACAATGATCTAAATTTACTTAATGTAACGGGTCAAGTTACATACCTTAGCGCACGCCCTTCAACCGCGAATCACCACCGGCTTGTCCACTCGACGTTCCGGTATCTTGTCCTATAGAGTTCAATTCAAGACATGTTTAGAACTCTCTTTAGACCTCACTTCGCATATTATACCGAAACATCATAATTATGCGTTAAAGCTTTAAATTTCTATTTTTAAGCCTTCTTTGAGGCATTTCTACAAACACTATGAGGGCAGAATTTCTACTTCATTTGCATTTAAGTTCATAGTTTGCTAGCTAGTTAACTAAACATCAATAAAGCCCTCATATAGCATTTTAATCATCATACCTTTCTGAAATCACTTTTCTATAATCAATTTACACTAGGATAATCATCTAAACCCTAATGTTCATCATTATCTTGTAAAACCCACAACCCACCTTCAAGGTGTTTATGGAACTTTCTGAATTTGGTCATGATTTTACATGTAGTTGGCTAGGTTTCACTTCTAAACACCATATCAACTCTAATCTAACCATATAACACACATGCAACATCAAATTTTCAGATTTCCTAAATCATGAGAATTTCAAGTTGAGAGATTTCATTAGGTTTTACATACCTTACAATCCTCTTAAGATGAGGATCATGATTCTAAGCTCAATTTTCGATTTTGTCTTGGATTAATCCTTCAATTTGCAAGATTGATGAAGTTTTTAGGGTTTTGGAAGATCTCCTGGTCGCCCCCTCTCTCTGTTCGATCGATGCCCACCCACACATGGGTGGACTTTGTGTTTTGTTATTAATTTAGTACTAAACTTTCAGATTTTGACTAGTTTAGTCCCTCAACTTATCATTTAGCTTTAAGTTAAAGTGTTTTAACTTTAGAGCAAGTTATTTCAAGGCTATCAACTAACTGGGTTATAGTTTCCTAGTTAGTTAACTCTTGTTAAATTAACATTACATATTAAACACAAAGTTTTATATTTTTGTGGTGTTACAACATATGTGTGATTATTGGTATATTTTGTGTATTAGTTATATTATTTTAGGACTTGAAATATTATAACTCACAAAATACCAAGAAATTGCCATCCAAAATATTACCAAAATTCCAAAGAATAAATATATAAGCTTATACAAAATATTGATGAAACCGAACTATGAAATATATGACTTACAAAATATTCCGGAAAATTTATTCACAAAGAATATTTTGGTAAATAATATTTTGGACACCAAGGAAGTAAAAATATGATTTTTACAATTACCACAAGAGTATATCATATTTTATATTTTTTTTTGGCAAATATGAAATATATATTTTCTTGAAATTTTAGAAGATATATTATTTTTAAGAAATATATATTTTCTTACACAAACATGAGATACAATATTTTTGGGAAAAATATACACTTTCTTAAATAAATGTGAAGTATGTCATTTTTGGGAAAAATGAGTTTATATATATATATATATATATATATATATATATATATATATATATATATATTCCAAGTGGACTTGAAAATACATTATTTTTGGAATTTATAAGAGAATACAAATATTTTTGCCAAAGAAGAACTATAAATAATTTTTCTAAGTAATATTCCTTAAAGTATATATTTTGGAAATATATATAGGATTTTTTTTATTACGGATACTATTCCGGAAAATTTAATACGAAATTAAGTATAAAGAATACTTAATGAATACAATAAAAATACGTATTCTCGTACGTATAAACACACACCGGAATACGACCCCAAAACATGGCAAAAATATACATGTATAAGATACCCCCATCCTTGGGAAGAAAATACCAATACAAATACTTGGGAAGTATTATCACAGTAATATTGTTTAACGAATTATTCCAAAATTTATAAATATAATTTAAGTTAAAATATTAATTATTTTAACAAATAATTATGTAACTTGGAATAACATCGAAGATCCAAAAGAAACGTAACTCAAGAACATTAATACTAAGTCAAGGCACGACCCGTTCGTCTAATAGACATTAGTACGTTGTAGGTAGTCGTGTTCACCGAAGAATCTAGAGTTACGATTGCTGAAGACGCAAGACTGTGAGTTCATGTCCCCCTTTTTCTTTTAACTGTTTTCTTTTTACGACTTCGGGGGTGAAGTACATGTTACAAATGATTACGATTACAAATGGTTTACAAATGAAATGAATTGCTAGATCATGTGAAAAGGGTAGACGTTAGCTTGAGACCATTAATCCTTTAGAAGGACCGAGGGGCATGAGTGATAGATCTATTTGGGTGTTGCGAGCCCCACCCATGAGTCCGCGAGTTGGCTCATGTAGTGACTATGTCGTTCCAGCCGGGAGGCCCGGTGCGAAATACGCAAAGGGTTGAGCCTTCCTACACCGGTTCACACGTGTTAATGTATTAGCTACACATTAATTGATATGTTCATTTTCACATACATACTTTCAATGATTTCAAAGGTTATTCATACTCACAAACAAACACATGAACTCGCTCAACTTTTGTTGATGTTTTTCAAACTACATGTATTTCAGGGAATTAAGGTGGATCTGGCGGGCTTTTGAAAGTTTCAAGTGTTGTAAGAATAAAATATGTCATCCATGGTCTTGAGATTTGGTTTGGGTGTCCTATGCTGGACAAGACACCACTCCCAAATCTTGGTTTTTATTTAGAGTCTTTTGATGAGTCCTTGTGAACTCTTAAACAATTTGCATGGGTTGTAAAATTTGAATTTGGAGTCTTAATTAAACAATGATGTTTGTGATGTTTTCGAATCTATTTAATGGATGACGATCTATGGTTTTATCATATAGATGTTGTTATGATTGAAAGCGATGGTATTAAGAAAGTCGCACCATAATCACACTTCCGCAAAAGTCAGGGTGTGACAAAATATGCAGGGACGGTAATCACCGCGTCTCTAATAGTTGTTCCGAGGTATGCCTCAACAGCCTCTTTCAACTTCTTTTGAATCATGGAAGATATTTCTTCAGGTGAAAACTCCGTGTTTGTACCCATGTGTTCGAGCACAATCATTGGCTTATCATCAGGTCCTTCGATTACCTTAATAGGCCATGATTGTATGTCGTTCTGCAATTTAACATCGTTGAATCTTCGTCCCATAATACGCTTAACATCTGAAATTTAGCAACAATAAATTATAAAGTTTATCTAGTTAACAAGATGTATAGTAAATAAAACATAAATGTATGAACTTATGAACTTCTTGTGTGATATATAATTAAGCATCATGGTTAACGTATTCGTCAAATCAACTTACCAAACACGGTGTTAGTGGGGTTCTTGGTGATTTGATTTTTGGCTCCCTCACCTACTAAATATTCAGTGTCGTTACACGCCACACATGATGGGGTGATTTGTTTCCCTGTTCATTAGGAAGGATCTTAACTCGGTTGTGTTGATCAAACCAGATAGCAACACATGAGTATGTTGTTCCAAGATCGATACCGATTGGAGTTGTTTCAATTGATGTTGACATCTTGGCCTACAAAGATGGAAAAATGAGTAAATGCAGTGAAAATACCAGAATAATGATTTGGGTTTAGAATGTTACCTTTTACGTGATCTTTGCTTAAAAAAATATATAGAAGTTGTTTTTTTGATGTCTGAGCAGTGCAACAGGCAGAGGCGACCCAAAAGTCGCAACGGTCCAACCGTTTCTATCCGGTAAATGAAAGTCGATATATCTACTTGTATATGTATATTTTGTTTTATTTTCGCAGTATCTTCCATTTTAGCCCATGGTTTTATAGCCTACTGGCATCTTGGGGGTGAGATAAAGCTTTGGGACCAATAGGTCATGGGTTCGATTCCCACAAGGGGGGTTTTCCCATATTTATTGGATTTTCTCTTGAATTGGTGTATAGGCATTATGCCTAGTGGAGATGGATATGATCGCATGGTTCCGCTTGTGTTACGATGATACTCCAGTGGTCCGTCAGTAATCCAAATTTGCCGTAAAAAAAAGTATCTTCCATTTTATCTTTTTTTTCTTATCCCCATGTATTCATGGCCTTATTAAAAATAATTTTAATATCTTCAACTTTTGAGTTGATTTGTAGACTTGCGTTAATAATTTACCAATATTTTTTTTATTATTAAAAAAAATATTGTATTGAGAGATGCAAGTTCAACTTTCACTTGGTGCAGAGTGAGGCATTGGTGGACAATGATAGGAGACCTAGGGAAACCTGAGTTGGATCCTTGAGCCAAACGGGTTTTACCGGTAACTTCACCGTCGTGCCTACGGGCGGGTGAGTTACCGGGTTTTCCCTGGAAGTGGTGGTGGACTCGGGTTACCCTCTGAGTACTCCGTTTTTCCAGTGGGTGCTCCAAGAATGCTCGGGATTAATTCTTTTGGCCGTTCAAAAAAATAATTTACCAATATTTGTTCCATGGCCTTATTATTATTAAAAACAATTTTAATATCTTCAACTTTTGAGTTGATTTGTACACTTGAGCTCATAATTTACCTATATTTGTTTGAGAAATTAATCATTGCGTGATTGTGTTATAGTATTCACCTAATCCTGAAGTGATGTGGGTTCCAAAATCGAAGTGTTGAATAAAGGAGGAGGTCCGATGTGAGGTTGAAGATGTGGGGTTGAAGCCTGAAGGAAGGATGATGCTAATGGGGATCAATTGTCAAAATTAATATAGAGAGATAATATTTAAAGAAGACAGGGGTTTTTCTGGTTTAAGGGGATGCATCAGGAAAGACAATGTGGAAAGGGGTTTTTCTGGTTTAAGGGGATGCATCAGGAAAGACAATGTGGAAATGACAGTAATACCCTCACATGCAATGCATGTGAGGGCAGTTAACTAAGCAAACTAACATCGTTTGTGTTAAAGGTTATACTTTGCAGCAAAACATGAACATAAATGTTGACTTTTGCTGATTTCATAGTGAAATGTACGAAGTGTAGTTTGGGTATAACATAAATGTTGATTTCTACAATTTAGTCTTTTTTTAATAGTTTAGATATGTTTAAGTTGGCAATGTTACAAGATTACAATGACGATTAATAGTCAAACGTTTTAACCATCAACTTACGTACTTTTTCATGAAGTTAGGGGTGTCAATAGGACAAATCGATCATGAGCTATTTAAGACCATCTTGATAAAAGCTCGAATCAAGCAGATCTTAAACGTGCTCAAGCTTATTTTAAGTCTAATCTATAAAGGAGCTCATTCACCAACTTCACCTATCGAACTTATTGTAGTTTTCAAAAGCATAAAATTATATAAAAATTAGAATGGTCAGAAATTAAATGTTTTTTTATGAAATCTTAACAAGTCTTTTTTTTTTTTTTACAAACTAACAGATATACCTGATACCTACAAGTAACATTTGATACGTGACAAATAATTACCCGAACATAAACGTTAAATGTATTGGGCCGGGTATGAAACACGCACATATGAGACCAATATTATCAAATACGAGTCCTATTGAGATTTTCAATGGAGTCAAAGAAGATAAGAGGAATCAAAAAACCGAAAGGGCCACAATCCATTCGTAACTATAATAACACCACCATTTCATGGCCGTAAGGCCTTCACTGCAATTCATCGCCTCCACCAAACTCCCTTTCACCCCATCTGAAACCCTACTCTTCCGCCGTATCGCCACCGCAACACCACCACACCACCACCACAGACACAAACACAACCACAAACATCCTCATCCAAACCAAACCACCTTTCACACACCTCCACCTCCACCTCCAATCCACAGCCTCCGGCCCACTCTCTCTCTCAACGAAACCCTGGCGCAGAAGATCGGAAAAGCTATTCGCCGCCCAGGCGCCCCGTCGAAAGCTAGGGTTTATGCAGACGTTAACGTTGTTCGGCCGAAAGAGTACTCGGATTACGAGTCGTTGACCGTACAATGGGGGTTAGGGTTTCTGTTTGACTTGTATATATATGTTGTTTTAGTTAGTTCTGTCAAAACATGTCTTATCGTGTTTATTAAACATGGATACGACTTGTTTAAGTATTTTATACCTCATGTCTAGAACACACTTGTATGTTTTATGTGCCAAGAACAGGGATGTGATCGGCATACTACCCTTATCGGTATCGAAAATACCGAATTTGAACAAAACCGGGTATCAAATACCGTACCGTACCAAATCTTGTTACAGTAAGGGTATTTTGGTACGTTAAACGCTTTGGTACCACTTTGTTTTTTTATATTATATATTGCGCACTCATACGGGTACCAAATAGGTAAAATCAATACGAGTATTATACTATAATACGAAATAAAACATATTTAAAAAAAAATTCTTAAAGTGCTCGTAACGATACCAAAAGTACCGAATACCTAAATTTGGTACGGGAACGGGCATTTGGGAAAAAAAGCTCAATCTAGCCAAGAAAGAAGCAAGATAAATGATGGAGTCTAGCGTCCTAATTTTAATTATCTTTTAAAATGTAAAAGGTTGCATAGTGTACTTTTACGTAAACAGGTTTTTTATCCTGTCTTAAACAGGAGAGGAACTGTTGTGTGATATGAGTGTTTGATTGGTGTGCAGGGAGCAGGATGAGTATGAGGTGGTGAGGAAGGTTGGGAGAGGGAAGTATAGTGAGGTTTTTGAGGGGTTTCATTGTACGGATGATGAGAAGTGTGTTATTAAGATACTCAAGCCTGTGAAGAAGAAGAAGGTTAGGTTGTTATTTGTTGTTTGTGTGATTTTGTTTTTGATATCTTTGTTGTAGGTTATGTAGTTGCTACGTATTTATTATGCAGAACATAGATATTGTTATCAGATTTCTAGCCTGTAGATAGATTGGTTTAGTTTTGCATTGCTCCGGTTTTAACCATAGTTGTCAAAGGTGCACTTGAGGCTCATAGGTCTAGTGTGGCGCTTAGACGCCAGGCGCTAAAAAAGCGAGGGCTTTTTAAAGCTAGGTGCATAGTATGAGATGCCATTTTTAGGGATTTTTGACTTGTTCAGGGGCTTGTTTAGGCTGTTTTAAGTTGATTTCATATTTATTTAGATGGATTCCGGCCTTAATTAGGATTCTTTTTTACCGAAATTTCACCAAAATTTTGCTTGAAAATGCTCTAAACTCGCGCTTGAGAGCCTGAAACTGCACTTTTCAGGGGTGCAGCGCATATAAAGCGCTGGGCTGCCCTAGGCACGTGCCTTTGACAACATAGGTTTTAACCATAGTTATTAAAAGCCCCCGTTTCATGCGCCCAGGCGCATTTTCCAGGTGAGGCCCAGTAATTACGCTTCTACTTCCTAGGAACTCGCTTCGCTCTCCATGCTTCTATTCAACTATATTATTAAAATAATGAAAAGAGTATATGACGTCAATCTATATATAAAAAATCTAAATTCTGAGACAACTTTGATGACATATAAGTTTACAACTCGGTTTTGAGTAAAATTTATATAGAGAGTGACATAGATATAAATAAGACCGACGTAACGGTATACTCAAATATTTACAAATATGATATGTTAAAAAGTTATAGGAGAAAATAAAATATGCTCAAAGATAATTTTATAATAAAAAATATTGATATGGTTCAACTTGTTTAATTTTGAAGGAAAAAAAACAAAGAAAGTGAAACATGTGTGTTACTATTGCCAAAAGCAAAAACCCACAAAAAGTTGTGGCAAAAAACAAAAACATCAAAAATTACTTGTAGCTAACCAGTTGTGATTTTATATATATATATATATAATAGCTTCTGTTTATTTTATTTGAAGAATAGTATTATTTTAATACATAAAATATTTCTTGTTTTTTTCATTTACGTGCGCTTTTTTTTCTAGCCTTCGCTTTTCCTAGGCCCTAGGCAAGGCCTATGCGCCTTGAGTGCGACCGGCGCTTTTGATAACTATGGTTTTAACCATAGTTGTCAAGGGCGCAAGGCGCACCCGAGGTGCAAAGGGTGAGTCTTGCATCTAGCCGCAAGGTGCTTAAAAGGCGAGGGCCCGAGATAAGCAAGGCGCATAGCATAAACATACCTTTTTTGGGGTTTAAGGCTTGTCTAGGGCTAGTTTATGCTGGTTCTAGGCCATTTTCGGATGTTTCAGATAAGTTTGTCTGGAATTTTACAGAATTTTAAAGGCATTTTCAGAATTTGGCTGGAATCTGGCCAGAATCTCGCCCAAAGGTCGCGGGAGGGCCTAGCTGGCTTTTGACAACATGGGTTTTAACCGTCTGTTGGTTTTGTTTTGAGGGTATCCACTTCATCCGATAGTGAAAAAAGATTTCATCTATGTAGTTCATTGGGTATGGAGCTGAAGTTGTATAGCACTACAGGGTAGCCACTATAATGTGAGTGCTGAGTAGGTCTTTTAACTGGGAATACTAGTTTGGCTTTTGTAGTTTCTACTAAACATCATTGTAGAACTTAGAAGTTACTCTGGTTTTGCTAACCAAGTGAATAGACATTGCTGTTTTGTTTAACGAAATCCGCTCATATGCTCAATTTATTTCTTACTTTTACTTGTAATGTTAACCAGTAAGGGTGACATACGGGTTCAACAGTTCAACCTCTACTAGGTTATTTTGACACATATGTAATTATGATGGCTAGAGTCTTGACTAGATTTAAATGTAGGGAAACATAAACTATTTTTCTAAGAGAGAAAAAGGGAAGATTTACAAGGTTGGTTGTTACAGCTTACAATGTTGTTCGCCTTATCCCTAGAAAGTCATATAAGCATCTAAAACTCTAGATTAAATGATTTTGGACAAATGCGTTATTCGAAGCTTCTATCCACAACTTTACAACCCGAAATAAGATCCTATGATATACCTACGGTAAAGGTGCTTAGCCGTGCTTCTACTACATTCTTTTTTTGTTAGCTAGCTAGCTAGCATGTTAAAGCTGAAGCTTTGTTGGAAAATATGCAGGGAAGGATAATAATTATGGCAACTGTACATGGAATGTTATCTACTGATCTTTCTTCACTAGCTTTGCTACTCGCAAACTTGAATGTTGGTCGTGCTTGTGCGATGTTTTTTGGTTCTACAGGTGTGTCTGTAAGACAGATTTAGCATCTTCTGGAATCTTGAAAGTTGAAACGAAGTAACAAACACCCTTTATTTGGCACTATCAACCTATAAATGATGCTCAGTGATACTTGCTATATTGACGTTCTAGTTACTTACACTTCAGAAAAAAACAATAATAGAGCTTATGATGTCTTTAATCTTTATATAGATGCAATAGGAACATCCACTTGGTCAGTTTTTCAGATTTGAGTTATTACCGTTTACCTTTCTCTCACTTTTCAAATTGCAGTGTTGAATATACATGCATTTTGTTTAAACATTGAATTAACGATTCATAAGTTTTTGCATGCAGATCAAGAGGGAGATCAAAATCCTACAGAACCTTTGTGGCGGGCCAAATATTGTGAAATTACTGGATATAGTTAGAGATCAGCAATCGAAGACACCGAGTCTAATATTTGAATATGTGAACAACATCGATTTCAAAGTGCTATATCCAACACTTTCTGATTTTGATATCCGCTATTATATATATGAGCTTTTAAAGGTAAGCATCTCAAGAACTTGTTTCTTTTGTCAATTATTTGCCAACTACTCATTTTTTTTATTCTAATTTTGGTTTACGTAGCACAATTTTGGGAGCACGAGTTACAATGATTTTTTATGGTTTATTTATTTAACTGCTTTGATCATTGATTTCTTATTAACTTGTCTCGCAAGTCAACCAGTTGTTATTAGATTCTATGATGATTGATTTCTTAACAAGTTTCTTTGTAGAGTAAAATGCCATTTTCGTCCCCGAGGTTTGGCCAGCTTTGCGGCTTTCGTCTAAAGGTTTGCTTTTCCGCATCTGGATCCAAAAGGTTTGAAATCTTACCATTTTCATCCGGCTCGTTAACTCCATCCATTTTTTTCCGTTAAGCCATGGGTATTTCCGTCTTTTTTGTTTAACTTAAAGGGTAATTCGGTCCTTTTCACACATCTTCAGCAAGTTTGCATGAAGTGAAAAAGACCGAATTGATCTTTAAGTTAACAAAAAAGACGGAAATATCCCTTATATAACAGAGAAATATAGATGGAGTTAACAAGCCGGATGAAATGGCAAGATTTCAAACCTTTTGGATCCAGATGCGGAAAAACAAACCTTTTGACGTAAGTCGCAAAACTGTCCAAACCTCAGGGATGAAAATGGCATTTTACTCTTCTTCATATGTTCATTTATGATTCTTTGGTCTTATTATTTGTATGTTTCTAATATACGTTGTATTTACTGTGCGTAGGCTTT
Organism: Helianthus tuberosus; assembly: GCA_030545235.1. Classification (NCBI taxonomy): domain Eukaryota; kingdom Viridiplantae; phylum Streptophyta; class Magnoliopsida; order Asterales; family Asteraceae; genus Helianthus; species Helianthus tuberosus. The sequence goes on from CM060373.1 coordinate 58,000,761, forward strand.
GGATTATTGTCACTCTCAAGGAATCATGCATCGAGACGTGAAGCCCCATAATGTGATGATTGATCATGAAAAGCGCAAGCTTCGTCTTATAGATTGGGGACTCGCAGAGTTCTATCATCCCGGACAAGAATACAATGTTCGTGTAGCATCTAGGTCCGTATCTTTTTCCCTTTGTTGGGTTAATTTGTTATTTCACTTGTTTTATGGTTTTCAGTAGGGCTGCAATTCTGCAAACAAACCATACGAACACGAACGTGTTCGTTTGTTAAGGAAATGTATGTGTTAACGAACTGTTCATGAACACTCTCACCGAGAACGAGATTTTCTGTTTGTGTTCATTCGTTGTTTATGTTCTTTTGTTTATTTTAGGTAATAAACGTTCATGTACACAAACGAACACAACCATGAACATAATAGATTAAACACCGATACTTATTATATATTTTATTTGTCGAAAATTTGAAGTACTTATATAAAAATATAAATCTTAAAAACAATAACGAACATAAACGAACATGCTAGTATGCTACCGGACGTTCATGAACATAAATGAACGAACGTTGCCTCGTTCATATAACTATTTAACTAAATGAACCGATTTTTTTTTGTTCATGTTCATTCATTTATTAAACGAACGAACACAAACGAACTCTTCTCCGAACGGTTCATGACTGTTCGCTGAACGTTCGGTTCGTTTGCAGCCCTTGTTTTCAGTGGAGCAATGTACTTAATTAATCTTTACGTATTTTTACCTTTATCATCGAATACATCATCTCTATTCTAATCTTTATTCTCGTTGATTGCAGATATTTCAAAGGACCGGAACTCCTTGTGGACTTGCAAGATTATGATTACTCGTTAGACTTATGGAGCCTTGGTTGTATGTTTGCTGGAATGGTGATTACATTTTTTAATCTTCATTTTTTCACATTAATTATGTCTTTTTTTAATGTTTTTGGGAAATGGTTGTGTTGTACAGATATTTCGTAAGGAACCATTTTTTTACGGACATGACAATTATGATCAGCTAGTCAAAATTGCCAAGGTATGAGTACTGTCTCAGATGTGTAAATGTACACCTGGCAATCATGACCCATTATTAAGAAAATGGATTAATTTTGTAAAAAGAGTTTGATTATGTGTCCATTTGGGTCTACGAAAATTATATAACGGGCCAATTTGGGTCTACTCAAATTACACGTTTGATCAAAATGGGCCACTATTATAAAACTTGCTTAACTTACATCCCCCTCGGCTTTCTAAAAACTTTGTAAAATGTCATTTTGACCCCCCTCGAGTTTTACGTGCTTATTTTATGTACGTGGGTCAAATATGGTACGTTTTCGTGCTTATTTTTATATACGTTTTGTTCGGAAATGAGTCTGGTCGAATATAATACGTTTTCACTTGGCGGTATGAATTCGGGTTACTTTACGTTTTGATTCCGCCGCAACGCGTGGTACCATTTTTTAACGTAAAAAACACTATTTTCTTACGTGCTTATTTCTAAGTACGCTTCGTTATAAATCCATATTTCTAAGTACGTTTCCTTATAAATCCAAGTTGGTTTAGGTTTCGACGTAAGTTTTCTCGATAACGAGTCAGGTCAAATATAATACGTTTTCGTGCTTATTTTCATGTGCATTTTCAGTTGGTCTATGCTTTGACGTAAATTTTGTTTGAAAATGAGTCGGTTCAAATATTTAGAGTTACTTTAAGTTTCGACGCTGCCGCAACACGTGGCGGGTCAGAATACTAGTTATAGAATATAATGTACGTTTATTCTTCTTTGCTTTTTTGAGATAGGTGTTAGGGACCGATGAACTAAATACTTATCTACAAAGGTATCACTTAGAGCTAGATCCGCATCTAGTTGCCCTTGTTGGAAGGTTGGTAACAATCTAACATATGCTAAATTTCCCACTTAAAGTCCTTTATGGATTTCAAGTCGGGAATAGAGCTGTGACTTATTCGGTGCTATATCACAATTCATTCATTCTCGGGAAAAGCTTCTAATTTCATATGTTATATTGTTATAATATTAAATGTCATATTTTTTATATCAATTGATGCAGGCATAGCAGGAAACCTTGGACAAAGTTCATTAATTCTGATAACCAACATTTAGCTGTTCCCGAGGTAAAGAAACATCTTTTGACATGCATGACAAAAACATAATCAACCATTGTTTGTTTGTGCTTGTGTTTTTGTTTTATACACGCGCTTGTTTTGTTGACCAGGCGATCGACTTTCTTGACAAGCTGCTTCGGTATGATCATCAAGAGAGGCCCACTGCTAAAGAAGCCATGGTAAGTTTGTTTCTTCTTTAAATACCATTTAACCATTGCACGCGTTTTGAAAATATTGTTGTGGTTGGTAAACCGCAGGCACATCCGTATTTTTATCCGATAAGAAATGCAGAAAGCAGCAGAACCTCCGCCTAGTGAGGAAACATGAAAAGCACTCGATTGTTAATTATACTTGATTTATTTTTTCAAGTTACTTTTATTTTTTTTCATGAGAAACATGCTACGTGATTGTGGAACCGTATTTTTTTTTTTCATTTTCTGTTGAATAGATGAGTTTTTTTATGTTGACTTATAGTCGGTGTGGTAAGTTTTTGGCTTTAAGAGTCATTTATTCTAACCTTGTTTGTGAATTTTTGTTTCTTATATTTATGGTAGCAAGTCTAATGTTTCGTCAAGTAACTTCTTTTATTGATTTTTAGATGTATTTAACTTTTTATTGATTTTTAAAACGATGTAACTTTTATGTTTATGCCAAATTTTAAAAGCGCGGGTAAGATTACAGGTATAAACATAGATTTTGTTTATATATGTTAAGTTAAATTAAAAATATTGTAGATAATTAAAAAAATAGACATTTCATTGATTTAAAAGAAACATTTCATTGAACATAGAAAATGAAACTACAATACTACATAGAAAAACAACGAATCCTCAATTGTCCAAATTCCGACGTTTTGCTGGTTCAGCTTTCTATTCGATCGCTTTAAACTTTGCCTTGATTTATTGATAAAGAAGTTCAAATCTTTCTTTCTTTTTGTTCTTCATCCAACATTTATTGTTGTCTTCGTATCAAACTAATCTCAACTTCTTGTTGGATGCGTAACTTACAGGCTTTAATTCGTTGCCGATCTTTGGCCTTGGCCTCTAAGAAAGTGGTAGATTGGATAACTCTTGTACAGAGTTGTCAGATTTTGATGTTGCAACCGCTTTACTTGCTCTACGTGTTGGCCTTTACGTTCTTCCAAGATGGGTCATTCGTTTTCTTTTCGTTTCGTTTGACACCCATTGGAATAATGAGATGCCACTTTGAATGATTGCAAACAGCTTCCCACGCCGTCGTGTGAGAAAATGGTTTCCCAGGTTAGTATCTTTATATTCTTTCATTGCTTTTATGACTACATCTTCATCACATTGGCCACTTTTTCGATTGAAACTTCCATTGTTGTAGATGCCATTGAAGTTTGGCATTCTTTGATTCAAATCTTTTATTTAGAATATAACTGACTTCGATCTGTTGACTTCATTCATTTGTGAATGAAATTGAACAACAACCTACAAAAAGGATATAAATAAATAATAAGTAAACATAAAAATTGATACTTTTTTTTTTCCAAATTGCGTCTCTAGTTTGTTAATTTCCGGGGTTTTCAGAACAATGAATAAACAATTTAGCCAACGCCTCTTCTTCCTTATCTGTCCACCGTTTAGACTTCATCTTTGTAGTCGTTCGTTCTCTTGTTGTAGGGGCAACATCTCATGCTTTGAGTCTTGATATTGTCATATAGGTGATTTCCGGGGTTTTCATAACAATGAATAAACAATTTAGCCCACGCCTCTTCTTCCTTATCTGTCCACCGTTTGGACTTCATCTTTATACTCGTTCGTTCTCTTGTTGTAGGGGCGACATCTCATGCTCTGAGTCTTGATATTGTCGTATAAGTGGCTCGGTATTATCAATAGAATATTCGGATTTTGGATTGTTTGGTTGACGATAATTTTCTAAGTTTGATGTGTCTAGGGGTAGTCAAATATTGTTGAGGCTACATTGAATCGGAAATAGACCTTGGTGGAAGATACTAGCTTGTGAGAACTAGGTTTCGTGACCTTGTGTTGGGCGATTTGGTATGGAGGCCTGTTCAAGGGAGGGCGTCGACCCTAGCCTTGGGTCGGCCCACATGTATTAATTTGAGAGTTAAATTGGGTTTTTAATTTAGACGACCCTAATTATCTCTGTGCGGGCTTGGTCCTAACTTGGGGATTAAGTTTCCTAACCCTAGATTAGTCTCTATATAATGATTGCTTTGTACTTGTAATTCCTTGTAGCACCTAGATATTAAAGAAACCCTAGTTGCAGTACAGTGGACGTAGGTCAGCCGACCAAACAACTTAAAATCTCCATGTTCGTTTATTGCTTTTGCATGTGTGTTCAATCCTAACAACTGGTATCAGAGCTTTAGTTTTTGATCGGGATAACACAAAGAACATCGTTTTGAACCAGCCCAACCATAGCAAGCCATCGCAGCCGCCGCCTGTTCGTTCCGAGTAGGCCCATACTAGGTTATCTGAGTACGACCTGTGCAGTTGTCGTGAACAGTAGCGGCCGTTAGGGTTCCACTGTTTCCGCATGTTTGAAAGTTTTTGACCACCAGTTTACCGTCGTTAGAAACAGTACCAATTAGAGATCTATTTTGCAGAATAATAATTTGGTTGAATCAAGAGACCGATTACCGAAACAAAGAACCAGTGCCAATCGTGTTGTAAGGTTTTATCGTTTCAGTTCTGATTATCAAGTTCATTATTCTGCTGCACATTGAATATGTTGATTTGCTGTAATTTGTCTCTTTTATACAAAACCAGGTCTTCATTTAGTTATTGCCATGGCTAGAAACAGAAAAGTTATAATAGAGAAATTTGATGGGAATAAGTTTGGTTGGTGGAAGATGCAGATTGAGGCGCTACTTTGTCAGAAAGACATAGGTGCAGTGTTTGAGGGTGAGAAGCTAGAAGGTATATCACAAGCAGACTGGGTGAAGTTGGATAAAAAAACCAGAGTAGTGATAATGCTTTCTCTATCAGAAAATGTTGCCTTTAACATCTGGATGGAGACCTTAGCTAGAGGTATGATGGAAGCATTATCGAACATGTATAAGAAGTCTTCTGTAGCAAACAAGGTTTATCTTATTCGAGAGCTTGTGAATACTAGGATGAAGGAGGGTGACTCGGTAACAAATCACATCAATAAGCTAAACTTGATCTTGCCTCGCCTAGTGTCCGTCGATATTAAGTTTGATGATGAGGTCCAAGCCCTATTGTTATTATCCTCATTGATTGATAGTTGGCCCAGAACCGTAACTGCTGTTACTAACACTTAATAAAATGTGTAAGTTCACGTTTGCGAAGATGCGAGATCTTATTTTGGGAAAGGATGCTTGACATCGTGGTTCAGGTAAGTCTTCGGGTTTTTTGTTGAGCGCAAATGTCAGGGGAAAGAAAGAATCAGCGGGGAAGTCGTAAGGGGATGGGGAATATGTCTAAGGCTTCGAAGGATGTGATATGTTGGGACTGCAAGAAAGTTGGACACTTTAGGAATCAGTGTTCAAAGCATAAGAAAGATATTAACTCCGCAGAAGACCACAGTGTTAATGATTTATATTGAATGAAATATTATTATAGTATAAATAAAAAAGTATAAGGGTCGATTTGTTATGGGGTGATGGAATGAACGAGGTAATGGAATGTACAAAGGAATGAAAACGAGGTAATGGAATGTACAAAGGAATGAAATATATCATTACCATTCCATGGTCTTGTTTAGTTACCATGTGGGTATGGAATGAATCATTACATTTCGTTGTTTGGTAGGCATGAAAAGACGAAGGAATAGATCCGCAATGGGTGGTGGTGGTAGTGAGTAATAGCGGCAGGTGGCGGTGACGGCGGTAGTGGGTGGTGGTGGTGGTGGGGTGTCGGCGGTGGTGGATGGTGGCGGTGGTGGTGGCAGGTAGTAGTCGTGGTCGATGGGAGCAGTGGTCGGTGGCGAAGGGTAACGGCGACGATGGGTGGCGGTGGTCAACATTAGCGCTGGTGATCGGCGAAAGCGATAGTGGCAGTGGCGAGTGGTGACGACATTGGTGGGTGGTGGCGACAGAGAGTAGCGGTGGTCGGGGGTTGTGGCGGTGGCGGCGGTGGTCGGTGGCGGAGGGTGACGACGACGGTGGGCGATAGTGGTCGGGCAGTGGTAGATGGCAGCGATGGGGGGTGGCGGTGGCGGTTTTTGGCAACTGATGTATTGCAAAATACATCTGTTATTCGTGTAAAGTTTGTACATTTTTTTCATTAGTTTTAGTTTGAATATGTATACTGCTGATTGATTTGTGTTTTCCAATTCCTGGGAGTTGAAAATAGCTGAAATGGGCGAAAAACAAATCATACTCGGTAAAAACTGAGCATCGAAACGAGTTCAGGAGTACGAGAGCTGAAACGGCATGAGTTTCAAGGAAAAACAACCTGGCCGCGTCGCGCGACCAGGATTTAAGTCGTCCCCGCGTGTCGCAATGAGGGGATTTGGCTGCCGTTGACCTTTGACACGCCGCGTCACACGACCTTCTTTCATGTGCTCCCCGTGCGACGCGGGGAGCCTATTTTCACAGAATGTTTTATCTTGCTGTTGGGTTGGAGCTGAATTTGGGATATATAAACATCATTAACCATTACAAACCTATAACCCTACAAATTAAGATTGGACATAAGCGAAATTCAGAGTTTTAAGAGCAAGAATTGAAGGTTTTCGAGCTTTGGTTGAAGATTTGAAGGTCCGAGATCAAGTTGGCTCGTGATTAATCACTCGGGTTTTTTTGTTATCTTATTTTCTTAGGTTTAAACCATGTTTTGCCTTTGTTCTTTGATCTTTTTTCTTCTTTTCAGTATGTTTCTTGGCTAAATACTTTTCAACTACCTAGGTAGGATGATTGCATGATAAAGATTTTATTTTTATTGGTATTGACTTTGTTTATGGATAGTTATTAAAGTAAATAACTTGGTAATTTTGATTTGATGTATACAAGTACCTTCATATTCTAGATTTCATGTTTATTATCTTCACACGTATCTTGTTGAATGTCTTTCATATAATGGGTTTGTGTTAAATCTTAGTCACTTGTGGTTTTGATTTTTATGGTTAATTGGCCAATACACGATAGGAGATAAATTCGTGAATCAAGTAGGTCTTGGTGTTTAGCTAGTCTCAAAGTTCATGAGGTGAGAGATTATCTGTTTGTTTAGGTTGTTAGGCCGCTAAAGTTAGGATCTTTGTGTAAAGACCACATTAGTTTACTTTGCAACTCTTGCTAATTGAGTGAAACCAATTTATTGTTGTTACCTTAGACTTTTATACCGTGAGGGCAATTGTCGGATTAAGGTACTTTAATAACATAACTGGAAAGCCGTGAGGAATTCCATTATAACCGGTAGTAAAACAGCTTGCTAGGTCTCCACAGGTGCCTTCTCGAGAAGGATCGAGGGCCCTGTTCGGTTATCCTGTGAGTTTAGTATTCTAAGATCCCGGTTCAATAATATAGTCAGACCAATAGAAAGCCAATCCAAGTTGTGTAGGATTCCAACCTAGGTAGTCATTTCACTATCATCTGAGTAAAACCCAAAGTCTAATTCGTGTCTTAGTTAGTTCGTTCTAGTTAGTATTTAATTAATTGCAATTTTAGGATTTTAGAAACTCCCCCTCCAAAATATAAAAAACAGTTAGTCGTGTAAGTCAATAGGTCTAGTGAGTCTAGTTTACGTAATCAAAGGAGTTTCATGGGTTTGATTTCCGGACTTACTTAACTTTACTAGAGTCGATCGGTTCACTTACCGGTTAGGAGTTTAGTCGAGTTTTAGAGAGTCTTGAGTATAACTTAGTGTCTACATTATGTTGATTTAGTTATTAATTAATAAACTACTTTTAGGACATCAGCGACGGGTGTTGACGGCGGTGGCAGTGGGTGGCAGTGGTGGTGGGTAGTGGTGGTTGGTGGCAGAGGGTGAAGGCGGCAGTGGTTGAGTGGTGGCAAGTGGCGACAACTCGGGGTGGGGGTGGGGGTGGCAGTGGCTGGCGGTAGTGGTGGTGGGCGATGTTGATGATGAATGGTAAGGGGGAATGGAATGGAAAAAACAGGAGAGATGGATGAAATGAATTTGAGGGAATGAAATGCCTTACGTAATGGGTGATTTGATTACTTTGACCAACCAAACACATATTTTTTAATTCCATCGCAATAGTCCATTCCATTCCGTCTCTCATTCCTTCATACCAAACACTACCTAACATACCTACGTTCGGACACGTAGAGGTATTGCTCCACGCCCTTTCCAGAGCCATCTCTTCGATCGATGTCCAAGTTTAACCTCTACCGGTGGTTAAATCATCTTGTTCCCACCTCTTTTAACGCTTCTTATTAGCTTGAAAAAATTGTGGTGTCGCCCGCACCGGATCAACGGGTAGCGACTAGCCGGTCGACGTTCACGGGGTTTGTGGCGGGTTGTTTGGGTTGCTCGGATCCATGGTAGTATTTTTTGGTGGAGATGTAGTTAAATTTTGTGGAGATTAGAGAATTGAAGAGAAAATGGTGAAGGTTTAGTGTTAAAAATGTGAGTGATTTGTTTATGTATTTAGTAAATAGGTTATTTTTTAAATCTATTTGTTGCCCACCAAGGTAAACCCTTGAAATTCACAAAAGTTGGGACGTGGTTGCCATGGTTTAAACCACACGAACCACGATCAATGCTTGAGCTGGGCAGTGTAGCAATCCATTAATGGCCCTATGTGACGATTGATGACCCAAGCCACGCCCCCACACCCTTCAGCCTAATAAAACCAAATGAATAAGATAAGGTATTTAGAAACTACAACGTTGGATGAATATTCTCGACGAGTTTATGAAGTGGTTGATAAGGAACCAAGTGCTTCCTTTTGTACGCATCCACACCAAGCATTTGATGGTCAAGGTGATGCTAACTAAGAGCGGGAATTTTTTTACACAAAAAAATAGGTTTTGGGTCGACTAGCACGACCTGTTAAAAAAGGGGTCGTGTTCGGGTTTAACCCATTTCAAACACAGGTCGGGTTTGGACCGACCCGTATAAAAACGGGTTGATACGTTAGCCTGTTTAAGTATTTAGAAAAAACCCTTTGGAATTTTATATTTGTATTTTCCGTTTTCCATGGTTAATCACAATATTGGTAGTTTTGTTACATCTTATCATCTACTTATCACACTTACACTCACCACTAAACACGTTATCGAAAACCCGCTTACTAATCGTTAACATGTATGACTCATTTATAAATTGGGTTAAACGAGTCGTACTTTCGTTGACCCGAATCTATATGTACGAGTGTTGCTACAACAAATACAAGACCTTGAGTAGTGGACAGAAGGGTTAAGCAAAAGGCTTCAAGGGTTGAAGTTTGCCTAACGCAGGTCGTGGGGTCCCCCTACGTTTGCTAGACGTAGAAGGAGGTTCACTAGTTATGTTTGTTGCTTACTTGAGATCTTTGACTGAAGAAGGTTCAGCCTCGGAGGTAAGAGCAAGTAAGTTGTATAATTTGAAGTGAAGAAGTGAAACATGCATGAAGCAAGTTCTCGAAATACAAGAGAGAAGATCAGAGATCCAAGAAGATCTGGATTGATCAGGAATGTCCGAAATGAATGATGTGAGATGTCATTTATAGAGAAGGTTTCTTCCCAGAGGGGAAACCTTTGACTTAGTGAACCTTGCTGCAGTAGGAGGCTTACCCATTTAGGGGTTGAAGGCTTTGGACCTGCGGGTAAAAGGCTGTTCTCTTTTGTGCACGTTACTTTTGCGGCTGAGTTGGTGAGATATCAGTTGATGTGACTGAATACTGTGCTTGTTCTCTTCTGCTCACAATGCTTCACGGGTTTTGAACCCTTTAACCATTTAACCTTTTGAGCTGTCATGTGTTTTAGTCATGTTATTGAGGCTTGGGCTACCCCCATCATCAACCCCCCAAGTCAGAGGTGTTTGGGGTGTATGCTCAAATGCTTCTGCCTTTTACACATTGTTTTTTATTGCTTAAAGGCTTCAAGGCTTCAGGGGTTGGGAGCAGTTGAGAATTTGAATTTTGAACTGACAACTGATGTGATGGGTGGCAGTTTTTCAGGCGGCGGTTGTAATTACATGATAGGTAATTATAACTTCCTTTTTAATATGTATTTCTCATTTACTTTCACTTGATAATCTTTTCACTTATCTTCTCCAAGCGTTCCGGTTATTTCTTACTTCATTCAGGTTAGTCATTATCTTTTCTTCTTCGTTTTTTCTGTTCTTTGTTTTGATCATGGGTGTACGTAAAGATCTTTTTGTTAGTTTTTCTCGCCTTACTCAAGAGGAAGTAGAGGCCTTTTGTATGGAATGGGGCATTGGTTTGAAATTCAATCCGGTTGCACCGGGTTGTGACAAGTCCGTTGATCAATGCCCTTCTGGGTCGATTGCTCTGTATTGTCGCCACTTCGAGTTTTCTAATATTTGTCATCCATTCTCAACCTTTGTATTGAATGTTTTAGAATACTATCGCGTTTCATTTGGTCAAATTCATCCCAAAGGTATGGATAGGGTTTTACACTTTGAAGTGTTATGCCGGGCCTCTGGTTATGATCCCTCTTTGTTGTTGTTCTACCGGTTCTTCCGTCTGGCGAAGAACGGCGATTGGTTTACTTTCGAGACATCCAAAGTTGATACTTGTTTGATTTCATCCATGGTTACCACCCTTGGTGCCTGGAAAGATCGATTCTTCTGGGTTTCAGAGTCGATTGTTCCCTTTAAAATGGCGTGGAGACACCCAGATGCCATTCTCAATGAACCAGAACCCTCTGAGTCTGATTTGAATGATTGTTTTCTTAAGTCCATCCGGTAATGTCCTTCAAGGGTTCGGCCTTTTCCTGAACATTTGCTAGTTTTGTTGGGTATTAGCAAATTGTGGGGATAAGCCTGATCGGGATCCAGTTCTAATGCGGAGTGGTCAGGGTATGCATTTCCCTTGCTTTACTTTTTTGCATTCCTTTGAATTGTTTGCTTATGTTTTGTTTCTTATGAATTTTGCAGTCATGTCTGCATTAGATTTTGTGAAGAGTGACGACACATCAGATGTTGTTTTTACGGATGCTCAAGCTGCAGAGGGTGATGATGCGGCTGCTAGGGGTTCTGAACACAGATTTGAAGATGTGGGGTATGTTAGTGTTCCAAATGTCAAGGGTTTTACCAAGACTGCTGCTCCTAAGGCTTTAACCTGTCGGTCTGCTCGTCCTATGTTGAAGAGTGCTGCTCAGTCCACTTCCTTTGATCATGTGGAATTGAGCGACGACATTGAAGTTTCTGAGGGTCAAGGCCCTGATGCGGAAAAGGAGAAGAACTTGGTTGTTGTTGGTAAGAAGAAAGCTTCAGGTAAGAAGGTTGCAGTAACCCCTGTTCAAGGTTCATCAAATAAGGATGTTGAAGGTTTGAGTGAAGATGAGGTTTATGTCCCGAGTTGGTCTGTTAAGGTTGGTGATTGACGGGTGGTCCATTGGACAACCCTTAATGATGTTAAAAGACGAGTTTATCCCTCACTTGATCGTGTAATTATCTTGAATTAGATAACTACAGTTTCTTATGTTTCAGGTACGTTTCGGGAGCTAAAAATGGATAAAACGCTGCTTTGGACGATTTGGAGTGGAACAGGTCATGCATGGAAGGAAAGAAGGAACGAAACAAGGAACTCAGGGCTCCACCGTAATTTACGGTGGCCACCGTAAATTACGGTGGCCCTGAAACATGCAATTCTCCACCGTACCACAGTCTTGATACACCGTAACACTTTGAAGTCCACCGTAACTTACGGTGGGTACCGTAAGTTACGGTGGAGATGACGGAAAACTTGTAACTGCCTCATTAAAACAGTTTTTGTGGTGCCTTTTCACATTATCTCATCATTGAACGTTTTCTTAGCATATTGGGGGCGATTTTGGCTGGTTTCTCTTGGTTCCAAACATTTCTAAACAATTGGTTTGTGTTTTCGATTCGTATGAACATTAATCGTTGTGTGATGATGATGTACCAAGTCATGCGTGGCTAAACTTTTGGTGATCATCCTAGATGTAAGGTTTACTTTTGAAACACTATGTTTGTGCTTGAATTTCTAGAATAATAACTTTGAATGTTTGTTTGAGTTATTATGGTGTTTGGATATTTGTTTGTAAATTGTTGATTATTGTTTGATGTTAATCTAAACCATACGTTCTTGGTGCCGTTGGCAATCGAGATATCATGGGAGGGATTAGGGTTGGATAATTGTCAACTGATCATCGAGTAACAACCTCGCATTTCTAATCCGAGTACTTAGTTCTCTTTCATCACAAACAGATAATCAAACATGAGCCATGTCTATGTGGTTCTTTCTAGTTAAGTATAAACATTAGTGTGGATTAAAACCTGAAATCTAGGATGGTCGCTTGTTCCTAATCTGTTTACAAAAACAATCTTTGATTTGCAATTTAATTAGTTACTATTAGTTCTTAAAACCAAAACAATCAACTCTTGAATTTTAATTTCTGCAATTGTAGTTTAATTTTAGTTAAAGTGCAAAGCTATAGAATCAACACATTTTCCACATACTCCCTGAGTTCGATACCCATCTACCACTATCTATTAGTTGTTATTTGGATTAAATTTGCGTGTACCACGACTGCATGTCAAATTTTGGCGCCGTTGCCGGGTTTACGCTGGTGTGTTTAGTGTGCAGGTATTACAGGTGCATGCATACTAGAGGCTCTCACAAGTCGTCACCATTATCGTTTGATTCGGAGATCGAAAGAACGTTAAGTCAAAACCGAGTTTTAGTATGAGAAAATAGAATTATTGGTTCACCTACCTCACCCATCACACCACGAAACATCATGCAAGAATCTCAAATACCACCCACAACGGGTCAAACGACCTCATCATTTATACCTACTTCCACACAACCATCACCAAACACAACCATACCTAATACGACTACAATTCCTACTCCACCTCATGACACTACACCAACCAACACCACACAACCGATTACTACTCAAGTTGAACCCAATGTTACTTTTAGCCCTTCTTCCACAATTCCACCATTATCACACTTCTTTCCCCCAACTACGGGTCAATCATCCTCTAATTACCCAATACCACCAAATTCAACCATTGTCCATGCTACTTCTACATTTAGACCATCGAACCAATTGGGTTTTCAATACTCATCCATTCCATTCGGGCAATCCTCGGGTATTCAAGGAGATGGATATGATGATGGCTATGAAGAGGATTTTAGGGGGTATGAAGAGGAAGGTTTTTACTATGGGGGTGATGGAGGCTACTTGGGACCTCAAGGAGGAGCGGGTCAACAAAGGCAACCGATTCAACCATTTCAAGACACGATGTCACGGCCCCTGACCCGGTTTGACCCGTTTCAGGAGCCGCGGGACAGAAAATCCCGTGGTATTTATTTACTTGAGTTTAACAGCGGAAGATTTTAACATGATCTTTTTAAAACTGTACTTTCCCGATTATTTTATTTCACAACTCGGGATAAACCCTGGTAATTTACAATCATAAGATTTCACGGAGAAATCTTTATTTTACAAAACATGTTTCTTTATTTTATTTTGAGCCACTTCCTTAAGCTTGTAGTGCTTCACGGCACTTTTCCTGGATCACAACAGATCACCTGAAACATGTTTGAAAAAGGTTTTGTCAGCGGGAAATACTGGTGAATCATTCTTTTTACTAAAACGACACGTTTGTTATAATTTACAGTATTAAGAGCGATTACAATGTTTCCTGATATCAACCAACTACCCACAGTATTTGTCACTCGAACATCCATCGGTAGCCTCTGAGCCCGATGGTGTCTGTGACTATGGTCATATCACCCCTTGGCTAACTCGTTGTCCAATGGTGACGGTTATCAAGTAATGTATACAAAACCCCACATACCGGCTATAATTTGGTGACTACAAAGACTTAATCCCTGTAATTATAACCTTGAAAATAAACATGCTTTTGAAATTAAATTTGATAAAAAGAGAATGACTCACATTGCAGATTTATTTGAGCAGAGCCTAGCCTACTGATTAGCCTTTTAACCTAAATTTAATATCATGCACACGAACTCGGTTAGTAACTAATACAGCATTTACGATAACTCACGAGATTAAATCTTCACAATGAATGACAAAGTGCAATACTTAAACATCCATCGTATTTATGACGAATGACAAAGCATAAACCCTAATGTGGGCAGCACTTAAACATCCATTGGATAATTTAAACGATCGGACATTGAATCGTAGCAGCGATTGAGTTAATACCCGGTATCGGAGCAGCGCCTCACTAATATAATTGCTATTTTCGACTTCAGAGTACTAAAGCTTCGTTTTTAAAACTTTGTTTCGACACCAACAGACTGTGCAAGCAACGAGCTATTTATAGCTGAAACTAGAGTCTTACGTGGCCCGCGTAAATCATCAGCCTAACCTTACGCGGCCCGCGTGGCCGCCCAGTCTACGAGTAGCCTTGATTGGTCATCAGTAGGTGTGACACGTAGGCGACACTTGGATCCGGAATACTTATCCGGTCAAACTCAAGGTTGACGCGGCCCGCGTAAGACAGGGCTTGTCTCTTACGCGGCCCGCCTGAGAACCATATTTTTGGTTTTCTTGATTTTTCATGTACAGTATGGTTTCAGGGGTTCGGGTTTTTACTTACGGGTATTTTTAGGATAATTTTGAGAGTCCTTACATTCTCCCCGCCTTATTTAGAATCTCGTCCTCGAGATTCATTGGAATAAGTGAGGATACTTTCGCTTTATCTCCGATTCCAGCTCCCAAGTGTATTCATGTCCTCTCTTTGAATCCCACTTGACTTTAACTAGTACTAGTCGCTTGTGCTTGAGAAATTTCACTTTTCTGTCTTCTATCTGAAGAGGTTTCTCCACAAATTTTAATTTCTCATTTACATGTATATCTTGGAGAGGTACTATTAATGATTCATCTGATAGGCATTTCTTGAGGTTGGATACATGAAATACGTCATGTACTCCAGCTAACTCTTCTGGTAGTTGTAAACGATAAGCAACTGGTCCTATACGTTGGATCACTGAAAATGGTCCTACGTATCTTGGACTTAACTTTCCTTTCTTACCGAATCGAACTACTCCTTTCCAAGGAGATACTTTCAATAGTACTTTTTCTCCAACTTGGAACTCCAACGGCTTCCGTCTATTATCTGCATAACTCTTTTGACGATCTCGAGCAGTCTTTAATCTTTCCTTGATCTGTGTGATTTTGTCAGTTGTCTCTTGCACAATCTCCGGACCTGATAATTGACTTTCTCCTATTTCTGCCCAACAAACTGGAGTTCTGCACTTTCGTCCGTACAGTGCCTCGAATGGGGCAGTTTCAATGCTTGAATGATAACTATTATTATAGAAGAATTCAATTAAAGGTAAATGGTCATCCCAAATTCCACCAAAATCTATTACACATGCTCTGAGCATGTCTTCCAGAGTTTGAATTGTCCTTTCACTTTGTCCATCTGTCTGAGGATGATATGCCGTACTTAGATTTAGTCGGGTTCCCATTGCTTTTTGGAAACTTGTCCAGAAATGGGAAGTGAAACGACTATCTCTATCTGATATAATGGAGAGTGGAACTCCATGTAAGGACACTACTTCATCTACATACAACTTTGCCAATCTTTCCATGTTAGAGGTTTCTTTCATAGGTAGAAAGTGAGCTGATTTGGTTAATCGATCCACAATTACCCAAATCGCGTCATTACCTTTTTCTGGTTTTGGGTAACTTAGTAACAAAATCCATTGTTATGAGTTCCCATTTCCATACAGGCATTTCTAATTGTTGTAGTAGACCTGAAGGTTTCTGATGTTCTGCCTTAACTTGTGAACAAGTAAGACACTTAGAAACATATCGAGCTATATCCTTTTTCATTCCTATCCACCAAAAGTTATTTCTTAAATCTTGGTACATCTTATTGTTTCCTGGATGCATGGTATACCTAGATTTATGAGCTTCTTCTAAAATCTTATTTCTCAATTCTCCCTGCTTAGGTACCCAAATTCTGCTTTTGTGGAATCTCCAAATTCCATCAGCTCCTTGTTCTAATTCTTTTATTCGTCCTTTCATTCCTTCAGCATCATCCTTGATTGCTGTTTCTTGAAATTGCTTTAGTTGTTCCATTAAATCTAACTGTAGATTTAACCTAAGAGCACGAACCCGTCGTTGTTTCTCATGGTACTTACGACTTAAGGCATCTGCAACTACATTTGCCTTTCCTTCGTGATACTGAATATCACAGTCGTAGTCACTTAGGATTTCCATCCATCTTCTTTGCCTCATATTTAATTCTTTTTGCCCAAATATATATCTTAAACTCTTATGATCTGTATAGACAGTAAATTTACTTCCGTATAGATAATGTCTCCAAATTTTAAGGGCAAAAATTATGGCTCCTAATTCTAAGTCATGAGTCGTATAGTTTTCCTCGTGCTTTTTCAATTGCCTTGAAGCATACCCAATTACCTTCTTGCGTTGCATAAGTACACATCCTAATCCTAGTTTTGAAGCATCACAATATACTTCAAAATCTTCTGTTCCTTCTGGTAAAGCTAGGATTGGAGCATTTGTTAATTTCTACTTCAAAATTCTAAAGGCTTCTTCTTGTTTAGGTCCCCATTCAAACTTAACTTCTTTACAGGTTAGCTTAGTTAAAGGTACAGCTATTTTGGAAAAATCCTTAATAAACCGTCTATAATATCCGGCTAAACCTATAAAACTCCTAATTTCCATTGCGGATTGCGGAACCTTCCATCTGGTAATTGCCTCTATCTTAGCAGGATCTACATGGATACTTTCGTGATTTACCATGTGTCCTAAGAATTGCACTTCTTGCAACCAAAATTCACATTTCGAGAATTTAGCGTAAAGCTTTTCTTGTCTTAACAAAGTTAAGAGTGCATGCAAGTGCTGACAATGCTCGTTCTGACTTTTGGAATAAATAAGTATATCGTCTATGAAGACAATTACAAATTTATCCAAATACGGTTTACAGATTCTATTCATCACGTCCATGAATGCGGCAGGAGCATTCGTTAACCCAAAGGGCATGACTGTAAACTCGTAATGACCATACCTAGTTCTGAAAGCAGTTTTAGGTATGTCTTCTTCTTGTACCTTCAATTGATGGTATCCGGAGCGTAAATCAATCTTGGAAAAATATCTAGCTCCTTGAAGTTGATCGAAAAGATCATCAATCCTAGGTAATGGGTATCGATTCTTAATTGTAACCTTATTCAATTCTCTATAATCAATACACATTCT